>CM066035.1:693841711-694441711 GCA_033557465.1 Ichthyophis bannanicus
TCAAATTGACTACATATGGGAGGAGTAGCCTAGTGGTTGGGGCAAGGTACTTCAGGCCGGAATGTCGGGGGTTCAAATCCCACTAGAGGACAGCAACCTTGGGCCGGAAGGACTGGGGTTTCTAGTCCCACAGATGCTCCTTGTGGTCTTGGGCAAGCCACTTAACCCTCCATTGCCCATGTCCCCTGTAAGTATTAGTGTATGTGTCTCATATCCCCGTGTGTTAAATGTATCCCCCAATTGTGTTGTGACCGCTTTGATTGAAGGATAAGGCGGTATACAAAAAAAAAAAAATGTGGAAGTCAATGATGGAAAAGCTCTGTAACATCAACAAAGACAAAACCTGGAGCTGACTGTGGTACAGATCATCAACTACTAGTATGCAAACTCAAGCTAAAGTTGAAAAAGAGCAAACCACTCATGAATGCAGCAAAATATGACCTTGACAATATACCACTGGAATCTAAAGACTGCCTGCAAAATCGATTTGCTGCTTTAGATACAAATGACAGAGCTCCGGAAGAGTTATGGAATGACATCAAGAAGGAAGAAAGCGAGAAGTCTCTACAAAAGGTGAAAAAGCAAAAACGGCCAAAATGGATGACGGAAGAAACTCTGAAAATTGCCCAGAAATGCAGAGAAGCTAAAGCCAGAGGAGAAAGAAAGATAATCACAGAACTCAACAGAGATTTCCAACGTGCAGCAAGACAGGACAAGGAAAAGTACTACAATGACACTTGCAAGGAAATAGAAGCAGAAACTATTAGAGGAAGAACAAGATTGGCTTTCCTAAAGCTATGAGAGTTAAAGAAAAAGTTCCAGCCTCGAATTGGAATGTTACAAGATGCTCAAGGTTCTATGTTGAATGATGCTGAGAAGATCAAGAAAAGGTGGAAGGAATATACAGAGTTTTTATATGATAAAGATCAAGTGGACCAACAGCCGTTTCAACCTGTACCTTATGATCGGGAACCATTGGTGATGAAAGAAGAAGTTGAAGCAGCATTGAAAGCCTTATCAAAGAACAAAGCACCAGGCATTGATAGCATTCCCATAGAAGTATTGCAGCAATCTGATGCAGCTGTTACCATACTCACAAGACTCTGCCAAGAAATATGGAAGACAACATCATGGCCAACTGACTGAAAAAGATCTGTGTTTATACCAATACTAAAGAAAGGTGATCCAACTGACTGTGGAAATTATCGCACAATTGCTCTGATCCCACATGCCAGCAAGATTCTACTGAAGATTATTCAAAAGAGATTACAACCATACCTGGAACAAGAACTACCTGAAGTGCAAGCAGGGTTCAGGAAAGGGCGAGGAACGAGAGACATCATTGCGGATGTGAGATGGATCCTTGAAAAGACTAAAGAATACCAAAACGATATCTATTTGTGCTTTATCGACTATAGCAAGGCTTTTGACTGTGTAAATCATGAGAAACTCTGGGCCACATTAAGAAGCATGGGTATACCAGAACACCTGATCGTTCTCTTGCGCAATCTGTACATTGATCAAGAAGCAACAGTTCGAACGGAACAAGGAGAAACAGAATGGTTTAAAATAAGCAAAGGTGTAAGACAAGGCTGCATACTTTCCCCCTACCTGTTTAATTTGTATGCAGAACAAATCATCAGAGAAGCAGGATTGTATGAAGACAACAGAGGTGTGAAGATTGGTGGAAGAGTCATCAACAACCTTCGCTATGCTGATGATACCACATTACTGGCTGAAAGTGAAGATGATCTGAAACATTTGCTTCTCACAATCAAAGAACATAGTCTCAAAATGGGCCTGCACCTTAATGTAAAGAAGACAAAGATCATGACAACTGGCATAATCTACAGGTTCATCGTTGAAGGAGAAGAAATTGAAATTGTGAACAACTTTAACCTACTTGGATCAACTATCAATAAAGAAGCAGCAAGCAGTCAAGAAATCAGACGACGCATTGCTCTTGGCAGAATGGCTATCAAAGACCTAGATAAGATTCTCAAGAGCAGAGATGTCTCTCTCCATATAAAGATTCGACTTGTTCAAGCCATGGTATTTTCAATAACATCATATGGATGTGAAAGCTGGACAGTGAAAAAGACAGACAGGAAGAAAATTGATGCCTTTGAATTATGGTGCTGACGGCGAATACTGTGTATACCATGGACTGCCAGAAGAACAAACCAGTCGGTACTAGAGGAGATCAAACCTAAGCTTTCTTTAGAAGCTCAGATGACAAGACTTCGACTTTCATACTTTGGACACATCATGCGAAGAGAGAGATCATTAGAGAAAGACATTATGCTTGGCAAGATAGAAGGACAACAACGCAAAAGAGGAAGGCCAGCAATGAGATGGATCGATACAATAACAGCAGCTACGGGTACCAGTCTGTCAACAATGAGCCGCCTGACTGGAGACCGAACACAATTTAGGATAGCTATCCAGAGGGTCGCCATGAGTCGACTCCGACTCGACGGCACTTAACAACAACAACATGGTTGATAATGCTGCAGCTTTGATTGCTAATCCTGAACTTTGTTTAACTGCTTTCTTGGAAGATTCCCAAAATAACATTTCTTCTCGAGCTACTTTAGTAACTTCTTTTGTCAATGAATGTGATAAGTCTTTGATTCTTAAGCAGTACTTTAAAAATAAGGATTTTCCTTTTTGTGGTCTCAAATTGCAGATTTGAGGAGGAAACATTTTCTTTCTTTTAAAGCTAGGGTTCTTGCTCTTGAAGGCACCTTTTACCTTTGATATCCCTGTAAGTGTTTAATTATACTACAGGGTGACAAATGTCTTTCTAGATCCCTCTCAATTGGAAAAGCTCTTGATAACAAAAGGAGGCTTCTGATCTGATATCCCAGGATGGTAGGGCGGATGTGCAGCATCGTGTGTCTTGACACTCTCAAGGAATAATTGTAGTATTTGGAGCTACATCATGTAGTATTTGCTACTCTCGTATTTCCTTTTATGTTTAATTTTCTGTTTTAGACTGTGATCCCCATAATGAGGGCTAAATGTCCCAGTATGTTTTTCTATTTGTCTATTTTACCTTTCATTATGTTACTTTATTGTAATTTGGCCTTTGTTTTTTTACCCTTATTGATTATGGAGGTCATTCTGTCCCACGCTATTTGACTCCCTGCCAGCCCCGTCAATATCCACCCCATACTAATAGCGGGTTTGTATGGGGAAGCCTAGAAGGGGGCAGGAGGGGGCGTTCCGGAGGCGGAGTGAGGGCAGGGCAAGGGGGTAGAATTGGGTAGGCCCTGTATGTTCGGGGCCTCTAGATGGGGGACTTATTCCACCTCGAAGGTGGACTAAGTCCTTCTGGACAGAGAGGGATCGCTGTGCAGGAACCAGGGATGCCTGTGAGGGGGCGTAGGGGGTTGCCCACAGCCCAACCCAAGACTTGGAAGGCCGGATCGAAGATTGGGCTGCAGGGAACAAGCATCTAGGTTCGGCGGGCCAGGATCATGGCTCGTGAATGGAGCCGCAGTACTATGGCAACGGGACAGCATAGCACCACAGCTCCATTCACGGGACCGGCTGAGTTAGCCGGGTAGTCGCTGGGACGTAAGGCCGAACAGAATCAGGTCCAGGTCTTCACGTCCAGGCGCTAGACCCGATTCTGATCCAGCGGGGGCTGTGGGATCAGAAAGAGTAGTTACTCACCTGTAACAGGTGTTCTCCAGGAGCAGCAGGAATCAGTCCTCACATATGGGTGACGTTGGCGTCAACGGAGCCCCCATGCGGAGCATTTCCCCAGCTTTCAAAGAAAGCCTTTGGGAATGCAGGCATGCATGCGCGGTCCCCTTCCCGCCCAAAGGTGCCATCTTGCTCAGTCTAATGTCATAGCTAAAAGACAGCACAAAAAGAAAATGAACTATATACAACTGCAACTCCAAGGGGAGGAGGGAGGGTCGTGAGGACTGATTCCTGCTGCTCCTGGAGAACACCTGTTACAGGTGAGTAACTACTCTTTCTCCAGGACCAAGCAGGAAGTCAGTCCTCACATATGGGTGACTCCCTAACTCTGGGCTACCAGGAACCCAGGCTGAAAAATAGAGCTCCCTCTAGAGCTTCAGTAACAGCGACAGAATCTTCTCCGAGACCACAGCTGAACGGTAGCCCAACACCAGGGCCGGAGGGTAGGAGTTGCCTAAACCTCAAAGAGATTACGGAGTACCGCTTGCCCGAAAGCACTGTCCCTACGGGACTCCCTCTCGAGGCAGTAGTAGTCCACAAAAGTCTGGCTTGAAGACCAAGTAGCGGCCCGGCAGATGTCTGCCAACGGAACAGAACAGAAGTGAGCTACTGATGCGGCCTTCGCCCTGACCAGGTGGGCCATGACTCGACCCTCCAGGGAGAGGCCGGCTGCCCTGTACGCCCAGGCGATACAGTCTGCCACCCAAATGGACAACGTACGCTTAGTGACAGGCAACCCCAATTTATTAGGGTCAAAGGAAATGAAGAGCTGAGAAGCCCTTCTATGCCCCTGCATACGTTCTAGGTAAAAGGACAGCGCCCTTCTACAATCCAGAGTATGCAAGACAGTTTCGGCCCTACTGGCATGCGGCCTGGGAAAGAACGTCGGAAGGACCACCTCCTGGTTGAGGTGGAAGGAGGACACTACCTTTGGAAGGAACTTATTTATTTAAATTTTTATTTATTTAAACTGATTTCTATCCCGCCTTATTCTTCAATCAAGGCGGCCTGCACAGCAAACAATCGACAGACAATGTGTTAAGTGTGGGCATGCAATGGGCGGTGCGTGTGTGTAGTTGTGATGTGTCATTGATTCTTGTGTGGCTATTTACAGTGTGCACTATATACAATAATATGTACAACATAAGCTTGCTTTCATATGTGTGTGGGTTGGGGGGGATGGGGATGAGTCTGCAAGACTACCCTGTTCCTATAGAACCTGGTATACAGCCTATTCGAGACCAGGGCCTGAAGCTCACTCACCCGCCTAGCCGAGGTGAGTGCTACAAGGAACAACACCTTCCAGGAGAGGAAGCGTAAATGGCAGGTTGCGATCGGCTCAAAAGGTGGGCGAGTCAGTTGCTGCAAGACCACATTGAGATCCCACTCAGTGGCCGGTGGACGAATAGGAGGCTTAAGCAGAAGCAGACCTCTGAGAAAGCGAGACACCAGAGGGTGGCCTGAGAGAGATTGTCCATCCACCGGCGAGTGGTGAGCTGAGAGGGCACTGAGGTGAACTCGGACAGAGTTGGACTGAAGTCCTAGGTTAGAAAGGTGGAGCAGGTATTGTAGCACCACCTGGACAGAGCAGAAGAAGGGGTCCTCTTGCTGTTGAGAACACCACGTAGAGAACCTACGCCACTTCAGAGCATAGGCCTTCCTAGTGGAATGCTTCCTGGAGGCCAACACCACCTCTTCAACCTCCCTTGATAGGAGCAAGGGAGCAAGGACTAGCCTTTCAGCAGCCAGGCCATCAAATTGAGGGATTTGAGGTTGGGATGCAAAAGGGACCCCTGATCCTGAGTCAGAAGGTCGGGTTGCAACCCCAGAGGAAGTGGACTATCCACTGCCAACTGCAGAAGAAGAGGGAACCACGGCTGCCTGGGCCACCTGGGGGCTATCAGGATCATCGTGGCTCGGTCCTGCTGGATTTTGAATAGAGTCCGGGCCACCAGAGGTGTGGGAGGAAAGGCATACAGCAGGCCCTCTCACCAGGGGATCAGGAATGCATCTGGCATTGTTCTCAAGGGATGTGGTTGCCTGGAACAGAACCTGGGTAGTTGCCTGTTCAGCGGACTGGCAAAAAGATCCATGGTCAGAAGACCCCACTTCAGAAAGATCTGTTGAATTACCCAAGGATCCAACTGCCACTCGTGAGGCTGCAGGAGTCTGCTTAGCCTGTCCACCAGGTAGTTTTCCTAGCCTGGGAGGTAGACTCCCCTGAGGGTCATGCCCTGAGTGACAGCCTAGGAGCAGAGAGCTTGTGCTTCCAGGCACAGAAGTCTGGATCCTGTGCCTCCCTGCTTGTTGACGTAGAACATAGCCACCTGGTTGTCCATCTGAACTAGGACAGACTGGTGAGACAGGATCTGAGAGAAAGTCCACAAGGCTAGTCGAATGGCCCTCAATTCCAACAGGTTGATCTGCTGGGCGGCCTCCCACGGAGACCACAGGCCTTGGGTGCAGGCTCCCTGGCAGTGTGCCCCCCCAGCCCTGCAGGGAAGCATCGGTTGTCAGTACCTGAATGTGTGGGGAGGCCTGAAAAGGAACACCCCGACCAAATTTGGGAGATGTCTCCACCAGCGTAAGGAGTCCACCAAGAGTTTGGACACCTTTATTCTGTCTGACAATTTCCCTGTGGCCTGCAGCCACTGCGCCCTGAGGTGCCACTGAGCCGGCCTCATGTGCAGCCGGGCATGTGGGGTGACATGCACTGTGGAAGCCATGTGACCTAAGAGCCGGAGGAAGTGTCTGGCTGAGACCAGAGAGTTCGCCCGAAACTGGCCGGTCAATTTCATCAGCCTGTGGGCTCTGTCCACAGGCAAATAGGCCTTTGCATGGATGGTATCCAACCTTGCCCCTATGAATTCCACGTCCTGTGAGGGGACCAAAGTGGACTTTGGGAAGTTTATAACGAACCCCAGGTGCTGAAGCAGGGATATGGTTCTGCAGGTGGCCTGCCTGGCCTCTTGTGGAGACTGGCCCCTGATTAGCCAGTCATCCAGGTAAGGGAACACAAAGATCCCCTGGTTCCTGAGGTAGGCCGCAACCACCGCCAGGCATTTTGTAAAAACCCTGGGGGCGGAGGTGAGGCCAAAAGGAAGCACTCTGTACTGGAAGTGCTTTCCTCCCACCACAAATCTGAGGAATTGTCTGTGACTTGGATGGATGAGGATGTGAGTATAAGCATCCTTCAGGTCTAAGGAGCATAGCCAATCTCCCTGCTGGAGGTAGGGCAGTAAGATTCCAAGGGTAAGCATCATGAACTTTTCCCTCTCCAGAAACTTGTTCAGATTTCTCAGGTCGAGGATGGGTCTGAGGCCTCCTGTTCTTTTGGGTACCAGGAAGTACCTCGAGTAGAAGCCTTGCCCTTCCAGGTGGTGAGGCACCGGTTCCACCGCCTGGTCCCTTAGTAGACCTTCCAACTCCTGAAGGAATAAGTTTCTGTGCAGAGGGGGTCTTGGAGGCTCCCCTGGAAAGTAGGAGGGGGGTATCTGGGTGAAGTGGAGCAGATAGCCCCCTTCGATGATGCTTAACACCCAAGTATCCCCTGTGATGGCTGGCCACCTGTCTGCGTACAGGGTCAGCCGACCTCCTGTGCCCTGGAGAGGAGGAGAGACTATGCTGGCATAGTCAAAAACTCCTTCCATGCTGAGCAGGAGCCGGAGAAGGAGGCTTGGGGGCCTTCTGCCTACAGGGCCCATGACCCTGCCCCTTGGCCTGCTGGCCCTGTTGGTAGTGAGGGTAGGTTTTGTAGGCAGCAGTCTTCCTCGGGTAAAAGGTCTTTTTCCCCAAGCCTTTCTTCTTCTGAGAAGGGGCAGAGGTTTTCCTGGACAGCCTCATCCAGGTAAGAGTCTCGGTCTCGAGTTCTGCAGCCTTTTCGGCCATGGGTTTGCCAAAGAGGTTTTCACCTCGGCAAGGGACATCGACCAACTTGTCCTGTACCCACGGCTCGAGTTCCGAGGATTGTAGCCAGGCCTGGCGGCGTGCACCGATGCTGGCCCCTGCTACCCGGGCTGAAGCCTCAAATCCATCGTAGGCTGCTCGAGATATAAACTTCGAGCACTCTCGAATGCCAGAAGACAAGGCCTTGAACCTCTGCAAAGGTTCCTCGGACAGACCAGCAGAGAACCCGTCAATCTCCTTTGCCAGGTCTCGAAGGTACATGCCCATGTACAGCTGGTAGGTCTGGACACGGCAAGCAAGCATAGAGCCCTGGAAGCACTTTCTACCGAGGGCATCCAGGTTCCGGGCTTCCCTGCCGGGAGTCACCGAGGAGTGCATCTTCTGACTCTTCAGGCGATGCATGGCCGATTCCACAACCATGGAATGGTGTGGTAGCTGTGCTTTTTGAAACCCGGGGCTCTTGCGGACTCGATAGATGGAATCGACCCGCTTGCTTAGAACCGGCATCGAGGCCGGCGCCTCCCACATGCGGAAGAGCAACCACTCCAGCATCGGAGGAACCGGGACAGTAAAGGCCTCCTTGGGAGGAAAGTCATACTGCAGAGCCTCGAGCTCCTCGGCTCGAGGCTCCTCCTCGGGGTCCGCAGGGAATGCCAGTGCCTTGGCCATGTCCCTTACAAAATCCGAGAACCAGGTATCCTCCGGAGGGGACCTTGTCCGAGGCTCGGAACCCAGTGAGTCCGAAGGGATGCACCGAGTCTGGAAGGTGTCAGGGGACTCCTCCTCCTCCGTTTCCCACACCGATTCCTCCGAGGAGGAATCAAGCGGCTCCGAGTGGGCGGGCACCGACGCCATCCGCCCCGACGCCGAGGGAACCAGCGTCGATGACCTCGGTCCTGAACGGGAGGCCGAGGGTGACCTCGGCCGAGGATTGACTCGAGTTCGCATGGTCTCGAGGATCGGCTCGGCCTCCGGGGTCGACTTGGACGTCGATGTACAGGTGGTCGGGGCAGATGCGCCGGTGAGACCGGCAATCAGCACCCGCTGCTGCTCCATGAAGGCAGACAATCTGCTCTCCAAGGCCATCAACCTGAGTCCGAGCTCAGGAGACCCAGCAGCCTCCGACTCGGTCCCCGAAGGCGTCGGGCCCAACATCGGCTCCCCCGGAGGAGAGAAAAAAAACCAGTCTGAGACGTGGACAGCAGTAGGAAGACCTTCTTTATTGATTAATTAAAAAGCCTATGGCCCAAATTATTTTTTAAATTAATCAATAAAGAAGGTCTTCCTACTGCTGTCCACGTCTCAGACTGGGTTTTTTAGCTAGCACGTGGATCCGTGCTCAGTTTGTTGGTACCTCCCCCGGAGGAGAGTCCAGGAGGACTACAGTACTCACGTGACTCGGGGCCTCCGACTCTACACGAGGATGCTTTGCAGGCCTCTCTGACTCCGAAGACCCGGGACGGCAATCGGGGCTATGCGACCTGGCCCTCGAGGAGCCAAGAGTGTCCACCGATGCCGCCCTCGCGGGTTTCTTCTTCCTTCGGTGCTCCCTCGAGGGGGACTCCCTTTCAGAGGAGCCCCGACGATGCTCAGGGTCAGACTCCCAAGACGTCGAGGCCTCTGACGAAGTCCGGACCCGTCCAGAGGCAGATTTGGAGAAGATCCTCTCACGCTGGCTCCGTAATGCCTTGGAAGACATTTTGCCACAGGGACTACAGACCGTAGAATCATGGTCTGGCCCCAGGCACCAGAGGCAGCAGTCGTGTGTGTTTGTGAGAGACATCAGTTTCTTGCACCGATCACGCTTCTTAAAGCCACTGGCAGCCATCGGGGGAAAAAGGGCCCCTGCAAGATCAAAAAATTGGGCTGCCAGGGAAAAGAAAAAAGGCGTGAACGCAGTCTCTAAGGACAAAAACCAAAAAAAGAGATCCGGGCTCGGCACCGGTGTACTGAGTCCAGGTGGGAAAGGAACAAACGTCTAACCGAAGAAAAAAACTCGACTCAACGCAGAAAATTCAACTTTTTTCACGGGTGACAAGGACAGGCGTCCGTAGGGCTCCGCGGAAAAAAGAAGACTGAGCAAGATGGCACCTTTGGGCGGGAAGGGGACCATGCATGCATGCCTGCATTCCCAAAAGCTTTCTTTGAAAGCTGGGGAAATGCTCCGCATGGGGGCTCCGTCGACGCAGACGTCACCCATATGTGAGGACTGACTTCCTGCTTGGTCCTGGAGAATCGGGTCTAACTTTGCACGCCTGATTCTGCCCAGCCATAGAGGGGCTGGACGTGCGTTAATGGAATTGGCCTTTATTATATAATTTGCCCAAAAAAAATGTTTAAAAGAGGCGAGCTGGTACATCTTACTGGTTCTATAGAAAAACAAACACTAAGGAGGTCCCATATGATAAGAGGCAGGAAGTCAGACACAAAGGCTTCTAGAAAATGTACTAAGCTGAACATCCTTATCCACCTGGGCTCTGTCAGATGACATCACCCATTTGTGAGGACTTGCTATCCGTTTATCCTCAAAGAAATGGAAACCCTCAGCTTAGTGGTCAGCAACAAACAAAAAAACAAATAGAACATTAGGAATTATTTGGAAAGGAATAGAAAACAAAATCAGGAATATAATAATTCCTCTGTATTCATGATATAATCACACCTTGAATATTGTGTACAGTTCTATCTCAAAAAAACAATTAGAGAACTAGGAATGCTGCTTTGGCATTTGTTAATGGTAAAGTGACCAAGAAGTTGAAATTTTAAATTAAATTAAATTACAGAGAGAGGATACGAAAAGCTTAACAGTTATGGCTCCTTTATGAAGAAAAGCTAAGTAGGAAAAGGCTCTGCAGCTTGGAGAAGAGATAACAGAAAGGATATGATAGAGGTTTATAAAATCATGAGCAACATAGAACAAGTTAACACTAAGGGACCCTCCACGAAACAAACTTGTAGCAGATTTAAAACAGATTTAAGAAAGTATATTTTCAATCAAAATACAATTAGCCTGTGCAATTTGTTGCCAGAGAATGTTGTCTAGTCTAGCAGTACAACTGAGTTTAAAAGCATCCGGATAAGTTGCTAGAAGATTAACAATTAACTGAGTAGACTTAAGGGTCACAACAGAGAACGGTTCTGTCTGGAGAATTTTCCTAGAAAAAAAGTTGCCAGTACTCACATGCAGGGCTCCTTTCTTAATACATGAGGATTATAGGTCAATTTTAGCAGGCAATGAAAAAAGTGTCAGTGCTCCCTACCACCGTATACCCCTTCAAAAAAAGTCCTGATTCTCTCCATTTGAATGTGATGGGTATTTGAAAAGACCTAGATTTTCCATTGAGAGACAGGATACTGGATTTGATGGAACATTGTTTTTTCTTAATATGCTGCTTTTTAAGTTTTAACCTCAAATCTCTGGATAACTCTTCATACTTACGCCTGTTGGTTGCTGGGCATTATTCACTAATGGAAGATCAATATAGCTCAAAGGTTTACTTGGGTCTGTGACCAGTGGTGTAAGTAATATGGTAGCTGAACCGAAACTCCTAAGAATAAAACAAAACCACTAATTTTTAGATCATTCGCCTTAAAACATTTGTAAGTTGAGAGGTATCTGAAGACCTAAAGCAATCTTACTATGAGACAGAAACTTTACTAACATTCAGGCATTATATTCTTTCCAAACCAACAGAATATTGTAAAGAATTATACATAAGGTTTCAAGAATGTATGTCTCTTTATCTGTCTGGGGCAAAATAACTCTCTAAAAATTTAACAAACCAGGACTGAATTTGTTACTGAGCCAAAACCAGTGAAAAAACACACTGAGTTCAGAAAAGGGCCAGATCACACTAAGGAGTTTCAGAGAAATACCTGCTATAACCACAAAAACCAGTAGCGCAAGTTGAGCAGATGGTTTGGGCATTGCACTAAAAGGTAGCATGGGCCCTAGCGCTAAACATCCAGGGCTACTCTGGTAGCATGCATCAGAGCGGGACATGGTTGGAACGCAGGTACTGCTGATGCATCGTAGCTAGGGTGGGTACTAGTGGCCCGCCTTAACTGTGTTTGGTGTCCTTAGCTTGGGTGCACATAACACCACCTCAATGGGTGGCGTTAAGTGCATCCACGTTCCAGCTTGTGTTGTGTGTTGTGCCGCAGCCTGAGCCTGTGATAATTACAAGGGACTGGAAACACACCCTCCTGAAGTTAATGCAGACTCCCCCCCTCCCCATGCTAGTAATACAGCCCATTTGTGTGTTACCAGCGCAAGGTTTAGTAACCATACCCCTTTAATTTTCTAAGGGAGAAGTATTTGAAGCTTTTGCAGCATAGAAATGCTGATATAGTGAAACATAGCTGTATAGGTCACCCCCTCTATTTCTTGAGGTATAAAAGATATTTAAGCTTGTTTTGATTTTATCCTCTTGCTATATAGGGATCCATGGTGTCTGTCTCATGCCATTTTGAATTCCATCACTGTATTTCCCCTCTACCACCTCCATCAGAAGGGCATTCCAAGAACCCACCAATCTTTCAGTGAAAACGTATTTCCTAATGTTTTTCAGTTTACCTCCTCGCAGCTTCATTTTATGCCCACTAGTTTTACAACCTCACCTTCTTTGAAAAACGTTTGTTTGTTCATTAATACCCTTTAAGTATTTAAAGGTCTGTATCATATCTCCCCTATCCCTCCTCTCCTCTAGGGTATACATATTTAGATCTTCAAGTCTCTTCTCAAATCATTTTGGTTGACTAACTCTGAACCACTTCAATTCTTCTTATGTCCTTTGTGAGATATGGTCTCCAAAACTGAACACAATACTGAGTTGTCTGAGAAGAGGTTTGGTACAACACTGGCAAGAGAAAAATCATAGTTTATCAGACCTGAAGTACCTATTTCTTAAGACCATACATCGGAACTGGAGAGGTGGTGACCATGACAAGGCTCTGCTCCACAATGAACAGAAATATATTTTTTGGATGCAGTCCCTACATCCGACAGGCCTGAATCAGGATACTGACCTGTCTTTTTCTTGGTTACCCTCTTTTTCTTCTTCTTAATCTTTCAGTGGCTGATTTTTCACCCCATTTTTACCCCCATTTTTTATGATTTTTAGTTTTTATTTTAAATTTTTACCTTCTAAATTTTTTGCCCCTTCCTTCGGGGGTCCCTCTCCTCTTTTCCCCTTCATCCTCTCTTTCTCTTCCCCCTTTCCCACTTCCCCCTCCTTTCCCTTTCCCTTCCTCTTCCCCCTTTCATACTATTGCTTATTAAGGATGTCAATGACATTTCCTATATCATTTCATATCGTTTTTGAAATAAAAACAGAAGAACCCCCCAAAATTTTGTCACTTCCCATCTTTTGTTAACTATGCGCACTATCGCTTAATACTGTGCACTACTGAGCAATAATGCATGCTATGGGCAGATTGGCTCAATAGTGTGCACTTAGTGTGCACATTTGTGAATAGTGTGCACTATTGCTTAATAGGGCACACTAAGAGGCATGTTTACTAAAGGTTAATGCAGGTTAATGAAGTCAATGCACTTTACATGTCACTCTGCCCATAGAAATAAAAGGGCTCTAGGCACCTAATGCACATTAGCTTCATTATCTGGTGTGCAAGCAAATACCTTTTTTACTGTTAAAGCTGTGGTGGTCCAATTCCCCTCTCACTTTGGAAATCCTCCTACTTGCCTAGAGCAGTGATGGCTAACCTTTTTGAGCCCGAGTGCCCAAACTGCCGCACAAAACCAAAGAATTTCCTCAAAGTGCCAGCACGTCAATTAAAGCCTCATTTGCATAAGGTGCCTCATTTGCATAAATATTTGCATAATGTTACCATACACTAACTTTTAGTAAACATGCCTCTTAATGAGTATATGGATAAAGAAAGACTAAAAGGTTTCTACATTACTATAATCCAGTACCAACCGCCAGGCACATTAGGAACTACTACAAACGCTGCCCATTTAGAACCCATAGCAAACCCGCCATATCCTAACAGCACTACCAGGACTCACAAAGCACCATACCCTAACTATCAAAAGGCAACACTGCAAATATTAAACCAATACATTTCAGAGAACAACAATACATGACCTACTGGGGAAAGAACAAGTGGCAATGTCAAATAGGAATTATATAAACAGAATACCTCAGCTCAGTTACACATGCAGAACAGACCATCACCAAACAAGGAATCACAATTTAGAAACAGGAAGACAATAATTAAACTGGGAACCCCAAAAGCCAAACTTGGAATATACAACAACACTGTAGAAATAAAACTATAAATTAATTTCCTCTTGTACTAAACAAAGCGCAAAAATTAATGATGCACATTTCCCAGAGCTGACATATTCCAGTTAATAAATTCAAAATAAAGAGATATTTTTCTACCTTTTGTGCATTTTTTTTCAGTTGCAATTGTTCCAGCCACTTTCTTCTGGTTTCTTCGTGTCTTCTGCTAACTCTCCATCTGCTGTCCATTTGTCCTTTCTTCTGTCTTGTTTTTTTTTTCCCATTCTCTCTCTACATCTGCTTTAACATACTAATCTTTCTCCTTTTGCTCTTTCCTCATTCCTATTTCATCTACTCAAAATTTACCCCTCCATCCTCAATCCCCACTTATTCTCCCAATACCCGGCCAATTGTAGATTTTTTATCCCTCCCACACAAAATATTTTTCCCCTCTCCATTTTACTCTCCCAGCCCCATCCCATTCTAATCCTCCCCCAACACCAGCTCCCTTCTAGTTCCAGCCTCACCCAGCATCCATTCCCTTCTAGTCCCTGCATCAGCCCATTTCCAGTCCTAGCAGCCCCCCAACCCATTTCCAGTCCTAGCAACCCCCAACCCAATACCAGTCCTAGCCCCCCTCATCAACCCACTTCCAGTCCTAACCCCCCATCACCCCATTTTCAGTTTAAGCCCCCCCTATAACCCATTACCAGTCCTAACCCCCATCAGCCCACTTCCAGTCCTAACCCCCCATCAGCCCACTTCCAGTCCTAACCCCCATCAACCCATTTCCAGTCAGCCCCCCATAGCCCATTGCCAGTCCTAACCCCCCCATCAGTCCACAGTCCATTACCAGTCCTAACCCCATCAGCCCACCTCAAGTCCTAACCCCTCCCCATCAGCCCATTTCCTGTCCTAGCCCCCCCCATAGTCCATTATCAGTCCTAACCCCCCATAGCCCATTACCAGACAGCCCCCATCAGCCAACAGCCCATTACCAGTCTTAACCCCCCCATAGCCCATTGCCAGTCCTAACCCCCCCCATCAGCTCACAGCCCTTTACCAGTACTAACCCCTTCAGACCACATCAAGTCCTAACCCCTCCCCATCAGCCCATTTCTTGTCCCAGCCCCCCCATAGCCCATTATCAGTCCTAAACCCCCCCATAGCCCATTACCAGTCCTAACCCCATCAGACCACCTCCAGTGTTAACCCCCCATCAGCCCATTTCCAGTCCTAACCCCACCCAACAGCCCACCTCAAGTCCTAACCCCTCCCCATCAGCCCATTTCCTGTCCTAGCCCCCCATAGCCCATTACCAGTCCTCACCCCGCCCAACAGCCCACCTCGGCCTATACCCTCCCCATAAGCCCATTTCCTGTCCTAGCCCCCCATAGCCCATTACCAGTCCTAAGCCCCCATCAACCCACTTCCAGTCCTAATCCCATCAGCTCATATAGACTTAGCTCCCCCATAGCCCATAGCCCCCCCATAGCCCATCACCACTCCTAACCTCCCCCAGCCCATCACCACTCCTAACCCCCCCATCAGCCCATTTCCTGTCCTAGCCCCCCATAGCCCAGTACCAGTCCTAGCCCCAACAGCCCACAGCCATTACCACTCCTAACCCCCCCAGCCCATCACCAGTCCTAACCCCCCGACAGCCCACAGCCATTACCACTCCTAACCCCCCCCCAGCCCATTACCACTCCTAATCCCCCCAGCCCATCACCACTCCTAACCCCCCCATCAGCCCATTTCCTGTCCTAGCCGCCCCAGCCCATCACCAGTCCTAATCCCCAACAGCCCACAGCCATTACCACTCCTAACCCCCCCCCAGCCCATCACCAGTCCTATCCCCCCCCAGCCATTACCACTCCTAACCCCCCCAGCCCATCACCACTCCTAACCCCCCCATCAGCCCTTTTCCTGTCCTAGCCCCCCCAGCCCATCACCAGTCCTAACCCCCCAACAGCCCACAGCCATTAACACTCCTAACCCACCCCAGCCCATCACCAGTCCTAACCCCCCCCCATCCATTACCACTCCGAACCCCCCCCCCCCAGCACCATTCCTAACCCCCCCCCCCCCAGCGAAATTTTTTTACAAAGAAAGCTGCCGGGGCCGGGGCCGCCGCGGCAGAATCGAGTGTGCCGCGGGGCCCCCCCGCCCAGCAGAGCCTGCCCTCCGTCCCCGGTATCACCTCTCTCAGCTGCCTCCAGTCACACGCGCCGGCTTTCAGAGCGCGAGGGAAGAGTTTCTCCCTCGCTGCTCTGTTAAGCCCGCGGGGGCTGATGGGAACTTCCCATCAGCCCCCGCGGGCTTAAAAGAGCAGCGAGGGAGAAACTCCCCTCGCGCTCTGAAAGCCGGCGCGTGTGACTGGAGGCAGCTGAGAGAGGTGATACCGGGGACGGAGGGCAGGCTCTGCTGGGCGGTGGGGCCCCGCGGCACACTCGATTCTGCCGCGGCGGCCCCGGCCCCGGCAGCGGCAGCTTTTTTTTTTTTTTTTTTTAATGCCGCATATCTTGATTGCGGACCTTCCCGCGTGCCAGCTGCAAGGCCTTCGCGTGCCACAGTTGGCACGCGTGCCATAGGTTCGCCATCGCTGGCCTAGAGAATCAAGGACTCCTCCCACACCCTCTTCGCAGTTAGTGTCTCTGCTCTCTCACTCTGGCTGCTTGAGAGGCATCCCATAGCACACGGAGGTTAACTGTCACTGCTGGTTAGCAGAGTGAGTCAAGCAGCTGCCTGTGAGTTCTACTGGCATGGTCCAAATGAAACAACTAGTGAACACAGTGTGAGGATTTTTCACCAGAAATACTTCAAATTACACCCCTAAGCCAAATGATCCACTCAAAGAATAGGTGTAAATGTGAATTTTTGTCAGGCAAATAAATCACTCCTCAGTTACTGGGCTACTGGCAGGAATGGTGGTAGAGGAATCCAGCACATCTTCAGGCTGCTTAGAGGGAACATTGCTTCTAACATACTTGATAAGTTCTTGAAGTATGTAAGTTGGACGTAAAGATATAAGAATATGCCATACAGGGTCAGACCAAGGGTCCATCAAGCCCAGTATCCTGTTTCCAACAGTGGCCATTCCAGGTCACAAGTATCTGTCAAGTTCCCAAAAGGTACACAGATTCCATGCTGCTTGTCCAATGGGTAAGCAGTAGATTTCTCCGGTCCTCTTTAATAATGGTTTATGGACTTTTCCTCCTAAACAAACCTCTTTTAAATCCAGCTACACCAACAGCTTTTACTATATCCTCTGGTAATGAATATCTTCTAATCATTTTGAGATAGTAGCCCCTGATGTAAAACTTTATGTATAGTAGTCCAGAACAATAGGACTGTGTTTGGCAATTTTGAAAAGATATTATGAATGATAGTAGGATTTATGAAAAGTGATAGTAAGGCTAACAATACTTATTTTAAATTTATACAAAGTAAAATGGACGTCTATATTGGCTACAAGGTATTCTATATCCGAATAGTGATTTATTTGTCAGACAAAAAAGCGTAGTTACTCACCTGTAACAGATGATCTCCGGGAAGAAGAATCAGTCTTTACATATGGGTGACTTCCCCTGACAGAGCCCACATGGGAATACAACTTCCAGTAGGAAGCATTTGGGAGCATCCCTCTGCGCATGTTTGCATGCCGTCCTACCTTCCCAGTGAATCTCCCCAGTGAGGTATGCAGCTGAGAAAAAAGGAAATAAATCTACAACTCCATGGGGAGGAGGGTGGGTTGTGAAGACTAATTCTTGCTGTTCCTGGAGATCACCTGTTACAGGTGAGTAACTATGCTATCTCCAGGAACAACAGGAATGCAGTCTTCCCATATGGGACTCCCTAGATCCAGGCTACCAGAAGCGGCAAGGAGCACTGCCTGCTGTAATGGGAAAACCATTGAAGAACAACAAAGAGAATCCAGGGGATCTAGGAGACTCTGCATCCCCAGCACACCCCCATCGAGCTGATAGTGACGGTAGCCTGGATGGACTAAGGGCCCAAGAGAAGGAGGAATAGCTAAGTCCCAAAGAGGTGACATAGTACCGCTTTGCCAAAGTCACTGTCCTTACAAGAGTCCTTGTCCAGAGAGTAGTGGGCTGCAAAACTATGAATGGAGGACCATGTGGCAGCACGGCAGATCTCCATTATAGAGACAGAGTGTAAATGGGCCACAGATGTAGCTATGGCACAGACATTATGGGCAGTGATATGCCCTTCTAATGTCAGACCTGCCTGAGAGTATGCAAAGGATATGCTTAGTATGCAAAGAATGTGCTTAGTCACAGGAAGACCAAGGTGACTGGGGTCAAAAGAAATGAATAATTGTGAGGATTTCCGGTGTGCCTTGGTTCTGTCAAGGTAATATGCCAAAGCTCGCTTGCAATTGAGGGTATGATGCACCGCCTCAGCCCGAGATACATATGGCTTTGGAAAAAAAGTGGGAAGAATTACTGACTGGTTGCGATGGAAGGGCGATACAACCTTTGGAAGGAAATGTGGATGCGTTCACAGGACCACCCTGTCATGATGAAAACGTGTATAGGCGGCGAGCCAAGGTGAGCGCAACTAGGAAAGAAACCTTCCAAGTGAGAAACCTGAGAGAGGTAGTGGCTAGAGGTTCAAATGGAGGTTTGAGCAATTGAGCAAGAATCATGTTAAGGTCCCAGGCAACAGGTGGGGGCTGAATCGGTGGCTTAGTTAATAGGAGACCATGCATAAAGTGGGCTACCAATGGATGTGTGGAAATGGGTTTTCCATCAATCCCGATGAGAAGCCAAACTGGCACTGAGGTGGACATGAATGGAACTAGTTTTGAGATCAGTAGAAGAGAGGTGGTGGAGATACAGTAGAAGACTCTCCACTGGACAAATGAAGTGGTTGAGGTTGTGCTGAGCACACCATACTGTGAACCTGCACAATTTAAAGGCAAAAGTGCATCACTTGGAGTCTTTCTAGGATGCTAAAAAGATGTCCTTTACGGCATCCAGTAAATTGAGGTTTGAAAGTACTACCCTTACTGCAGCCAAGTTGTCAGGTGGAGCACCCGGATATTGGGATGGAGCAATGCTCCCTGATCCTGCAAAATCAGGTCTGGTGCGCAGCTGAGACAAAGCGACTGATGCTGAGCTAAACGAAAAAGCCAGGGGAAACCATGGCTGTCAGGGCCAGAAGGGGGCTACCAGGATCATGATGTCTTTGTTAGTCTGCAATTTCAACAGTGTTTTGGCTATTAGAGGAATGGGCGGGTAAGCATATAACAGACCCATTCCCCAATGGAGGAGGAAAGCATCCAGCACTTGATGTTGCGGAGACAGCTCCCTTGAGCAGAAGCGAGGGACCTGTGCATTGAGTGCAGTGGCAAAGAGGTCAATCTGCAAGATTCCCCAGAGCTGGAAGATGCAAACTACTGCTCTCTGATAAAGAGTCCACTCGTGAGGTTTGAAGGCCCAACTGAGACTGTCCACGAGAACATTTTATTTTCCTGGCAGGTAAATGGCTCAGAGAAGCATGCCATGAGCATGGCAACATGATTGTCCATTTAAAGTAGGATTGCTGGCGAAACACCTGAAGGGGCTGGTTATCACCCTCAATTCCAGGAAATTGATTTGAAGGGAGGCTTCCTGTTGAGACCCAGAGGCCCTGCGTGCCCAGGGCATCCAGATGAGCACCCCAGCCCTGTTTGGATGCATCGGCAGTGAGGATCCGTTGAGGTGGAGGGATCCGAAAAGGTAACCCTATGAGAAGGTTTTGAGGAGAGAGCCACCACTGAAGGGAGTTTGCCAGAAGTGGGGTGACTACCACTCGGTCTCGCAGATGGCCCATCGCCTTCTTCCATTGTGAGGAGAGGGTCCACTGTGCTTGGTGCATGTGGAGATGATCATAAGGAACGACATGGACTGTGGAGGCCATGTCACCAAGGAGACGAAGCATGCCTCGCGCCGTGGAGTTACGGCTGCTCTGAATGATGCTTGCCAACTCTGTGAGGCGTTTGAGACAGTCTTCGGGCAGGAAAGCTCGAGCCTGATTTGTATTGAAAAGGTCACCTATGAATTCCAGTTTCTGGGTAAGAGAAAGGTGCAACTTTGGAAAATTTATGACAAAACCGAGATGCCGAAGCACTTCAACGGTGCATTGAGCAGACAGATGCACCATCTGAGGCAAGTCGCTCCTGACAAGCCAATCGTTTAAGTAAGGGAAGACGAAGATGGCTAGGTTGTGGGGACAGGCTACGACTACCGCTAGACATTTCATGAACACCCTTGGGGCGGATGCCAGACCGAAGGGCAGGACTCAGTATTGGTAATGTCCCCATCGTACATGGAGGTACTTCCTGTGAGACAGGTGGATGAGGATATGCATGTGCACATCCTTTAGATCTACAGAACATAGCCAATCATTCCTCTAAAGTTAGGGCAGTAGGATTCCCTGAGACATCATCTTGAAGTTCACTTGTATTAAGAACTTTTTGAGGTTCCGAAGATCTAGAATGGGATGGAACCACTTGACATTTGGGAATAAGGAAATACCGGAGTAGAACCCTAATCTTTCTTGTGCGCATGGAACAAGCTCTATGGCACCTTCTTTTAGAAGGGTGGTGACTTCCTTTCATAAGAGATCCCAATGGAGAGGGTCTAGCGGATACTACCCTGGAAAGAAGGGAGGAGGTAACTGAGCAAAATGGAGCAGGTAGCCCTTGAGGATGACCTGTAGAGCCCAGGGTTATGAGGAGCCACCTATGGGCAAAATGGACCAGCCTGCCCGCAATGTGAGAAGGTTGGGGTTTCTTCAGGGGGAGAGTGGCAATATTATCTAGGAAGCCATCAAAAACTAGGCCCAGGATGGAGTTGTGGAGCTGGCTGTGGCTTAGAAGGTTTAGGCCTTTTAGGATGGCGAGGAACCGTAGGCTTCTGCTGACCTTGATGGGCATAATAGGGCATGTAAACTGAATAAGATGGGTAACAGGATAGAAGGGTTTCTTTAGAGAGACCTTCTTCCTGGAAGGATCTGCTGTTTTACGAGCACGGTGCTTCATGGTAAGGTCATCTGCCTCAATTTTACCAGCTCTCTCCAGCTCTTACCAAAGAGGTTTTCACCTCTGCAAGGAATATCTGCTAGCTTGTCTTGGACCCACTGTTCGAGGTCCAAAGACTGCAATCAAGCCAGACTTCTAGTTCCAATGCCCACTGCTGCCATTTTCCTAGTAGAGTCAAAAACTGCTCTAGTGATGAATTTAGAGCAGTCTTGACCATGCTTAACCAAGGCTCTGTAAGCCTCTTACTTTTCTGACGGAATGAAAGCAGAGAATTCTTCTAGGTCGTTGACAATGTCTCTGACAAACATGTCCATATAGAGTATATAGGAATTTATGCAGGAATCCAACATCGATGCCTGAAAGCATCCGGGGCCAAAGGCAGTGAGAGTGCGTAATTCCCTCCAAGGAGGAACCGAAGAATGGTTCTTAGTACTCTTGAGCTGGCACATGGCCAACTCTACCACAATAGAATAGTGAGGGAGTTGAGGTATTTGGAAGCCCGGGGAATCCAGACCCGGTGGTACATGGTGTCCAGTCTCTTACTGATCAAGGGAACCAAGAAAGAAGTCCCCCACATCTGAAATATGAGGTCCTGTAAAATATGATGGACCGGAAGAGTAGCCACATCCTTCGGCATCGAGGGATACTGAAGTATCTCCAGTTCCTCGGCTCTTGGTTTTCTTGGTGCCCACCGAGATGGAGAGAGCTCTGGCCATGTCACAGATAACGTCCTGGAAGGATATGTCCTCTGACGGGGACCTCTGACGCTCATGAAGCGGTGATGGGTCCGATGGCACATCATAGTGCCTTTGGGAAACCGGGGATTCGATCTCCGATTCCTATGCATCGGAATCGGAAAGGAAGTCAAAATAGTGATGGTCACCATCATGTCTCCATCACCGATCCGATGTCAAAGGACAATCTCGATGCCGATACCCGGAGATATCAGAACCATAGATGCTCAATGCCTGTTCCTCTTATAGCCAATGGGATTCAACCAGTTCCAGGCTCGACATGGACTCTGAGGGTCCTGAAGACAGCGGTTCCAGGTTCAGCATCAAGGCATGGTTCACCGAGGGCTTTGAGATGCCCAATTCCAGACCCGGTATTGAGACCTGGGCTCCCGAGGGCCTCGAGGCCACCGGCACAAATGCCATCAGAAACACAGCCAAACGCTTCTCGATGGTCAGCATGTGCTGCTCAAGGGAGATGGAGGATGTCAGGGTCGACTCTGGTGCAGGACTTTGGACCACCGTACCAGATAACAGAACTGGAGGCTCTCCCGAGGTCGAAGCCTGGGTAGCACTCCAGAGCCCCTCTTGTGCTTTGGAGGTAGATTTCTCCTGCAGGGACTGCTTAGATGGCTGTTCTCGGCTCTCAGGGGAAGGGGGTGCTAGAGCCAGGAGTCTGGAAAACAAGCACAATCAGCACATATACCCGGGCAGCCTGCACTTCTGCCACATGGGGTCCATAGGGTCAAGAAGCCCCCCCTTGGCCCACCATATGGAAAACTCACTCCTGTGGCCTGATATCTACAATGAGGGAGTGCAAGGCCATGCTTCCCCTTACCAGGAAGAGCTCTGGAAGAAACTGCATGGAAGTGGCGAATCCCAGACTGCCGAGGGCTGAGCACCCCAGCTGTCAGGGAACCAAAGGCCCACCAAACCAAGGAAGACCACAGGAGCTTCCCAGGTCCATGGAATGTCTCATCCCTTGGGCATAGGGCCAGGGAGAAGACACGGATCATTGAACTCCAACAGAGCAAACCCATGTTCAGTGCTAGAAAAGTTAAGAAGCTTCTCAAAGCTTATCCTCCTTTGGTCAGGGTGAGGGGTCATCTGCCCACAGGAACATGGCCCATGGCAGCGGCATGACCCTCCAGGTGCATATATGCACTGCTACATGCTCCCATCTATAGTGGAGGTAGAGATCGTACAGCACCATTTGATACCACATCATCATGTTGCCAGTAGGTATGACTCACTGAATGCTGTACTCTACTGGCTCCAACTCTGGTTCTGTGGCCAGTACTGACTGAAGGACAGAGCACGATCCTTATCTCCTGACACCTCCACAGTACACAACACCAGCAGCCCTCTGACATCTATCCATTGCATATGCAGATGTGAACAATAGTCCGCCAGGACAGCTGTTGATGTGTCTGTGGATGTTTGCCCACTGTCTCCGTAGAGTCACTCCTGAGCTGCAGGCCCTGGTTTTGGGGCTGCCATGGCAGCTGCACCACGCAGTCCCTCCTCCCTGGTGGTCAAGGTAGGTGCCTAGATATTCTGTGATCATTGCCTCTTTGCCTTTTTTTCTTCCATTGTATATTACCCTGTTTCTGCCCTTCCTAACACTCACGTATGAATTGCACGTTCGCAATGCACTATCTAGGCAGGTGCAGCAACCAGCTGGTCAGAGACAGACATCAGTTGTGCCTGTACAAGCGGTGTATTTGAGTCATTTGTGCAAAATTAGCATGGCTGCTCCAGCCTTGTGCCATGTCCCCAACCACTCTGTGCCTTAACCCCACCTATGCACATGCTGCTTGGGTAGCATGACGTTTTTAGTGCAGTCGTCTTTGGGCCGCATGCTCCTTGATACCACACAGCCAAAACACATGTTAGCCCCACACTAAACCTGACTCTACCAGCTACCACACTTTAATAAACATGCCCCATTGCTGTAAATCAGTATCCCTTTCCATAATAGGGTTTTTCTTTTGTTGTGTGAATGTGCATGAGAATTCTTACCTTTTTTGGGTAGACTCCTTGCATTCTCTTACTTCTACATTTAGCAAGGCAGAGCTATCCAGGGGTTGGTCAATCAGAATCCACTCCAAGATCTGGAAGAGAAAGATTAAATCAGACAGAACTGATAAGTACAGGAATTTTCATCTCCTCCTGTCTAGCAGGGATGAAATGAAGTAATTATGAAGAGCTAGAAGTAGTACGGGGTAGGCGTTCTTGTCAAACTCATTTATTCTGGAGTTCTTTTGGCAGCTCCACGTTTTATGTTTGGACCTTTGCTTCAAATTTGTCTCATAAAACAAAGGCAGCTTGATTCTTCACTAAAGTAGAAGTTTGTTTCACTAATCTACATAAACATGCTCTACACATAAAATTATAGGAATATTTGCAAAGTAATTAAGAAGAAGAAAACAAAGTAGACTACATAAATCTTCATATCCTTTGTAATAGCAAGCCCAAAGTAGCTCTACTTCCAATAAATCTTACCAAGACCCATAGTAAGTTAAATATATTCCACTGATGTCCAATCACAGTATTTGAGCTGATTCAAATGGTGAAATTAGGCCTTACCTGCTCATTTTCTTTCCTTGAGTCTCTCCAGTCCAGTCCAGATGCATGAGTTATGCCCTATCACCAGCAGATGGAGACTGAGAATCACAAGTTTTGATGATGTCATCCTATAAGGGTTCTATGCACATTCTTTCACACCGGTATTCTAATAACAAAGCAGACTACAAGAGATATGTTAGAGAACTTTAAACAACATATGTTAACTAATGGCATTAACAATAAAAGTAGAGATAGCTCACCATAGAGAACCCAACACCTTTGAAATAATCGCAAGAAATAAAGAGCCTCAGATTACATTACTACAAGTTAGAGATTCTTAGATATATCTGGGCTCGCTTAGCAGAAAGCAGAAATCAGGCGGATTCTGGACAACTGGAGAGACTCAAGGAAAAAAAATTAGCAGGTAAGGCCTAATTTCATCTTCCTTATCGTCCCTCCGATATGGACACATGGGATATACCAGAGCAGTAGTCAGCCATGGGAGGGACCCGTGAGCCTGGCCTGCAATACTCATGCCTGGAACCGCACCTCCCTTTTAGTCTGAACATCAATGCGGTAATGACGAACAAAGATATGTAGCGATGACCAAGTTGCCACCTTACAGATTTCTATGGGGGGAATGAGACTACACTCGGCCTACAATGCCACTTGAGCTCTAGTGGAGTGAGCTCATAAGTCAACCGGAAGGGACTTATTACTGAGTAAGTACACGGTAGCAATTTATTTATTTTATTTTATTTATCCAGTTTTATATACCATCTTTTCCTTCAATCAAAGTGGTTTACAGAGAGAGGTTAGGTACATTTGAAGTAGAATGAAGGGGCAGGGGAAAGGGTACATATAAGTGTAGAAGGCATTAATTGACTGTAGTTGGCTATGAGCTTTGGGAGGATCCATAGTGATCAGTGAACAGAAGTGTCTTCAGCATCTTCCGGAAGTCCTTAATGTCTTTTGTGATTCTCATTAGTTCAGGTAGTGAGTTCCATAGTGCAGGTGCCACGAGTGACATAGCTCTTCTGGTTGTAGATTGATTGGATCATTGGTATTCAGCAGGTGTGATGAGCTTATTCACCATGATACTGCATCTGGGCCTCGTGCTGGAGTCTTTGGTTACCAGAGTCTGAAGGGCAGTAGCCGGCAGATTGTGGATGATTCTGAAGATGTTTAGGGTTGCTTTATATCTTGTGCGTGAAAGGATGGGTAGCCAGCGTAGTTGTTGAAGGATTGAGGTGATATGTTCGTTTCTCGCTGTATTTGTAATAATCCTGGCTGACGTGTTTTGAACCAGTTGGAGATTGTGAAGGGATTGTTTGGGTAGCCCTTGGTAGAGCGAGTTTGCATAGTTCAGTATTGGAGTGATTATTGCTTGGCATACTGAGTGGAAGTGATCAGTGCTTAGGACGGGTTTGAGCCTTCTGATGAGCGTTAATCTGTGGTGTGCTTTGGTGGCAATTTTGTTAATGTGAGTCCTAAGAGTCAAGCTTTTATCCAAAGTGACGCCCAGGTACTTTACTTCTTCTTTCACTGATATGGATTTGTTGTGGATATTGATTGTTTGAGGTGGAGAAAAGGTGGTGCTTCTGGTGATGAACATCGCTTTCATCTTGTCATAATTCACCGAGAGGGAATTGTTGGTGAGCCACATAATCTTATCTTCTAGGCACTAGATTATGGGGGACAGGTCTGATTCATGCACGCTGATGGGAGTGTATATCATCCGCATATAGGTGGAATGCATCTTATGGCTTCTGATGATGTTGCAAATGGGCTGAATGTATATGCTGAATAGGATGGATGACAACGCGGACCCCTGAAGGATGCCATGCGGTACGCTGAACTTTGTAGATTTGTGTTCGCCGCATTTGACTTGCTGGGTTCGGTCGTAGAGGTAGGATCTGAACCATTTTATGGTATTGTTGCGTAGGCCGATTTCTTGTAGTTGTTGTATCATTATGGAGTGGGATATTGTATCAAATGCTGCAGAGATGTCCATGAAGATTAACAGAAATCCTTTTTTGGCATTTTCAATGCCTCTTATGAGGTTATCAAATAGGGAGGTTAGTAGAGTTTCAACGTTGTGCTGTGGCCTAAACCCGTGCTGGTGTGTGTCCAATGGTGCGTTTAGGTCAATGTGATCCTGTAGTTGTATTTGTATGGATTTTTCAATGACTTTTGCAATGAATGGCAGGCTAGAAATTGGCCGGTAGGATTTTGGGTCTACTGGATCAAAGGTGTTTTTCTTGAGAACCAGATGTATGGCAGCTTGTTTGAGGGTGAGCAGCATGTAGTCCTGTTGTAAAGATAGCTCTACCATTTCTTGGAGATGCTTGATGAGTTAATACTTCGAGGCTTTGATCCATGCCACAGGGCAAGGATCAGTTGAGGAGGTTGTTGTATTAAGTGAGTCTATGATGTGCTCGATCTGTGATAGAGAGGGGATAGTGAAGTTATCCCAGGTTGTCTTATGTGCAGAGGTTATTGGACTATTTGCTATAGGTGCCTGGTATAGTGAAATATTGCTGTGCTTGCTGATTAGGAAATTTGCGAAGTGTTGGGAGTCGACGAGGTGGGCATCCTGTTGTGCAGCATCTTTGGTGAGCTGTCGCATGATACTGAAGAGTTCTCTAGGTCTGTTTGCAGACTTCATAATGGTGTTGGTATAGTATTGTTGCTTGCATTCATTAATTATGTTATTGTATTCCTGTTGCTTGGATCTGTATTGTTGAAGTGTGTCCTGGGTTTTGTGGCATCTCCATTTTCTTTCAAGTTTCCTCATTGCTCGTTTGGTTTCTCTGATGTTATCTGAGTACCATGGTGCCTTGGGTCTTTTGGGGGCGCATGTGTTTTATGTTTGTGATTGCTGCAGCTGTAGAGATAGTGGTGTTCCAGTTTTCAATGATTTTATCCAGGTCGTGGATGTCCTGCTGGAGAAATAGCTTCCTTCAACTATCAAAGCCGCCTCACCCATACACGGACCTGCAAAGAGAATAGAGAGATGAACTGATTTTCTGAAGGAATGAGAACATTTTAGATAACGATGAAGGACTCTGCAAATGTCCAACAAACATAGCTGATGAGAATCTGAGTCTTGGTCAGCACTAGAAAAGACTGGAAATGTGATTGACTGGTTCAAGTGGAACTCAGAAACCACCTTAGGTAAGAAAGAAGGAACAGGCCGTTGCCACCTGAACACACAAGGAATTAAAAATTAGACCTTTTTCCAAACCTGTCTGCAAAAAACTAGCAAATCTGACATTGAGGCTAAGAGAGAGCTTGTATATTTCTCTCTTCACACTGGGCTTCAAACACTCGCCAAACCCTGACATAGGACAAAGAAATCTATCTCTTTCTAGCTCTAAGTGATGTCAAGATGATGTGAGCCAAGTAGCCCTTCTTTTTCAACCTAGTCTTTTCAAGAGCCAGGCCGTATATGAGAACTGATCCACTTGTGGCATAAGTATTGGCCCAAGGGAAAGAAGATTGTGTTTTACAGGAAGATGCCATGGAATGCTCACCGAGAGACAGATTGGGTCCGCAAACCAAGGCCTCCAAGGCCAGTCTGGCACCACCAGAATGACTAACCTTTGGTGCGCCTCTACTCTGTGCAGCAGATGGCCTATTAGAGGCCATGGAGGAAACATATACAACAGACTGTTGCATGACCACCTCTGAGTTAGAGTGTCCAGCCCCTTTGACATTGGTTCCTTTCTGTGGCTGAAGAACCGCTCCACTTTGGCATTGGAGGTGGACACCATCAGATCCATTATCGGCTGACTCCAGCGTTGAACTATATGGAGAAACACTGACCCCTCCAGAGACCACTCCCCAGGGCCCAAGTGATGATGACTGAGGAAGTCGGCCTGAACATTTTCTTTTCCTGCCACATGAGTTGCTGACAAGGCTTGCCGATTCTGCTCCATCCAGTGAAGGAGAGGAGATATCTCTGCTGCCAGAGTTGAAGTGAACTGCCTGTGTCATCCTGACCATTGATGCACCGTGGTTGCATTGTCTGAGAAGATCCTGGCCGCTTTGCACTGAAGCAGCGGAGAGAAGTACTGAAGAGCCAGAAAAACCACTCGTATCTCCAGACGATTCATAGACCAAGAGCTCTCCTCCACAGACCACTGACCCTGAGCCACCTGGGATTGACAGTGCACCCCCCCATCCTGAAAGACTTACATCGGTGGGGACCACCACCCACTTGGGCAGCTCTAACAACATTCCTCCCTGTAGCTTCAGAGGATCTAACCACCAGCGCAGACTTTACCGGCTATGGGCACATCAATTTCTTTGAGAGTGTGTGATTCTGTGGGGACCACCAGCAATGGCTGCATATGCACTCTGGCCCAGGGTACCGAATCCAAGGTCGCTGCCATGGATCCGAGGATCTGAAGGTAATGCCAAGCGGAAGGAGATTGCATCTGTTAGATGTTTCAGATTTGACTTTGCAGCTTCCTGACCCGATCTGCCGGAAGGAACACGAGACCCCTTTCCATGTTGAACCGAGTCCCTGGATAAATCAGCTCCTGCATCAGAACTAAGAAGTTTTTGCTGAAACTGATCACCCATCCTAGACTTTGCAAAAAGGCCACCACACATTGTGTCATGTCCCAACTCTCTTACACAAATTTTGCTCTGATTGGCCAATCGTCGAGGTACAGGTGGACCAGGATACCTTGATGTCGAAGAGCAGCAGCCACTACCACCATCACCTTTGTGAAAGTTTAAGGGGCTGTGGTCAGACTGAACGGCAGGGCAAGAAACTGAAAATGCCCCATAGGAATGGCGAAGTGAAGGTAACGCTGATGATCTGGCTGAATGGGAATGTGGTGATAGGTCTCAGTGAGATCCAGAGACATCAAAAACTCACTTTTTCTCACCACCACAATCATGGAACATAAGGTTTCTATATGAAAATGGCATGCACAAGGCTCAGTTGATATTCAAGGTCGAGAACAGGATGAAAAGTACCTTCCTTCTTGGGAACCACAAAACAGATGGAGTATCGACTTTGACCAAGTTGATCCAAGGGAACTTTTACCACCACTTGAAGCTGGATCAACCTCTCAAGTGTGTCCGTAACTGCCTTTGCCTTGACTGAAGCCTTGCAGGGGGACAACATAAAGACATCTGAGTGAAGATGAGTCAATTCCAGAGAGTAGCTGTTGCAAACGACTTCCAAGACCCATTGATCGGACATAACCTGGACCAAAGTGGAGTAAAATCCTGCAGTCAACCTCCTATCAGAATCAACTCCTCTTGGGCCCCTCTCACTTCATTGGGACTGATTAGAGGTAGCTGCCCCTGCTGTATAATATCCTCTACCTGTTCCTCTACCTCCCAGAAAGGGATGACCCCTGGAAGAATAGCGAGATCGCTGAAAAGGTACAAAGCGGACTGCACGAAAGCGACAAAAATCACTAAACTGATCCCTCTTGGAAGATGTACAGTAGATTTCCCAGCCTTAGGTTTATCCTCCAGAAGTCTAGGCACTTAGCCTTTCCCAAATCTTTAACCAACTTCTCTAAAACTTCCCCAAAAAATAGCTTACTCTTAAAAGGAAGCTTACCAAGGAGAGTTTTGGAAGCCACATCCGCGGATCAATTGAAAAGCCAGAGGAAATGACAAGCAGACACCACAAATGACATGCTTTTAGTGGAAGTTTGAACCAAATCATACAATGCATCTGCCAGATACGCAGACCCTGACTCTAGCTTAGCTGCCTCGGGCAATGTCTCCTTATCCTCAGAATCAGACTCTGCAAACTTTGCATCCATCTGAAACAAGCCCGAGAGACATAAGATCCACAAATAGAAGCTTGCAACACCAGAGCATTGATCTCAAAACACTGCTTCAACAAAGTTGCCAGCTTTCTATCCTGAGCATCATTCAAGACAGCCCGATCTTCTACAGGAATGGTAGTCTTTTTTGTCACCGCCTAGACCAGCACATCAATAAGAACATAAGAAGATAAGAAATGCCATACCGGGTTAGATCAAGGTCCATCAAGTCCATTATCCTGTTTCCAAAAGTGTCCAATCCAGGTCACAAGTACCTGTTAGGTTCCCAAAAAGATGAGTAGTACAAAAGTCAGTTTATTAAAAATCACTAGAAATCGCCTGTAGACAGGTAGGAATACTAGACGCTAATCCCAACATGGCCATGTTTCGGCAGACCCTTCGTCAGAGGTTGGTGCTATAAACATAAAATTATAAATAATATTAAAATCATAAAAATGAATAGTAAAACATAACATAACTAAGTGGTAAAGGCATAACTTCACTTGGTTTGCAGCTTGTCATGCTATAAGGGCTTGTGTGCATCAGGGATGCTGAGAGCTAAGCTATCGGGAGCTTAACTGCAGGGTCTCCCAAGATGGTCAGGTTTCAGCTGAGGTGCCAGACCAAGACAAACCACTCATTTGGGCAGCAGAGAATGAGATGGTGTTTACAGCGGAAGATCACATTTCTGTGACAACAGCAACAACACTAAAATTAAACTGCGCAGAAGAAAGGCCTGGCAATCTACTTCCATATCTTGCCAAGAAAACCCAATGGACAGTCACAGCAAAACAAATTGCACTACAGTGCTGGAAGATGAGACCCCCAGGTCGGAAGGCACTCCACTGGCTACTGGGGAGGAGCTGAAGACTTTTCAGAGTAAAATCAGCATTTATGATGTGGTTGGATCAAAGCCCTCGGGACATCTGACTGCTGATGTAGCTGCACATGAAATGAGAGTCAGAAGCTGTAAAGATGTCTTACATATTGGGACATGGAACATACAAAACATGAACCATGGGAAGTTGGAGGTAATCAAGAATGAAATGGAATGTGTACAACTCGATCTGCTGGGTGTCAGCAAACTGAAATGGACTGGTATCGGGCACTTTGCATCTGATGATCACATGGTCTACTTTGCTGGAAATGACAGACAAAGAAGAAATGGTATTGGATTCATAATTAAGAAGAAATTTGCAAGAACTGTAATGAAATACAATGCAGTCAGTGAACGCTTAATTTCTATTCGTCTATGAGAAATGCCTATCAACACAACTATAATTCAAGTATATGCCCCAATAACAGCTGCAGAAGAAGATGAAATTGATGAGTTCTATGAACAAGTAGAAGCTGAAATTGACAGAACATGTGTTTCAGTCATGGGTGACTGAAATGCAAAAGTTGGCAACAAAGAAGAAGGCAAAATGGATGGAAAATATGGATTTGGCAACAGAAATGAAGCTGGAGAAAGACTGATAGAATTCTGCAAGACCAACGAGCCCAGCACAGATCCCTAGGGTACTCCACTATTCATCTTTCTCCATATAGTCCTAATCTCAGTTTTCTATCTTTTAATTAGTTCCTGATCCACAATAGTATACTGCCTCCTATCCCATGACTTTTTAATTTTGCCAAGAGCAACTGATTCTCTCATAGGTTTTTTTGCTATAAATATACTTGAAAAGGGTTTTGTGTGTTTGCTTCCATGGCAAACCTTTTTTCAAATTCTCTCTTTGCCTGCCTTATCAATGCCTTGCATCTAACTTGCCAGTGCTTATGTTTCCCATTTTCGTCATTTGGCTCTTTTTCCCATTTCCTGAAAGATGCTTTTTTGGCTATCATCAGCCTCTCTGACCTTACCTTTAAACCAGGATGGCAGTTTTTTGGCCTTCCTTCTGGTTTTCTTAAAGCGTGAAATACATCTGTTCTGGGCTTCCAACATAGTATTTTTAAATAATGCCTATGCTTGATGCAAATCTTTAACCTTTGCATCTGCACCTTTTAGTTTTGTCTTAACTATTTTCCTCATTTTATCATAGTCTCCCTTTTGAAAGTTAAAAGGTAGCACTGTGGATTCCCTTGCCATCCTCCCTTCATTTATTAAATCAAATGTGATCATGCTATGATCACTATTGCCAAGTGGTCCCTACACCCTTATCTCTTATACTAGATCCTCTGTTTCACTAAGGACTAGGTCCAAAATCCACTTTTGGCAAGTTGAGGCAGCCCCATTCTTCAAGAGGAATCAGGTACAAACAGGACATAGCTCTTCCGCCACTCATCCCGGCCTCGGGTACTTCCTATTCAATATTTATCATTTCCTTAATAGCTTATTTACTGGAAAAGACTTTTGTGGCTTTTGAATATCCTGCAATAAAGGATCCTCTTTCACCACTGGAGAGGTATGAGGCATATTAAGGGTCAACAAAGATTGAGCAATAAGAACTTTCAGTTCCTCCCGATGAAAAACCCAAATAATGTTGAGGTCCTCACCCGGAGGAATTTCTCCATCTTCTAAATCTAGAATCCCAGCAGAATCACCACACAGATCTGAGGGGCCTTCCAAGGGATCATCTGATGTCCCGGACCAAACTGACACTTGCTCTTCCCAAGAGTCTTCTGGCACCCGTGGGCGCTTAGCTGGAGGGTCCAGCAGATCCTTAGAGGATGAAAAAGTGGTTTTCAATAAGCTGGCATTGCACTTCTGGGACGGAGTCGGAACCAAGCCCTGCTTCATGCAGTAAGCTTGGTGTAACAATAGGACAAAATATGGAAAAAAGGGCAGATTCGAAGACTTGTCTCCTGAGCCATCTGACCTTTCCATCAGCCCCCTTCCCCCCACAGCAGCAGGAACTGCACTCTGCATGCTGGAGAGGTCCCCTGTCTCTGTAGCAAAAACCACTTCACCATTCCTGCCAAAACCGTGGGCTCCCACGACTGAGGTGAAGTGTGAGAGGTTTGCACAATCTGTCCCATTTCGGACCTTTCTGTCAAGGGAACTTCACCCGCAGCTAGTTTCGCTGTTTTTATGGTATTTTTCATATTTTGCTGCCCCAGTATTGGTCCCTCACATGACGAATGCAAAAACACCCGATGATAACAAGCAAGGCCAGTGGCCGTCCAGATAGCAAAGAAACACTGTGGCTGAAAAAAAAATCAATGAGAGAGCCAGATTTAAAACTTACCTTACCTCTGACTCGATGAAAAAAGTGCCACGGGGAAAATAAACTGCTTAGCCGCTGAGTGCTTTCCCAGCATCTTCTCTCACTGGCGTTCTCCATTTATAAATTTTATTTATTTATTTATTTTTAAGGCAGAGAAAGCCAACTTGAAAAGACTACTGGATCACCACTGCAAAGAGGGGAAAAAACTCCAGCATACTCACCAACCCACATGGAAATTTGAGAGGAGACTTTGCTCTGGGGGAGGGACCAGGACCACCCAATTCTACACCCCTGAAAAAGGGCCAATACTGACTGAAAAGTATTGGTTCTCTATGGTAAAACTAACCCCCTTTTTCTCAGTTAAAGATCATAAGGACCAAATCGTTTGGATTCTGTTTGGTTGTTTGGTTGGGGGGGGGGGTTGTTTTTGTTTTTTTAATTGAATTTTTCAGTCTGAACAGAAAACCAAAAAAGTTACAAGGACAATCCCATTAACAAACTAAGGAAAATAAAGAATTATATCATTTATATTTATTTAAGAAATCAAACTTGATATAGACCACATCATGGAAATCACGCTGGCATTAATATAAAGAAAAATAAAATAGGAAAAACACGGGTAATTAAACCACTAAAGGAGACCCTGATTTACATACTATTTTATGCCCTGTTTCTCGGTCAAAAAATTTTCCAGATGAGAAGCATCCACAAAAGTGTATTTAGCATCATCCAAAATGCTGATGCATTTGCAAGGAAACCGAAGAAAGAATGTAGCTCCCAATGCCAAAACTCGAGGCTTTAAGCTCAAAAATTGCCTACGACGCAACTGGGTGCTACGAGAAACATCTGGAAAGATGCTAACCGACTGCCCACAAAACTTAGCTGATTTAACTTTTAAAAAAGCCCTCAAAATGCATTGCTTTATTTCAATAGAGGTAAAAGTAACCAGCAAGGTGGAGCGCAAGCTGATAACATCCTGGGAGTCCTCTAAAAAGGCAGTTAAATTCCCCATAGGGGAAACAATTTCATCCAACCCACCTTCAACTGAACTAATCTTTTTAACAGTAGTAGGGATATAATAAATCTGCATAACTTCAATAGAATCAGAAATACCTAAGATCTCTTTGAAATATTTATCTAAAATAATCTTATGTGAAAGTAACAAAGACTGGGGGAAATTCAAAAAATGTAAATTACGAGATCGCATAGAATTTTCAAGAACTTCCAATTTAGAATGCAATATTAGGGAATCTTTAATCCCAGCCACATTAACCGCATGTAGGGGAAGCACCTGGGACTCCAACTTAGTAAGAGCCTTATCCACAACATTGACTTTCATATCAAGTTGCTGTAGAGAAGTAACAGCTTCTTGGGTGAAAGTACACAACAAATTCAAAGTAACAGACATTTTCTTATCAATAGACATTAAGGCACCCCATACATCTTTCAAAGTAATTTCAGCATCAGGATTTGGAACAGGAAGTTCAAAAGAACTACCTGTACCACTCAACTGAACTGAAGAAGGTAGATCAATAGATTTTAAACACCTTACCAAATCAGAGGACTCCGTTAAAACCCCAACTGGGCTCTCAGAGACAGGGCATGGGGGTGGAGATCTACCACCTGGGCTCAGGGAAATTCCTTCGGGAGAGGATTGCGCTAACGGATTCGGGGTAAAATGTTTTTCCAGGGGACCAACCGGTTTAACAACACCAGAGGCCTCCCCTGGATTTTTACCCCCGGGCTTGGCCTTCCTCTTCCCCATAGCACAAAAATAATACTAAGTTTTAAGAAATATAACAAAAGAATAGAATGCCAAGTATCCCCACGGGGTGGCTGAACTACAGCCTCAGTGACACCGAAGAGGCACCAAAGGAGCATATCCTGCCCCTTTGTACATGCCCCTTCGTATCACGCACCGAGATCACGCTCCGCGATAAAAAGGTACTACAAAGATATAGGAAAAAAAAAAACCCAAAGGAAAGTCCCCGGCAGCACCAGCTGCCCCGAGCGTGCCTGACTGCTGGCTGGGAGGGAAACGGCAATCGCAGCACACACTCACACCAGCAGTCCCCATGGCGATGTTCAGGCTCCTACTGCACACCTCCAGCTGACTCCAGGGAACACCTCCAGGTAGCGCTTTAAATCCCCGAAGGAAAGTCCCCGGCAGCACCGGCTGCCCCGAGCGTGCCTGACCGCTGGCTGGGAGGGAAACGGCAATCGCAGCACACACTCACACCAGCAGTCCCCACGGCGATGTTCAGGCTCCTACTGCACACCTCCAGCTGACTCCAGGGAACACCTCCAGGTAGCGCTTTAAATCCCCGAAGGAAAGTCCCCGGCAGCACCGGCTGCCCCGAGCATGCCTGACCACTGGCTGGGAGGGAAATGGCAATCGCAGCACATACTCACACCAGCAGTCCCCACGGCGATGTTCAGGCTCCTACTGCACACCTCCAGCTGACTCCCGTTTGGTTGTTTTTTAAGATAGTGGAGTCCAGAATCTCTTTACCATCTGCTGGAGGCTGAGAAATACTGGTGTAAGAGGATGTGCATAGAACCTTTATAGGATGACATCATCAAAACCTGTGACTCTCAGTCATCTTCTGATGATAGGGCATAGCCCATGCGTCTAGACTGGACTGGAGGGATGATTTATTTATTTATTTTTTATTTTTTTATTTATTTATTTACATTCTCTTATATACCGCGCTATTCTGCATCAGTGCGGTTTACATTGAACAGGGCATTATAACTTGGAGATAACTATTTTACAGGGAACATGGGCTATGGAGGGTTAAGTGGCTTGCCCAAGACCACAAGGAGCACCTGTGGGACTAGAAACCCCAGTCCTTCCGGCCCAAGGTTGCTGTCCTCTAGTGGGATTTTAACCCCTGACCTTCCGGCCTGAAGTACCTTGCCCCAACCACTAGGCCACTCCTCCACTCCATGATAAGGAAACTCCTTTATAAATAGCCAAGCTGTTTCTGTGGTATGAAGTGAAACTGAAGAAAAAGTCTAAACATAGAGAACATGGAACTTGTTACAGAACTTTGGGATAAATACCTTTATGGAAATGGGTAACAGGGGTAACATATGGAAAGCAGTGTGTATTAATGCCCGTAGCATGGGAAATAAGATCCCTGAAGTTGAAGCTTTGGTGGGAGTGGCTGACTTGGATTTAGTGGCAGTTACTGAAACATAGTTCACAGAAAACCATGACTGGGATGTAACTATACCTGGCTATACTTTATTCAGAAAGGACAGGGTAGGAAGAAGGGGAGGAGGAGTGGCACTATATGTAAAAACTACTATTAAAGCTTTGGAATTACAGAGCTTAAAAGGGAGAGAGGAGGCATAGTGGGTTAAACTAGAAAGAGGGAAAGAGAAATCTATTTGCATTGGTGTGATATACAGACCTCCCTCACAAGAGGAAGAGGTGGACAGAGAGTTAATTGAAGACATATGCAGCATTGCTAGGAAAGGGGAAGTGCTACTGATAGGAGATTTCAATATGCCAGATGTTGATTGGCACATTCCTGCTGTAGTATCATCTAGAAGTAAGGAGATCCTGGATTCTCTACAGGGAGAACTATTCAGGCAATTGGTAACAGACCTCACACGTGAAGGGGCCATACTGGACTTGGTGCTTACCAATGGTGAAAGTGTTTCTGATATTGTAGTGGGAGATCATTTTGCATCCAGTGATCACCAGATGGTGTGGTTCAGTATTAGGACTAGGGCTGTTAGAATCCATTCCAAGCTGAGGATCTTAGACTTTAGGAAGACTAACTTTGCGAAGATGGGCCAATACCTCAGGGAGTCGTTAGTAGGATGGGAACAGCTGGGGGATGTAGAAAAACAGTGGGCAAAACTGAAAGGGGGTATTTTAAGGGCAACCAACCTTTTTGTTAAAATGGTAAATAAAGGCAAAAGGAACAGGAGACCGCTATGGTTTTCGAAGGAAGTAGCTGAAAAAGTGAAGAAAAAGAGGGAGGCCTTCATGAAATACAAGAGATCACAGAGAGAGGAAGACAGGCACCTGTATTTGGAAAAACTTAGAGAAGCTAGCAAAGTAGTCAAGAAGGCAAAGATTCAAAAGGAGGAGGAAATAGCCAATGCAATAAAATGGGGGGATAAGACATTTTTCAGATATATTAGTGAGAAGAGGAAGGGCAAAAGTGGTATTGTCAGACTCAAGGGTGCAGGGGGGGAATATGTAGAAGCTGATAAGGATAAAGCGGAATTGCTTAACAAATATTTTTGTTCTGTGTTCACAGATGAAGAACCAGGAGCAGGACCTCAGAAAACACCCACAAATAAGAACAGAAGTGAGGGACATCTTGAACAATTTTCAGAAGACTGTGTTCGTGAGAAACTAGCTCAACTTAAAGTAGACAAAGCGATGGGACCGGATGGGATACACCCTAGAATACTGAGGGAACTTGGGGACGTTCTAGCAACTCCACTGACTGACCTTTTCAATGCCTCGTTGGAGTCGGGAGTGGTGCCAAAGGACTGGAGAGAGGCTCATGTGGTGCCTTTACACAAAAGTGGAAGTAAGGATGTGGTTGAAAACTACAGGCCGGTTAGTTTAACTTCGGTGGTGAGTAAATTATTGGAAACGCTGCTGAAAGAGAAAATAGTAAGGTTTCTGGAGTCCAGCGGATTACAGGATCCGAGGCAGCATGGATTCACCAGAGGCAGGTCTTGTCAGACAAATCTGATTGATTTCTTTGACTGGGTGACCAGGGAGTTGGACCGAGAGAGAGCTCTAGATGTGGTGTATTTAGATTTCAGTAAAGCCTTTGACACTGTTCCTCACAGGCGACTTATAAACAAACTGAGCACCCTAGGGATGGACCCTAAAGTTACTGCTTGGGTTAGAAATTGGTTGGGTGAGAGGCGACAAAGAGTACAAGTAAATGGAGCTCACTCTGAGGAGAAGGATATTACCAGTGGTGTGCCCCAGGGATCTGTCCTTGGTCCGATTCTTTTTAACATCTTTGTTAGTGATATAGCGGAAGGGCTGTCGGGTAAGGTTTGCCTCTTTGCAGATGATACCAAAATCTGCAATAGAGTAGACACCCAGGAAGGCGTAGATAACATGAGGAGTGATCTAGCTAAGCTTGAAGAATGGTCTAGAATTTGGCAGCTGGGATTTAATGTTAAAAAATGTAAGGTCATGCATTTGGGCTGGAGCAATCCAAGGGAGCAATACAGTATAGGAGGTGAAGTACTTTTGTCCACTAAAGAAGAGCGGGACCTAGGCGTTGTTGTGTCTGATGATCTTAAAGTAGCTAAACAGGTAGAAAAGGCGACGGCAAAAGCTAGAAGGATGCTTGGGTGCATACGGGGAGGAATGGCTAGCAGAAAAAAGGAGGTGATAATATCTCTGTATAAGTCTTTGGTGCGACCTCATTTGGAGTATGGTGTGCAATTCTGGAGACCGCACCTTCAAAAGGATGTGAACAGGATGGAGTTGGTGCAGAGGGTTGCTACTAAAATGATTAATGGGCTTCATTATAAAGCAAATGAGGACAGACTTAAGGATCTTAATAGAGGAAAGGCGGGATAGAGGTGATATGATTGAGATGTTTAAATACCTCCGTGGCATAAATGTTCAGGGAGAGAGCCTCTTTCAATTGAAAGCAAGTTCTGCTACGAGGGGACATGGGATGAGGGTGAAGGGAGATAGATTCAGGAGTGATATGCGGAAATATTTCTTAGGGAAAGAGTAGTGGATCCATGGAATAGTCTCCCAGTGGAGGTGGTAGAGATGAGGACAGTAACTGAATTCAAAAAAGCATGAGACCAACACAGAGGATCTCTAAAGGTAAAAAGTGGACTGTTGTAGTTGTTGTTATGGAAGGACAGACTAGATAGGCCATGTGGTCTTTTTCTGTCATCATGTTTCTTTGTTTCTATAAAGTTATTTAAAGGTACAGAATGGAGAAAGGATATAAGAAAATGTAATTGTGCTTCAATATTACTTGGGGCACTGCCCAGTCTATCAGAGTAAAATGGAAACAATTTGGCACCACTAAGATACTGCCTTGATCAGGCTGTCAGTGTAGTTACTCACCTGTAACAGGTGTTCTCCGGGGACAGCAAGAATCAGTCCTCACATATGGGTGACATTGGCACCAACGGAACTCTCGCAGAAGCATCCCCCCAGCTTTCAAAGAAATCCTTTGGGAGATGCTACCATGCATGTGTGGTCCCCTTCCTGCCCAAGGGTGCCATCTTGCTCAGTCAGATGACATAGCTAAAAGACGGCAAAAAATAAAAGATGGTAAAGAAGCAAATCCAAGGGGAGGAGGGAGGGTTGTGAGGACTGATTGCTGCTGTCCCCGGAGAACACCTGTTATAGGTGATGTCATGAGGTAGACAGCACGGACCCTGAAATATTAGAGAGTAATATAAAAGAAGAGCTTACCTTACAGCCACATGTGCAGTTGCAGCATTCACAATGAAGAGAGGCAGGGAAAAGGGAAACAAACTTTCCTCATGGCCTTAGTGACGCAGTAAGAATTCAGGGTTCCAATCAGGCTCACCTGGAGCCAGACTCACGTTCTACGTTTGATGAGCAGAGAGATAAAAACAGGTGGGAAAGCCCACAGAGCAGGCGGGAAATTGAGCGAGAGCTCAAGCTGGAACTTGAGAGAGACGGAGAGCTCAAGCAGGAGCCTGGACTAGGGCTGGAGCAGGAGTTCGAGTTTGAGGAGGAAAGCAGAGACCAAAGGAAGTCTGACTGCAGTTCCAGGCAGGCTTGGAGAGCTAGGACTGAAGTGCAGTCCAGGAGTTTGAGAGGTCAGTCTCAGAGAGAAGGTGAGACAAGAACTCCAAAGCAGTTACAGAAAGACACGTTGCCTTGGAGAACCAGGGCTGAAGAAAGGCAGGCTGATAAACCCGGGAGAGCTAAGAAAGACAGTGGCAAAGTCTTCCCAGCCAGAGGGGTCCTCGTACCGAGGCAAACAGCCAAGCCAACAGAGCAAAGGTCACATCCAGGGAAGCTCACAGAAGGCAGGAAGTGAGCTTTGTTCAGCTAAACACAGTAACCGGTGTTCACAGAGGAAAACAGTGTGCAAGGCAGAGAGAAAGCCTTGGCTAGAAGCAGAGGGGCTTGAAACCATCTTCTCCACGGAAAGAGATAAGTACCCTGTCTTTTATAAAGGGAGAGAAGTGGGTCCCCTTGGGAGAAGCCAGGCTTACAACAGGCTAGAGAATCCTTACTGGCAGAAGACATGGGAGGAAATCCCTAGCACAGCTCCTGCTATCTGTGACACCCAAAAGCAGTTCCAACTCACAGCAGCTGAAGTTTACCAAGGGCAAGGCTCTGAGAGCAGCTTCACAGGGGCTCAGTGCCCATACACAGGACCAGGTCCTGGTCCTATGCAGTGGGAAAGCTATAGCCCAGAAAACATCCCTGAGCCCATGGAATGTGCTTTGTGTATAGCCGATGACATAGAGTCTCTCTGTTAAGAAAGGAACAAGGAAGGAATTGTGTTTTGCACATTTTGGAATGTGATGGACTTTATTTGCTGGAAAGAAGCATAATTATTATTTGTTAAATCCTTTGCACTGGTGAAGCAACCATTCTTTTGTGTTTTCTTTATTTGAAGACGTCTTCAAGGGAAAGGGAATAAAACCCAACCTTAATTTTCACTCTGGACACGACTGCAGTGTCTTTATTTCCACAACTTCAGGCTATGCCCAGGTCTAGGCAACCGCCTAAGACCGGCTTAGTCTCACAGTGAGCAGCAACACTTTATCTGGGAACAAGCAGGAAGTCAGCCCTCACATATGGGACTCCCCAGCTACAGGCTACCGAAAGCTCATAGCGAAAAAACATGGTCACCCTCAAGGGGAGCCATGAGCAGCATCAATTGAGTCTGTGGCTACAGACTACAGTAAGACCCCTGAGTCCGATGGAAACCAGTACTCTGGTAGCCTAAACACAGAAGGGTCGGAGAGTAGGAGTTGCCTAAAACTCGAAAAGATTACAGAGCACAGCCTGGCCGAAGGCACTGTCCCATCGGGACTCCCTTTGCAGGCAGTAATGGGCTGTGAAGGTATGGACTGAAGACCAGGTGGCAGCCCGAGAGATGTCCACCATCGGGACGGAGCACAGGTTGGCCACTGAGGCCACCATGGCCCTGACCCGGTGCGCCATGACACGGCCTTCCAGCGGGAGCCCCGTCTGCTCATAGGTGAGGGCGATACAGTCCGCCACCCAGGTAGACAGTGTACATTTGGTCACTGTCCCCCCCCCCCAGACGACTGGGGTCGTACAAGACAAAAATCTGAGCAGCTTTGCGGTGGCCCTGAGTAAGTTGGATGTATAAGGACAAGGCCCTCTTACAGTCCAGAGTGTGAAAGACCGTCTCACCTCTACTGGTGTGAGGTCTTGGGAAGAAAGTGGGAAGTACCACCTCCTGATTGAGGTGGAAGGATGATACCAGCTTCGGAAGGAATTTAGGGTGTGTGCGGAGCACCATCCTGTTCTTGTAGAACCTGGTATATGACGCTTCTGCCACTAAGGCCTGAAACTCGCTGACTCTGCAAGCGGAGGTGAGCGTGACCAAGAATGCCACCTTCCACGAGAGCTATCGCAGATGGCAGGTAGCCAGAGGCTCAAAAGGTGGGCGAGTGAGCTGCCCCAACACCACATTGAGGTCCCACTCGGTCGCTGGAGGGCGAACCAGAGGTTTTAATAAGAGCAGTCGCCTTAGGAAGTGGATCACCAGTGGCTGGACTGAGAGGGATTGCCATCCACCGGTTGGTGGTACGCCGCCAGGGCACTGAAGTGCACCCTGACGGAGTTAGATTTAAGCACGGATTGCGAGAGGTGGTGAATTTACTGTAGCACCAGTCCCACCAGGCAGGAGAATGGATCGGTCCCATGCTCTGCACACCAAGATGAAAACCTGCACCATTTGAAAATGGAATACCCTCCCGATGGAGGTGGTAGGGGCAAATACAATGACGAAATTCAAAATGGCATGGGACAGACAGACTTTATTCCTTTATAACAAGAGCATAAAATCAAAATAAACTTAATTATTTCTTATACCTCAACAAATAGAGAGGGGTGACTTGCACAGAGCGGCAGGTACACCTATTCTTGCCACCTTACTGGGCAGACTAGATGGACCATACTGGCCTTTATCTGCCGTCATGTATTATGTTACTATGTATGTAAGCTTGCCTAGTGGAAGCCATACGAGAGGCCACCAGGATGTCCTCTACCTCACCAGAGAGGTTGAAAGGGGCTAGGGCCACCCTTTCGGCAGCCACACTTTCAGTGACAGGGATCCCAAGTTGGGGTGGAGAAGAGAGCCCCCCGCTTGAGACAGGAGCCCTGGAGAGTTCCCCAATGGGATGGGAATCTCCACCGATAGCCGGAAGAGTAGCGGGAACCATGGTTGCCTGGGCTATTAAGGGGCTATCAGTATGAGTGAGACCTTGTCGTGGAGGGTCCTGAACAGTGTCTTGGCAATCAGCGGCATGGGACAGAAGGCACAAGACAAGGAACATATCCGCCACCACCCTGGAGGTATGGGCCTGTCAGGAGCCGAAGCGGGGCAATTGGTAGTTGTCCAGGTTGGCAAACAGGTCCAGCACAGGTTTCCCCAGAGTTGGAAGAGCCGGTCGGCCACACTAGTGTCCAGCTGCCACTAGTGCAGCTGGAAGATCCTACTCAATCTGTCGGCCAGTAAGTTGTTCTGGCCTGGCAGGTATACTGCTCGGAGGAGTATACCCTGACAGACTGCATAGGAGCAAAGGACCACTGCCTCTCGGCAGAGGGCACGAGACCCATGCCCCCCTGTTTGTTCACATAGAATATTGCCACCTGGTTGTCCATCTGGACCAACACCGGCTGGTGATGTAGGCAGTGGCAAAAAGCTCGGAGAGCTAAGTATATCGCCCGTAATTCCAGGAGGTTTATCTGCTGATTGCTCTCGTCCTGCGATCGGCTCACCTGGGTGCAGTTCCTTGCAGTGGGCTTCCCAGCTGAGCAGGGAGGCATTCGTGGTGAGGACCCTCAAGGGGCTCGGAGCTTGAAAGGGCATCCCCGCCTCGAGGTACTGGGGAGTCTGCCACAGGTTAGAGAGTCCACCAACTGGCAGGTCACTGAGACTTTATCCCAGAGGCGTCCCGTGGCCTGTGTCAACTGGTCCCTGAGGCACCATTGCACAACCCTCATGTGGAGGCGGATGTCTGGAGTGATGTAGACCATGGAGGCCATGTCCCCAGTAGGCACAGGAGTCGGGTGGGTACCGAGGAGCGGTGCTGTATGTCCAGGGTCAGGGCCCTAAGATGGTCAGCTCGGTCTCTGGGCAGGAAGGCCTTTACCTGGAGGGTGTCCAATCTTGTCCCTATGAACTCCAGACATTTTATTTTATTTAATACTCTTATATACCGCGCTATTCGAAATCAGTGCGGTTTACATGGAACATCAATGAGATTTTATGGTGGGGGTTACACCGTAATTACAGATAACAGGGAGCTCAACTTGGATAACATGTTACCTATTTTACACAAAAAAAATACCAGAAAATATATATACATATATACATCACATTGTGGTATGGTTACTGGGTAGTCATGGATCTGTGATTGTGTGTGGGCACTTTGGCGTACCTACTTCCGGGTAGCACTTGATGAAGAGGTGGTGCTTCAGTGCCTTCCTGAATTTCGTTATCTCTGTGATTGCTCGTATGTTGGGTGGCAGGGCATTCCAGCATCTAGGTGCACAAAGACTGAAAGCCCTGTTTGCGGTTGACTGTGTACACTGGGTTATTGTTTTGGGGATTACCATAGTGTTTATTGTTGTAAGTTGTCTGGTCCTGGTGGGGGGAGTCATGAAGGTGAGGCTCGCAAGTGATGAGGGGGAGAGCCCGTTGATGGCCTTGAATGTTAGTAGCAAATCTTGAAGGCGATCCTACAGTGGACTGGGTGCCAGTGGAGACTTTTGAGGATAGGTGTTATATGTTCTCGCCTTGAGGCCCCATTTAGAACTCTGGCTGCAGAGTTCATGGCAAGTTGGAGTGGACTTAGGGTTGATTGTGGTAAGCCTTGCAGTATCGCGTTGACGTAGTTGAGATGTGGAATAGTTAGCGCCTGAAAGATCGTTCTGAAATCATCAGGTTGTAGCAGGGGGCGTAGATGTCTGAGTGTCCTGATTTTATGATATGTTGATTTCATCATGTTGCCAATGTGTGTCTTCATGTCCAGTTTTTGGTCCAGTGTTACGCCCAGGTAACGGATTGTGGACTTGGTTTGCAGTTCTACATCTCTGACTTTTAGGTAGGCTGGTGGACATTGTGTCGGAGGAGGTAGGACTTGGGGTAGTTTATCACAAACCCCAAGTGTTGCAGGACCTGGATGGTACGCATAGTCGCCTGCTGCACCTCTGAGGCTATGCCTCCCTTTATGAGTCAGTCATCCAGATAGGGGAAGACAAAGACTCCCTGGAGGCGGAGAAAAGCAGCTATGACTGCCAGGTATTTTGTGGAGACTCTTGGGGCAGAGGCCAAGCTGAAAGGCAGCACCCTCTGCTGGCAGTGTCTGCCTCCCACCATGAAACGTGGGTACTTCCTGTGGTTGGGGTGAATGAGGATGTAAGTATAGGCATCCTTCAGATCCAAGGAGCATAGCCAATTTCCCTGCTGGAGGTAAGACAGCAATGTTCCAAGGAAGAGCATCTTGAACTTCTCCCTCACCAGGAACTTGTTGAGGTTGCGCAGGTCGAGTATGGGCCTTAGGCCTCCTGTCTTTTTAACACAAAGGAAGTATTTGGAGTAGAACCCCTTGCCCTTAAGATGGTGGGGCACTGGTTCCACTGCTTTGTCCTCGAACACCTGCAAGCTCATTCAGTAGAAAGTTCTGGTGAAGGGGAGATCTGAGAAGCTCTCCCGGAAAATAAGGGGGAGGTCTCTGAGTCAGATGGAGGAAGTAGCCCTCCTTGACCACCCAAAGTGCCCAGGAATTGGTGGTAATGGTTAGCCTCCTTTGGGCATAGTGGATCAGACGTCCCTCTGTGGGCTGCTGACCTCCTTGGGGTAGAGAGGCTATGTGCAAGGAGTCAAAAAGTCCCTCCTGACTGGGCCAGGGCCAACGTCTGGGGTTGGGAGCCTTCTGCTTATGAAGGCCAGGCCCATGTCCCTTGGCCTGCTGACCCTGCTGGGGAGCTGGGGAGGCCTGAAAAAGGTGGGTAGTTTCTGTAAACAGCCCCTTTTCTTGGGTAGAAGGGCTTTTTACCTGAGCCCTTCCATCGGGGAGGGGCAGCAGTCTTTTTAGAGAGCCTGGTCCTCATCATGAACGCAGTCTCCAGCTCAGCAGCTTTGTCAGTCATGGGCTTGCCAAACAGGTTCTCTCCTTGGCATGGGACATCGACAAATTTGTCCTGAAACCATTGCTCGAGGTCAGATGACTGCAGCCAAGTCTGGCATCAGGCACCGATGCCCGCCACTGCTACTCGAGATGCCGACTCAAAGCCGTCATAAGCTGCCCGAGACATAAACTTGGAGCACTCACGGACAGCCTAGGCCAGGTTCTTGAATGGCTGCAGGGATTCCTCAGACAGACCAGCTGAGAACCCAGCGAGTTCCTTCGTCAGATCTCTCAGGTACATGCCCATGTACAGCTGGTAGGCCTGGATGCGGCTGATGAGCATTGAGCCCTGGTAACACTTTCTGCTGAGGGCATCTAAGGTGCATGTCTCCCTGTCGGGGGGGTCGGGGGGCACCGAGGAGTGCGTCTTCTGAGTCTTCAAGTTGTATGGCAGCTGTGATTTCTCTCCTCTCCTCTCCTCTCCTCTCCTCTAGGGTATACATATTTAGGTCTTCAAGTCTCTTCCCACTAAATCATTTTGGTTGGCTTCCTCTGAACCGTTTCAATTCTTTTTATGTCCTTTGTGAAATATGGTCTCCAAAACTGAACATAATACTCCAAGTGAGGCCTCACCAGTGACTTCTACAGGGGCTTTAATGCCTCCTCCTTTCTGGGATCGGGTCAGCGAGTAGACACTATGATTGTTGGCAGCCATTGCACCTAATGTTTTCACATGATGGCTTCCAAAATCGGTTTGTGTGGCAGCATGGCTGCTGCCAATCAACAGAGGCAATCGGCCCTCCAGTGCCATGATCGTGTCCTCCCCCATTCCGACAATATTGTCAAAGCCATTACTTACCTATTTGACTTTTGTGGCCTTCATATATATTCTGTCCCTATGGCAAATTATCAGAGAATAACTTTCTTTATGTAACTATTAAGACTTTTAATTTTATCTGTGTAGGTTTGTGTTTTTGTTCATTCATTATGTCATTTATATAGTACACTATGGAAATCATTTTAGAAGCCCTATTTGTGTTTTGGATGTCCAAAAATGAATATAATGGGATGACCATGTTAATCTCTTTGAATATCAAGCCCTAAATTTTAATTTTCTCAGGAGTCTCTCATATGGAATTTTGTGAAAGTCTAATTACACTGGGGTCACTATAAGGCAAGCTGCTGAGCAGAAGGATATCTGAATAAAACAAGGCAGTCATAAAAGATCTTAGATCTTTAAATTGACCTCAAATAGCTGGATTTGTGCTGAAAATGTGCGAACATGCAGCTGGAAGTATTATTGTAAAAAAGACATTAGGTGGTGTTTTGAAACTTGCATGGGTCACCAACATAAATGGACAGTTGAGATATTGGCACAAACCAGATAACCTAATTGGTGGCACTGCTGAATATATCCCCTCAAAATTTACCCAGACACTTCTGAAATAGATGGCCTTGGACAGGAAAGTGTCCGCATATATCATGATGTGACTGACACAGCAAAATATCCCCGGACTAGTCAAGTCTCGCCGAATGGAGCAATGGAGCAATGGTCAAGTCTCGCCCGAATGGAGCTGGAGCAATGGACAAGTTCCCCCTGCTGCTGGCAGAGCACATATCCAAGATGGTGTCCAGCAGAAAGCAGCAGAATATGTCACAGGAGGAGACAGAGCTCCTGGTCACCCCTGTGCTATGCCAAGAGAGACAACTGTACCCTTGGGAGCACAGGCTAGCCAGTCTCAGTCTCCCAAGCCTCATCTTGCAACACACCCAGCTGTGGCTGAAAAGGTGAGTGCCATTTTCTGGGGGCATAAGAACATAAGAACATAAGATATGCCATACTGGGTCAGACCAAGGTCCATCAAGCCCAGTATCCTGTTTCCAACAGTGGTCAATCTAGGTCATACATACCTAGCAGTTTCCCCAAAAGACACAGGTTCTGCAATGCTTGTACTAGGTCAAGCATTGATATCCTGGGTCCCTTCTTAATAATGGTTTATGGACCTTTCCTCCAGGAACTTGTCCAAACCTTTTTTAAACCCAGCTACACTAACAGCCTTTACTACATCCTCCGGTAACAAATTCCAGAGTTTGATTACACATTGAGTGAAAAAATATTTTCTTTTATTAGTCTTAAATAGTTTACCCTGTAGCTTCATTGCATGTCCCCTAGTCTTCCTATATTTTGATAACGTAAACAGTCGATCTACATTTACCCATTCCACTCCGTTCATTAATTTATAGACTTCTATCATATCTCCCCTCAGTCGTCTCTTTTCCAGGTTAAAGAGCCCTAACCTTTTTAGCCCATCTTCATAGGAGTATCCTTCCATCCCCTTTACCATTTTGGTGGCTCTTCTCTGAACCTTTTCTAATAACGCTATATCCTTTTTAAGATACGGCGACCAGAATTGCACACAATATTCAAGGTGCGGTCTCACCATGGAACGGTATAGAGGCATTATAATATCTTTTGTTTTATTTACCATTCCTTTCCTTATGATTCCTAGCATTCTATTTGCTCTCTTGGCTGCCGCTGCACACTGGGCCGAGGGTTTTAACATTTATCCACAATGACGCCTAAATCTTTTTTCTGGGTGGTGGTTCCTAATGTGGAACCTTGTATCGTGTAACCATAGTTTGGGTTGTTCTTCCCTAGGTGCATAACTTTGCACTTGTCCACATTAAATTTCATCTGCCATTTTGATGCCCAGTCTTCCAATTTATCAAGATCCTCTTGCAATTTTCCACAATCCTCTTGGGTTTTAACAACTTTAAATAGTTTTGTGTCATCTGCAAATTTTATAACCTCACTCGTTATTCCACTTTCCAGGTCATTTATGAATATGTCAAAAAGCAGCGGACCCAGCACAGATCCCTGGGGTACACCACTATTCACCTTTCTCCATTGGGAAAATTGGCCATTTAGCCCAACCCTCTGCTTTCTATCTTTTAACCAGTTCCTGATCCACAGTAGCACACTGCCTCCTATCCCATGACTCTTTAGTTTTTACAAAAGTCTCTGATGAGGGACCTTGTCAAAGGCTTTCTGAAAGTCCAGATACACTATATCAACCGACTCATCTTTGTCCACCTGTTTATTCACACTTTCAAAAAAACATAACAGATTAGTAAGACAAGATCTTCCTTGTCTAAAGCCATGTTGGCTGTCTCCCATTAGGCTATGACTATCTACATGCTGAGTAATTTTATTCTTTATGATGGTTTCTACTATTTTTCCCGGTACTGACGTGAGGCTCACCGGTCTGTAGTTTCCAGGATCACCCCTTGAACCCTTTTTAAAAACTGGTGTTACATTGGCGATCCGCAAATCTTCAGGTATTAGAGATGATTTTAATGATAGTTCACAGATTACTAATAGCAGGTCTGCAATCTCATATTTCAGTTCTTTCAACACCCTTGGATGTATACCATAGACTCATACAACCTACAGGGGGCATGTTAGAGCATCAATATAACATAGGGGTGTGCAGGCTAAAACATTTTAGTCTGTTTAGTGTCCTGTGGAGTTTACAGGTGTTTTAGTTGAGTTGTGTTTGGTCCATCAAGGTTTCTTCTTGTGTCTTCTGGTTTATATAAATCCACATATCAGGGAAATGTTGTCAACTAAAAAGGAGGTTATGGCTGCTGTCCTAACAAAAATAAAACAGAGCTGAAAGATTTCCAGAAGATCCATCCAAATAAAATAACCTAAATAGTTTTGTATCCAGTTTTGTGAACAGTTGTTCTCAATGGTTTCAGGCACATAAAAAACAAACAAATGGTCTATATTCCAATGCTGTGAATCTTCCCCGATGTCATCACAGGCTGGTCTCAAACTGTCGACCCCCAAGTTGGAAGGCAGGCATCATGCAGAAAGAGCCATGTGGTCTCCAGACTGTGTGGTTCTAGTCAGCTTGCACAATTGTATCTTGTATTTTTGCTATACTTCCTTTTTGTTTCCTGATTGACTTAAGATTTGTCTGGTCTGGACCTCTATGTAACACCCATCTGGGAGTGTTTGCCTTATGAATCTATGGACTCTTGCTCTAAAGACTTGCTCCAAAAACATTTCCTCTGCCATATTCTTGTACCAGAAAGTCTGTCAAACCAAGTCTAAGGGATATGTTTATTAAACCGTCTTAACGTCGCAGCGATGGTGTTATCGCGCGATAATGTGACGTTATCGCGCGATAACGTCACTTATCGCACGATAATGCAGCGGCGGCGTTAAGGCACACTAACGCTGTGAAATCCCGGTCTGAAGGGTGGAGTAAGGCTTCCCAGAGGGCAGAGAGAAGGAATCAATGGGCGGAGAGTGGGAGGGGAGAGGCTCCAGGCACACTAACGCTGTGGAATCAGGGTCTGAACACTAACGCCAGTGAAACCCTCGCATTAAGGCACATTTGCAGAAAAGAGAAAACATTTAAGTCAGCAATGTGCAGCAAAGGCAGGGAAACCCAGAAAAGTGATAGTTGTGATACATGTGCAGGGAACAAAGAGGCAAATAAACATATAAAAGGACAAGAACCACATCTAAAAGCCCAATAACCAAGCTAGCCAAAAGTGATAGTAATGATAAACATAAAGCAACACCACTGACAAAGATCAAAAAATAAGATATCATGTTTGGAAGGGTCTATGCCAGTGGTTCTCAACCTTTTTTGTACCGTGACCCCTTTTACCGTTGGTCAACTTGTGGTGACCCCCAATGATAAAATCAAATGCGTCTCTCTTCCTTTACCGTTAATGCATTGTCGCTGTAATCATTTGTTGAATTATTAATATATTATAGGCCTTTGCAATATGTTTTTATTTATAAAATACTTATTAAAACCACAATAATTAATCACAACAACAAGTAACAATATCTGATTTCAAAATTATGATGATTTTGTAGTCAAATCACTAATATGAAATAAAATTATTTTTTCTACCTTTGTTGTCTGACCAATTTATTCTCTGATTATGCTGGTCCCGATCTGAGGCTTATGCTTTCCTGTCTTCTCTTAGCTCTCTTTCTGTGGTCTATGGTCCATCTGCCATTTCTTATCTCTTTCGTTTTCTTCACTTCTTTCCATCAGCCTATTTCCAGTCCCAGTAACCCTCCCCAGTATCAGCCCCTTTCCAGTCCTCACTCCCAGTACCTTCCAATGTCAACTTGCATTCCCATGACTGCCACTAGTGTCCATTCCCTTCCAGTCCCCCTCCTTCCCCACTGACCAGTCCCTGCTAGTACAAATGCCATGGCAGCCCCTCTCAGATCCACTCCCTTCAAGTTCCATTCTCCCATCCCCTTGTATCAGCCCACTTATAGCCTTAGCCCCCAGTTTTCTTCCAGGGCCAGCAGCTCTATCCTCCCCTCCCCACAATCAGCCCATTCCCAGTCAAAGCCCCCCAATCAGCTCACTTCTAGTGCTAATCCCCCCCCCTCAACCCCATTACCAGTGCTAACCTCCCCTAATCAGCCCAATACCAGTCCTACCCCCCATCAGCTCATTACCAGTCCTAGCCTCCACTAATCAGCTCATTTCCAGTCATAGCCCCCCCCTGAGCAGCTCATTTCCAATGCTAGCCTCCCATCAGTCCATTACCAGTCCTACCCCACCCCATCATCCCATTACCAGTCCTAGCCTCCCCTAATCAGCTCATTTCCGCCCAATTCTCAAGAATGGTATTATGGACAAAACATCCCCAAAATCGTATCGACCTATTTCAAGTATCCCTTTTTTAGCTAAAATAATAGAAAAAGTGGTACAGATCCAGACACAGGAATACCTAGACTCTTACTACCCACTTGATGAACACCAATATGGTTTTAGACCTCAGCATGGAGTAGAATCGCTTTTAACAGTCTTATTTGATACACTCCTTAAAGGGATTGATAATCACAAAAAAGCATTCATACTCCTATTTATTGACATATCAGCTGCATTCGATAGTGTACATCACACTATAATGCTTAATAACCTAAAACAAATAGGTATAAATGCCACGGTACACAAATGGTTCACCTCATATTTACATAATAGAACGCAAAATGTAAAAATAGCTAATCAGACTTCCACCACATATAAACAAGAAATTGGTCTCCCACAAGGCTCGGCTCTATCAGCCCTCCTATTTAACATATATATAAAACCAGTTTGTGACATTTTCAAAAACTTCGGTGTACTCTATCATCTATACGCAGATGATATTATGTTATACATTCCATTCACCATCCCTGATGTACCGATAAAACTCTTAACAGATTGCCTTAACGAAATCGCAACCTGGCTAAAAGCGAAAAACCTCCACATAAACCATTCAAAAACAGAGGTATTAATTGTAACAAAAAACAATTCATACGTCCCTCCAACCCACATAACAATACAAAACCATGACATCACAATAAAAAATGAAATAAGATACCTAGGAGTCATTTTAGATACACACCTTACGATGAACACCCACATTAGAAACACTATAAAGAAAATCTACTTCAAACTCAAAATACTCAAGCAACTACGCCCTTTAGTTCACTTACAAGATTTCATTAACATAATACAGGCAACCATAACCCCTCACTTTGATTTTTCCAACCTAATTCTCTTAGGTATAACGAAACAAAACATTAAAAGAATACAACTAGCACAGAACGCAGCAGCTAGAATTGTAATGAAAGCACACTCATTCCAGCATATTACTCCAATATTAGCAACCCTGCATTGGCTCCCAATTCAAAGCAGGATAATATATAAGGCCACAATAACCACATTTAAAGCTCTCAATGGAATGGCTCCAATCCCATTAAGCAATCTTATAAACAAGGAATCTCAAAAAGTCACCCACAGAAAAGGACACTCAAATAAATTAAGGACTCCAAATGATTTTATAAAAGCAACCAAACTAATAACAGAGCTTTCTCACATGCAGCCCCCCTCATTTGGAACTCCATCCCAGAGGACCTAAGATCTACAACAGAAATTATAGAATTCCGCAAAAAACTGAAAACCTACCTCTTTGCCATGCACTACAACAACATAGATAATCCATTAATCATCCCAGAGAAAGGCTAAATTACACCCAACTGAGCAAAGCCAAACCTCATAACTTAATAGATTTACACCCACTTGTAAATAACCATGATTTAAATCTAAGGAACCTACAAACCTGCATCTGTACATAGTTTTTAAATTGTTCTTGATCTGTTATGTATTTAACCATTACATTGTTCTGTTAATGCATTTAACCATTCACCGTTTTGTTACGTATTTAACTATTACATTGTTTACTGTCAAAAATTGTTCCATGTAAAACAAGCCCTTGCTTTGTTGACTGTTGTTCAATTGTAAACCGCATCTGAACTATGGAAGATGCGGGATATAAATGATTGTTAAATAAATAAATAAATAAATAAAATAAATTTCCAGTGCTAGTCCCCTTTCAACCCCATTACCAGTGCTAGGCTCCCCTAATCAGCCCATTTCCAGTCCTAACCTCGCCGATCAGCTCATTTCCAATGCTAGACCCCCATCAGTCCTTTACCAGTCCTACCCCCCCTTGATAAGTCCATTCCCAGTCCTAGCCTTCCCTAATCAACCCATTACCAGTCCTAGCCCCCCCATCTGCCCATTACCAGTGCTAGCTCCCCCATCAGCCCATTATAATCCTAACCAGCACTGTCTCTCGCTTCTGTCCAGCATTTATCCCGTCTGTCCAGTATGTCCCCCTGTCTCTCCCCTTTGTCCATGCCAGCCCCCTCCCTCCCTCCCTCCATGTCAGCCCCTATCCTTCCATCTGTCCATTTCAGCCCCCCTCCTTCCATCCATTCATCCATATCAGCCCCCTCCCTCCCTGCAAGTCAGTCCCCATCCTTGTATCTGTCGTTGTCAGCCCCCCTCCCTCCATCCATCCATATCAGCCCCCTCCCTCCCTCCATGTCAGCCCCCATCCTTCCATCTGTCCATATCAGCCTCCCTCCCTCCATCCATCCATCCATATCAGCCCCCTCCCTCCCTCCCTCCCTCCATGTCAGCCCCATCCTTCCATCGGTCCATGACTGCCCCCCTCCCTCCCTCCATCCATCCTTCCATCCATCCATATCAGCCCCCTCCCTCCCTCCATGTCAGCTCCCATCCTTCCATCTGTCCATGTCAGCCCCCCTCCCTCCATCCATCCATATCAGCCCCCTTCCTCCTTCCATGTCAGCCCCATCCTTCCATCTGTCCATGTCAGCCCCCCTCCCTCCATCCATCCATATCAGCCCCCTCCCTCTCTCCATGTCAGCCCCCATCCGTCCAACTGTCCATGTCACTCTCCCTCCCTACATCCATCCATATCAGCCCCCTTCCTCCCTCCCTCCCTCCATGTCAACCCCCATCCTTCCATCTGTCTGTCAGCCCCCCTCCGTGCATCCATCCATCCATACCAGCCCCCTCCCTCCCTCCATGTCAGCCCCCCTCCTTCCATCTGTCCATGTCAGCCCTCCTCCCTCCATCCATCCATATCAGCCCCCATCCTTCCATCTGTCCGTGTCTGTCTCCGTCCCTCCATCCATCCATATCAGCTCCCTTCCTCCCTCCCTCCCTCCCTCCATGTCAGCCCCCATCCTTCAATATGTCCACATCAGCCCCCCTCCTTCCATCCATCCATCCATCCATATCAGCCCCCTCCCTCCCTCCCTCCATGTCAGCCCCCCCTCCATCCATATCAGCTCCCTCCCTCCATGTCAGCCCCCCCATCCCTCCATGTCAGCCCCCCTCTGTCGATGTCAACTGTGTTGCAGGTTCCCTGCCTCCTCATCCCCTCTCCCCATGTCTGCCTCCCTTCTAATGCAGCCGCAGCTCCCTGCCTCTTAGGGAACCGCGGCTGTACCTGTAAAATCATTGCGGAGCCCTTCCTGTCTCGATGGGCTCCGTGCAGCATTGTCTCGCCTCCAAAGGAAGTGGTAAACAACTTCCTTTGGAGGCGGGACAATGCTGAACGGAGCCTGTCAAGACAGGAAGGGCTCCACAACGATTTTAAAGGTACAGTCGTGGTTCCCTAAGAGGCAGGGAGCCGCGGCTGCAGAAGAAGGCGGTGAGTTTGCCGGAGTTTGCCGCTGCCGAGAAGCGGACTCGTCAGCGCCAGCAACTTGTGAGCGTCTTAATTTTTTTTTAACTTAGTGGAGGCTAAGCGACCCCTGCTAAATCCTGTGGCGACCCCCGTGGGGGTCGCGACCCACAGGTTGAGAACTGCTGGTCTATGCTCTGTCCCCCTACAAAGTGAATGATCCCACACTGAAATAGTGCTGATCAGGGTTTTTTCACGTCTATATTGGGCAGGTTTGTTATGGCGTGCACATGTGCAGTAACAGCAGAGTGGGCACATAGGAAAGGGCAACTATACTGATGCTGTAAATGGGATATAGAGGGCTGCAGGCGGCACATGCTGTGGTCCAGCTGGGGCACAGTGCATGTTAGGCAGATGCCTAGGTGGCACATAGGAATGCTGAAACTGTAAAGCAGCAAGACATCGACTGACGAGGGTCCAACATGGGCACGAGTGTGTGTCCCACAGTGTCACAGGGGAGATTACCCAGCAGGTACCCCCAAGGGCACATAACATTGGCAGGTGGTGGGGGGGGGGAGGAAGTGCACATGTCCATGTAGGCACCCCTACCCGAGAACCCACACCATAGACAGCTGCCTACCGGCATACTGGATGGCCTGGGACTGCGCACCACCAGCACCACTGGCATAATAGCATGGCAGCATGGTGGCGGAGGGGTGCTGGTGGCAGAGGGGGCAGTGGCATCTGCCCACAGCAGACCATGGCCTAGCCCCGTTTAGGTGGGTGCCGTGCACTGCGACAGACAGGGTCTGTCTGACGAACAGTCATGGTATCCCCAGGGAATGAACTGTCCCTGTGGCAACAGTGTGGTGCAGTACACATAGCCAGTGTGTTCATGAGCAGAAGGTCACAAGTTCAAATCCCAGCTGTAGCTCCTGCCAACCCAGTCCCCATATTTTACCCAGTACTAAACCGTGGTAATAAAGACACCTTTATTGCAGATAACATAAACATTCCTGAAATGCCTATATTTTACCCTACAGAGCACAGACACCATAAACATGTGTAATACCTAGAGCAGAGTTTCCCAACTGCAGTCCTGGAGGGCCAAATACCATTCAGGTTTCATGCTGTCTCTAATAAATATGCCTGTGCTGCATTTGCATGCGCCGCCCCTATGGTATGCAAATGTATCTCATGCATATTCATTAGGGACAGCATGAAAACCCGAATAGTGTTTGGCCCACCAGGACCGGAGTTGGGAACCTCTGCCCTAGAGCAGCGGCCAACAGGGGCATAAACACCGACACCCACAGGCTCCACTATCCAAAGCCTCATGGAGAGTCAGGCTGTTGGGCCCTGCGTGCAGCAGCATCTCCCAATGCTAGCACTTGCATACCTTAGAAATGCCGCCCTAAACCTGGGAAAATGTTGCTATGATTAATGGCAGATAGCAATGGCAGATTAATGGCAGATAGCAATTCCTAAGTTAAGCACAATTTGCTGATAGAGCTGCATCATAGCAACCTTTCTGATATCTGTGGAGTGTGTTTCAGTTTTGGTTTCTGACAGTGTTTACCACCCAGGGGAGTGACCCCAACAGTATTGCGTACCATAGCCATGCCTGCACTGTGCCCAGGACTGGTGTGGTGGCCAGGGCTGCTAAAAGCCTCTATATTTGCACAATGCTGGCATAGGTGTGGGAGTGTGTGTCTGTCTATCCAGTGTGTTGTGGCTGCCTACACCTTACTCAGCCCACACTGCTTGCACTGTTTCCAGTGTTAGCCTGCCAATGTGCATAATGAGGAGCAAGGTACTGTGGGTATAGCCCGGACAGGGTGGCCTGGGCAGGATGCATCTGCACAGGGCATAGGGCAATGGCTGGGACATTGTAGTGCCCGGCCACCACCTGCACGGACAGGGTGGCCACAGCATGTCCTGCTGGGAGGTCACTCTCACCCTGACTGAGCAGTGACCATGGCATGGCTAGGTTCCCCCATAGTGCTATATAGTATTTCTCTCAAGTGATATTTATGGGTTCTATTTTTTGGAGCCAAATCACTGACTTATCTGCTTGGTGTGTGTGCTCACATCCCAGTTTTGGGTGCACACATCTCCTCCAGGAACATGCACTATGGACTAGCTAGCAGACTGTCTGCAGTTAGTATGTGTATGGCTGGAACACCTTGCAGGGTGCAGCGGCTGGAGACTCACTGTGCTCGCTGCTGGAGAATGTCAGATAGTGGTGGGAGGCAGCTGAGCATTTCCAGGCCTTCTGTCTGCCATTGCCTTATGGATGTGTACAGATCTGCATTGACTGCCCTGTAGGGTGCCTGTTCCCCAGCAGGACTGCAGTTGATGGTCCTCTCTACTGCCACCATTGCAGGGATGTAGAATGTGGATCTGTTGGTGGGAGATCCTGTCCCCCACCCTGAGCCCCAGCGGGCGGGTTGGGTGGTGCTACATAATCCGCCTATGGGTCCAAACACCCCCCCTTCACTTAAATCATGTGACCATGGCACCCACACAGGATATGCACTATTCTGGGAGCATCATAGTCCACAAGGGCTAGACGTGACTGGGAAATACGGATGGACACAGGTGTATCCTAGGTGTGTCTGCAAGGACTACCTATCACACAATGGCACTGATGGTGACCTGCAGCATAGCCTATCTCAGCTAAGCCAGGTGCTGCGAACCTGGTGCTGGGCGCCCCACCTTGCCCTCAGGGTGAGCACAGTACGCCCACAATGTGCCGGTCTGTAGCTACTCTGTGCCAGTAACACACACGGTCACTTCCCCCTACCAGGCCAAGGTGCTGTGGGGGTGCATACCTCATCTTCTGATCATCTGTAGACTGCTGATCTGCATGTGCAGTGCATAACGGGTACGGGTGAGTTAACCCTATCCTGGTAACCACAGCAGATAGTTTGTGTGGTGATCTGCAGTCCTTCTGTAGCCAGCCAGGGGTTTGTTAGTAGCTATAGAGATGTAGCCCACTGGTTACTTCACTGACTGTGGAGGCAGAGGTCATGGATTTGATCCCACAGTGGTGTTATTTGATAGGGCTGTCGGAGGCATTTCCTTTTTTGCTTTAAATTAGTGCTGCCAGCAAAAACACCCTCACAGTGCTGTAACCTTAAGGTGCCTCATAAGGCGCCCTATAAAGCGCCCTATAAGGCGTCCTATAGGGAACATTATAAGGTGCCGTGGCAGACAGTGCACTTTATAATGTGCCCTCTGGAGTGCCTTATAGAGTGTCTTATGCGGCACCTTAGGTTACGGCACTGTGAGGGTGTGTTTGCTGGCAGCACTAATTTAAATTAAAAAAGAAAATGCCTCAAACAGCACTGATTTAAAGTAAAGGGTAATGCCTCAGACAGCTTTACTCATTAAGCCCACTGGGGAATCAAACTCATGACCCCTGTTTCATCAGTCATTGTATTAACCAGTGTGCTATACCTCTGTTGCTGTGTTTGCAGGTCAGCGTGCCTAATTAAGGCTAACGCGTGTTAACGTGCCACAGCTTCCTCTATCACGCGATAACAGACTTTATCGCGCGATAACCCGAAATGCTACCTTAAGACCGGAACGCCCACTACCTTATATGGCATTCGTCACAGTAAGACTGCAACTAACGCCGGTAACATTAAGATGGTTTAGTAAACATACCCCTAAGTCTACTATCAGAAACACTTACCAAGATCACAGTTGTCCAATCAGTGATCAACACAAAATAAATAACCAGAATCTGGAGTAAGCTTGATAAATTTCTCTTAGACAGATTTTCTGGCACAAGATCATGGTAAATGAAAACTCTTTGGATTTAGTCTCTAGAGCAGGAGTCAATGGATTCACAAGGCAAAAATTCCAAGAAGGGTATTGCACAGAGGTCCAGACCAGACAAACTTTAAGCTATTCAAAAACAGGAAGGAAGAACAGCAGAAAAACAAGAAACAGTGCAGAGTAAGCTGGCTAGAGCCAGCCAATCTGGAGACAACATAAATCTTTCTGAAAGATGCCTGCCTTTCAGTCCAGGCGTCACTGGTTTGAAACCAGCCTGTGATGACACAGGGGGAACAAAAATACTTTGAGTCCTTTTATGTCATGTTTGGATTAAAGCCGATATGAAACAACATAGGAATTTTTGTTAATATTTCCCATGTCATTTCAAACAAACGCACATCCCTAATATATAAGCGGGCTGCAGACAGGCCAACATCATTCCATAGCTATAACTAAGGTGGCAGCCACATCAATTGTGGGAGGAGTGTGTGGGTCACCCATGCCAAACCCTGACAGTCATACTGTAAACACCATCTTATATATAGTATTCCTTATATAGTATATGGTATCACTTATGGCCACTATGAGATCCAGGCACATCACAATATATTGCAGTATCCAATACCAACATGCACATACTAGAGTACATAGCACATATCCCCAGGAAGAAAGGTCCAGGGAACAGACGGTATCAAGACACCCGAGGTGTCTTGAGGATGATGTCCAAATGCAATCATGTGGTCCTGCATGTGGAATATTTGTGTACTGAGGGCAGCATCAGGATATATATGACATGGTGGCCACAGATACTCATGATGTGCATGTGCACCTGGAGGGTCAAGGACAGGATGGGTTGTCTCCACAAACAAACAGGCATCTGCTTCTTTTTTTCCATAATGTTCATCTTTTATTTCCCTTGTATTCCTCCCATGTCTATCAATATGTATACATCGCTATATATATATTTAGGTTCTCTAGCTCACCTAGTATGCCTTTTGGTACAAACCCCACATCACTGTAATTGCTTTTCTCTTGGCTCTTTACATCCTTATAGAGATACAGCTTTCAAAGCTGAATAGAGAAAGCCAAGTGAAGCCTCTACAGTGATCTGTACAAAGGCATTATCACTCCTTCTTTATGCCTGTTATACCTCTCTCTATGCAGCCCAGCATCCCTTTGACTTTTATAAGTATTGTAAACTCTGACTCTGTCATTTCAACTATCCAGCATTTATATTTCTGAAGGGTGGGTGGAAGGGGTCGGGGACATCCACAATACCTATTGTGACCAGCAGGGGCTGGACTGTGGCAAAGCTAACAGGGCCCACCAAGTGTGGCACAATTTTCCTTTTTTTTTTTTTCCTATCCGCCTCACAGGGTACAACTCTCCTCTCCTTTCTCAATAATCCTCACCACCCGTGCCCATCTACTTGTACCTTAGCACGGTGTAGGATCTCACGTTGAGAAAGGTCTTGTCCACGCCTCCTTCCAGGTCAGGATGTGGGAAATCCAGTTGCTGTAAAGTCCAAACCAGGTTTTTCTTCTCTCAGGATTTTTCTTAACTTGACTTTTTCTTTCAGCCAGTAGTATCCTCTTGAAGAAAGCCTTTTATAGTATAGTATTTTTTTTTTTAAATCCAAAATACTACGCCATTTATGTGACCAGCAGGGGCTGGACTGTGGCAAAGCTAACAGCCAGACTGCTGGGCCTGACCTTTCTTATAGAAAGTTGTAGTTGTGAGTCAAAGGGGTCAGGTTTTTAAGAAGGATTTTATTCCCCTCCCGGGGTTGGATTTTCAAAAGATTATAATACAAAACTTAGGATACAACCATACTTCTGGTAAGTAACTGAAGGAAACATAAATCTAGCATCCTGCTTCTCAAAGAAACTTATAATTCACAGCATACAGTTCATCTGCTATTCTAGCAGTCTCTTCTATGCTTTTCTCAGCACTCTCAAGACACACTCTTATCTTGGCTTCAACATAAAGAGGAAAACTTATCGGATAACAGCAGCGCACAATCCATGGCTTCCTCAAATGGAGTTTCAGTGCTAGACTCTGTTATCATAGGCTCAAGCTGTGTTTTCTCATTGCAAACATCTTCATTACAATGGAAAGTTTGTACCTGTCTCAGTCTTGTTTCTTCATCAGGTTTCTCTAGACAGCCTTCTCCATAGCAGGGCAAATAGCTATCGTAAAACGGGTATTAGCAGGAAGGAGAGAGACACTTCTCTTGATAAGTTTTACCCTTAAAACTTCTGTGCTTCCTGCCTTTCAAGTTTGGCTGAAAATCATAGAACTGCTCCTTTCTGTTATGTGAAGATTTTTCTCTACTAAATCTTCTGCGGGTTTAACTGGCACAAACTCTTCAGGTTCAGACATACAAATATCTTCAACTGCGTGTCTTTTCCTATCTAGGGCATGTAACTGCTTTAAGCTGCCACACTTCTCAGATACATACGGTTTTCCTTTCACTGCTTTCCATTCACTCTGCACGGCTTGGTGCCTTGGAAAATCAAGCTGCGTCACAGGTAACAAATCCTGACAGCTGACCTCTCTGTGTGAATTCCTCCGTGGTTTTCTGTGTGAACTCCTTTGCAGCTTCCTGCCTGAAGTTCCATGCAGTTCTGACTCTATGTCTGTGTCCTCTGAATCTTGTGAGCTTTCTCCTGAGTCTCCTGACTCTGGCCAGTTCCTCTCTGACTCCCCTTCACTCCTCTCTGTGTGTTCTAAGCATTTCTTATACTGCTTCTTGGGCGTTCCCTTACACAGGTGAAAGCCGTTTGAATCAAAAGCTGGTGAGTGCTTTCTAGCTGGGCGGGGCTGCAGACCTCGTGTCTGAGTCTGTTTACGTTGCCTATGGTAACTGGGGATCCTGTGGTTTGCCTGCCTGTCAGAATCTAAGCTGCAGCTAGCAGACTTTTGTGCTTCTGAAGCAAGGGACAGATCTTCCTTGTTACACTATGTTAACTGAGCACATACGAGCTAGAAGTCAGACCAAGCCATTGTCTGAAGGGTTGACTTTTACACATGGACATTTATCAGCAGAGGGGCACTTACACTTTCTAGAAGTTTCATTGGCAAGAATGATATGAAAGTAACTGCAGGTTATAAGCCAAAAAGCCTGAAAGTCTGCAGAGGTTGAAAGGAAGTGAAATCTTCCAGAATTCTTGAAACAGGATTGGAATGTTTGAAGGCTCTCACCTCATTCCATGTGGGATTGTGGTCCTTCTTCACAGTTTTTGTTTTCTTTTCAACACCTGAGAAGACATAAAATTTAAGATTGTTAACAAAGCCCATCTGGCTATCATTTTCATTATCATTTTCATGTATTTCTAAATCTGTCTTTCTATGTTATAAAAGATTCAAGGTGACACACATGTCAAATATACAAGATCAGTAATGTAAGAAGATAAAACACTGTGGGAGGGAAATTCAGCAGCGGCAGTTAACCCTAGAAAAGCGGCTAGCCATTGCCAATATTCAACCGCTGCCCAGTTAGCTTCTGTGGCAAAAGTTAGGCCAGCCATTAAGGTGCCTAACCTTTGTTACGTAGGGATAACCAGACAGCAACTGAATATTGCTGCTTTTCATTATCCCCGGGTGCTAGCTTCACTCTGCCCCTGGAATGCCCTGTTGCTAGCCAGCCTGCATCGGGGTGTTTACCAGTGGCATCCTGGGATATTCAGTGTTGAATATCCCAGTCACCACAATTAATGCAATTAGCAGGTCTGCTAACCATGTTAATCACTTTGAATATTGGTTCCTGTAAATATTAAATGGACAGTGAATCAACCTAAACAAAATAAACAAATTATATAGCAAAAGTAAAAATAAAATATATCAAATAGTCATTATAGATCAATTAGAAAAAAATACATAAGGCTGGAAGCCCTATAAAAATGTCACTGCAATAATCAAAGCAAGGAAATACTATCGCTTGAAACACTATACAAAAATCTGTTAATAAGAAGGTTCACAACTGCCATAAAACCCGCATCATATAAAATACAGTCTGCAACACGTTTTTATATGTAAGCAAAACAACAAAGTGGTTCACAAACAAATCATAATAGATAAGATAAAAGATAAAACAGAACGCCAATAAAATAGCAAAGCAGAAGGCAGAGAAGGAGTGAGGACAGAGCAGTGCTGAAGATTCAGCTGACAGTTCAAAATTACACCAAAGTCCTAATTTCTTATTTTACAGGAACAATGTCATTCAATTGAATTTTAGGGGTATGTTTACTAAATGTAACCACCTGTCTCCAGAGTGAACACAATTCTACTTTCCCCTTCTTAGAAAGATCTTTCAAGTAAAATTATCAGTTGCCGAGTTTACCTCAAATTGTATATCTCTTAGAGAGGAAAAAAAACTCTACACTCCACTGAACCACTCTTCCCTGAGAAGGAAGATAAAAACAGATGGAAAAATATATAAACTAATTTTTCTAAAAGGATGAGGACCAGCATGATGTTACAAACTGTTCAAATTTTATTTAATTCCAATCCAGCAATGACAATATGGTGTAGTATTTGGAAATTGTATATTTTTCATAAATTGTTTAATGATATATGTTGTTAAATTTAATTATCTGGTATTTAAGATGCACATGTCAATTTTGTTCTCATTTACTTAAATGAAACAAATGGGATTACAATAACAATGCAAAATTGTATTTTGCAATACTATTCATTCACCTTTGATTTCACAGGGTTTTTAAAAATCTTACCAGAGACAACTTCAGCAAATTAGATAAGGTGAAATTAGGCCTTACCTGATCATTTTCTTTTCTTGAGCCTCTCCACTCCAGCCAAGATACATGGGTTGTGTCCTATCACCAGCAGATAGAGACTGAGAATCATAGGTTTTGATGATGTCACTCTATAAGGGTTCTGTGCACATCCTCTCACTCCAGTATTCTAATAATAAAGCATACTCCAAAAGAGATATGCTATAGCACTTTTAAGTAAACTATAATAACTATACTGAGGCAGCCATAAGGCTCTTACACAAGTGCCTGACCCTTCCCCCAAGCCATGAGGCTCTTACATAAAGTAATCAGCCTGCTATTTCAGTGGACACCCTTCCCCTACTCCAGGTCTGAGCACAGTATCCCCTAGCCCAGAAACCAACAGACCAGAGCACACCGGTTTGGACAGGTCACCCAGGTACCTTCCCCAGGGGCTGCTGATTGGTGGACAGGAAATACCTGTGGCAAATGGGATTATAGAATGAGTTTGAAATTATACTGTATTTAAGGCATTGAAGGACGTCCCTCGGGGCTCAGACTTTTTGTTGGAGGGTACCGGCTCTCTGTCTGATCCTGTGTGCACATTAAAGATCCTGTTTGCATTCCAGCCTGTCTGTGAGTTTTCCTTCTGTGGGTGAGTGATTGAATAAGAGCTTTTCACAGCGTTTGCTATAACATTTTTGGTGCATTGGCCGGGAAAATTTAAAAGAAAAGCCTCTCTCTCATCGCACCCACAGTGGGAAGACTACTGCTTTTTGCAGGATCGGGGCCTCCACCGGTCAGGGACCGACCCCTCCAGGTGATTAACGATCCTTGGCGCCACGGGGCCCCTTTGTGCTCCGAAGGACTCTTTGACTTGTGTGGTCAGTCGGTCCCTGCGGCTGAATCCCCGATTGAAAACCGGCTGGATAGACTGGCATCCAAACTACCTGTCTGATCAGAGTTCTGGTGAGTACTGCTACTTTCTGTACTCTATCTGTGAGTCCTGGTAATTTCTGGGAACCTGTAGCGGCCCGATCAACCGCAACGAGCAGTCCTAATAGGGGCCTTAGTGGCCCTGAAACCATTGCTCGTCCTGTCTGTATCTGTATCTGAATCTGAATAAGAAAAAAAAAGGGGGGAGGCGCTTGCTTGTGAGCGCCAGTAAATGACTGCAGTATAAATTTAACTTTGCCACCTCGGTATTTAAAGTGCAGCGCTGCCAAAGCTATTTTTAAAAATTGCCTAAAATATTAGTACTTAACCCCCTTAAGTGTGCCTTTCAAGAATAATTGCGCTGATCGCAATTCTCCGATGATCGGGGTGATTTATTTAGACCCTTTGCCCCATGTGCTCCTATAATGGGGGCTTTTTTGTGTTGCCATGTGCTTTTAGTGCTGGGGGCTTCTTTTGTGTTGCCATGTGCTTTTAGTGCTGGGGGCTTCCTATGTGTTGCCATGTGCTTTTAGTGCTGGGGGCTTCTTTTGTGTTGCCATGTGCTTCTAGTGCTGGGGGCTTCTTTTGTGTTGCCATGTGCTTTTAGTGCTGGGGGCTTCCTTTGTGTTGCCATGTGCTTCTAGTGCTGGGGGCTTCTTTTGTGTTGCCATGTGCTTCTAGTGCTGGGGGCTTCTTTTGTATTGCCATGTGCTTCTCGTGTTGGGGGCTTTTTTGTGCTAGTGATCCTGGAGCTCCATCTAGTGGACATTAGAAAAATAGCTAGCTACTATTATCCTCATGGAAAAAGTTAAATCCTATGCTAGTGTGTGTAATGTGTATTTGTAACGTATTCGCTGCTGAGACGTCTCTGTTTTCTGTTTTCCCTTTTTCTTTTTCCCTTTGTGGTCCTGTGTGTTTTGTGCAACCAAACTCTGCCTGTTGCCTGGATTATATTGTATATTGTATTCCCAGAAGTGGGATTGGAAAATTTACACTGAACATTGCATTCCTAGAATTGGGATTACAAGATTTGCACTGTAAATTGTGATTTTGCAAATTGTGATTAGAGCATGGGGTCCGGAGGCTGAATTGTGGTGGGGGAGTATCCGGACCAGCTTCCCTGTATAGATTCATGGCTGGCCCATGTGGTAAATGTGCTGTTATGTAAAAACCTTTAGTGTCTCTGTGTTTAGTTGTGACATTAGGGAAAGAAAGTTTTTGTCCAGACATTAGGTCTTTATATTTCAGGATTGATTTTGATACTCTATCAGTAAAAGGTGAAGTTATTGACGAGTCGCCCCTGTGTCCCCAAACAGTGAAAAACACCAGGTCTACTGATTGCAGGGAAGGGGACAGTTTAGAAAGGGGGGTGGGGTTTGCTGTGTGTGGACTGTAGTACTGGTATAGCAGTGAAGGAAGACAATTGCTTTGTTTGATGCATATCCAGTTTTATTGCTATGTTTCATGCATGATCAGTGGTCAGGGAACCAGGTGTTTTGGTCACACCTCTCAGCAGTGAGTGGGGGGTGATTGAAACTGCTGAGATAGTTTGCATAGCTATAGAAAGATACTGGGAGGAGTTCCTTCTTCTAGCAGATAAATGGAGGCACATTAGAGAGGACAAACAAAAAAATCACCTAGGAGTCTTTCTCCTAGCAAACGCCACACCTAGTCTCCAAACAATCCTCTGGTCATCAATTTAGATTGTAGAGTTTAAGCTTCTGGAACCATGGGGGGTGCCTCCTTTGAGCATCCTCAAAATGTCTGAGCGGCATCTTGACTGTGTAAGGCTGAAGAAGGACTGTCAAATTACTGTTAACAATATCTGTAGGGCAAAGCTGATGTGTGAAAATTAGCTGCAACACATTTGTTAGAACTTAAAAGGGGAGAGAAAATCCTTATAAGATTATGAAGAAATGAAGATTTTTTTACTTGTCTTTTTAAAGCCTGAATTTTATCTCTGGTACATATATTTGGTTTTGACTGCATATACAAAATTAAAAATTAAAAGGGATTTTATATCCTGTGGCAAGCACCTCATAGAGGGTTTTCAGATCAGTTTGATGCCAGTCTCAGGTATTATTAGGTTTTAAATTAAATGTGAAAAGTACATTTAATTTATTGGGAAGATGGAACTGAGTTCCCAGAAAAATATGGAAATATTTGTAAAGTTATTTACAAATATAACAATAACATTAACATGAGTTGATTGGACAAAACCAAATCTTGCTTGTCAGCAATGATCCAGGAGAGGTTTAAAAAAGAATGAGAGAAAAGAAACAATACTAAGTTTTTAAACAATTGTTTAATGTTCCTTAGCAGCCTTGCCAAATAAGGATACATTAGTATGGTATAAAAACATGAAAGGGACCTATGTATGTGGTTGGTGGAATGATGCATGTAATGGGGGAGTATGTGGTTGGTGGAATGATGCAGGTGATGGGGGAGTGTTCTGAGGGATGAAGTGGGATATTAAGAGGAAGGACTCTGATAGACAGTAAACTGATGAAGGTAATTCAATGATGTGAAGTGATGTATCTGGCTAATGAATATGTAAACAAAAAATGATGAGCACTTTATTCAACTATGCCATCTCCAGAATATTCAATTTAGGAATTCATCTAGGCCCCAACACATACTCAATAATTGGAAATGGACACCTGGAGACAGGCTAGGTGCACCCTGATGGGTTTTGGAGGACCTACACTGGCCATGTGGTACTTCCAGATGCTTTTTGCCTCCTTTTTGCCTCTGCATGTCCTGGCCAGGCATGCATGGGCAAAGGGGGAGCATGTAAAGGTCAGTCAAGGGCATAATGGAATGTTCACTACCAGCAAGTGAATCTCCAGTGACAGAGAGACAAGAAGTTAATCAAACTGCCAGATAAAAATTGACACCATACGAGATAGTTACTGATAGACCATTGAAAGCTTAAACAGCAATATTTGTAGGATGTGATCTTGGTAAATGTGGAGGAAGTTAAGTTTATTTCATTGTGAAATCTAATCCAGCATATTTAGGTTTTTTTTTCATTCAATATTGGTGCTGCTTTTCTGAATAAGGCCTGGAGCCATGTCACCAATTGCAATCCAGAGAGTCCAGCAGAGGAAAGTGGCCGAGGTCCAGATGGAGCAGACCATCCCGAGAACTCAGAGCTGCCCACCGTTGAGATGTGTGAAGGAGTCCCTATCTGGATCAGTGTGTCACATTGAAGGCGGGCCAGGGTGTCTGCCTATGAGAATGAGAGGTTCAAATTTTGAGAGAGACAGAACTTGAACTTCAGAGAAAGGTGAAGCACACTGCGAGGTCCTGGGGAACTGCTGAGAGGCAGGAAAAAGAACTGTTGGACTGACTGGGGGGGTTTTGGGGGCTTCTGTGAATGATTGTATTGTTATCCTTTTAATATTGTTTTCTTAGAAAGTAACTGAAATCTACAAGCCATTTCGGCTTCAGCAACTGCAATACCCACACCAGCTCAAGTTTTTGCTGTACTATTCTCAGAACTTTATTTATCACATTATTAAGCACTGCTGCTTTTGACATACTTTCATGTTATGTGTTTTCAATATTATTGACCAGCTGCAAGAAAATGATGTTACAATGTATGTTGTCTCTAGGGAACAGTACCAGAAGCTGCTTTTCTGATGACCCCTATCTGTCTCAATATCTGTCTCAAATGGTTGCTTGTCCATTGCCCTTAGTGGGATTACCTTTGCCCCATAAACAAGAAAAGAAAAAGAAAAATTGGGAATGGAGGGAAATTGGCTGATAGGTATGTCTAGTATGGCTGCATCCTTGCCTGAGGCTGTAATACATTATGATGGCACGGAAAAAGCATGTGGGCTAAGAAAATGAGTACCCAGAGCCCAGCACAACAAGAGTAAAGCCAGGGGGAACCATACTCTGAACAGAAGTGCACAGAGAATGGACCTAGCTAAGAAACAGGTCAGGCCTGAAAGTGCACAGAAAATGGACCCAGCACAAGAAAAGACATGCCAGGCCTGAACAGGTTAAACAGGCCTGAGCAAGCTGGGCAAGCCTGGACAAGTTAAACAGGCCAAACAAAGCTGGTGATACAAAGTACTCATATGCCCTGAAGACTACAGTGCCAGTGATTAATGAAGCAAAGGGAATGGCAGGGTGCAGCCAGAATGACTCAACACTAGCAAGAATAAAAGCCATTAATATGCTGATAAGGGTGGATCCCAGGGAAAGAGCCTTTGCCCCAAAGGAAAGAGGCCTCTGCAGACTTTTTGCACATGGCCCTCCTTTGTCCCAAAGGAAAGAGGCCTCTGCAGGCCCTGCAACCTTTTACAGTCAGAACAGCAACTTGTGCACACGGAACAAAAACTTTTGTGCAGGAGTTGCTATAGAGGGTATAGGGTATGTGTTGTTTTAAACTCACTGATGCAAGTGTTTCCATTGAACACTCTATCCAAGATCTAAGTGATCTAGTTAATCATATTACTGACCCGTCCATGGGTCCTGGGTGGTTTATGAAGTGGTTCAGTTGGCCAGGGGGACTAAAAATCCCAGTGGTAGGGGTTCTTTTTATTTACTGCTATGTGCCATTCTGCCATGTTGTATCCCCATTCTTTACCGCTTCATTACCACCACCCTTGACACCCTGGTAGAACGCAAGGCGATTACCACTGTCATGGCCCTGACCCAATACACCCCTCTGCGGCTTGCCTCCAGTAATGCAGCCCTCAACCGCCTCTAGCGGTTGAGGTCTCACTTAAAAGGGGGGAATGAGGCAGCCATGAGGCTCTTACACAAGTGCCTGACCCTTCCCCCAAGCCATGAGGCTCTTACATAAAGTAATCAGCCTGCTATTTCAGTGGACACCCTTCCCCCACTCCAGGTCTGAGCACAGTATCCCCTAGCCCAGAAACCAACAGACCAGAGCACACCGGTTTGGACAGGTCACCCAGGTACCTTCCCCAGGGGCTGCTGATTGGTGGACAGGAAATACCTGTGGCAAATGGGATTATAGAATGAGTTTGAAATTATACTGTATTTAAGGCATTGAAGGACGTCCCTCGGGGCTCAGACTTTTTGTTGGAGGGTACTGGCTCTCTGTCTGATCCTGTGTGCACATTAAAGATCCTGTTTGCATTCCAGCCTGTCTGTGAGTTTTCCTTCTGTGGGTGAGTGATTGAATAAGAGCTTTTCACAGCGTTTGCTATAACAATACAAATTGAGAACAAAATTAGAGTTACCTCTCTACAGAGAATCAAAAACAGTCAAGGCAACAGTAATTTAAAACTTTCTTGCTACTTTGAGACTAAAGAAAAACTCCGGATTAAAGGCCCTGGAGCAGATAAACTCTTAAACAAATCTGGGCTGACTCACAAAGAATACAGAAGATCGGGTGGATTCTGGATTGGCCTGCAGAGACTCAAGGAAAGAAAATTAGCAGGTAAGGCCTAATTTCACCTTTCTTATCTTCGCTCCAGTCCAGATGCATGGGATGCAACAGAGCAGTACTTAACCTTGGGAGGGATCTGCAAGCCCAGTTTGCAACACTCAGGCCCTAAGGTGCGCATCCCTTCTGGTCTGAACATCAATCCGATAGTGACGCACAAAAGATGAGTCGAGGACCATGTCACCGCTTTACATATATCCATGGGAGGAACGAGACCAAACTTAGCCCTAGATGCTGCTTGAACTCTAGTCGAGTGAACTCGTAACCCAAGTTCTTATTCTTGAACAGATAAGCCAATGCAATATCTTCTTTTAACTGTCACACAATAGAGGCTTTAAACGCTGCCTCACCTTTACGTGGACCTCCAAACAGAACAAAGAGATGATCCAATTTCCTGAAGGATTCAGTACGTTTCAAATAATGATGAAGGGCTCTGCAAATGTCCAGCAAACTCAACTAGCGAGACTCCAATTCCTCCTCTGTAGAAGGAAACAGCGGCAAAGTCGCAGGTTGATTAAGATAAAATGAGGACAGCACTTTAGGTAAGAACGAAAGAACAGGTTGCAAAACTCTTTCTTTTGAAACTGTTAGAAAAGGTTCTTGACAAGATAAGGCTTGCAACGCCACAATCCTCTGAACTGAGCATATGGCAACTAGAAAAACCACCTTCAACATGAAATCCTTAAGAGAAGAAGCACGCAAAGGCTCGAAAGGAGAACTGGTCATAGCTAACAAGACCAAACTCAGGTCCCAGGAGGGAATAAACTGCCACACTGGCAGACAAAGATGCTTGATGGCTCTGAGAAAATGCACCACATCTGGATGAGCAGTTAACGAAAAACCTTGTACACGGCCCTGATACAGGCCAAGGCAGCCACCTTAGCACGCAAGGAATTTAAGGCTAGACCTTTATCCAATCTGGCCTGCAGAAACACTAGCACATCGGGCATTGAAGCCAAAAGAGCACGTAAACCTCTTTTTTAACACCAGGCCTCAAACAGATGCCAAACTCTAACATAAAATAAGGAATTGGACCGCTTATGTCCTTGAAGCAAGGTGGTTATAACCTGAGCCAAGTAACCTTTCTTTCTCAACCTAGCCCTTTCAAGAGCCAGGCTGTAATTGAATTGATCCATTTGCAGCATGAGAATGGGACCCATGGGACCCTGCACAAGGAAATTGTCCACTATCAGAAGGCGCCATGGAACAGCCACCAATAGATGGACTAGGTCCGCATACCAAGGCCTTCAAGGCCAGTCCAGTGCCACTAGAATCACTAACCCTTGATGCGACTCTATCTTCTGTAGTAGCCAGCCTATTAATGGCCATGGAGGAAACACATACAACATACTGTGGGATGGCCACGCCTGGGCTAGAGCGTCAGACATGGGCTCCCGTCTGCAGCTGAAGAATCTCCCCACTTTGATATTGAAGGAGGTCATCATCAGACCCATTACTGGTAGACCCCAGTGTCAAACTATGCCTTGATACACTGAGTCCTCCAGCGACCAATCGATTCCGGCTGAGGAAGTCAGCTTGAACGTTCGTTTCCTGCAACATGAGCAGCTGAGAGTGCTTGAAAATTCAATGTATCCTGCCATGAATCCCAGGAGCTGAAGCTAATGCCAAGTGGAGGGAGACTGCATCTGCAAGAACTTCCGTATCTGAAGTTGCATCTTTCTGACTCAATCCTCCAGAAGGAATACTTGCCCTCTTTGTGTCAAAATGAGCTCCTAGATAAGTGAGATCTTGTGTCGGTACCAAGCTGCTCTTGTTGAAATTGATTATCAAGCCTAAATTTTGTAGGAAGGCTATCATTTGCTGCATCATGTCCTGACTCTCTTGAGCCAATAGTCGAGATAAGGATGACCCAAAATACCCTGGTACTGAAGGGCGGCCACCACAACCACCATCACTTTCGTAAAAGTCTGGGAGGCAGTGGCTAAACCAAACGGAAAGGCCTGAAATTGAAAATGTCCCATAGGAAACACAAAACAAAGGTTTTGTTGATATGCCTTACAGAGGCCTATCTGGAATATGCAGATAGGCCTCTGTAAGATCTAGGGAGGTCAAAAACTCACCTTTTCGAACCACCACAATAACTGATTGCAACATTTCCATGACATTTTTGAGATCGAAAACAGTACGAAAAAAACTTTTCTTGGACTCAAAATTAATGGAATAATGGCCCTGTCCGAGCTGGACTGGAGGAACAAGGGCCACCACTTACAGTTGGATGAGCCTCTTGAGCATATCATTACAGCTTTTGCTTTGATAGGAATCTTGCAGGGGGACAGCATAAATGTGGTGGAGAGAAGATGAGCTAACTCTAGAGCATAGCTATCCCAAACTACCTCAAGAACCCATTGATTGGATGTTATCTGGATCCAAGTGGAGTAAAAGGCTTGAAGTCACCCTCCCAGAGGTAGCCACTCTGCCTGAGACCCCTCACTTCATTGGGACTTTTTGCCTGCACCTGCAGCTACTGTATAATAACCTCTACTTGCTCCTCTACCACCATGAAATGGCTATCCTCTGGAAGGATACGGAGATCTTTGAAAAGAAGCAAAGCAAGCCGCACAAAACCTACAAAAATCCCTGAAATGACCCCTTGAAACTTCTGTAGTTTCTGCTCGTCACTCTGATATAATAACCTCTACCACCACGAAATGGCTCCTCTGGAAGGATATGGAGATCTTTGAAAAGAAGCAAAGCGGGTCACACAAAGGAAAGGAAGAAGATCAGAGTTGGAATTGCAGGACTCAGAAGTGCTGGGAAAGGACTCGTGGAAAGTGGACAAAGCCATGGGATCAGATGGGATCCATCCCAGGATATTGAAAGAGCTCAGAGAGGTTCTTGCAGGACCGTTAAAGGATGTCTTCAACAGATCCTTGCAAACAGGAGTGGTTCCTCAGGACTGGAGAATGGCTAATGTTGTACCTCTACACAAAAGTGGTGACAGGGAAGAAGTGTCAAACTACAGGCCCGTGAGCCTTACATCGGTGGCAGGAAAAGTAATGGAGGCGCTCCTGAAAGAGCGAATAGTGAACTTTCTCAAAACCAACAGGTTGCAAGATCCAAGGCAACATGGTTTTACTGAAGGACGGTCTTGCCAAACAAATCTGATTGAGTTCTTTGATTGGGTGCCAAGGAACTAGATCTGGGGCATGCAATGGATGTCATCTATCTGGATTTCAGCAAAGCCTTTGATACTGTTCCTCACAGGAGGCTTGTCAATAAACTCAGTAGCTTGGGGATGGGTCCCAAGATAGTAAACTGAATTAGAAATTGGTTGACTGACAGACAACAGAAGGTGATGGTACATGGAGCTCACTCGGATGAGAGGAAGGTGATTAGCGGGGTGCCTCAGGGTTCGGTCCTGGGCCCGGCACTGTTCAATATATTTGTGAGTGATATTGCTGAAGGACTGAATGGAAAAGTCTGTCTTTTTGCAGATGACACAAAAATTTGCAACAGAGTGGACTCCCCCGAGGGAGTGGTTAACATGAGGAAAGATCTACAAAAGCTGGAAGACTGGTCTAATGCTTGGCAACTACGATTTAATGTGAAAAAGTGCAGTGTCATGCACTTGGGTAGCAGAAATCCAAGGGAAAAGTACACGATAGGGGGTGAGAGGTTGGTATGCACGGTTCAGGAGAAAAACGTTGGTGTGATTATCTCTGATGATCTCAAGGTGGCAAAACAGTGCGACAAGGCGGTGGCAAAAGCCAGGAGGATGTTGGGCTGCATACAAAGAGGGATTACCAGCAGAAAGGAAGAGGTACTTATGCCACTGTACAAGTCACTGGTGAGGCCTCACTTGGAATACTGTGTTCAGTTTTGGAGGCCATATCTTGCAAAAGATGTAAAAAGACTGGAAACTGTTCAGAGAAAGGCGACCAAAATGATTTGGAGCCTGCGTCAGAAGCCTTATGAGAAGAGACTTGAAGACCTAAATATGTACACTTTGGAGGAGAGGAGGGACAGGGGAGATATGATTCAGACCTTTAAATACTTAAAGAGAAATGATAAACAAACAAACCTCTTCCAAAGACGGGGAAGCTGTAAAACTAGAGGGCATAACATAAAGCTGCAAGGTGGTAAATTGAAAGGCAATGTCAGGAAATATTTCTTCACTGAAAGAGTGGTGGATGCTTGGAATGCCCTCCCGATGGAAGTGGTGGGGGCAAACACGGTGATGGAATTCAAAATGGCATGGGACAAACACAGTGGATCCCTTTACAGCAACAGGATAAAAGCAAAATAAATGGTACCATCTAACTTCTGAACTATCTAGCATCTCAACAAATAAGGGTGTCCTACATGGAGTGGTGGGTTCACCCCTAAACAAAAACAAAAACCTGGGGAGGGGTGGCCTGCACAGAGCGACAAGTGCACCTACTCTTGCCATCTTGCTGGGCAGACTAGATGGACCATGCTGGTCTTTATCTGCCGTCACTTACTATGTTACTATGTTACCTACAAAAATCCCTGAAATGACCCCTTGAAGCTTCTTCAGTTTCCACTCATTGTTTCCTCTGGTTGAGCAATTGGTCTGTGGACGTTGCCTCTAAAACTCATCTTGGTAAGCTTCCTTTCAAGGGTAAACTTCTCTTTGGTGAGGCACTAGATAAATTGGTTAAAGACTTGGGCGGGTCTAAGGTTTATCTTTATCTTTACTTTGGCTTCTTCTTCAAGCTCGAAACTACAGAAGCCATACTTTTGACGGCGGCGCTAACCAAATCATACAATGCATCTGCCAGGTAAACCAACCCCAACTCCAGCTTAGCCGCCTCCAACAACACTTCCTGAGGACCAGGATCAGACTCCAGCAAACTCTGCGCCTATCACAAACATGCTTGAGCCACATTTATTTTTTATTTAACACTTTTTATCTATTGCTTTTATGTTTAGCCACAGCAGTTTACATGAACAATATAATGAACATAAGAAAATTAGGTTTTACATTGAACTAAGATGGGTTACCAGCAACTCGGATTAAGTAAAGTAGGAGTTTAAACAAGACAATGAATTGTATTATAAGTATCATTATGAGGGTTATATGCTAGTTGTTTGTGTCAGCCCCAAAGTGTTCAATGAAGAGGTATGTTTTGAGTCTTTTTCTAAAATCCTGTACAGACTCTATCAGGGTTCAGATAAAGAGTTCCAGACAGAAGGTGCGAGTAGAGTATTTGAGTATTAGAATGGAGAGTAGGTTCAGATTGCAGGATCTTCTTGATCTGGATTCAGGGACTCTATTTATTTGGGTTTCCAGACTGGTGGCTGACTGATTTTGAAGTATTTTGAAGATGGTTATAATGATTTTTTATTTTATTCTTAGTGCTATTGATAGCCAATGTAGGTTCTTTAGTAGAGGTGTAATGTAATCATATCTTGATGCATCGGTTATTATTCTGGTGGCCATGCTTTGGGCCATTTGGAGAGGGTAAAGTGAATGTTTTGTGAGGCCTTGATATAGAATATTGCAATAGTCTAGGTGGGATATTATGATTGCTTGGAATACGGATCTGAAGTCACTGGTATCGAGGAGTGGGCGAAGGTTTTATAATATTCTCATCTTGTGGTGGGCTGCATTGTTTTTTGTTTTTTTATGCGTGACAAGCATGTTTAGGTTCTGATCAATGATGATCTCCGGGTATTTTACCTCTGTTTTCACAGTTAATTCCATGTCATAGACTCTTATCTTGGCTCCCTTGCAATGTGAAGCACTTTGGATTTATCATGGGTTTTCTGAGAGGTTCATGTTCATGAGGCATTGTGTGACTGCACTGAAACATATTGTGATGGTTGTATAGTCAGGGGTTCTTGTGGAGAAAACTTAAATCTTTCTTCTCTCTGTAAAAAAACATCTTCCAACATAACCAACACTTAAATCTGAGGTATATTGTATATAGAGATACATGTAAACAGTGACAAGTAGAAGATCATTGTGATATCCCATGAATGTTTGTAGGATTTGAATAATGGGAGAAGAGTCTCTTGTATATGAAGGTGCCTGAGCAACAAGGGGTCGTAATATCACATCTAAGAATTGTGAAACATGTTCAAAAAGAGACCCAATGGCAGATACAATAGGACGGCCAGGTGGATTTTGTAATGATTTATGTATCTTGGGGAGAACGTATATTGTGGGAACAACAGGATGTGAAACTGTGAGAAACCTGCCTTAACCATGATGTCGATTTTTCCATCTTTTTATAGAGCTTTTTTCTTTTCGCTTCCCGACGGATCACAATCAATACAAGGTTCTACCTTTTGGCCTTTTCTCAGCTCTAAAAGTCTTCACGCAATGCCTGCACTTCAACGGACATTGTGTCTACCCTTATCTGGACAAATGACTCATATCAGATTCAACAAGAGACCAAGCACGGACTTCAGTTTGTCACACCGCCAAATTACTACAAGAGTTGGGCTTTATCATCAACGCTCAAAAATATGAACTGGAATCCCGCCAAATACTCCACTTCATCATGGCCCACTTGGACACCAGGAGTGGCTGAGCTTTCCTGCCCGACAACAGAACAGCTATCCTGAAAACCCTCTGCACCAGGTTATCTCAGCTGTGGAGTGCCTCGGCTCATACTATGCTCCATCTCCTGGGACACATGGTGGCTGCTGTCCATGTCATTCCTCTGGCCTGCCTATACATGCGACCTCTGCAATGGCATCTCAAACTGAATTGGAATGGAACCAGCATTCCCAATCTCTTTGCAAGCGCATTCCCTTGCAGGGCCTCATCAACTGACTCTGACCACCAATGCTTTGCATCTCAGGTGGGGTGCTCGTCTCCTCCAACTCTCCATACAGGGACAATGGTCCCCGTCAGAAGCTCAGCTGCATATCAATCTTCTTGAATTGCGTGCCGTCCTCTACGCACTCTATGCCTTCAAAGACTGGACACACAATAAAGCGCTGTTAGTACAAATGGACAACTAAGTCACCATGTTTTACATCAACAAGCAGGGGGGCTTGGGCTCCCTCTGCCTCTGCCATGAAGCCACCCAGCTCTGGTTCTTCTCTCAGTCCATAGGATATTCCAGCGAGCCATCTACCTTCTGGAGTCGCAGAACCTCCTGGCAGACTCCCTCGGTCAATGTCTCAATCCACATGAGTTGTCCATCGACACCAGTGTCCTATCTCGCCACTTCCAGAAGTGGGACACTCCAGAGGTAGACCTCTTTGCATCTGCCGACAGCGCCAAGTGCCTCCTTTTCTGCTCCATCTGCCCCAGTACCCAGCGATTGGCCTCGGATGCCTTCCTCATCTTATGGGAAAACAAACTCCTCTATGCATTTCCCCCGCTTCCTCTCATACTCCAGGTCTTGCCTCCAGCACAACTGTGCACCGATGCTGCTGTGAACTGTGGCCCTCAGTCAAGCCGCAGCACTCCCGGCAGCCCGGTCATGATCAGCAATCCCCAGAGCTCCTCTCCTGGCTCCAGCTCCTCTCCACACACCAGCACAATTGTGGACTGCAGCCAGAGACTGTGGCTCAACCCAATCCTGTGGAGTATGGCCTATGGCCTGCACCTTGTTGCCTCCCCTCCCCGCCAGCCACAGGAGCACAAAACAAGGACCGTTGCTCTCCACAGCACAAAAAAAAACATTGCCTCCCTGATCCAGCTCTGGACCCAGTCAGCAGCCAAGCAGAGCTCCATAAAAAAAAAAACAAAGCTCCCCTTCCCCACCTCCCAGGACCCAAGTATTTTTATTGATTTATTTATATTCCTTCATCGGGTTACATAAGGTGTACTAAAGGTTTGCAGGTATTGTGTGTTTAGGGTAGACATCAATGAGCAGTATATGCAAAAGTTGTGTGCTACCTGTTGGAGGTGTATACAGCATGGCCCCAACAGATACTGCACTGATTTGGACCCTAATTCGTGCCAGAAGCAATGCGGATGCACCATTGAGACGGTGTAAAGTGCACTAACAGCAACATTGATGGCACAAGTGCTTTGTCAATCTCTGCTCTAAGCATGATGTGCAGACATGCCTGCGCTCACCCCCACTCTGCCCATTTCCCTCCCTCTCATGCACTTAGCAGATACTGCTAAGTTATTCCATTCTGTTTAGAATGCACTGTTATCATGGGCCATTAGTGCACGCTGAAGTCTATATTAATAGCTTGCACAGCTTAGTAAACATGCCCCTTAGTCAATTGATTCATCATATTTTCCAAAGATATCACTAAAGACTCCGGGGGTCATATTCAGCAGTGGCGACTAGGCAAAATAAAACGCCTAGCCACAGTCAATGTAACTACTGTAAGACCAGATATGCAGCGGTGGAGGATATCTGGTTTCCACTGCTGAATATCCAGGCTGCCCAGCTACCAATGCCACTATCCGGTTAGCGGTGATATTCAGTCATTTAACTACATAGCACAAAATAGTTAAAGTTCCTAACTTTAGCCACATTAGAGGCTGAATATCACCACTAACTAAATCGTGGCTGTCACCTCCCCTACACCACCCACAGACAGTCCCAGTTTTAACCAGTTGTAATATCTACGGTCTGTGGAGATATTCAGTGGCACTAACCAGTTAGTGCTCCTGAATATGGCGCTGACTGTTTTAGCCAGTTAGCTAAAATGGTTTTCAATATGCCCCCCTGTTTACTTAAGATTCATGATCAGGTCATTATGTGCCAACCACAACATCATTGCTTCAAAACATGGTGCTGTAGATCTGGGGTAAATACCAATAGAAATGGAAAAATGAATATAGGGGTCCTATTCAAAATATTTTAGCTAGTAAGCAGACCTGCTAACTGACTAAAATGTGGTCAGCAGGATATTCAATGGCACCAATGCGGTTAGTGCCACTGAATATCCCCTTCTAACCAGGTTAGACGCCTCAATGCTAACCAGTTAGCTTCATGGCATTCTAGGGGCAGAGCTTACCAGATAACTAAACTTCTAAAGTTAAGACAGTTTAAAGGCAGTTCTAACTTTAGGTGTTTTAACTAGCAGGTTAGCGGCTCAATACTGCCACTGACCGGCTAACTAAAATGCTATACAGGTAAACTGAATATTTACTGCTGATCACCAGATATGGCCTGGCACTGGATATTTGGTTATAAATTAAAGTGGCAATGGCCAGCTGCTTTAACAATGCTAGCTGCCACTGAAAATGCTCTCCCAACCCTCCCCATAGATTATCTCATCAGCATAAAAATAGTAAAATATACCAAAACTGTTACCGCACATAGTGGCTGGATGCAGAGCCACTTTAACTACTTATGTTGCCCTGGGCAAACATTGGAGGATAGGACCCTTTTTTATTTTTCCCAAATTAACCACTCCCCCATTTAAGGAATAAAGAAACTTTATATTATTTTAAAAATGTATCTTGAAGCAAAACTTGCATGCCTGAATTATTACATGCAAAGATTATTTTCAGTACATAGCTTTTTCAGAGTTTAGACAAACTCCTGAAGGAAAGATCCCTAAACCATAATTAGTCAGGTAGACTTGGGGAAAGTCATTGCTTAATCCTGGATGTAAATAAGAAGGAACTGATCTCTTTGTTGGGATCCTGCTGGGTACTTGTGACTTAGATTGCCCATTGCTAAAAACAGGAAGCTGGGTTTGATGGATTTGGTCTGATACTGTATGGCAATTTTTTTCAAAATTTTCTATTTATAACGTTATATACATAACATATACAGAAATAAAACTGAATAATCAAAGAAAAAAATGGGAATACAACCCAATAACACATTACACAAAGAAATATACATTCTTAAGCTGTTGTTGTTAAGTGCCGTCGAGTCGGAGTCGACTCATGGCGACCCTCTGGATAGCTATCCTAAATTGTGTTCGATCTTCAGTCAGGCGGCTCATTGTTGACAGACTGGTACCCATAGCTGCTGTTATTGTATTGATCCATCTCATTGCTGGCCTTCCTCTTTTGTGCTGACCTTCTATCTTGCCAAGCATGATGTCTTTCTCTAATGATTTCTCTCTCCGCATGATGTGTCCAAAGTATGAAAGTCGAAGTCTTGTCATCTGAGCTTCTAAAGAAAGCTTAGGTTTGATCTCCTCTAGTACCGACTGGTTTGTTCTTCGGGCAGTCCATGGTATACACAGTATTCGCCGCCAGCACCATAATTCAAAGGCATCAAATTTCTTCCTGTCTATCTTTTTCACTGTCCAGCTTTCACATCCATATGATGTTATTGAAAATACCATGGCTTGAACAAGTCGAATCTTTGTATGGAGAGAGACATCTCTGCTCTTGAGAATCTTATCTAGGTCTTTCATAGCCATTCTGCCAAAAACAATGAGTCGTCTGATTTCTTGACTGCTTGTTGCTTCTTTATTGATAGTTGATCCAAGTAGGTTAAAGTTATTCACGATTTCAATTTCTTCTCCTTCGACGATGAACCTGTTGATTATGCCAGTTGTCATGATCTTTGTCTTCTTTACATTAAGGTGCAGGCCCATTTTGAGACTATGTTCTTTGATTGTGAGAAGCAAATGTTTCAGATCATCTTCACTTTCCGCCAGTAATGTGGTATCATCAGCATAGCGAAGGTTGTTGATGAGTCTTCCACCAATCTTCACACCTCTGTTGTCTTCATACAATCCTGCTTCTCTGATGATTTGTTCTGCATATAAATTAAACAGGTAGGGTGAAAGTATGCAGCCTTGTCTTACACCTTTACTTATTTTAAACCATTCTGTTTCTCCTTGTTCCGTTCGAACTGTTGCTTCTTGATCAATGTACAGATTGTGCAAGAGAACGATCAGGTGTTCTGGTATACCCATGCTTCTTAATGTGGCCCAGAGTTTCTCATGGTTTACACAGTCAAAAGCTTTGCTATAGTCGATAAAGCACACATAGATATCCTTTTGGTATTCTTTAGTCTTTTCAAGGATCCATCTCACATCCGCAATGATGTCTCTCGTTCCTCGCCCTTTTCTGAACCCTGCTTGCACTTCAGGTAGTTCTTGTTCCAGGTATGGTTATAGTCTCTTTTCAATAATCTTCAGTAGAATCTTGCTGGCATGTGGGATCAGAGCGATTGTGCGATAATTTCCACAGTCGGTTGGATCACCTTTCTTTAGTATTGGTATAAACACAGATCTTTTCCAGTCAGTTGGCCATGATGCTGTCTTCCATATTTCTTGACAGAGCCTTGTAAGTACGGTAACAGCTGCATCAGATTGCTGTAATACTTCCATGGGAATGCAATCAATGCCTGGTGCTTTGTTCTTTGATAAGGCTTTCAATGCTGCTTCAACTTCTTCTGTCATCACCAATGGTTCCAGATCATAAGGTACAGGTTGAAACGACTGTTGGTCCACTTGATCTTTATCATATAAAAACTCTGTATATTCCTTCCATCTGTTCTTGATCTTCTCAGCATCATTCAACATAGAACCTTGAGCATCTTGTAACATTCCAATTCGAGGCTAGAACTTTTTCTTTAACTCTTGTAGCTTTAGTAAAGCTGATCTTGTTCTTCCTCTAATAGTTTCTGCTTCTATTTCCTTGCATGCGTCATTGTAGTACTTTTCCTTGTCCTGTCTTGCTGCATGTTGGAAATCTCTGTTGAGTTCTGTGATTGTGTTTCTTTCTCCTCTGGCTTTAGCTTCTCTGCGTTTCTGGGCAATTTTCAGAGTTTCTTCCGTCATTCATTTTGGCCGTTTTTTTCTTTTTTACCTTTTGTAGAGACTCCTCGCTTTCTTACAACACAACCTTCTTGATGTCATTCCATAACTCTTCTGGAACTCTATCATTTGTATCTAAAGCAGCAAATCGATTTTGCAGGCAGTCTTTAAATTCTTAAGCTAGACCCCAATAGATTTTGTCTTTAAATTCTTAAGCTAGACCCCAATAGATTTTGCAGGCAGTCTTTAGATTCTTAAGCTAAATTCCAGTGGTATATTCTCAAGGTCATATTTTGCTGCATTCATGAGTGGTTTGCTCTTTTTCAACTTTAGCTTGAGTTTGCATACTAGTAGTTGATGATCTGTACCACAGTCAGCTCCAGGTTTTGTCTTTGTTGATGTTACAGAGCTTTTCCATCGTTGACTTCCACATATGTAGTCAATTTAATTTTTATATAATCCATTCGGTGAAGTCCATGTGTACAGTAGCCGCTTGTGTTGCTGGAAGAAGGTGTTTGAGATGAATAGATCATTGGTCTTGCAGAATTCTATCAGTCTTTCTCCAGCTTCATTTCTGTTGCCAAGTCCATATTTTTCAACTACTTTGCCTTCTTCTTTGTTGCCAACCTTTGCGTTCCAGTCACCCATGACTATCAGGATATCCTGTTTGCATGTTCTGTCAATTTCAGCTTGTACTTGTTCATAGAACTCTTCAATTTCATTCTCTTCAACAGCTGTTGTTGGGGCATATACTTGAATTATAGTTGTGTTGATAGGCAATCCTCATAGACGAATAGAGATTAAGCGTTCGCTGACTGCATTGTATTTCATTACAGTTCTTGCAAGTTTCTTCTTTATTATAAATGCAACACCATTTCTTCTTTGTCTTTCATTTCCAGCATAGTAGACCATGTGATCATCTGATGCAAAATGCCCCATGCCAGTCCATTTCAGTTCGCTGACACCCAACAGATCAAGTTGTACACGTTCCATTTCATTCTTGACCACCTCCAACTTCCCTTGGTTCATGCTTCGTACGTTCCATGTTCCAATGTGCAAGACATCTTTACAGCTTCTGACTCTCATTAAGGAAATAGGGGGAGTAAAGCACAGTTACTTACCTGTAACAGGTGATCTCTGGGAACAGCAGGAATTAGTCCTCACATATGGGTACGTCGGTACCGATGGAGCCTGCGCGGGAAAGCTCCCCAGCTTCCCAGAAGGAAGCTTTTGGGGCCTCCCACTGCACATGCGCGCTGCCTTCCCGCCTTCCTGACCAGCTCTCCTCAGTTCGAGTTTATAGCTGAGACAATAGAGAGAGGAAAGGAAGATAGATAGAGGATACAACTCCTAGGGGAGGTGGGTGGGTTGTGAGGACTAATTCCTGCTGTTCCCAGAGATCATCTGTTACAGGTAAGTAACTGTGCTATCTCCAGGAACAAGCAGGAATAAGTCCTCACATATGGGGACTCCCTAGCTAAGATGCCTGGGAGATCCCGTTCCAAGGGTTCGCCATCTTCGTATGGATCTCAGGCATCCATTCTGGTAAGGTGGGCAGGAGTTGTTCAAGTATGGAACAGGTGTTTGAGGACAGCCTGACCAAACAAGGCATCCCGGCGGGAGTCCTTGTCCAAACAGTAATGGGCTGTGAAGGTATGAACCGAGGCCCAGGTGGCGGCTCGACAGATCTGATCAATGGATACAGAGTGAAGATGAGCCATAGAAGTGGCCATGGCTCTCACATTGTGAGCTGTGACATGGCCTTCCAGAGGAATATTTTTACTCTGGTAAGCAAAGGAAATACACTGAGCAATCCAATTGGAAAGTGTATGTTTGGAGACTGGAAGTCCCAAATGAGAAGGATCAAAAGCCACGAAAAGCTGGGAAGACTTTCGATGTGGCTGAGTCCTGTTGAGGTAAAAGGCAAGAGCTCTTTTACAATCTAAAGTAGGAAGGTTCCTCTCTGCACTGGATGCATGAGGAGCTGGAAAAAAGACAGGTAGATATACCTCCTGATTAAGATGAAAAGGCGAGACCACTTTGGGCATAAAGTGGGGATTCGTCCTAAGGACCACCTTATCATGATGAAACCTGGTATAAGGTGGATGAGCCACCAAGGCTTGTAGTTCACTGATGCGGCGAGCCGAAGTGACTGCAATAAGGAAAAGGACCTTCCAGGAAAGAAATTTCAAGGAGGTAGAAACCAGCGGTTCAAAAGGTGGCTTCATAAGCTGACCCAGAACTAGGTTCAAGTCCCATGCTACCGGAGGAGGTCGGATGGGAGGCTTAGTTAGAGTCAGGCCTCTCATGAATCTTGCAATAAGAGGATGAGAGGAGACAGGTTGTCCATTTATAGGTTTTAAAGATGCTGCAATAGCACTCAAATGGACTCTTACTGAATTTGTCTTAAGGCCTGCATTAGAAAGATGCAGGAGATAGTCTAGTAGAGAATTCAAAGGAAGTGCTAGAGGGTCAAGACCCTGTTGAGCACACCAAATGGAAAAGCGTTTCCATTTGAAAGCATAGGAACGCCTCGTGGAGGGTTTCCTAGAGGCATGAAGGATATCTTTCACTGGTTGAGAAAGATTGAAGTCATGAAGGCTTAGGCCTTCAGTAACCAAGCTCTGAGGTGTAGGGACTTGGGGTTTGGGTGCCACAAAGTCCCCCCCTCCTGAGACAGAAGGTCTGGCGCAGCTCCCAGGTCCAGAGGGGGTCCCTGGGAGAGATGCAGAAGTAGAGGGAACCACACTTGGCGTGGCCAGCGTGGAGCTATGAGGATCATCGATCCGTGATCCCTCTGGAGTTTGAACAGAGTCTTAGGAATCAAAGGAATGGGTGGAAAGGCATATAGGAATTCCTGACCCCAATGGAGGAGAAAGGCGTCGTTGGCCTGAGCTCCCTGACACGGAGTCCTGGAACAGAACCGGGGAAGTTTGGCATTCCACGGACTTGCAAAGAGGTCTATGTCCGGGGTTCCCCATTCCTGAAAGATTCTGCCTATCTGGTCCATATGTAGGGACCATTCGTGTGGAAACAGAACTCGACTGAGTCTGTCTGCCCGAGAGTTTTGAACCCCTGGAAGATAGACTGCCAGAAGATGAATTTGATGCTCTCTGGCGAAGGCCCATAATCTGAGAGCTTCGTTGCAAAGCGACAGAGAGCCTGCCCCTCCTTGTTTGTTTACGTAGAACATGGCCACCTGATTGTCTGTCTGAACTAGGACGGTCAGGTTGACAAGGAGGGTATGGAAGACTTTGAGGGCAAAGAAGATTGCTCGCAGTTCCAGGAGGTTGATGTGAAGGGTGGTCTCCTGTGGAGACCAAGTACCCTGAGTGGAGAGGTGTAGAAGATGGGCTCCCCACCCTGTTTGGGAGGCATCTGTTGTGAGGGTTGCTTGGGGCAACAAAGGTTGGAAGGGGGCCCCCAACAACAGATTCCTGGTGGACATCCACCATTGGAGGGACCAAAACAGATGCTTTGAGGTGAGTATTTGGTCGGAGAGCGCTCCTGATGCTTGAGTCCACTGGGTGGCCAAGGTCCATTGAGCTGCTCTCATATGAAGACGAGCGTAGGGCACCACGTGTACCGTGGAGGCCATGTGGCCCAGAAGTCGCAGCATTTCTCTGGCTGTCAAGTGACTGCTGGACTGAGCTTGGGAGGCCAAGCACACCAGACGTTAGCCCCGGACCTGAGGTAGGTAGGCCCTTGCAGTGGTGGTGTCCAACTGGGCCCCTATGAATTCCAGAGAATGAGTAGGGGTAAGTTGAGACTTGGGAAGGTTTACCACCAGTCCCAGATACTGCAGAAGGTGCCTTGTGCGGTCCAGGGAAATCTGGGCCTCTGACTGAGATGGCGCTCGGATGAGCCAGTCGTCCAGATATGGGAATACAAAAATTCCCAGACCTCTTAGAAATGCAGCAACAACTGCCATGCATTTGGTGAACACTCTTGGAGCAGAGGCTAGACCGAAGGGAAGTACTCTGTACTGGAAATGTTTTCCCTGAAACAGAAATCTTAGATATTTTCTGTGGGATGGGTGGATGAGTATATGTGTGTATGCATCCTTGAGATCTAGAGAACAAAGCCAATCCTGACTCTGAAGGTATGGAAGGAGAATGCCTAGAGAAAGCATTTTGAATTTCTCCTTGTACAGAAATTTGTTCAATTCTCTCAGATCTAAGATAGGTCTGATTCCCCCTGTCTTCTTTGTTATGAGAAAATAAGGGGAGTAGAATCCTGTCCCTTGTTGAAGAAGAGGAACCTCTTCTATTGCCCCTTGGGCAAGGAGAGAAGAGATTTCCTGACCCAACAGGTCCAGGAGAGATGGGGGAGAATTGAAGTGCCTCACCATGGTATGTGGAGGAAGGTTGGAAAAATGAAGTTTGTAGCCCTCTCTGATGATAGAGAGGGTCCAGTGCTCTGATGTAATTTGCCCCCATCTGGGAGCAAAGTGAGATAACCTTCCGGGAATGGTGAGGGGCTCTGGTTGTTCTAGAGCCAGAAATGTTAAGTTCTCTAGGGGCAAGTCAAAACCCCTGAGGGGGTTGAGCCTGCTGAGGAGTGGCAGACGCTGCAGGCTTTGACCTTGCCTGTTTAGGTTGCTGACGTTTAGCAGCAAAGCGAGGCTGAGAAGATTGTTGGCCAGTATTTGTGGAAAATCTGGCCTTCTTGTAGTAAGGCCTCTTGAAAGACTTTTTCTTGGCAGGAGTAGAGGTAGACTTAGAAAGTCTATCCAATGTAGCATTTTCTGCGTCCATTTGAGTGGCTTTAATTTGCCAGTCTTTACCAAATAAGTTCTCACCTGTACAGGGCAGATTCCGTAAGCCATCCAGGACCCAGGGTTCTAGGTCAGAGGCCTGGAGCCAAGCAAGTCGTCGGGCTGCAATGGCAATGCCCGAAGCTCTACCGGCACCTTCAAAGGAATCAAAGGCTGCTCTGTTGGAGAACTTAGAAACATCTAGAAGCTGTTTCACCAGAGAAATGAACTCCTCCTTTCTATCCTCAGGGATAAAGGAGGCAAAATGCCGTATCTTTAGGGCAAGTTCCCTGAGAAACATGCCCATATACAGACTGTAAGAATTAATCCTGGCTATAAACATACTAGCCTGGAAAATTTTCCTGCCAAAAGAGTCTAGGGTCTTACATTCTCGCCCTGGAGGGGTAGAAGAGTGCCTTTTGGTGCTCTTAATCTTTTTCAGCGCAGACTTCACCACAATGGAATGGTGAGGCAGCTGAGTCTTTTGAAATCCAGGAGAAGGAGGGACACGGTACATGGTGTCCAACCTACGAGAGTAAGGAGACAACGTTAGAGGAGCCTCCCATAAGTCCATCAAGTGTTCTTGAAGGATTTCATGGATAGGCAGGGTGACTGCCTCTTTAGGAACCTTAGGGTATCCTAAAATATCCAATTTCTTTGACCTAGGTTCTTTTTCAGAGGATGTGGTAATAGAAAGTCCTTTAGCTAGCTCTATAATGAAGTCTTGAAAGGACAAATCCTCTGGTGGAGACATTCTCCTCTTTGGGGAAGAGGGGTCTTCCAGAAGAACTAGAGCCAGCTCATCAGAGTCCTCAGAGGAGTCAAAATCCTCAGAAGAATCAGAGTATTCTCTATTTGCTTCCAACGCACGATACGCATACCGATCGGTATCGACATCGGGCGTACCGGGTATGGGATCGGTATCGGGTGAAAACCCGGATCCGGCATGCGGAACCGATCTGCGTTTGGAAGTGGATGGTCTCGGTTCCCGTATGGGAGACGATACCGGAACCGGACCCGGTACGAGGGCGTCGCAGCATTAATAAAAGCCAGCATGGCTTGCTGCATAGTCTGAACAGTATTGCTCATAGACGCCACTGCTGCCTGGATGTCGGTACCGGTATGGGCCGGTACCCCAGAGCAGTCCAACAGGTGATCAGTCGAGGCCGTGCCATCGATGTCAACCTGTAACCCCATAGATGGTGCTTTGGAAGTCAGAGCTTCCCGCCAGGGTTGTTTGGCTGGGGCATGGTCCTCAGATTCAAAATTGAGAGCCTCTCGATGCTTTGAAGGAGATTTGCTCTTTGAGGACCTGCCCGAAGAAGGTTTGGTTACCTGAGATCCATCCGGAGAGGAAGACCTGGATGACTGTGATGCTGGATTATCTGAAGCAAACAGCACATGGAATTTGTTGGCCCGGTTCTGCAACCCACGTTTAGACATCTGGGAGCAGGATGGGCAGTCCGGAATGGAGTGGTCAGGTCCCAAACATTTAAGACACCATTCATGGGTGTCTGTGACAGAAATAACAGCACTACACTTGGTACACTTCTTAAAACCAGGGGCTGGTTTCTCCATGAGGAGAATTTGTGTAGGCCTGAGGCCTAACCGAAGTCACCAAGTTGTGCAAGATAAAGATTTTTTTTTTTTTTTTAAAGAAAAGAAAAGAGAGACCGGCGGTACCGGTTTCGGTATGGGGAAGGCAGGTACGCGGTCTAAAGAAACAAACTAAAACAATAATTTCTTCAGCGGTGACAGGAACACGACCTGCTGGCTCCGCGGAAAAAGAGAAACTGAGGAGAGCTGGTCAGGAAGGCGGGAAGGCAGCGCGCATGTGCAGTGGGAGGCTCCAAAAGCTTCCTTCTGGGAAGCTGGGGAGCTTTCCCGCGCAGGCTCTGTCGGTACCGACGTACCCATATGTGAGGACTTATTCCTGCTTGTTCCTGGAGATAACCCTGTACCTTGTTGGGGAATGGGTACCTCTTCTATTGCCCCTTAAGCAAGGAGCACAGTGACCTCTTGACCTAACTGGTCGTTGAGAGAGGTCTGAAAATTGAACTGTCTTACCATTGTAGGAGGGGGCATGCTGAGGAAATGAAGTTTTTACCCCTCTCTTACAATAGACAGAGTCCAATTTTCTGCTGCTATCTGACCCCATCTGTGGGTAAAATGACATAACTTTCCTGGGATGGTGGAGGGTTCTGGGCCATTCAGGGCCAGGAAGGCAAAGTTCTCTAGATAGTCGTCAAAGCCCCTGTGGAGGCTGAGTCTGCTGAGCTGGTTGAGGCTTTTATCTTTCTTTGTCTAGGTTGTTGCTGCTGTACCTTTTAGGCAGACTGACCTAAATGATGCCCCTGCTGGGTATAGGAGGGATAAAACGTCTTCTTACTGAAGAATGGTTTCTTAGAGGATCTTTTCCTCGCAGGATCAGCTGTAGATTTAGACAATCTATCCAAAGTAATATTGTCAGCATCTATCTCATTAGATTTTTCCTGCCAATTCTTGCCAAAGAGATTCTCTCCTGTGCAAGGAATATTCCCTAGTTTATCCTGTACCCAAATTCCAAGTCAGATGCCTGGAGCCAGGCAATCCTACGTGCACCTATGGCAATGGCAGAGGTTCTGCTTATGCACTCAAAGCAGTCAAAGGCTGCACGATTCACAAACTTGGAAACATCCTGAGCATGTTTGACAAGGGCGAGGTAATCCTGCCTCTTATCAGGAAGGAGAGGGCTCATAAGCTCTAAATCTCCTGTGACCTCCTTAAGGAACATTCCCATATACAAGATATAGGAACTGATCCTAGCAGAAAGCATGGAAGCTTGGAAGGTTCGACATCCAAAGGCGTCAAGATTCCTACACTCACGTCCTGGAGGATTAGATGCATGCCTTTTTGCCCTCTTTATCCTTCTCATAGCTGATTCCACCACCATGGAATGGTGTGGTAATTGAGTCTTCTGAAAACCAGGACAAGGAGGAACTCGATACATGGTGTCGAGTCTTCGAGAGTGAGGAGACGTGGTTAGAGGTGTTTCCCACATCCTTAACATGAGATCATGCAAGATCTCATGAATAGGTAAGGTAGCTGCCTCCTTGGGAGCTTTAGGGTATTGTAGGATTTCTAATTCCTTTGCCCTAGGCTCTGTTTCAGTAGCCACTGTGATGGAACGACCTCAGGCCACATCTCGGATAAAGTCCTGAAAGGACTTATCCTCTGGTGGAGACATCCTACGATGAGGAGAAGAATCCTCAGGAAGAAGTACTCTGGTATCGGCAGAGTTTTCAGAGTCTTCAGACTTATCTGAGGATTCAAAGTATCTCCGATCCGGGTGATTGTGCAAGGCACGGTACCGGTACCAATCTAAGTCGGCATCGGAGTAGTCTGGTACCGACCTGTCGATGCCGTATAGACACGCATGACTCGGTCCCGGTAGAGTACCTGCCAATGTCGATGCAGTAGGTGCCGGCACCGGAGTCGGTGCCAGTACCGGTTGAGTTGTCTGAAGCGGGTTCAGGGGCATCGAGGCCGTGAGAAGAGCCCCCAGACTGCATTCAGTAGCCAAGAATCTCTGGTCTATTGACGCTGCCGATGCTTGGGTATCGGTACCGGATGAAGTGGCCAGCACCCCAGAGCATGGCACCAGTAGTTCTGCCGAGGTTGAAGCCTCGAGAACATCCTGGAGCCCCGTTAATGCTTTGGAAACTGAAGCCTCCCGCCAGGGCAATTTTGCCGCTGAAAGTCCCTCAAGGGCAACTCCAGAGGCATCTCGATGTCTAGAAGGAGATCTACCCTTTGAGGACCGGCTAGATTTATGTTTAGCTACCTGAGATCCATGGGAGGAAGACGAAGCCCTGGAAGACGTCGATGCCACGGAGGCTGCATCGGAGGGAAAAAGGGTGCTAAGTTTAGCAGCTCGGTTTTGCCAACCCCTTTTTGACATCATCCTACAGGCAACACACTCTGAAATAGAGTGGTCAGGACCTAAACATTTGAGGCACCACTCATGGGTGTCGGTGACGAAGATGGTACCGCCACACTTGGAACACTTTTTAAAACTCAAAGCGGGTTTTTCCATTTTGAAGGAAAAGGTTGGGCCTAGTGCCCAAAATGGCGCGTGGCACCTGAAGAGAAAATTACTGGAAAGAAAGTTGTTGTTTTTTTTTAAATAAAAAGCAAGAAGAACCGGCGGTAGCGGTGTAGCGTCGAGGGAAGGCAGACGCGACCACAAAAAAGAAGAATAGAAGGGATATTTTTTCTGCAGTGAGAGGATGTGCGACCTGTCGGCTCCACGGAAAACGAAGAACTGGAGAGGGACAGTTGGGAAAGGTAGGAAGGAGGCACGCAGGCACTGTGGGATGCTCCCAAAAGCTTTCCTATTGGATGCTGGGGAGCATTGCCGCGCAGGCTCCGTCGGTACCAACAATACCCATATGTGAAGACTACATTCCTGCTTGTTCCTGGAGATCTGATATTACATGGCAGCTGGTATGAAATGCTCATTTTTCTACGACATTCTCCCTAACTAGCAAAAACTGAGCCAGTTGTTGGGGTTCAATGAAAAGAAATTGCTTAGACTGAAATACAATAACACATTTGCATTGATACTTTAAGCAAAAGGTTGCACTCAAAGCGGTGACCCTCTGGCGAAAGGCCAGAAAATCTCTACGCCATTTTTGGGTGTCTAACTAAATCAGGGAAAATAGACACCTTTTACCCTATAAACTGAGAAGGCATATTGCGGAAATATAATCTCAGGACAGAGTTTTGGTCCAATTCAAAAGCAAAGCCCACCAGCAAAGTGGATTTGCTGGTCACCAACTCTAGGGAACTTTCAAGGAAATCAGTGAGATCTAAACTCACTGGCTCGGCCAGAACATCAGAGCCAGATGCAGTGCCAGGAACAGGAGAGGTAACAGTCGCATATTGAATTTTAGCAATAAGAGGTAAGGTAATGCCTTAGAAAGCGTCTTCAGAATTTCCACAAAGTACTCACGGACCAAGTCCAGTGGGGCCTGCAAAGGAGACTGAGGAAAATTGAGAAACCTCAAATTATTTCTGCAAAGATGGTTCTCCATAAACTATCTTCCGAGCCCGGACATTGCGCTCCTTGATGTGTGCACCTCCAAGTGCTTGTAGGTCCCCTACCTAGGTTTCCCGTCAAGTCACCCAAGTAGCTTGCTGAGCCAGATCCGCCACAACTGCCTGATGATTTTCTTTTAATGAAGAAACTTCTCAGCTGACCAACCCCACAATGGCAAGGAGAGAATGCTGTAAAGAAGAAATGGCATCCTACAAGCTGTCTAAACTCGCTAGCGTCGGCTTTTCCAGCCCGCTAAACCCCGAAGTAAGATGGTCAGAGATCTTTCCATGGTGACTGGGAGGACCACAAACTGGAGAAAACAATCCCCGGGCTCCACTCCCAGCCTCACTACCTGCCAAAAACTGCCTCAGCTGAGTGCCCTCTGGGGCGGCGGAAGCTTCAAACACCGGGAGCTCCCGATCTTGCTCCCCTGCAGCTGATCAGCTACTTTTGGGTTGAGGCAGAGATGCTTGTATGGGGCTAAACTCAACCCCACTGCTCAGGTACACGGTTGAATTCACCGTGGAGAGACAAAACCAGTCTATAGATTCTATAGATTGCTGCACTGCCTTTGGAATCTTCCTCCCTATCGAAGAAACATCAAAGGTGAATAATGCAGCACAAGACGGTAAGGCTCCCTACACGGCAAAGAACTTCACTGCCATCTTGGATCCCACAGGATGTTGTATGGCAATTCTTATGTTCTGTAAATGGGGTTGAGTTTTTCATATAACAGGAGGAGGGCAATCTGCTGCAGGGGATTCTTTGCGCTTTGATAGTTTATCTAGGGTTCAAGTTTATGTGCCTCGTGTGTTGGAAGAGAGGCTCGGAATGAGTCAGAGGGATTGCCTTCTTCCCCCCGCCTCCATAATTAATGATCTCTCAACCCTAGTTCCTGTTTTTCTTATATAAATTGTAAATGGAGCAGAGGTTTGGATTTATTACAGCTATATCCTTCAATCCAGTTCTGTAAACATACCCTGCATTCCCAGAAACTCTTGCAACAATGGGTGCAAAGCACCACTCACTATGCAAAAAAAACCCCAACCTGAAATTATGGTGTTACCTCAGTAACAACAACACAGGTTCTCAGGGCCGGCCCAAGGGTTTCTGCCACCCCAGGCAGAAGCCCCTGCCGTGCCGTCCTCCCGCCTGCCGCCACCACCACCACCATCCTCTCTCCTGAATCCATCTTCTCATCTTGCAGGGAGGGGACGGTGACAACGGCACAAATGTTTTGAAAATGGTGGCTTTGTGCCACTGCTTTGGTGCCTGTGGTAGGCATGTGCTTTGGCACATATGGCCTGCCACTCCTGCCTCTCTCCTATAAGAAGTTGCATCAGAGGGGGGCAGGAGCAGCAAGCCATGGTTTTCATACTGAAGTCACGGCCTACCACGGACACCAAATTAAAATCCTGGTATGATACCCACCAGGGACTGTTGCCCTAGGTGGCCGCCTAGGCTCCCTAGTGGATGGGCCGGCCTTGTATATTCTCCCAAATATCGAGCACTTTGTGAAGTAGTAAAAAAGCCTGCAAAAAAGATTCAGAAGCTATATAGCAAATCTATCACATCAAAACAAAACAACTGCCAGAACTGAAACAAACACCACCCAGCCTATGAAACATATTACAACAGGTGCTAGAACAAGTATAGGAAACTCTAGTCCTTGAGTGTTACGAGCCTGTCAGGTTTTCAGAATATCCACAATGAACACACATGAGATCTATTTATTCCTCCTGCTGGAATTCTGCACACAGTAATTCAAACTTTTGCACTTTTTGTGATATTTTTTTCTGTATTGTATCACTCAAAAACAATATGCATTGCTATTTTGACAAACAAAGCAAGCAGAATTTTACATAATTCAGACATTTTGATACAAAAGTTTAAATTTTGTGTGCAGAATTCCAACAGGGGTAGTTTGTATACTGTGGCTGCATTTCATGCATATTCAGTGTGGATATCTTGAATGCCGAAATGCCTGGGGGAGCTGCCTCTTTTGTCCATAGATAAAAGCAGCCCTGATAGAAGAAAGTGGGAAGAGAGGAGAAGGTAGGAAGAGGAGATAGGAGAAAGAACATGCAAGAAGTCCACCATCCCCAAAAGCACTGCTGTGAATCTCTCTTGCTGCCAAAATTCTTCTATCTTGGCCTGTAAAATATTCACTGAGTGGAAGAGTAGCCTAGTGGTTAGAGCAACTGCCTAGTACCCAGAAGATCAAAGGTTTAATTCCCATTGGCACTCCTTGTGATCTTGGGCAAGTCACTTTACCTTCTATTGCCTTGGAAGAAAAGGCCTGGCAATCTACTTCTGGTGATACATTCCCAAGAAAACCCAAAGGCAGCTGGGTCACCAGGAGTCAACACTGACTTGATGGCATTAAAAAAAAAAAATTCACTACCAGGCTGAGATTAGCCCTGTGCATTCTTAAGAGGCTTTAGGACTTCCATCACCTGTGTGATATTTGCCCATCCTAGTGACCTAGCAGCCTGTCAATGCTGATCTCAGCCTTTGATGACATCTAATGCAGGGACACCGGTTGCTCCATTAACCTCTCCTATCTAAGCTGATGCAAAGATGCCCCTATTGCTTCCTACTTCTCAACCAGATCACAGTAGGGTTGCCAACCGGCCAGTATTCAGCCGGCCTGACTGGTTTTTCCATGGCCAGGCCGGCTGCCGGCAGAGATGTAAAACCGGCCCTTGAAAAGCCGATTTTTTTGCTCTGGCCGCAAGATCGGGAGCGGCCAGAGCAAAAAAATCGGCTTTTCTCCCAAAGTCTGCGGGGGAGGGAGCCAGGGAAGCCCGCGCGAGGCCCCGGCTCCCTCTGTATAACCGCCAGCGTGAAGATCTTTTTACTTCACGCTGGCGGCTGTTTCTGTGAAGCCGTGATTGCTGGGAAAGGTTAAAGGCAATGCCCTTTAACCTTTCCCAGCATTCGCGGCTTCACAGAAGCAACCGCCAGCATGAAGAAAAAAGATCTTCACGTTGGTGGTTGTACAGAGGGAGCCGGGGCCTCATGCGGGCTTCCCCAGCTCCTTCTGGAGCACCTCAGACAGGGGGGTGGAGGCTAGGACTACAAATGGGTTTTGATAGGGGGGGAGGCCAAGGACTGGATGGGCTGTGATGGGGTGGACTGGTAATGGGCTATGGGGGGGGACCTGGACTGGAAATAGGCTATTGGGGGGGGGGGACTGGACTGGAATTGGGCTATGGGGGAGGGGGATGTACCTGGACTGGAAATGGGCTATAGGGGGGGAACCTAGACTGGAGTGGGCTATGGGGGGGGTGGAACCTGGACTGGAAGTAGGCTATGGGGGGTGGATCTGGACTGGAATTGGGCTATGGGGGGGGGGGGGTGTACCTGGACTTGAAATGGGCTATGCAGGGGGGGGAACCTAGACTGGAATTGGGCTATGGGGGGGGGTGGAACCTGGACTGGAAATAGGCTATGGGGAGGATCTGGACTGGAATTGGGCTATGGGGGGGAAACCTGGACTGGAAATGGGCTATGAGGGGGCCTGGACTGGAACTGGGCTATGGGAGGGGACCTGGACTGGAAATGGGCTATTGGGGGGGGGGCTGCAATGGAATTGGGCTATGTGGGGGGGACCTGGACTAGAATTGGGCTATGGTGGGGGGAGGGGGAACTTGGACTGGAAATAGGCTGTTATTAGGGGGGCTAGGACTGCAAATGGGCTGTGATGGTGGGGGGGGACTAGGACTGCAAATGGGCTGTGATGGTGGGGGGGCCTAGGGCTGGAAATAGGCTGTGATGGTGGGGGGGGGCTAGGACTGGAAAGAGGCTGTGATGGGGTGGGGGCTAGGACTGGAAATGGCCTGTGATGAGAGGGCTAGCACTGGAAATGGGCTGATGAAGAGCTGGAATAGGACTGGAAGTGGGCTGACAAGGGGGCTAGGATTGGAAATTGGCTGATGGGGGAGCTTGGAGTGGAAACTGGCTGATGGGGGGCTGGAATGGAATTGGAAAGAGCATATGTGGGGCTAGGACTGGAAATGGGCTGATGAGGAGCTGGAATAGGACTAGAAATGGGCTGATGGGGGGAGCTTGGACTGCAAATGGGTGATGGGCTAGAATAGGACTGGAAATGGGCTGATGTGGCGGCATGGGAGAATGGGACTAGAAGGGAGTGGATGCTGGGTGGGTCTAGAACTATAAGGGAGCTGAGTTGGGGGGAGGACTAGAAGGGGATGGGGATGGCGAATGAGAATGGAGAGGGGAAAAGATATTTTGTGTGGAAGAAAAGTCTACGATGGGCCGGGTATTGGGAGAGTAAGAGGGGATTGAGAATGGAAGGGTGAAATTTGAGTGGATGATAAAGGAATAAGGTAAGAAATTGGGGAAAGAGCAAAAGGGAAACGATCAGTATGTTAAAGCAGATATAGAGAGAGAATGGAAAACATCTAAAAGAGAAGAAAGGACAAATGGATAGCTTGCAGAAGACACGAAGAAACCAGAAGAAAGTGACTGGAGCAATTGCAACTGAAAAATAAAATTCCCAAACAGAAGTTAGAAAAATACTTTTTATTTTGAATTTATTAACTGGAATATGTCTGGTCTGGGAAGTGTGTATTGCTAACATCTTTGCGTTTTTGTTTAGTGCAAGAGGAAATTACTTTATAGTTTTATTTCTCCAGTGTTGTACATTTCATGTTTGGCTTTTGGGGTTCCCAGTTTAATTATTATCTGATCAATAGAGTTAGCCTACACTTATCCTTGGTAATTTTTGTGGGTGGGGCTGGGGTGCAGCATGGTTGGGACTGGGGGTGGGGCAGGGGTGGGGCTAGGGGCGTAGAATGGGTGGGGCATGGCGAGCCACAGGTGTCTGGTTTTTCTCGGTGAAAAAGTTGGCAACCCTAGATTACAGCCACCATTCACACTCTGACAAAAATACCTAGTTATTTTTTGGCACCTCTAGATCAGTTCCCTCAGGACAGGGCTGCTGCTTGCCTTGCTGCCCAGGCCTAGTGAGTCTCTGACAACCAGATGCAGCAAGTGTGCAAAGTAGCTAATCCCACAAAAGCTCCCCTTTTCCACTGTTTTGACCATGTTTGTTCCACTGTCTGTTACAAAAATAAGAACATAAGATATGCCATACTGAGTCAGACCAAAGGTTCATCAAGCCCAGTATCCTGTTTCCAACAATGGAAAATCCAGGTCACAAGTACCTGTAAGGTTCCCAAAAGGTACACAGATTCTATTCAGCTTATCCCAGGGGTAAGCAGTAGATTTTCCCAATCCACTTTAATAACACAGGTACACTACCAAAAAACTGCCTCCAGTTTTGCAACTGATTCCTATAGATTTTGGGTTGCTGAATCTAGGAAAAATAGCCAAAATGTTCCATCACGTCACGTTTTCTTGCAAAATTATATTTCTTACCCATATAAGGAATGTTCACATAATTTCTTTTTAGCCGACTGCAGTTTATTTTCTTGGCCCAAAATAGAGGTTGTAATGGTTAACTAACTAGAAACACTCTCTCATGATATTTTAGAGTGTTTTGTATTCATTTTATACATTAACAGGACAATTGGGAGGCGGGGGGCTAAATCCAGTACTTGCGCCGGCACATCTTCTTTCCTGTTCGCCTAGCCTCGTTCGCTCGCTCAAACACAGTGGTTGCGACATGAACGTTCCTGTCAAATTTCAGTTTCTTGCAAGTTCATTATTACCTTTTGTTTGCTCAGTCGTAATCCAGCTTTATTCCGAAGTAGTTTGCAGTGCTGTGTATTTGTGATGGCTCACAGAGCCAGAGGTTGCGTCAACTCTCCGGACAGTTTTTGTTTTATTTGTGGGGAATATACCGTGAAAAAGCGGCAGAGGAACATTTCTGCATTTATTAAAAAAGTATATTTCGCCTATTTCGGTTTGAAGTTAGGCGATCAAGACAAACCGTGGGCTCCTCACAAAGTGTGCAAGACATGTGAGGAAGATCTACGCTTATGGATGAAAGGTAAAAAACAAGCATTTCGTTTCGGAATACCTATGATGTGGCGTGAACAAAGAGACCACAGCAGTGACTGCTATTTTTGCTCTTGCATTGTGAAGGGATACAACTTAAAAAATAAGAACGTAATAAGTTACCCCAACCTTCCCTCAGCAATTAGGCCTATGCCTCATAGCAATGAAGTACCTGTGCCTGAACCACCAAAATCTTTGGATCATATTTGTGTGGACGGTTCTGATCATGATGAGACTCATCAGATGGCTTTTCCCGATGAGTCCAGTACTTCCGAGTTTGAAACTGAACCAGATCTGAAACCTGAACTTTTCTCTCAAGCTGAATTGAATGATTTAGTCCGGGATTTAGGACTCCCAAAAGATGCTGCCCAACTGCTAGGTTCTCGGCTTAAACAGAAAAATCTATTGTCACCAGGAACAACTTTTTATTGGTACCGCAACCGCGAGACACAATTTTTGAAGTATTTCAGCAAAGAGGAAGATTTGGTATTTTGCAACGATATATACGGAGTGATGGAAAAGTTTAAACTCAAGTATGATCCTGCTGAATGGCAGCTGTTCATTGATTCGTCAAAAGACAGCATAAAAGGTGTTCTTCTTCATAATGTCAACACATTTGCTTCAGTTTCTATTGCTCACTCTGTTATTCTCCAAGAAAAATACGAGAATTTGGCCCTGATTCTTCAGAAGATTCGTTATGATGAGCATAAGTGGATGGTTTGTGGAGACTTTAAAATTCTATCCATGCTATTAGGGCAGCAATCCGGTTTCACCAAATATCCCTGCTTCCTTTGCTTGTGGGATAGCCGGGCCCGCAACCTACACTGGGGGAAAAAAGACTGGCCAATTCGGGAGTATTTGAGACCCGGTGAGAAAAATGTTCTTCATGAGAGCTTGGTACCTCGTGATAAAATTCTATTACCACCTCTCCACATTAAGTTGGGTCTCATTAAGCAATTCATCAAGTCCCTTCCAAAAGATGGTGAGTGCTTTTGGTACCTTTGCTCAAAGTTACCCCGACTTTCTGAAGCAAAGCTAAAGGAAGGAGTGTTTGTTGGCCCTGATATAAGGAAACTCATTTCAGATGGAGCATTCGCTGAAACGATGTCTGAGAAGGAAAAAGAAGCCTGGGATTCCTTCAAGGATGTTGTTCTCAAATTCTTGGGGAACAGGCGGGATGAGAACTATAAGGATATTGTTGCCAGGATGCTCAATGCCTTCAAAGAACAAGACTGTAACATGAGCCTGAAAGTCCATTTCTTGCACTCCCATGTGAACTACTTTCCCGAAAACCTGGGGGCGTACAGTGAAGAACAAGATGAAAGGTTTCACCAGGACATCAAGGACGCAGAGAGAAGGTACCAAGGAAGATGGAACACCACTATGATGGCTGATTTCTTCTGGTTGCTGCTGCGGGAAACCCCAGATGAAAAATACGCCAAGCAGCGCACCAAGAGAAGCATTCGGGGGAAGAAGAAACGGGCCCACCAGGAGATTGATTGACCCAAGAATGACTTTAAAATCTAAACTGTGTTGACAAATATCGTGTTTTTACTAAACTTTGAAATAAAAATTTGCTAGTTATTACCACAGTGTCGGATCTCATTTATTAGAATTTTATTTTCACACTATCAGGTGTTTGTCTTCATGTATTGCAATGGTGCGGTTTGCGTTTTCTATTCTTACATACATACCTGTACAACATTTTTTGCACATTTCTTTGCTTTGCTTTGTGTCTAACCTCGCTCTTATATGCTCAATGTTTGTGCACATGTATGTGGCTGTTTTAAGTGCAGACAATTTTGCTACCATCACAGTGTGTTTTGTTGACATTACTCTATTCTTATGTGCTGCCTTGTTACAATTTTCTTTATTCTTATTTGAATAACTACTAAACAATTAGTATAAAGAATTCATCCAAGAAACTTTTATCTCGATCGCACTCAATCTGAAACGTTCACCTCAAACTGCTAACCCAATGTAGCAAAACATCTGTACGTGATGGAGCAAATTGGTTACCAGATTTGGATTCAGCGCACCAAAAAACGTAAAAATCAATCGAAACATTAGAGGCAGTTTAAAAAAAATTTTTTTTAGTGTACCTGTGTAATGGCTAATGGACTTTTCCTCCAGGAACTTGTCCAAACCTCAACATTAATAGCTTTTAGTATATCCTCCAGCAACAAATTTCAGAGTTTGATTATGCATTGAGTGAAAAAATATTTTCTCTGATTAGTCTTAAATGTGCTACATTGTAGCTTCATTGCAGCTTCATTGCATGTCCCCTACTCTTTCTACTTCTTGAAGGAGCAAACAACTGATCTACATTTACCATTCCACTCAACTCATTTTATAGACTCAGATCTCCCCTTAGCCATCTCTTTTCCAAGCTGAAGAGCCCTAAACTTTCAAGCCTTTCCTAGTAGGGTATTCTTCCATCCCTTTTATCATTTTGGTCACTCTTCTCTGTATTAATTCTGCTATATCCTTTTTCAGCTACAGCGACTAGAACTGCACACAATATTCAAGGTGCAGTTGCACCAGTACAGAGGTATTATAATATCCCTGGTTTCATTCTCTATTCCTTTCCTATCATTCTATTAGCTTTCTTGGCCTCTATTGCACACTGAGCAGAAGAGTTTAAGATATTATCCATGATGACACCCAAATCGTTTTCCTAATGTGGAACCTTGCATCGTATAACTATAATTTGGGTTGTTCTTCCCAAATTGCATAACTTTGCACTTGTCGAGCTTAGTAAGACTCATGGCTAGAATACTGAGCCTTCAGTTGCAACTACCCATACATTTCTGCCCTATTTTATATTTCCCCCCCTACTACTACTACTACTACTACTATTACTAATCAAAGGACTACCAAAAGGAACTGCTACGAGGAAACAGATCTACACCTGTATTAATCTTTTGAAATAAACTCTAAATCTTGGGGGAAAGGGGGAATTCTTTGGGTTAAAACTGATAGAACTGAGTATTTTAGAATTCAATGTTTTTTCTGAGTCAGTCAGTTCTTAGTACCACCAGAGAGCTTTGTATTTAAGTCAAAGCAGAATATATAGCTTAAACATAGAAAGTTAAATGGAGTAAATAATTACTGAAAAAGTTGTTTCTAGGGAGCATTTTATCTAAATCAAATCAGAGCATAGCTTAGCATACAGGTAGAATAGTCCTGAGTAGGAAAAAATAAACTGGTTTCTAGGGACCTTTACAAAGAGGCCTTCCAGTTAGGAGACAAAAGATATGTGAAATCTTCAATAGATGTTAAAAGAAAGTGACAGTTCAAAGGGGCAATTTAAAAGCCCCTTCTATCAAATCAAGGGCTGCGTGAGTCACCCAGGAAATTGGTAAGCCTTTATCTTAGAAGCAAGCCAATTTTTAATAGGTCTCCAACAGAAGAATTGAAAGAAATATTGATAAACCGGGACGATTTATCACGACTATTTAATAAACTAAAGAGTAGCAAATCACCTGGACTGAATGGTATACATCCAAGGGTGTTGAAAGAACTGAAATATGAGATTGCAGACCTACTATTACTAGTCTGTCAATTATCATTAAAATCATCAGTATACCTGAAGATTGGAGGATGGTCAATGTAACGCCAAGTTTTAAAAAGAGTGATCACCAGATGGTGTGGTTCAGTATTAGGACTAGGGCTGTTAGAATCCATTCAAAGGTGAGGGTCTTAGACTTTAGGAAGACTAACTTTGCCAAGATGGGCCAATACCTCAGGGAGTCGTTAGTAGGATGGGAACAGCTGGGGGATGTAGAAAAACAGTGGGAAAAACGGAAAGGGGATATTTTAAGGGCAACCAACCTTTTTGTTAAACTGGTAAATAAAGGTAAAATAAAAAGGAGACCACTATGGCTTTCAAAATAAGTAGCTGAAAAGGTGAAGAAAAAGAGGGAGGCCTTCATGAAATACAAGAGATCACTGAGAGAGGAAGACAGGCATCTGTATTTGGAAAAAACTTAGAGAAGCTAGCAAAGTAGTCAGGAAAGCAAAGATTCAAAAAGAGGAGGAAATAGCCAATGCAATAAAATGGGGAGATAAGACATTTTTCAGATATGTTACTGAGAAGAGGAGGGGCAAAAGTGGTATTGTCAGACTCAAGGGTGAAGGGGAGGAATATGTAGAAGCTGATGAGGATAAAGTGGAATTGCTTAACAAATATTTCTGTTCTGTGTTCACAGATGAAGAACCAGGAGCAGGACCTCAGAAAACACCCACAAACAGGAACAGAAGCGAGGGACATCTTGAACAATTTTCAGAGGACTGTGTTCGTGAGAAACTAGCTCAACTTAAAGTAGACAAAGCAATGGGACTAGATGGGATACACCCTAGAATACTAAGGGAACTTGGGGATGTTCTAGAAGCTCCACTGACTGACCTTTTCAATGCCTCATTGGAGTCGGGAGTGGAGCCAAAGGCCTGGAGAGAGGCTCATGTGGTGCTTTTACACAAAAGCAGAAGTAAGGATGTGGTTGAAAACTACAGGCCGGTTAGTTTAACTTCGGTGGTAAGTAAATTATTGGAAATCCTGCTGAAAGAGAAAATAGTGAGGTTTCTGGAGTCCAGCGGATTACAGGATCCGAGGCAGTATGGATTCACCAGAGGCAGGTCTTGTCAGACAAATCTGATTGATTTCTTTGACTGGGTGACCAGGGAGTTGGACCGAGGGAGAGGCCTAGATATGGTGTATTTAGATTTCAGTAAAGCCTTTGACACTGTTCCTCACAGGCGACTTATAAACAAATTAAGCACCCTTGGGATGGACCCTAAAGTTACTGCTTGGGTTAGAAATTGGTTGGGTGGGAGGCGGCAAAGTGTACAGGTAAATGTAGCTCACTCTGAGGAGAAGGATGTTACCAGTGGTGTGCCCCAGGGATCTGTCCTTAGTCCGATTCTTTTTAACATCTTTGTTAGTGATATAACGGAAGGGCTGTCGGGTAAGGTTTGCCTCTTTGTGGATGATACCAAAATCTGCAATAGAGCAGACACCTAGGAAGGTGTAGATAACATGAGGAGGGATCCAGCTAAGCTTGAAGAATGGTCTAGAATTTGGCAGCTGGGATTTAATGTTATAAAATGTAAGGTCATGCATTTGGGCTGCAGCAATTAAAGAGAGCAATATAGTATAGGGGGTGAAATACTTTTGTCCACTAAAGAAGAGCGGCACCTAGACGTGGTTGTGTCTGATGATCTTAAAGTAGTTAACAGGTAGAAAAGGCGATGGCAAAAGCTAGAAGGATGCTTGGGTGCATACGGAGAGGAATGGTTAGCAGAAAAAAGGAGGTGATAATGCCTCTGTATAAGTCTTTGGTGCAACCTCATTTGAAGTATAGTGTGCAATTCTGGAGACCGCACCTTCAAAAGGATATAAACAGGATGGAGTCAGTACAGAGGGTGGCTACTAAAATGGTTAGTGGTCATAAGAACATAAGATATGCCATTCTGGGTCAGACCAAGATCCATCAAGCCCAGTATCCTGTTTCCAACAGTGACCAATCTAGGTCATACGTACCTAGCAGTTTCCCCAAAAGACACAGGTTCCGCAATGCTTGTACTGGGTCAAGCATTGATATCCTGGGTCCCTTCTTAATAATGGTTTATGGACCTTTCCTCCAGGAACTTGTCCAAACCTTTTTTAAACTCAGCTACACTAACAGCCTTTACTACATCCTCCGGTAACAAATTCCAGAGTTTGATTACACATTGAGTGAAAAAATATTTTCTTTTATTAGTCTTAAATAGTTTACCCTGTAGCTTCATTGCATGTCCCCTAGTCTTTCTATATTCTGAAAACGTAAATAATCGATCTACATTTACCCATTCCACTCCGTTCATTAATTTATAGACTTCATTATGAAGCATATGAGGACAGACTTAAGGATCTTAATATGTATACCTTAGAGGAAAAGCTGGATAGAGGTGATATGTTTGAGACGTTTAAATACCTCCATGGCATAAATGTACAGGGGGAGAGCCTCTTTCGATTGAAAGCAAGTTCTGCTACGAGGGGACATGGGATGAGGGTGAAGGGGGGTAGATTCAGGAGTGATTTGCGGAAATATTTCTTTACGGAAAGAGTGGTGGATCCGTGGAATAGTCTCCCAGTGGAGGTGGTAGAGATGAGGACAGTATCTGAATTCAAAAAAGCATGGGATAAACACTGAGGATCTCTAAAGGAAAAAAGGGGACTGTTGTAGTTGTTGATATGGAAGGACAGACTAGATAGGCCATGTGGTCTTTTTCTGTCATCGTATTTCTATGTCTCTATGGTCAGTGAGTCGGGCTTTGCATGTGATTCTTGTGATTACATTTTGTGCAGTATGAAATTGCTTCAGATACTTTTTGGGAATACCATAGAGGAGGCTATTACAAAAATTCTGCTAATAATACTTTCTATCTTTTTTCCCAGTACTGATGTCAGTCTCACCGGTCTGTAGTTTCCAGGATCAACCCTGGAACTCTTTTTAAAACTTGGTGTTACATTGACCATCCTCCAATCTTCAGGTATACTGATGATTTTAATGATAAGTCACAGACTAGTAATAGTAGGTCTGCATTCTCATATTTCAGTGATCACATATAACATCTCTATTATACAACCTCCACTGGTTACCAATAACTAGCAGAATTAAATATAAAACAATAACGACAACATTTAAGATTGCTAATAATATTACTCCAACCTACCTCTCAACATTAATTACCCAATCCACAAACACTAGATCTAGAAGGGAACAATCAGAGAACACCCTTGCAATCCCTCCCACCTACTGCAAAATAAAATAAACTACAAGTAACCAAGCCTTCTCTCTTGCTGCACCCATGTTATGGAATGACCTCCTGGACTTCCTACGTGCCATTAAAGATATACAAACATTTAGGAAAGAATTAAAAACCTTCCTGTTTACTCAACATTTTGGAGAAAATAATGGACGTAATTCTTCATCCCTCAAACCACTCCAAACTCATCCTATACCATGATACTCACCTCTGCTCCAATTGTAAATAGTTCAGTTTCTACCCCTTGTACATAGCAATGACTGTTAGAATTTTAGAATGTTAAAATTGCTCTATGTACTAATGTTGTTCATCGTACACCGCCCCTGATCTCAGGGAGGAGCGTTATAAAAGTAATGCTAAATAAATAAAATAAAATAAAGAACAACATTTCTGAACATGTAGATAGTCATGGTTTAATGGGAGACAGCCAACATGGCTTTAACCAGGGAAGGTTTTGTCTTACTAGTCTGTTATATTTTTTTGAAGGTGTAAATGAACAGGTAGAGGGGTGGTCGATGTAGTATATCTGGATTTTCAGAAAGCCTTTGACAAGGTCCCTCACAAGAGACTATTGGCAAAATTAAAAAGTCATGGGATAGGAGGCAGTGTATGTACTATTGTGGATCAGGAACTGGTTAAAAGACAAAAAACAGAGGGTAGGGCTAAATGGCCAGTTTTCCCAATGGAGAAAGGTGAATAGTGGAGTATCCCAGGAATCTGTGCTGGGTCCGATGCTTTTTAACATATTAGTAAATGACATGAAATGGGAATAACGAGTTAGGTAATCAAATTTGCAGATGATACAAAATTATTCAAGATTGTTAAAACCCAAGAGGATTGTGAAAAATTGCAAGAGGACCTTAATAAATAGGAAGACTGGATGTTCAAAGGGCAGATGAAATTTAATTTGGAAAAGTGCAAAGTTAAGACAAGAAAGAACAACCCAAACTATGGTTACACAATGCAAGGTTCCACATTAGGAACCAAAACCCAGGAAAAAGATTTAGGCATCATCATGGATAGCACATTGAAACCCTCTGCCCAGTGTGCAGTGGCGACCAAGAAAGCAAATAGAATGCTAGGAACCTTTAGGAAAGGAATCAAGAATAAAACATAGGATAGTATAATGCCTCTGTATTTTTCCATAGTGCGATCGTACCTCGAATATTATGTGCAACTCTGGTCGCCTTATCTTAAAAAGGATATAGCAGAATTAGAAAAGGTACAGAGAAGAGCCACCAAAATGGTAAAGGGGATGGAAAGATACCCCTATGAGGAGAGACTAAAAAGGTTAGGGCTCTTCAACCTGGAAAAGAGACGGCTCAGGGGAGATTTGATAGAGGTCTATAAATTAATGAATGGAGAGGAACGGATAAACGTACATCGATTCTTTACAACATCAAATGTGGAAAGACTAGGGGATATGCAATGAAGCTACAGTGTAACCCATATAAGACTAATAAGAGAAAATATTTTTTTCACTCAACGCGTAATCAAACTCTGAAATTCGTTACCAGAGGATGCAGTAAAAGCTGTTAGTGTAGCTGGGTTAAAAAAGGTTTGGACAAGTTCTTGGAGGAAAGGCCTATAAACCATTATTAATGGGGACCCGGGAAATCCACTGCTTGTGCCAATACAAGCATTGTGGAACCTGTATCTTCTGGGGAAACTTCTAGGTACTTGTGAGGTAGATTGGCCCCTGTAGGAAACAGGATACTGGGCTTGATGGACCTTGATTTGACCTAGTATGGCATTTCTTATATTCTTATGTATTAATCAGTTTTATAGCGCTGCAAGGTGTACACAGCGCTGTACATAGATATGTAAGATACAGTCCCTGCTCATTAGAGCTTGCAATCTAATCAAGGTGAAAAAACACTGGAAACCTGGTAACTGAGTATGGCAAGATACACATAAGTGGTGGACAAGAAAATGAGCAGCATCGGGATCCAGAGGCAGCCTCAAAGAGTGGGTCTTGTCTGGACTTGAATAGGGCCAGAGAAGGAGCCCGACACATCAACTCAGGTAGTTTGTTCCAGGCATATGGAGCATTAAATGGAATGAATGAAGTCTGGAGTTGGCAGTGGCAGTGGCAGTGGCAGAGAAGATACATTTAAAGGGATCTGCCAGAGGAGCGGAGTTCCCAAGGAGGAGTGTAGAGTGAGATAAGAGAGGAAAGGTAGTGAGGATCCATAGAATGAATGCACTTGTAGGTAAGTAGGAGAAATTTAAACTGGATGCAGAAATGGATAGAAAGCCAGTGAAGTGCCTTGAGAAGAGGAATTACATGACCTAAGTGACACTGGCGGAAGATAAGCCGTGCAGCTAACTTTTAAAAAGATTGAAAGGGAGAAAAGTGATTCAGAGGGAGACGAGTGAGGATCAGGTTACAATAGTCAAGACGGGAGGTGACTAATAAGTGGATGAGGATCTTGGTAGTGTGTGTAGAAAGAAAGGGACGAATTTTGCAAATGTTATAGAGAAAGAAGCAATAGGTTTTAGCTATCTGTTGGATGTGTACAGAGAAAGAGAGAGTAGAGTCAAAGATGACCCCAAGGTTGCGAGTTGAGGAAATAGAGAGAAATGTAGTGTTATCCACAGAAATAGAGGAAGGGGGAGGTGGGTTTAGTGGGATAGATACTACTACTACTGAACATTTGTATAGCGCTACAAGACGTATGCAGCGCTGCACAGACAAATGTAAAAGACTGTCCCTGTTCATCAGAGCTTACAATCTAGTCAAGACATACAACACAGTAGCTGCAGACATGGGATAGATCTAGGGAGAATGGTAAGGAAACACAAGGGACATCAAGTGAGTTAAGATCCGAAAGCGGCAGTGAAGAGTTGAGTTTTCAGCCTGGAATGGAAAAGAGTCAGAAAAGGCACCTGACGTACAGATTCAGGTAGTTTGTTACAGGCATAAGGAGCAGCAGGGTGAAAGGAGCGAAGTCTGGAGATAGCAATAGAAGAGAAGGGCACAGATTGAAGCGATATACCAGAAAAATGGAGTTCCCGAGGAAGGGTGTAGGGAGAAATAAGAGAAGAAAGGTAGTGAGGAGCTACAGAGTAAATGCACTTATAGGTCAGCAGGAGAAGTTTGAAATGCATGTGGAAACGGATAGGGAGCCAATGAAGTGACTTGAGAAGAGGGGTAATATGAGCATGATGAGGTTGGGGGAAGATTAGCCGCGCAGCAGAGTCTTAAACAGATTGAAGGGGAGAGATGATTCAGAGAGCGATCAGCAAGGAGTATGTTACAATAGTCTAGACAGGAGGTGACTAAGGAGTGGATAAATGTCTTAGTAGTGTGTTAAGAACATAAGATATGCCATACTGGGTCAGACCAAGGTCCATCAAGCCCAGTACCCTGTTTCCAACTTTCCAGCAGTGGCCAATCTAGGTCATACGTACCTAGCAGTTTCCCCAAAAGACACAGGTTCCACAATGCTTGTACTGGGTCAAGCATTGATATCCTGGGTCCCTTCTTAATAATGGTTTATGGACCTTTCCTCCAGGAACTTGTCCAAACCTTTTTTAAACCCAGCTACACTAACAGCCTTTACTACATCCTCCGGTAACAAATTCCAGAGTTTGATTACACGTTGAGTGAAAAAATATTTTCTTTTATTAGTCTTAAATAGTTTACCCTGTAGCTTCATTGCATGTCCCCTAGTCTTTCTATATTCTGATAATGTAAACAATCGATCTACGTTTACCCGTTCCACTCCGTTCATTAATGTATATCGTATCTCCCTTTTCCAGGTTAAAGAGCCCTAACCTTTTTAGCCTTTCTTCATAGGAGTATCCTTCCATCCCCTTTACCATTTTGGTGGCTCTTCTCTGAACCTTTTCTAATAATGCTATATCCTTTTTAAGATACGGCGACCAGAATTGCACACAATATTCAAGGTGCGGTCTCACCATGGAACGATATAGAGGCATTATAATATCTTTTGTTTTATTTTCCATTCCTTTCCTTATGATACCTAGCATTCTATTTATTCTCTTGGCCGCCGCTGCACATTGGGCCGAGGGTTTTAACATGTTATCCACAATGACGCCTAAATCTTTTTCCTGGGTGGTGGTTCCTAATGTGGAACCTTGCATTGTGTAACCATAGTTTGGGTTGTTCTTCCCTAGGTGCATAACTTTGCACTTGTCCACATTAAATTTCATCTGCCATTTTGATGCCCAGTCTTCCAATTTATCAAGATCCTCTTGCAATTTTCCACAATCCTCTTGGGTTTTAACAACTTTAAATAGTTTTGTGTCATCTGCAAATTTGATAACCTCACTCTTTATTCCACTTTCCAGGTCATTTATGAATATGGCAAAAAGCAGCGGACCCAGCACAGATCCCTGGGGTACACCACTATTCACCTTTCTCCATTGGGAAAATTGGCCATTTAGCCCAACCCTCTGCTTTCTATCTTTTAACCAGTTCCTGATCCACAGTAGTACACTGCCTCCTATCCCATGACTCTTTAGTTTTGCCAAAAATCTCTGATGAGGGACCTTGTCAAATGCTTTCTGAAAGTTCAGATACACTATATCAACTGACTCACCTTTGTCCATCTGTTTATTCACACTTTCAAAAAAACAGATTAGTAAGACAAGATTAGTAAGACAAGATCTTCCTTGTCTAAAGCCATGTTGGCTGTCTCCCATTAGGCCATGACTATCTACATGCTGAGTAATTTTATTCTTTATGATGGTTTCTACCATTTTTCCTGGTACTGACGTGTAGTTTCCCGGATCACCCCTTGAACCCTTTTTAAAAATTGGTGTTACATTGGCAATCCACCAATCTTCAGGTATTAGAGATGATTTTAATGACAGCCCACAGATTACTAATAGCAGGTCTGCAATCTCATATTTCAGTTCTTTCAACACCCTTGGATGTATACCATCCGGCCCAGGTAATTTGCTACTCTTCAGTTTATCTAATAGTTGTAATACATCTTCCCGATGTATCGATATTTCCTTCAATTCTTCCGCACCTTTAAATACCACTTCAGTCATGGGTAACTTCCCTACATCTTCCTCAGTAAAGACCGAAGCAAAGAATTCATTCAGTCTCTCCGCTATCGCCTTGTCGCCTCTTAGTGCCGCTTTAACTCCTCTATCATCTAATGGTCCAACTGACTCTCTCACAGGTTTTTTGCTAAGAATGTACTTGAAAAAATCTTTATTTCGCGTTTTTGCTTCCGCAGCAAGCTTCTTCTCAAATTCTCCCTTTGCCTTCTTTATCAATGCCTTGCATTTGACCTGCCAGTGCTTGTGCTGTTTCCAGGTTTCATCGTTTGACTCTTTTTTCCATTTCCTGAAAGATGCTTTTTTGGAAACAACAGCCTCTCTGACCTCACCTTTAAACCATGCTGGCAGTTTTTTGGACTTCCTTCCACTTTTCTTAAAGCGTGGAATACAGCTGGTCTGGGCTTCGAAGATAGTATTTTTCAACAACACCCAAGCTTGATGTAAGTCTTTGACCTTTGCAACTGCTCCTTTTAGTTTTTTCTTAACTATTTTCCTCATTTTATCATAGTCTCCCTTTCGAAAGTTAAAAGGTAGTACTGTGGATTTCCTTACTATCCCTCCTCCACTAATTAAATCAAAGGCGATCATGCTATGATCACTATTGCCAAGTGGCCCCAACACCCTTATCTCTTGCACTAGATCTGGTGTTCCACTAAGGACTAGGTCTAATATGGCTTCCCCTCTGGTCGGTTCATGAATCAGCTGCTCCAAGAATCAGTCATTTATGTTATCTAGGAACTTTATCTCCCTAGCATGTCCTGCCGTGACACTGACCCAGTCGATACCGGGGTAATTGAAATCACCCATTATTATTACCGCGCTGTAACTTTTGTTAGCTTCCTTGATTTCTTTGTGCATTTCATCATCCATTTGTTCATTCTGACCAGGTGGTCGATAGTACATCCCCACCGCCATCGCCTTCCCCTGTTTATATGGAATTTCAATCCATAGAGTTTCTACAGCAAATTTTGTTTCCTGCAAAACTTTAATCCTTTCTGACTCAATTCCCTCTCTAACATAGAGCGCAACCCCTCCACCAATTTGATCAGCTCTATCATTACGATATAGTTTGTACCCAGGTATCACAGTGTCCCACTGGTTGTCCTCCTTCCACCATGTCTCTGATATTCCAATCACATCTAACCTCTCATTTAGTGCTATATATTCTAACTCTCCCATCTTATTTTTTAGACTTCTAGCATTTGCATAAAAGCATTTTAGAGACTGTATTTTATTCATATTAATTTGGCTATTGGTAGACATGGGTAATTTGGGATCTTTAAGCTCTGTCTGCTCCATACTCGAGGGCATTTGGGCTACTTTACTCTTTTTTGGAACCTCTCTGCTTTTGGTAGTATCCTTCAAGGATACATTCTTCCGAACCATCCGCTCTTGGGCGACTGTCGGCTTTCCCCTATTATCTAGTTTAAAAGCTGCTCTATCTCCTTTTTAAAGGTTAATGCCAGCAGCCTGGTTCCATCCAGTGGAGGAGTAGCCTAGTGGTTGGGTCAAGGTACTTCAGGCCGGAAGGTCGGGGGTTCAAATCCCACTAGAGGACAGCAACCTTGGGCCGGAAGGACTGGGGTTTCTAGTCCCACAGGTGCTCCTTGTGGTCTTGGGCAAGCCACTTAACCCTCCATAGCCCATGTTCCCTGTAAAATAGTTCTCTGTGTGCTGTGCTTTCCTATCTAATCAATGTGTTTATACCTCAAAAATTTCCTGTCATGATTTGACAATTTCCAATCTGTAATCAAAAACCGCTGCTGATCGCTGGAAGTAGCGGTATACAAATGTATACTAAATAAATAAATAAATAAATAAAAATCCTGGTTAAGGTGAAGTCCATCCCTTCGGAAGAGCCCCTCCTTTCCCCAGAATGTACCCCAGTTCCTAACAAATCCAAACTCCTCATCTCTGCACCATTGTCTCATCCACGCATTGAGACTCCGGAGCTCTGCCTGCCTTTTGGGTCCTGCACGTGGAACGGGAAGCATTTCAGAGAACGCTACCCTGGAAGTTCTGGATTTCAACTTCCTACCTAAAAGCCTAAATTTAGCCTCCAGAACCTCCCTACCACATTTTCCTATGTCATTGGTACCGACATGTACCAAGACAGCAGACTCCTCCCTAGCACTATCTAAGACCTTATCTAGGTAGCGCGTGAGGTCCGCTACCTTTGCACCAGGCAGGCATGTTACCAAGCGATCCTCACGTTCACCAGCCACCCAGCTATCTACATGCCTAATGATCGGATCACCAACTATAATGTCTGTCCTAACCCTTCCCTCATGGGCACATGGCCCTGGAGAAACTTCCTCGGTGCGAGAGGGTTTTACATCACCTGGAGGACAGGTCCTAGTTACAGGATCACTTCCTGCCACACCAGGGTGATGCTCTCCTGTCACGTGACCTCTCTCCTCCATGGCAACAGGGATGCTGCCAGACTGGAGGTGGGACTTCAGGACTATATCCCTGTAGGTCTTGTCTATGTACCTCTCTATCTTTCTTATGTTTTCCAAGTCTGCTACTCTAGCCTCTAGAGAAATGACTCGTTCCCTGAGAGCAAAGAGCTCCTTGCACCTACTGCACACGTAAGACCTCTCACCAACTGGGAGAAAATCATACATGTGACACTCAATGCAAAAGACTGGAAAGCCCCCATCCCGCTGCTGGACTGCTGTCTGCATCTTAGTTTTAAGGTTTTTGTTTAGATCTTTAAGTCTTTTACTTACTAAGGGTTGCTGTGGATATTTATACCAATAAAACTGTACCTAATACGTTTAATATACCTTGTTCACCTGAAGCTTAATTAATCTCAGGTCCTTAGTGTATGAGTGATTTGGGTAACGAGCTTCACCTGAGAGCACCTCCTGTCTTTTAAGATGTGTAAGTACCTATAAAGCTACGATTATCCCAGGGGTGGGTGGGTGTAGGGAGGGAAATAACACTTATTAAAAGAGGGCTGCTACACAGTACCCTGTCCTGTGCTGCTGAGGTAAGCTATATTTTTATTTGATTTAAATTATAGCTCTTTGCTGTTGCTAGGCTCTAACTTATTATGAAAATTAAACTACAAGCTCTCTGCTGGGTTCTAAATTTAACCAGAAAGCTCTCTTCTGTGTTTTAAATTTAAACTAAAAGTACTTTGCTGATACTAGGCCCTGAGTGACTATTAAATTTAAACTACAGCTCTCTGCTGGGTTCCAAATTTAACCAGAAAGCTCTCTTCTGTGTTTTAAATTTAAACTAAAAGTACTTTGCTGATACTAGGCCCTGAGTGACTATTAAATTTAAACTACAGCTCTCTGCTGGGTTCCAAATTTAACCAGAAAGCTCTCTTCTGTGTTTTAAATTTAAACTAAAAGTACTTTGTTGATACTAGGCCCTGAGTGACTATTAAATTAAAACTACAAGCTCTCTGCTGGGTATGAAATGTAACCAGAAAGGTCTCTTCTGTGTTTTAAATTTAAACTTAAACTGCTGCTACTAGGCCCTGACTGATTTAACAAAAAATAGTGGGTTCACAGATTAAATAGCTTTAATAGAAAGAATTCCTTTCAGAAAATTCCCAGAAGTATATACTGCAACGCTCCTGTCCGGGCCCGAGAGCTTACAGGCAGGAGTGGCCTTGTAATGTCCCTGAGGAATAAAGCTTGTACTGGTCCCTGGGAATTCTGGGACTCGTAGTGTACTTGTATTTCCTTCAGGATTAAATTGTAGTCGTGACACGAATGGTAAGGCTGCAAGAAATTTATTGTTGTGGGGATATTTTCCAGCGCATCAAAATTCAATGGTACATAACGCAAAAAGTGCAACTTCAACCCAAACAGTTGAAACCAGGAACATAGGAAGTACAACTGAAATTAAGTTAGCTTTTACTTGACTCTTCACAATCACAGCAGCTTTAACTCAGCAGTGCCTCATGTGATCTTTCAGAATTATTGCAGCACCAAACAAACAGCTGTTCCTTCCACAGCGTGGCTTCTCAAAACAACAAATGAAAACAATTTGTAAACCTTTTAGCTTGGCAGCAAGTACAGCAAACTCCCTTTATTCTTTTCATACAGTGTTCAAGGGTTTCTTACATTGCTATCCTCTTTGAGGCAGATTGAGCAATCCATTGGAGAAGGGTCCCCTTCTAAGGTAGGCAGGTAATTATCCACTTGCATGCATTCATCAGAGCTAAGGCTATTGCTGTCTCTGTCAGACCTGCTAAGCTTCCCTGACCTCAGTTCCAGAAACTCTTGAAACTGTTTTAAAAGCAATTCAGCCTGTAACTGCTCTTTATCTGTGTGAAAGTCTTTGGTGAGGGTAACACCCTTCCCCCACTTGCTATCAGCTTCTGCAGCTGGGTTTACCTTGTGCAGGTTAGCACAAATAAAAGGTTTCTCTAGTAAAGCATTAAAAGTAGAAAAGTCAGCTTTACCTTTAGCAGGGTGTGAATAAGAACTGGCACTTTTCCTCCAGAAGTCTCTCTGGTTCAAAAACTCAGCAGCCTTACTGCTATTTCCTCTGCTCTGTGAATTTCTCTTTGAAAAGCTTTCTTCCTGCTTCACTTCCTTGCTTCTGTAGCCTTGTTTACTACCAGACCAGATACCTTCTTTCCATGTGCTGAATTTGCTAGCCTTCACACGCCCAGGCTCTACCTTGTAGTAAGGTTCCTTCTTAGAGTGTGCTTGGCTCCAAGGTTTACTGCTCCAAGGTTCTGCCTTGCTCCAGGGTTCTAGTGTTTTCCTCCTTCCTTTTCCCTCTTTTTCTCTTTCCTCCTTTTCTCTTTTCCTCCTCTCCTCTTCCCTCTCTGCTTGGGGATTTAAAAGGGCTTCATTTCCCGGCACACCCTGACCTTCCCCTGAGCGTGCCCAATCAGTGGAGAAGCCTGTCTCCTCCCCTGAGCTGGGGCGTGTCCTGTGCTCTGCAGAGAGCTGTGTTTTTTTCAACTCTGCATTGGAAATCCTGTGTGCTAGTGCTGTTTCATTACTTCTACCAGGATTTTCCCCTATCTCCATCTCTTCTGGAGGGCATTCCTCACCACAATACTCACAATTACAGATCTCTCTCCAGAAGTAACAGTCCCCTTTTCTAGTCCTTCAAGGTGCAGTTTCTTCCTCAGTGATTTCAGAAAAGGAAGAAAGGGTAACCAAAGGTGAGAGAAGTATTCGGGATTGAAGAGGGGGAAGATGATGTGGAGATGACCCTGCAGAGAATTCAAAACTAATCTTCTAAACTTTGTTATGGAAATAGTCAGCCAAGGTCTGGGCAAACAGTGAAGGAGGAATTGGGGGAGGAGGGACCTTGCAAAGAAAGTTGAGCATAGCAGAGAGACGGCAAGGGTCAGAGGCAAGACTTGCTTAGCAAGTGCTATGGCTGACTGAAAAAAAGGTTAGCATGAATTTGAAATGTAAGTATTCAAAAAGGGTATCGATTTAAATTAAGGCGCTCAGCTAAGCGGGTACAGGAACGTAAGTAGCAGATTGTCAAGGACAGCCAGGGTTGAGGTATGGTACACCTCACAGGGCGTGGAATGGGAGGAGCAAGTGCATCCAGAGCAGAGGAGAGTATAGTGTTACAGGAGGATACTGCTCCAACAGCAGACTCAGATGACATAGTGGAGGAAAGTGGTGATACGACAGCAGTGGAGAAAGTTGAAGGGTCGATAGTGTGAAGATTCCTAGACATGTTGGTGGAGATCAGGCGAGACCAAGATGGGGGGGGGGGTGGTTAAGGATGAAGGATAGCAGGCGATGGTCAGATATGGGCAGAACTGAGGTGGAGAAGTTGGAGGGTGAGCAGTTAGAGGAAAAGACAAGGTCAAGACAGTGGCCAAGCTTGTAAGTAGGAACAGTACAGCACAATTGGAGGTTGAATGAGGAGGTTAGAGAAAGGAACTTTAAGGCATTAGGGTCATCAACATGAATGTTAAAATCCCCAAGAATAAGGGAAGGGGAAAATGCATCCAGAAAAGACAGCCAGGAGTCAAAGTCAGTGAGAAAGGCAGAGGTGGAATTGTTGGGGGGGGGGGGGATAAATGACAGCTACCTGGAGAGGTAATGGAGAAAATAGGCAGATGGCATGGACTTCAAAGGAAGCAAAGGAATTAGAAGGAGGCAGAAGGATGGGCTGAAATTGTCAGGAATGAGAGAGTAGGAACGCAATACCGCCACCACAACTATTGGTCCGAAGTGTATGGGAAAATAGGTAGTCTCCATGACAGAGGGCAGTGACTGAAGAGGAATCTTCAGGGAGAAGCCAAGTTTCAGTAAGAGCCAGGAGATGCAGAGTATTAGAGATAAAGAGGACATGAATGAAGGCACATTTATTGGAGACAGCATGTGCATTTAACAATGCACGTGAAAAAGGAAGAGAAGAGGAAGAGAGGAGAGGGATATGAATAAGATAAGAAAGGTTACACACTGATCTGCCCTGGGAGTGTGAAAAAAGCCTAGAGGGGTCAGGGTTGGGGTTGACAACTCCAGATGAGAGAAGCAGGAGAGAATGGGGGAGAAAGGAGGCAACACGACGAAAATGAGGACGAGGTTCCCTCAGTGAGAGTTGATATGGCTGAATAAGAGAAAGAAAATGATAACATAGAAGACAAGATAGTAGGGGAGATGGGGACAGTAAGGGTGGGTAATGAGAAGTAGGGTCATGGAATTGTTGGAATGAGGGAAAAAGATTAGGGAGAGTTAATATTAAGAACACAAAGTGATGTGGAGCCATAGGAAAGGGAGAATGGAAGAGAAGAGGAGAGAATACATCAAAGGAGATACAGGTGGAGAGGGAGGAGAAAGTCTTGGTGGGTTTAGGTGCACCTGAGTAATTGCGTCAATGAGCAGAGGAATACCGTGACAGAATATTATTCCAGGGATGGGTGGGTAATAAAAAGTGTTGAGAAGGGAGACACAGCACTGCATCACTGACAAAACAGAAATATAGATAGAACAATAAATAATAAGCTTCTATGGTTCTCAACCCAGTCCTCAGGGACCACCAGGCCAATCAGGTTTTCAGGATATCCACAATAAATATGCATGAGATAAATATGCATACAATTGAAGCAGTGCTTGCAGATCTATCTCATGCATATTCATTGTGGATATCCTGAAAACCTGACTGGCCTGGGGGTCCCAGTGTGGCAGGTGAAGGCCTGTGATCCACAGTGTCTGACATAAACAGACAGGCCTAACTAGCTTGACCTGTAAATGAAGCCTGTGAAGAGGCCCATAGGAATTACACATCCCCCAACATGCTGCTATTGTAGAATTAGAATTCAGTAAAAGTGTTGGATTAGCTTAGACAAGCAGAACTGAAAGTTGGAAAAATACAGAAAAATATGTTTGAATGCCCCTGATAAGAGAATACAGCTGTAAGGGATTTAATTAAAACTGCTGACAGAAAGGTTACAGAGCCCTGCTTCCCCGCACGTACTAACTAGCCCAATGGCCTTGGAAGTAGGAAAGTAACAAGTTGGTGAACTGGCCATTGTAACTGGGACTAGAAGGGGGGTAAGCAGGTGCTGAGCCCACTCCAAGAACCTAATTGGATAATCATATCAGTACCGGGACCAATAGAGGAGGTACGGGAGGTACGGGAGGTTACCGGGACCAATGAAATGTTTTTCTATACCTAGAATGGAGCAAAAGTCTATAAAAGTTGTTGTATTACCAGAGAACATCGCTCAGCCATTTTGAATTTGATTCTGCTTGAGACTTGTGCACAAATAAATGATTTGGACCTTCTGAACAGACTCCTGGTATTATTGGTTTGTCTGCGCTCTGCTGCTACATATTCTTGGTGCGTTGGCCGGGAAGGTGTGGTATTAGAGGGTATATAGGGCAATATACCACGACTTTCCGCCTCTACAGGTTTGGTCCTGCCGGGATCGCGCCCTTCCGACGGGGGCTCGCTCCCTGGCGCCACCGGTCCCTTGCATCGTAGGGAGCTGGCCGGACCTCGGCGGGTGCTGGGCCCGGCTGGAGCCAACACCTCGAACCCAAGTGAGGGGAGTCCGAGGTCCAACTCATGCGCTTGCTTGGGAACTTTGAGGACCGGATCCGGTGAGTAAAGTTTTGATTTGGTATGTCTAGACAGATAAGAAAGAGCAGTACTGCCACTTGAATCTTGCATCTTGAACTTGGAACTTGGTAAGAGAGCTTGATCACCTCTCAAAGACGGGCCGATTAACCCCGCATGAGTATTCGCAGGGCGAAACCCCCGTCTTCTTGTATTTTGGAATTTGAACAAGACTAGTCAGAATAGACAGGATTGGATTGCATTCCTGGGATACGTTGCTAGCATGATTGTGTGAATGAAGTGTGAATGAGAGGTCTGGCAGCACGGACCAAGCGAAGGCGGACCCCTAAGTAACGCAGTTCCTGACCGGGCGACCGCGTTCAGGTCGTAAAAAGGGGGAAGCGACTGTCGTCTTGTCTTGTTATTTGTTTTCCTTATACGTTTCTAGGGCCGTGAGGAACCCTTACCCACGGTCCGCCCTCCTTTTCCCTTTTGTCTGTTGTTGCGCGCACACATCGAAATGGGAGGGGCGGGGTCTACTAGGAACACTCCATTAGAATGTATGATCACACATTTTAAAGAAGGATATTCCGGAGATTATGGTATTAAAATGACTGCAGCCCGTTTACAGATTTTGTGTACTAGGGAGTGGCCCGATCTAGACCCTACCTGGCCCCGAGAGGGAACCTTTAATATAGGAATTATTCAGTTAGTTCACCATAGAGTGCGAATAGCGCACCCCGATCAGTACCCCTATATAGATTCCTGGTTAAGTATTTGTGAAGATCCGCCCCCTTGGGCGAAGCGCTGTTATGAAGAGCAGTGCAGAATAATGTTAGCAAAGACAGATTATAGTCAGAAAATAGAACAGCCTAGAAAGAAAGGGAAAGGTGAGAAATCCAGGAAGAAACCCATCCTGGTAGATCATGATTCCCCAGAAGTGATTACCCAACAGCCCCAAACCCAGCGCCCAGTGAGAGTAGCCCCACGTCCTGCCCCAGAGCCCCGGAGACAGCGGGAGCGGGACCCAACCCCTGAGCCATCACCCAAAGAGCAGGTAGATGAGCTCCCTTTAATTGAAGAAGATGATTATACCGAGACAGAAAAAGGAGAATCAGATACAGAAACAGAGAAGGAAGAAACTGAAAATTCCCCGAGTGATACTGACAGTGTAAAAGCGGCTGCCAGTGTTAGCTCGCCAGTAAAGAGTAAATCTAAAGTAAGGCACGTAGAGAAGAAGAAAATAACCCCTGACAGGAAAGTTACAAAAATATCTCTCAGATCCCAAAAGACATCTACTGCCAAGATGATGCCTTTACGACAAGTCCCGGGAATACCCGTAAGAAATGAAGATAATGAGGTGGTGGCGGGACCCCTAAGCTATGTGTATGTCCCCTTCTCTACCACTGATTTGTTAAATTGCAGGACACATTATGCCTCCTATACCAATAAACCCCAAGAGCTTACACAATTAGTGAATACTATTATGGAAACCCACCAACCAACATGGGCAGATTGCCGCCAGCTCCTGTCCACCTTATTTACTACAGAGGAGCGGACACGAATTAGAAAAGCAGCTATTGACTGGCTGGCAGATAACCCGGTAGCTCCAGGAGAAAGGGGGGAGGAAAGAATAGATAATCGGGAAGCGGCCCAGAGAGAATTCCCGAATGAAGACCCCCGATGGGATCCAAATACAGAAAAAGGATCCAGAGCCCTAGCCCGTTTTCGCCAAGGCTTTATACAAGGCCTGAAAAGGGGGGGCCAGAAAGCTATGAACTTTTCCAAAGTTACTGAAGTTACCCAAGGTATAGATGAGAGCCCAGCAGTGTTTTATGAAAGATTAACTGAAGCATATAGAATGTATACTCCCTATGACCTAGATGCACCAGGAAGTTTATGCATGGTGAATTCTGCTTTTGTAAATCAGTCTCAACCAGACATTAGACGTAAATTACAGAAATTAGAAGGGTTTGCGGGCATGAATGCAACTCAGTTATTGGAAGTCGCTCATAAACTGTATGTGAATCGTGATAATGAAAGACAGAGAGAATGTGATCGAAAGATGAAGAAGAAAGCTGATTTTTTGGCTGCGGCCATAGTTGAACAGAAAAGGGGAGGTATCCCTAGTCGACGGAGAAGAGGAAGGGGGCGGGGCCGAGGTGGAAGCCGGCCCCAGCTAGGCATAAACCAATGTGCCTACTGCAGGGAGGAAGGACATTGGAGAGATGCATGCCCGCAACTTGAAGACGCCCACCAAGATGACGAAAACAATCATCAATGGAGAGAAGAAAGACGAGGCCATCCCCGAAACCGCGGAGGAGCCAATCGAGAGCAATACCAGCGAGAAAGAGGAGAAGCCGTACAAGCATTGGCTATGACAGCCCATGATGAAGATGACGTGGATTAGGACAGACCGGGCTCCGAATTTGCTTTAGGTCTCCAGGAGCCTATGGTCGGAATACAAATAGGAGACCAAGTTATGAATTTTATGGTTGATACTGGAGCAGAACATTCAGTAGTAGACAAAAAGATAGCCCCATTTTCTACAAAAGCAGTAGTCACCATTGTAGGAGCAACTGGTGCCAAAGCTACAAAACCTTTTCTTCAGAATCGCATATGCAGTCTAGGAGGACAACAAATAACTCATCAATTCCTTTACATGCCTGAATGTCCAGTGCCACTACTGGGACGAGATATGTTAGCCAAGCTACAAGCCCAAATATCCTTTACTGAAAAAGGAGAAATGCAAATGACCGTGAATTCTCAAGCCAAGCCTGCAGGAATAATGCTGCTTACAGTTCCCCGAGAAGAAGAATGGAGATATTACAGTGATGAATCTGCCCAAGACACCTATTTTGAACAAACTTTGAAAAGCATTGATGCGCCACCTGGAGTATGGGCAGAAGGCAGTCCTCCAGGCCTAGCCAAACATATAGCTCCAATAATTGTAACTCTCAAGCCTAGTGCTACACCAGTACATGTCAAGCAGTACCCTCTCCCAAGAGCTGCAATTGAAGGTATCCACCGCCACTTGCTAAGATTACTAGAACATGGCCTACTAAAAGTATGTCAATCCCCATGGAACACTCCACTTCTGCCAGTGAAAAAGCCTGGAACAGAGGACTACCGCCCAGTGCAAGATCTAAGGAGAGTAAATGAAGCAGTTGAGACCATACATCCAGTTGTACCCAATCCTTACACTCTTCTAGGACTGATACCTGCTGAAGCTACCCACTTTACTGTTCTGGATTTAAAAGATGCATTCTTTTGCATAAGATTAGCCCCCATAAGTCAGATATTATTTGCATTTGAATGGCAGGACCCTATCTCTGGAAGAGGGGGCCAACTTACGTGGACACGACTACCCCAAGGATTCAAGAATTCGCCTACAATCTTTAGTGCTGCACTGAATCAAGACCTTTCAAGCTATCCAGTGGCCCCGGGGAAGAGAGTGCTTCTCCAATACGTGGACGATCTGCTGATAGCTGCTGTATCAGAAAGTGAATGTATACAAGCCACCAAAGACCTCTTGCAGCTACTAGATGAAGCTGGATACAAAGTTTCCAGAGCAAAAGCACAACTATGCCAAAAAGAAGTGAAATACTTGGGCTTTCGCATAACCAAAGGAAGCCGAAAGTTAGGCAGAGAAAGAAAAGAAGCAGTATGCAGAATTCCAACCCCAACTACCAGAAAGCAAGTCAGAGCCTTTCTGGGAGCAGCAGGATACTGCCGAATCTGGATTCCCAACTTTGCTCAAATCGCCAAACCACTGTATGAAGCCACAAAAGGAGAAGAAAAGTCGCCACTGGAGTGGGGACCTGAGCAGGATACAGTCTTCAAGACGTTAAAGGAAGAATTGATGTCATCATCAGCCCTTGGACTACCAGATGTTCACAAGCCTTTCCACTTGTTTGTACATGAAGCACAAGGAAATGCCTTAGGCATGTTGACTCAGAAATTGGGAAATTGGGAGCGACCTGTAGCATACCTATCGAAACAATTGGACACTGTGGCCAAAGGATGGCCACCTTGCCTGAGAGCAGTTGCAGCTACAGCATTGTTAGTGAGTGAAGCAGACAAGCTCACACTAGGACAGAATCTACGAGTCACTGTGCCACATGCAGTCCTTGCCCTTATGGAACAAAAAGCAAATCATTGGCTCACCAATTCCCGAATGTTGAAATATCAGAGTATGTTATGTGAGAACCCACAGATACAACTGGAAGTGAGCCATGCCTTGAATCCAGCCACATTGATACCTATTAGTGAAGAACTCCCAGAACATGACTGTATAGAAGTCATGGACACTGTATTTTCAAGCCGACCTGACCTGACAGATGTGCCCATAGACAATCCTGACCAAATTTATTACGTAGATGGAAGCAGTCTCATCATCAATGGACGACGCTGCGCCGGATATGCAGTAGTCACACAACATGAAGTCGTTGAGTCATCAGCTCTAGCCTCAGGTACATCAGCCCAGAAAGCAGAATTGATAGCACTTACTCGAGCACTACTGTTAGGTGCAAAACTTGTGTTAAATGTATATACAGACTCTAAATATGCCTTCACTACCCTACATGCCCATGGAGCTCTCTATAAAGAACGAGGGCTTATCACGTCCGGAGGAAAATCAGTCAAATACGGCCCAGAGATACTGATGTTACTTGATGCAGTATGGGCCCCAACTCGTGTAGCTGTCATGCACTGCAGAGGACATCAAGCAGGAAAAGAAGTTGCTCGAGGAAATAGGTTTGCAGATGCCTCAGCACGACAAGCAGCCATGACAGGACAAATTTCGCCACAAGCCATGCCAATGCAGGCAGCATTGTTTCCAGTACCTTTGAACTTATGGACACCACGATATACCACCAAAGAATTAGATTACTACTGTAATAAGGAAAATGGAGTACTGAAAGATGGGTGGATTGAGCTGCCACCAGCAGAGGGCAGTCAACCCCCAGGATGAATAGTAATTCCCGAATTGTTAGGTCCAGCCTTTGTCAAAGCCTTCCACGAAGCCACCCACTATGGAAAAAGTGCTATGGAGAAAGCACTCAGACCACACTTCTGCATCACCATGTTAGCAGCCTTATCAGCTTCAGTAGCACGTCAGTGTCTAATCTGTGCCAAAAATAATGCCAAACAAGGTCCCACACCACCACCCCGAGTTCAGTCGGGAGGTGTAACCCCCATGCACCACCTGCAAATTGATTTTACTGAAATGCCAAAAGCTAATGGATATCGCTACCTATTAGTATTAGTTTGTACTTTCTCTGGGTGGGTAGAAGCCTTCCCAACCAGAACTGAGAAAGCCCGAGAAGTCACCAAAGTTTTACTGAGAGAGATTGTTCCTAGATTTGGAATTCCAGCAGTAATAGGGTCAGACAATGGGCCCTCATTTGTTTCTCAGATTACTCAGCAGTTAGCAAAAGCCCTACAGATACAATGGAAGCTTCACACTGCATACAGACCCCAGAGTTCAGGGAAAGTTGAGCGAATGAATCGTACCTTAAAAGCCCAAATGTCTAAGCTTTGTCAGGAGACTCGCCTGAAGTGGCCCCAAGTACTCCCAATAGCTTTACTCAGAATACGCTCAGCTCCTGTAAAGTCAACAGGATTTTCCCCTTTCGAAGTTTTGTATGGTAAACCCCCACCAATAGTACAGGGAATTAAAGGGAGTTTAACCCAGATTGGTTCAGAAATAACCAGGCAAGAACTCCTAGCTCTTAGTTTTGTTCTGCAGACTCTCCATGCGTGGATCCAAGACCAGTTGCCTATCAACTTGACAGAACCCTTGCATCCCTACCAGCCTGGTACCTCAGTGTGGATCAAAGATTGGAAGAAGACACCGCTGGAACCTCATTGGAAGGGACCATACACTGTCATCCTGTCTACCCCAACTGCAGTAAAGGTAGCGGAGATCGATTCCTGGATCCACCACAGCAGAGTCAAGCCCGCAGCTGATCCAGAACCCGAGCAGTGGACAACAGAGCAGCATCCTGATGCACCTTTGCGAATCACCTTGAGACGGCAACCAGCATCCTAGACACTCTTTGGGATCATCCCAGCAACTACAGTGCCTTGCAGTAGCCAAGTCTTTCGAAGAGGATTGCTGTTTCCCAAACAGCAAGAGTTTGTTTCAACGAACCTCATGTGTGATTTTTACACACTACTTTGATGCTACATTGATTGACCATATTTCAGAAGCCAACTGAAATCGATAAGTTGGTTAATGTGTGATGGACAACTTGAGGATCTTCAATCAACACTCAGCACCCGTTGAATTGCTTCATTAGCAAACGGGACGAAGAAAAGAACGCCGTGGTCAAGATTTTCAAGCTGAGGATTCAGAAGAACTCCAATCAACATGTATCCTTATCTTTGCTTTGCCCTGGTTGCCTGTTTTGGAGGCTTTGAACTGACTCATGCCTTGCCTCCATGCACTGCTTGCATTACTTCTACTCGGACTGGACTGAAAGTAACTCAGACTTTGATTTATCACTCTTACTATTCCTGCACTGGTAAAGTGACTCGGTGTATTTATAACACCACTGAACTGCATGTCTGAACCAAGGGTAAATCTAAAGTATGCTTTAATCCGCATCAGAATCCATCCTATTACACCTTGGAAATGCGATGGAAAGATGCAGATGGACCTTTGATCAATGCCACACGCCCACTCACAGATCCTAGTAAATCTGCTATTTTGTATTTTGATGCTTGTGAAGTAATCAACAGAGATAGTCGTTCTAAGTGTGGTAATTGGGAAAAAACATACTCATGGAATGACAAATATATGTGTCCGGAAGGGACCACTGGATGGGGAGCATGCACAGGAAAGAAAGTCTCAGCCGATGTATATAGTACAGCCCCAGAGTCAGATTGCTTTTGCCCAAGATGGGAATGTGTCTTTTATGCCACCTGGATTGGTATGGTAGAGAATACCAACAAAGATAATCGAATGGCTGCATTGCGGAGGCCATATGTCAAAGATCTAAACAAATGCAAGAAAAATGCTTGCAATCCCTTAGAGCTTGTTGTTCTGAGACCTGAAAATTGGAAACGAGGATTCCGATTTGGTCTACGAATTGCAGGGTCTGGATCAGATCCAGGAACCATTATATATATAAGATTAAATACCCAAGCCCATAAATCATCTAAGTACCATATCCACAACACATTCTATGAAGCCATGCATGTAAATAAGTTTGAAATTCCCCATCCTTCCCAGAACTTATTTCTAGAATTAGCTGGAGCAGTAGTATCCAGTCTAAAAATCTCAGATTGTTACTTTTGTGGGGGGACACAAATGGGTGACCAATGGCCATGAGAAGCCCAAGAATTGAATTATTCTATGACTTACAATCAAACTGAACTACATAAGACTACCAGCGAATGAGTGTTAGCGCACTCAATAGTTGGATGTCTTTGCTATGCACGAACTGGACCCCAGTTCAAACAACAGGTAGGACAGCTGGTCTGTCTTAGCCAGACGTTCTATAATGACACCACCAAAAAGACATCTTGGTGGTCAGGAATTAAAGAACCTGAACCACCTAACCCATTAGCTAGATTTCCTGAGCTCTCTCATTTAAGGACAAATTTTGCCAAGCCTCATGCCTGGCAAGCCCCACCTGGCCTATATTGGATCTGTGGAAACCGAGCATATGCCCGACTCCCTACACACTGGGGAGGGGCGTGTGTCTTAGGGACCATCAGACCTTTTTTCTTTCTTCTAAACAGGGAACATGGAGAACAATTAGTATACCCAGTGTACCCAACTAATCACAGACACAAAAGAGCACTGAGACAGAAGAGAGCACCCCTCCAGGTAGGCAAGTGGGAAAAGTGGAAGGGTGATGATTGGCCACCAGAAAGAATCATTGAATATTATGGGCCTGCCACTTGGAATGATGATGGTATGTGGGGATATCGAACCCCAATCTATATGATTAATCGTATTATTCGCTTACAAGCCGTAGTTGAAATAATAACCAATGAAACTAGCCAAGCTCTTACACTTCTAGCTAGACAGAGTACTCAAATGCGCACTGCTATATATCAGAACCGTTTAGCATTAGATTATTTGTTGGCAGCTGAAGGAGGAGTATGTGGTAAGCTCAATTTAACTAATTGTTGTTTAAAAATAGATGATAAAGGTCAAGTAGTTGAAGAAATTGCTGAAACTATGCGAAAGCAAGCTTATGTGCCAGTACAAACTTGGCATTCACTAAAGTTTCCTAACTGGTTTGCTGGTCTTTTCTCATGGCTAGGAGGACTTAAAACTTTCCTTATACTAGTACTAATAATCATTGCTGTCATTTTACTGTTACCATGTATAATCCCATGTTGTATGCATTCTATTCATAGTGCTATTGAAAGTACAGTAGAGCGGAAGACCGCAACTAAGATTATGGCCTTATACCAACCTAAACCTCCTGCATATAGTCGGAATCCTCTGACCATGATATAACCGTTTTAAGTGATTTAATTTTCACACCTTATTAAGTAATAGGGTGAGATTAATCAAAGGGGGGAATGTGGCAGGTGAAGGCCTGTGATCCACAGTGTCTGACATAAACAGACAGGCCTAACTAGCGTGACCTGTAAATGAAGCCTGTGAAGAGGCCCATAGGAATTACACATCCCCCAACATGCTGCTATTATAGAATTAGAACTCAGTAAAAGTATTGGATTAGCTTAGACAAGCAGAACTGAAAGTTGGAAAAATACAGAAAAATATGTTTGAATGCCCCTGATAAGAGAATACAGCTGTAAGGGATTTAATTAAAACTGCTGACAGAAAGGTTACAGAGCCCTGCTTCCCCGCACGTACTAACTAGCCCAATGGCCTTGGAAGTAGGAAAGTAACAAGTTGGTGAACTGGCCATTGTAACTGGGACTAGAAGGGGGTAAGCAGGTGCTGAGCCCACTCCAAGAACCTAATTGGATAATCATATCAGTACCGGGACCAATAGAGGAGGTACGGGAGGTACGGGAGGTTACCGGGACCAATGAAATGTTTTTCTATACCTAGAATGGAGCAAAAGTCTATAATAGTTGTTGTATTACCAGAGAACATCGCTCAGCCATTTTGAATTTGATTCTGCTTGAGACTTGTGCACAAATAAATGATTTGGACCTTCTGAACAGACTCCTGGTATTATTGGTTTGTCTGCGCTCTGCTGCTATACCAGAGGACTGGGTTGAGAACCATTGAAGCTAGATTCTAAACAGGCACAGGAAAATGCCTGAACAGAGCATACAAAGTTAGCAGAGGCTTGCAGTGAGGGTGCTCTCACCAAGCAGGAACCTCCAAATGGAGGGTCAGCAGGTCATGTGCTCAGAGAGGAAAGCTTCTGAACAAAATCCCAGCAGGGAGATGGCCTGGACAAGTGCTGAAGGCAGGTAAGTAGAAGCAAGCAGATTCCACAGCAAGTACCCTAGTAAAACTCAGGCAAGATAAAAAAAAAATAAGACTTTAAATACCTACAAGACAGGCTTTGTAGAAGCATAGAGAAGAGAAAAAAAGAAAGAAAAAGCACTCCTAAATGTGCAGTCACATAGTACTAGTCAGAGAACGGAGGCAATAAAGTGTTGAGAAGGGAGACACTGCATTGCAGAGAGCAGGAGCTGGGTAAAGGACAAACAGAAGATGGGACACACGCTGACAAAACAGAAATATAGAACAATAAATAAGCTAGATTCTAAAAAGGCACAGGAAAATGCTTGAGCAGAGCATACAAAGTTAGCAGAGGCTTGTAATGAGGGTGCTCTCACCAAATAGAAACCTCCCTACCTGAACATACCTAGTCTGTTTTTGCAGCAATAATCTTGGGACTGGCACAGAACAGCTTCTGGAATCCTGAAAACATGGGAAGGGTGTTGTGTGCTGCCTCTGCAATATCCTCAGCTAGACCTGATTTGGGGTTTTAGATGGGACGTTCCACTTGCAGTGGCAGATTTTAATGATAGATTATAGATTACTAGGAGCAGACCTGCAATTTCATATTTGAAGTTTGAAAACTATGTAAATCGCTTACTTGTGTATTTTAAACTGCTTTTGGAGACACAGGACTGACATGCTTTTAAACTGCAAAACCACCTTATCTTCAAACAAAAGCTATGTGGTTATAGTTTGTGTTTGAAAATTGGGTAAGTTTGTGCCAATTGTAAAGTATGCATGTATTTTGTGAGGTGGCCTAATTACAGAGATGTTCTGGCAATAGGTGTATGCAGGCACAGACTATTCTAGTGTCGGATACAGCAGAGAACCAGAAGTAGTTTATCCAAGTCTCCCACATTATTCTGTCAAAACCAGCACTTTCATTTCATGGTATCTCCATGTTGCTAAGTCTCCAATTTTTCTACTTCTGATAGTTCATCTAATCTATGAGTGCCTAGTGAAGTCAGAAGATCCCTAACAGAAGGCCTAACAGCTTTCCAAGGACACTCCTGTCTGAACTAGTGAAGGGAGAGGGAGAAAGGGATAAGAAATCCCATTCATACCTTCGAAACTTGCAGTGACAAAGCAGTCAGACTGGGAGGGCTTCAGGAATTTCTGTGCATTAATTTTAGCCGACACAATGACGAGTCCCAACATCTTGATGCTGGAACAGGTTCTTTGTTGAAAAGGTATGCACGGATGCTATCCCCGTCCCGACAATCTTTGAAATTCTCTCTCTCCTTCTCTCTTTGAGTGCTTCTAGGCTCAGTTTTCAATCACTACAGCCCTTAAAACTAAGGAATTCTTAGGATGATGACATCATAGAAAGAATTCAAGAAGTGATGTCACAATAGGATAAAGTCTAACTCTACATAAAGAAACCTTCCTGACTTAAACTTGCATATCCTTGCTTGACAAGTAACCCCTAGATTACCCATGTGCTTTCCTGTAGATTAAGTTTCATGTCAAGGACTGTCCTGCAGTCTTTCAGAGAGAAAGCACGCACACACACACACACACACACACACACACACACACACACACACACACACAGAGTTATGAGTCTTCTGAGACATATCCAGGCAGAGCGGAAGCACAAACATAGTCTGGTCAATTTTCAAAGGAAGTTATACATTTGCCAGCTGCCAGCAAACTTAGAACTTCTTTAATCATAGATATTTAAATGCTCAAAATACATCTAACTGCATTTGCACTAGTGTAGCAGCAGAGCGCAGACAAACCAATAATACCAGTGAAGCAGCAGAGCGCAGACAAACCAATAATACCAGGAGTCTGTTCAGAAGGTCCAAATCATTTATTTGTGCACAAGTCTCAAGCAAAGACAATTTCAAAATGGCTGAGCGATGTTCTCTGGCAATACAACAACTTTTATAGATTTTTACTCCATTCTAGGTATAGAAAAGCATTTCATTGGTCCCGGTAACCTCCCGTACCTCCCGTACCCCTTCTCCCGGACGAGCCCCCAGCCCCACGTTGGGCGCCAAATGTGGTACAGTAACTTGAAGATTCTGTCTCAAAGGGATTTTTCTTTTAGTTTTTGCTTACTAGGAAGGCTGTAGCTGTAACAGCTTCTCAAATAAGGTCCAAGAGATTGAGTCAACACTCCTAGAACATTTCCTTGCGACTCATGAACATAGAGACTGTAAGGTTTTCTGGACATCTGGTAGACCCAGAGCTGGTGATAACATCAGAGTGTTTTTCAAAGATCAAAAGGCTGCATTCCTATTCAAGTCCCCATTCCAATGGAGACTTTTTCATTCCTTTGGTAGCTTGATACAATGTGATACAATGGTTTTGCTAGCAGCGCAAAATTGGGGATTCATATACAACAGTACCCTGTGGCACCCAAGAAGGCTCTCACTTGCCTCCTGGTGGTTGGAGTAGGAATACTGCATACAGCTGCTTTGCGTTCTGGTAAGGGTTCCAGGCGTCGAATTCCGCTGGACAACTGGAATCCTAGGTATTTAACTTGTTTGACATAATTATGCTTTGGCTCTTGAGACTTTGTATCCAGCCTCATTAAAAAGGTGCAAGAGTTCACTGGTGGCTTGTGGACATTCACTTTCTGAGTTGGTGGCTATAAGCAAGTTGTCCACATATTGCAGTAGAATTTTTTCTTTCTCCTGGAATTACTGGATAACTTGTCAAATCTTTTTGCTGAGTAAGGCGAGTTCTTGAATTCTTGAGGTAATCTTGTCTAGGTGAGTTGGCCCTACCTCCTTGTAGTGGGGTCTTGGGCTAAGCGTATACAGAAAAAGGCATCTTTTTAAGTCCAGAATGATGAAATGTATAGCTTCAGCAGAGATCAGTTCCAAGAGAATATAAGGATTTTGGTACCACTGGTTGTATAGTTTCAGCTGCATCATTCATTCTTCTTAGATCCTGCACTGGGCGGTAATCACCTGTCCCAGGCTTCTTGACTGGCTTGAGGGTGACAATGACAGGGGCTATGTTCTTCGCTAGGCCAGGTGGATTATCTTCTGCCCATCCTCCAGGTGGGGCTATGAGGTTGGTAAGTGTACAGCTTGTTGCTTTGGATGCAGGTGAATAGAACCGCCATTCTTCTTCTTGGGGGACAGTTAACACCATCAGGCCAGCAGATTTTGAGTTTCATTTTTTTCCCCTTCAACAAAGGATATCTGTGCTTGAAGCTTTGCAAGCAGGTCTCGGCTCCAAAAATGGAATAGGGCATTCAGGCGCATACAGGAACTGGTACATTATTATTATTATTATTTTTTCTCTAGTTCACACATGCGGTTCTGCAGAAAAGGCTTTGTGGCCTTAGCCCCAGTAGCTCTGATAATGGTGGTGCATCTAGAAAAACACAGGGGCTACTGGCTTTAGTATTCTGCTCCTGTATCCCCCATAAAAGTCCATATATTGGTCCCCTATTTTTCAGACTGACTCCTGGGGACCCAGGGAAACTGGAGAGTCCGGTCTGGCCTAGTCTTCATCCATGCTGTAGCTCTCTTCGGCTGCCACTCACGCTATAGCTGCTTCACTCTCGTGCTGAAACACTGTGCTTGGTTTTATTCTATGACTCTGCAATCAAGTACTCCCTCCTCCCCTCCTGGGGTGGAGTCAAGATACGGGCATTCACTTCTCTAATGTCCTTCTTTTTCTATAATGGGTGCACTGATTTGCACCCAGTGGAGGCCTGCTACTTCTGCGGCCTCTTACACGTTCTCTGGTCCTTTGATTAGGAGAATCTCCTCCACATCATTCGACTAAAATATCTGTTCTCTTTTTCCATCTTACAATTTTTACATTCTCTGTCCTTCTTCAACAATCCACACACTTTCAAATCAACTCTTCCAGTAACTATCATGCCCGCAAATCCATCCAGTTTCATTTCTGTTTTGTATCTCTCTGGGACTGACTGACAAAAACACAACTTCTCCTGGGCTACTGGTCTGCATTATACTGTTCATTAGTTCAATCAAATCCTAAGGCTTCTCGGTGTATAATGCAGTTTTTTTCAGTTCTAAACAAGTCTGGTCAGCTGACTTTCACTTCTGGTTCAGAGGGGCTGCACATCCCCCTCCTGCGGAGGTGGCTGGCAAACTAGGGAATCTACAGGGTGGATTTCCCCCCCCCCCCTCTCCAGGGAGGAGTCCCCCCCCCCTCTCCTGGGTTCTGTTTCTCCTAGCAACGCTCTATCCAGGAGGTTGATTTTTTTTTTTTAAATGATCTACTTCTCTGCTGTGGGCACATTAGTTCACGCCTACCGGGGGGGGGGGGGGGGGGGGGGGGGGGGGGGGTTTGACATCATCGGTGGAATGGGCTCCATCCCCCCATTAAGCACACTGAACTGAACTACTTACAGAGAGAGAGAGAGAGACGAGACAGGATATCTAGAGATTCTGGGGCAAAATATAGTGAACTAAGGAAATATAACTAGCAGAAGTCACTCCCTTTCACATAGCATTCCTGATTGGGACAGAGACATTTCATAATCTTCAGTAAATCCCTTACTGAAATTCTTGATCATACTTGAAAAGACACTTATTATTTCTGTAAACATAGGGCAGGCAGGAAACACTTAGATTGAGCACATACATCCATTATGCTTCTTATAGAGAGAACTATAGCTATCTGTCAGCATGTCTCTGCAAAAGAAATTATTTTTTTTAGTTCAGGAAGCAAATATTTAAAAGACATTCCGGATATTTTTCATAAAATACAGTACACCTTTCCCTTTTTTTTTTAAATACAGAAAAGCTAACTGATTTGTTCATTAGTAACCAGCACAGAGGGGAAGCATGCATTCAAATGACTTATACTCATTCATAAAAAGATAAACTTTGTTTTTAAAACTTTTGGTTAAACAGAGCTAGTGAAACCAGAGAAAAAACTAATTATAAATTCATCACGCTTCGATTAAATGAAGAGACTTTTCAAATCGGGAGTCCCTTTTCATTCCTAAATCTCCTGCAGTCTCCAGCTGTCTCTCCAGAACCTTTTTTTTTTTTTTTTTTCTGCAGGCTATGTAGAAGCCACACCCCTCTGCTCGCGGGGAAACAATTGAACTGTGCTCATAAAAAGAGACTTCTCATTCACATGGACAGAGATGCCAGAAAAAAACAATTTAAATCAATGTTAAGTAGTGATCTAATTACTTTGTAGATCAAAGGAAAAACAAAAACAGTTCTTTATCATTTCCTATTTAAACTGTTTCAGTGCTTACTGAAAATTTGAACATACAGCCGACAGAAATTCCTCTCACTTGGTCCGCAACCCATAAGGGATTAATACAAACTTAATCCTTTTCAGGCTAAACCCAAAAACTATCGGGACCCACAATCCTGACTAAACATTCTTATTAAATGATAAATAAATGATATATATTACATAACCACAGCCGAAGGAACAAAAACATATTAAATAAAACAGGTACAATTTGCCTGAAATAAGCACAAACTACCAGCATTGAGGTTTAAGCCTGCACAAGATTAGAAAAGACGACACTAGACATTCTTTCCTTCAGACACGCCCCCTGTCAGTTTTTCACACTGCAGTAGAAAAACTAACTGGGTCAGACCAGCTTTTTGATTTCTAAAAATGACTGTAGGTGTTTTGGGTCTTCATTCTGCTCTATTAATACAATTTCTTAATCAGTGAACTGTCACAAATTACTCAACAGAATAATCTCACATATATAACAAAAGGGAAACTCGCAGTTTCAACAGATAGCAAAAATCAAATACACAGTACGGACGGACAATACACCAAACGCTTCATCCGTTTCGCGACCTAGACGCAGTCACCCGACTAGGAACTGCGCTAGTCCAGAGTCCACTCTGCTTGGTCCGTGCTGCCAGACCTCTCATTCACACTTCATTCACACACTCATGCTAGCAACGTATCTTAGAATGCATTCCTTTCTATCTATTCTGACTAGTCTTTTTCCCAATTACAAAAAGGATGAGGGTTTCACCCGGCGAATTCCCATGCGGGGTTACTCGGCCCTTCCTTGAGAGCTCTCTTACCAATTCCCAATATCTCGAGATTACAAATTCCAAGTTCCTGTCTGTTCTGACTAGGCTGAATCATGATTCTCTATAACAGCTGTACCTCGCGAATACTCATGCAAGGATTTTCAAACAAAGACTTAAGTCTTACCAAACAAGAAGGACGATGGCTTCGCCTTGCGCATACTCATGCAAGGGTAATAGGACCGTCCTTGAGAGGGGATCAGTGCTCTCATTACCAAATTCCAAGTTTTCGAGATTACAAGTTACAAATTCTTACCAAAGTTTCAAACTGCAGTTCTAACTCATCTGTCTAGACAGGTTTTCAAAACTATACTTACCAGATCTGGTTCCCAAGCTTCTGAGTTGGATCCTGGACTCCCCGGGTCGGAAGTGTTGGCCAGCTGGACTCAGTGCCTGCCGAGGCCAGGCAGAACTCCCTCCGATACAAGAGGATCGGTGGGCCCAGGGAAATTCCCCTGCGTCGGATTGGCATGGTTCCAACTGGACCAAACCTCAAGGCGAATTACGTGGATTTATACACTTGAACACTATCCACCACTCGCACTTCCCGGCCAACGCACCAAGAATGCAGCAGCAGATAAGCATGCAATAAATAAATCCAGGAGTCTTTTCAAGGATCCAAGCCAGTTTAATGTGCACATGGCTCAAGCAATAAGCAATTTCAAAATGGCTGAGCAATGGCTTCTAGTAAAACAACAACTTTTATAGCTTTCTTGTCCATTCTAAGCATAGGCAAACTTTTCATTGGTCCCAGTACCCCTCTCACCCATCTATTGGTCCCGGTACTGATATGGCTACCCAATCGGGACTCTGGTCTGGGCCCAGCACCTGGTTGCCCCCCTTCTAGTCCCAATTACAATGGTCAGTGTCTCCAACTTGTTACTTCTCTCCTCCAAGGTCGCTGAGCTTGTTAAAACATATGGGAAGCAGGGCACTGTAACCTTGCTTTTTGCAGAGTTAATTAATTCCATAGAAGCTGTGCTCTCTTATCAGTACCAATTAGAGCTGTTTTCTGTCTTTTATAAGTTTCGTTTCTGCTTAGCTATGTTCAGTTAAACTGAGTTAAGTTTCAATTCTATGGTGTCATCATTCAGGGGGGTTTTCATTCCTCTGGGCCTAACTACAGGCTTCAGTTACAGGTCAAGCTGCTCAGGCCTGTCTGCTTAGTTCAATTAGCATGGATCATAGGCCGTCGCCTACCACACTAACAAATAATCAAGTGCTAAACGATTCTGATATATAGCAGTGCCCATTTGGGTACTTTGTCTAGCTAAAAGTGTGAGAGCTTGGCTAGTTTCATTGGTTATTATTTTAACTACTGCTTGTAAGCGGATAATACGATTAATCATATAGACTGGGGTTCGATAACCCCACATACCATCATCATTCCAAGTGGCAGGCCCATAATAATCAATGATTCTTTCTGGTGGCCAATCATCACCCTTCCACTTCTCCCACTTGCCTATCTGGAGGGGTGCTCTCTTCTGTCTCAATGCTCTTTTATGTCTGTGATTAGTAGTGTACACTGGGTATCCTAACTGTTCTCCATGTTCTGTGTTTAGAAGGAAGAAGGAAGATCTGATAGTTCCTAAGACACATGCTCCTCCCCAGTATGTAGGGAGTCGGGCATATGCTCGGTTTCCACAGATCCAATATAGGCCAGGTGGGGCTTGCCAGGCATGAGGTTTGGCAAGATTAGTCCATAAGTGAGCAAGTTCAGGGAATCTGGCTAATGGGTTAGGGGGTTCAGGTTCTTTAATTCCTGACCACCAAGACGTCTTTTTGGTGGTGTCATTATAGAACTTTTGGCTAAGACAGACCAGCTGTCCTACTTGTTGTTTGAACTGGGGTCCAGTTCTGGCATAGCAAAGACGTCCAACTATTGTGTGCGCTAACACCCATTCGCTGGTAGTCTTGTGTATTTCAGTCTGATTGTAAGTCATTGAGTAATTTAATTCTTGGGCTTCCCATGGCCATTGGTCACACATTCGTGTCCCCCCACAAAAATAACAATCTGAGATGTTTAGACTGGATACTACTGCTCCAGCTAATTCCAAAAATAAATTCTGGGAAGGATGGGGCATGTCAAACTTATTTACATGCATGATTTCATAGAATGTGTCGTGGATTTGATGCTTGGATGATCTATGGGCTTGTGTATTTAATTTTATATATACTATGGTTCCTGGATCTGATCCTGTTCCATCAATTCGTAAACCAAATCGGAATCCTTGTTTCCAATTTTCAGGTCTTTGTATGACTAACTCTAAAGGATTGCAAGCATTTTTCTTACATTTGTCTAGGTCTTTGACATGTAATGGTTTTCGTAATGTAGCCATTCGATTATCTTTATTCCATACCATACCAATCCAAGTGGCATAAAAAACACATTCCCACTTTGGGCAGAAGTAATATGATTCTGGAGCTTTACTATATACATTAGCTGAAACTTTCTTTCCTGTACATGCTTCCCATTCAGTGGAGCCTTCCGGACACATATATTTGCCACTCTGCAAGTATGTTTTTTCCCAATCACCACACTTAGAATGACTATCTCTGTTGATTACTTCACAAGCATCAAAATACAAAATAGCATCTTTACTAGGATCTGTTAGTTGGCGTGTGGCGTTAATTAAAGGTCCATCTGCATTTTTCCATCGCATTTCTAAGGTATAATAGGATGGATTCTGATGTGGATTGAAGCATACTTTAGATTTACCTTTGGTACAAACATTTAGTTCAGTGGTGTTATAAATACACCGAGTCACTTTACCAGTGCAGGAATAGTAAGAGTGATAAATCAAAGTCTGAGTTACTTTTAGTCCAGTCCGAGTAGAAGTAATGCAAGCAGTGCATGGAGGCAAGGCATGAGTCAGTTCAAAGCCTCCAAAACAGGCAACCAGGGCAAAGCAAAGATAAGGATACATGTTGATTGGAGTTCTTCTGAATCCTCAGCTTGCAAATCTTGACCACAACGTTCTTTTCTTCGTCCCGTTTGCTAATAAAGCAATTCAACCGGTGCTGAGTGTTGATTACAGATCCCCCAGTTGTCCATCACAGATTAACCAACTGATCAATCTTAGTTGGCTCCGAAATATGGTCAATGAATGTAGCATCTAAGTAATGTGTAAAATCACACATATGAGGTTCGTTTAAACAAACTCTTGCTGTATAGAAAACAGCAATCCTCTTCGAAAGACTTGGCTACTGCAGGGCACTGTGATAAAGTGTCTAAGCTGCTGGTTGCCGTCTCAGAGTAACTCGCAAAGGTGTATCAGGATGCTGCTCTGCTGTCCACTGCTCAGGTTCAGGTTCTGGATCAGCTGCGGGCTTGACTCTGCTATGGTGGATCCAGGAATCGATCTCTGCTACCTTTACTGCAGTTGGGGTAGACAGGATGACGGTATATGGTCCCTTCCAATGAGGTTCCAGCAGTGTCTTCTTCCAGTCTTTGACCCACACCGAGGTACCAGGCTGGTAGGGATGCAAGGGTTCCATCAAGTTGATAGGCAACTGGTCTTGGATCCACGTATGGAGAGTCTGCAGAACAAAACTAAGAGCTAGGAGTACTTGCCTGGTTATTTCTGAACCAATTTGGGCTAGACTTCCTTTAATTCCCTGCACTATTGGTGGGGGGTTACCATACAGAACTTCAAAAGGGGAAAATCCTGTTGACTTTACAGGAGCTGAGCGTATTCTGAGTAAAGCTATTGGGAGTACTTGGGGCCACTTCAGGTGTGTCTCCTGACAAAGTTTAGACATTTGGACTTTCAAGGTACGATTCATTCGCTCAACTTTCCCTGAACTCTGGGGTCTGTATGCAGTGTGAAGTTTCCACTGTATCTGTAGAGCTTTTGCTATTTGCTGAGTAATCTGAGAAACAAATGAGGGCCCATTGTCTGACCCTATTACTGCTGGAATTCCAAATCTAGGGATGATCTCTCTCAACAAAACTTTGGTGACTTCTCGAGCTTTTTCAGTTCTGGTTGGGAAGGCTTCTACCCACCCAGAGAAAGTACAAACTAATACTAATAAGTAGTGATATCCATTGGCTTTTGGCATTTCAGTAAAATCAATTTGCAGGTGATGCATGGGGGTTACACCTCCTGACTGAACTCGGGGTGCTGGTGTGGGACCTTGCTTGGCATTATTTTTGGCACAAATTAGACTGACGTGCTACTGAAGCTGATAGGGCTGCTAACATGGTGATACAGAAGTGCGGTCTGAGTGCTTTTTCCATAGCACTTTTTCCATAGTGTGTGGCTTCATGGAAGGCTTTGACAAAAGCTGGGCATAACAATTCAGGGATTACTATTCGTCCTGGGGGTTGACTGCCCTCTGTTGGTGGCAGCTCAATCCACCCATCTTTCAGTATTCCATCTTCCTTGTTACAGTAGTAATCTAACTCTCTGGTGGTATATCGTGGTGTCCATAGGTTCAAAGGTACTGGAAACAATGCTGCCTGCAATGGCATGGCTTGTAGCGAAATTTGTCCTGTCATGGCTGCTTGTCGTGCTGAAGCATCTGCAAATCTATTTCCTCGAGCAACTTCTCCTTTTCCTGCTTGATGTCATTTACAGTGCATGACTGCTACACGAGTTGGGGCCCATACTGCATCAAGTAACATCAGTATCTCTGGGCCGTACTTGACTGATTTTCCTCCGGATGTGATGAGCCCTCGTCCTTTATAGAGAGCTCCATGGGCATGTAGGATGGTGAAGGCATACTTAGAGTCTGTATATATATTTAACACAAGTTTTGCACCTAGCAGTAATGCTCGAGTAAGTGCTATTAATTCTGCTTTCTGGGCTGATGTGCCTGATGCCAGGGCTGATGATTCAACGACTTCATGTTGGGTGACTACTGTATATCCGGCGCAGCGTCGTCCATCGATGATGAGACTGCTCCTATCTACGTAATAGATTTGATCAGGATTGTCTATGGGCACATCTGTCAGGTCAGGTCGGCTTGAGAATACAGTTTCCATGACTTCTATACAGTCATGTTCTGGGAGTTCTTCACTAATGGGTATCAATGTGGCTGGGTTCAAGGCATGGCTCACTTCCAATTGGATTTGCGGATTTAAACATAGCATACTCTGATATTTCAACATTCGGGAATTGGTGAGCCAATGATTTGCTTTTTGTTCCATAAGAGCAAGGACTGCATGTGGCACAGTGACTCGTAGATTCTGTCCTAATGTGAGCTTGTCTGCTTCACTCACTAACAATGCTGTGGCTGCGACTGCTCTCAGGCAAGGTGGCCATCCTTTGGCCACAGTGTCTAATTGCTTCGATAGGTATGCTACAGGTCGCTCCCAATTTCCCAATTTCTGAGTCAACATGCCTAAGGCATTTCCTTGTGTTTCATGTACAAACAAATGGAAAGGTTTGTGGACATCTGGTAATCCAAGGGCTGGTGATGACATCAATTCTTCCTTTAACGTCTTGAAGGCTGTATCCTGCTCAGGTCCCCATTCTAGTGGCGATTTTTCTTCTCCTTTTGTGGCTTCATACAATGGTTTGGCAATTTGGGCAAAGTTGGGAATCCAGATTCGGCAGTATCCTGCTGCTCCCAGAAAAGCTCTGACTTGCTTTCTGGTAGTTGGGGTTAGGATTCTGCATACTGCTTCTTTTCTCTCCCTGCCTAATCTTCGGCTTCCTTGGGTTATACGAAAGCCCAAGTATTTCACTTCTTTTTGACATAATTGTGCTTTTGCTCTGGAAACTTTGTATCCAGCTTCATCTAGTAGTTGCAAGAGGTCTTCGGTGGCTTGTATACACTCACTTTCTGATACAGCAGCTATCAACAGATCATCCACGTATTGGAGAAGCACTCTCTTTCCCGGGGCCACTGGATAACTTGAAAGGTCTTGATTTAGTGCAGCACTAAAGATGGTAGGCGAATTGTTGAATCCTTGTGGTAATCGTGTCCAAGTAAGTTGGCCCCCTCTTCCAGAGATAGGGTCCTGCCATTCAAATGCAAATAATATCTGACTTACTTATGCAAAAGAACGCATCTTTTAAATCCAGAACAGTAAAGTGGGTAGCTTCAGCAGGTATCAGTCCTAGAAGAGTGTAAGGATTGGGTACAACTGGATTTATGGTCTCAACTGCTTCATTCACTCTTCTTAGATCTTGCACTGGGCGGTAGTCATCTGTTCCAGGCTTTTTCACTGGCAGAAGTGGAGTGTTCCATGGGGATTGACATACTTTTAGTAGGCCATGCTCTAGTAATCTTTGCAAGTGGTGGTGGATGCCTTCAATTGCAGCTCTTGGGAGAGGGTACTGCTTGACGTGTACTGGTGTAGCACTAGGTTTGAGAGTTACAATTACTGGAGCTATATGTTTGGCTAGGCCTGGAGGACTGCCTTCTGCCCATACTCCAGGTGGGGCATCAATGCTTTTCAAAGTTTGTTCAAAATAGGTATCTTGGGCAGATTCATCACTGTAATATCTCCATTCTTCTTCTCGGGGAACTGTAAGCAGCATTATTCCTGCTGGCTTGGCTTGAGAATTCACGGTCATTTGCATTTCTCCTCTTTCGGTAAAGGATATTTGGGCTTGTAGCTTGGCTAACATATCTCGTCCCAGTAATGGCACTGGACATTCAGGTATGTAAAGGAATTGATGAGTTATTTGCTGTCCTCCTAGACTGCATATGCGATTCTGAAGAAAAGGTTTTGTAGCTTTAGCACCAGTTGCTCCTACAATGGTGACTGCTTTTGTGGAGAATGGGGCTATTTTCTTGTCTACTACTGAATGTTCTGCTCCAGTATCAACCATAAAGTTCATAACTTGTTCTCCTATTTGTATTCCGACCATAGGCTCCTGGAGACCTAAAGCAAATTCGGAGCCCGGTCTGTCCTAATCCACGTCATCTTCATCATGGGCTGTCGTAGCTAATGCTTGTACAGCTTCTCCTCTTTCTCGCTGGTATTGCTCCCGATTGGTTCCTCCGCGATTTCGGGGACGGCCTCGTCTTTCTTCTCTCCATTGATGATTGTTTTCGTCATCTTGGTGGGCGTCTTCGAGTTGCGGGCATGCATTTCTCCAATGTCCTTCCTCCTTGCTGTAGGCACATTGGTTTATGCCTAGATGGGGCTAGCTTCCACCTCGGCCCCGCCCCCTTCCTCTGCTCCGTCGACTAGGGAATCCTCCTCCCCGTTTCTGTTCAACTATGGCCGCAGCCAAAAAATCAGCTTTCTTCTTCATCTTTTTATCACATTCTTTCTCTCTTTCATTATCACGATTCACATACACTTTATGAGCTACTTCCAGTAACTGAGTTGCATTCATGCCCGCAAACCCCTCTAATTTCTGTAATTTACGTCTAATATCTGGTTGTGATTGATTTACAAAAGCAGAATTTACCATGCACAAGCTTCCTGGTGCATCGGGATCATAGGGAGTATACATTCTATATGCTTCAGTTAATCTTTCATAAAACACTGCTGGGCTCTCGTCTATACCTTGAATAACTCCAGTAACTTTGGAAAGGTTCATAGCTTTCTGGCCCCCCCTTATCAGGCCTTGTATAAAGCCTTGGCGAAAACGGGCTAGGGCTCTAGATCCTCTTTCTGTATTTGGATCCCATCGGGGGTCTTCATTCGGGAATTCTCTCTGGGCCGCTTCCCGATTATCTATTCTTTCTGCCCCTTCCCCTGGCGCTACAGGGTTATCTGCCAACCAGTCAATAGCTGCTTTTCTAATTCGTGTCCGCTCCTCTGTAGTAAATAAGGTGGACAGGAGCTGGCGGCAATCTGCCCATGTTGGTTGGTGAGTTTCCATAATAGTATTCACTAATTCTGTAAGTTCTTGGGGCTTATTGGTATAGGAGGCATAATGTGTCCTCCAATTCAACAAATCAGTAGTGGAGAAGGGGACATACACATAGTTTAGGGGCCCCGGTACCACCTCATTGTCCTCATTTCTTACGGGTATTCCCGGGACTTGCCGTAAAGGCATCATCTTGGCAGTAGATGTCTTTTGGGATCTAAGAGATATTTTCGTAACTTTCTTGTCAGGGGTTATTTTCTTCTTCTCTACATGCTTTACTTTAGATTTACTTTTTGCTGGCAAGCTAACACTAGCAGCCGCTTTTACACTATCAGTATCACTTGGGGAATTTTCAGTTTCTTCCTTTTCTGTTTCTGTATCTGATTCTCCTTTTTCTTCAGTCTCAGTAGAATTACCTTCTTCATCTAAAGGGGGCTCATCTACCTGCTCTTCGGGTGATGGCTCAGGGGTTGGGTCCTGTTCTCGCTGTCTCCGGGGCTCTTGGGCAGGACGAGGACGCGGGACTACCCTCCTGGGGCGTTGGGCCTGGGGCTGTCGGGTAATTACTTCTGGGGAATCAGGATCTACCAGGATGGGCTTCTTCCTGGACTTCTCACCTTTCCCTTTCTTTCTTGGCTGTTCTATTTTCTGACTATGATCTATCTTTGCTAACATTATTCTGCACTGCTCTTCATAACAGCGCTTTGCCCAAGGGGGCGGATTTTCACAAATACTTAACCAGGAATCTATATAAGGGTACTGATCGGGGTGCGCTACTCGTAATTTATGGTGTATTAACTGAATAATTCCTACATTAAAGGTTCCCTCTCGGGGCCAGGTAGGGTCTAGATCGGGCCACTCCCTAGTACACAAAATCTGTAAACGGGCTGCAGTCATTTTAATACCATAATCTCTGGAATATCCTTCTTTAAAATGTGTGATCATACATTCTAATGGAGTGTTCCTAGTAGACCCCGCCCCTCCCATTTCGATGTGTGCGCGCAACAACAGACAGAAGGGAAAAGGAGGGCGGACCGTGGGTAAGAGGTCCTCACGGCCCTAGAAACCTATAAGGGAAACAAATAACAAGACAAGACAAGACAATCGCTTCCCCCTTTTTACGACCTGAACGCGGTCGCCCGGTCAGGAACTGCGTTACTCAGGGGTCCGCCTTCGCTTGGTCCGTGCTGCCAGACCTCTCATTCACACTTCATTCACACAATCATGCTAGCAACGTATCCCAAAATGCATTTATTCCTATCTATTCTGACTAGTCTCATGCAAATGTGAATGCTAGAAGACGGGGGTTTCGCCCTGCTTTACTTATGCAGGGGTATTCGGCCCGTCTTTGAGAGTTGATCAAGCTCTCTTTCATGCGAATGCTAGTGCTAAATTCATGCTAAATTCATGCAAGTTCATGCTAGATTGGCAGTACTGTTCTTACTTATCTGTCTAGACACATGCTAAAATCAAAACTCTACTCACCGGATCCGGTCCTCAAGCTCCCCCAGCAAGCGCATGAGTTGGACCTTGGACTCCCCTCACTCGGGTTCGAGGTGTTGGCTCCAACCGGGCCCGGCACCCGCCGAGGTCCGACTAGCTCCCTCCGATACAAGGGACCGGTGGCGCCAGGGAGCGAGCCCCCGTCGGAAGGGCGCGATCCCGGCAGGACCAAACCTGTAGAGGCGGAAAGTCGTGGTATATTGCCCTATATACCCTCTAATACCACACCTTCCCGGCCAACGCACCAAGAATATGTAGCAGCAGAGCGCAGACAAACCAATAATACCAGGAGTCTGTTCAGAAGGTCCAAATCATTTATTTGTGCACAAGTCTCAAGCAGAATCAAATTCAAAATGGCTGAGCGATGTTCTCTGGTAATACAACAACTTTTATAGACTTTTGCTCCATTCTAGGTATAGAAAAACATTTCATTGGTCCTGGTAACCTCCCGTACCTCCCGTACCCCTTCTATTGGTCCCGGTACTGATAAGATTATCCAATTATGTTCTTTGAGTGGGCTCAGCACCTGCTCACCCCCCTTCTAGTCCCAATTACAATGGCTAGTTCACCAACTTGTTACTTTCCTTCTTTCAAGGCCATTGAGCTAGTTTGTACGTGTAGGGAAGCAGGGCTCTGTAATTTCTCTATCAGCAGTTTTAAACATATTTTTCTGTATTTTTCCATCTGTTCTGCTTGTCTAAGCTAAATTCAATACTTTACTGAGTTCTAATTCTATAGCAGCATATTGGGGGATGTGCAATTCCTATGGGCCTCTCCACAGACTTCATTTACAGGTCAAGCTAGTTAGGCCTGCTTGCTTATGTCAGACACTGTGGATCACAGGCCTTCACCTGCCACAGTGGTAGAGGGGAATCTTCTATTTATGTCTTGGATTCTCCTGAATCAATGGTCTAAGCACTAAAATGCATATTATCCCTTTGGTTAAAAGATGATTTAACTATATTGCCTATTTTAGAAGGCTGAAAGCAATCTTCAGAACATAGCTTTAACAAGTAGATTGCTTCAGCCAATAAAGAATCTTTATAAGGTTACCAGAATAAATGCTTAGATCAGCATTTAACTGTAATATCACACCCTAAATCCACATTTTCAGTCATCCTTGCTCAGTGTTTTAGGGGCCTGATTGTAGCAGCACTGATAAGCATGCAATAAATAAAACCAGGAGTCTGTTCAAAGATCCAAGCCAGTTTATTGTGCACAGGCCCAGTCAGTCAAAGCTTCAAAAGGAACTGAGCGAAAGTTTGTACAGAGACATAACCATTTATACCCCTTTTTCAGTTTGATACATGAGAACTTTCTATTGGTTCTAGCTTGATACATGCAAACTTCCTAGCAACCAGCCCCCTCCCTTAGGATTGTTCTAACAATGGTGCAGTTCTTGATTTTGTTACTTCTCTACTGCAAGGTTATCCCTAGCATCAGGAATGCATGTTTTGTAACATTTCTTTCTTTCACACACAAGAGAATAATGGAAGACTTATGAATTCATGTAAAACTTCTTATTAAGCATTTTAAAACAGTTCTCTCATTTTCCACAGATTTTTAGTTCTTTTCTAGCTATAGTGGGAGTTAGGATCCAGGCCTAACTTACAGGCCTTTCATATTAGCAGACTACTCTAGGCCATAGCCTGCCACATTCCCCCCTTTGATTATTCTCACCCGCAAGTAAGAAAGGGTGAGAATTAAATCACATATTATACTTGTGTAAAAACATAATTTTGGGGTATAGGGTAATATTGCCACATAGCTAAAACGTTTCATAGCTGCCTTCTGTTCTACAGTGCTATCAAGGGCTGCTGACTTTACTTGACTGTGATGAATCCAGGGTTCGAGTTCTGCAACCTTAACCGCTGTTGGGGTTAATAAGATGACAACATAAGGTCCTTTCCAATGCGGTGCCAACAGTGTCTTTTTCCACTCTTTGATCCACACCGAGACTCCAGGCTTGAGAGGATGCAGGGGTTCTGTTAGATGGATGAGCAGCTGGTCTTGTACCCACGTATGAAGACTCTGCAAAACAGAACTTAAAACCAATAGTTCTTGTCTAGTAATTTCAGATCCCATCTGTTCCATATCTCCCTTTATTTCCTATACAATAGGCGGGGGTCGCCCATACAGAATCTCAAAAGGGGAAACTCCTAAAGACTTAGCAGGGGCTCAGTATATTCTAAGAAGGGCTATAGGAAGAACCTGGGGCTACTTCAGGTAAACCTCTTGGCAAAGTTTGGACAACTGAGATTTCAGGGTTCTATTCATACATTCTACTTTTCCTAAATTCTGAAATCTGTAGGCAGTATACATCTGATAATGTCAATATCTTGGGGCCATACTTAATGGACTTGCTTCCTGAGGTTATCCACCCTTAATCTTTGTACAGGGCCCCATATGCATGCAAGGTTGTAAGGGCATACTTGGAATCTGGGTACACATTTAGACAGAGCCCCTTTTGCTATTGTCAGTGCTCTAGTAAGAGCTATTAGTTCAGCTCTCTGTGCTGAAGTTCTTGGGGCCAGAGCTGAGGACTTAACTACCAGATCAAAGGTCACCACTGCATATCCAGCACAAGAATGTCCATTGATGATGACAAGACTGCTTCCATCTACAAAGAAAGTCCATCCAGGGTTCTCCAAAGGAACATCAATCAAATCAGGGTGACTTGAGAATATAGTGTCCATAGTTTCTAAACAGTCATGATCAGGGGGGTCAAGACCAACTGGTAACAACGTAGCAGGATTCAGAGTTTGACAGACCTTCAATTGTATCTGGGGGTTTTCACACATCATACTCTGATACCTCAACATTCGTGAATTAGCTAGAAGTTTCCTTTGTGTTTCATTATGGTTAGAACAGAGTGTGGTACAGTAACTTGAAGATTGCTTACTAGGAGGGCTGTAGCTGCAACGGCTCTCAAACAAGGGGGCCAGCCTTTTGCAATTACATCTGATTGTTTTGACAAATAGGCTACTGGTCGTTGCCAAGATCCAATGAGATTGAGTCAACACTCCTAGAACATTTCCTTGTGACTCATAAACATAGAGACTGAAAGGTTTTCTGGACATCTGGTAGACCCAGAGCTGGTGATAACATCAGAGCGGTTTTCAAAGATCAAAAGGCTGCATCCTGTTCAAGTCCCCATTCCAATGGAGACTTTTCCATTCCTCTGGTAGCTTGATACAATGGTTTTGCTAGCAGCACAAAATTGGGGATCTATATACGACAGTACTCTGCGGCACCCAAGAAGGCTCTCACTTGCCTCCTGGTGGCTGGAGTAGGGATACTGCATACAGCTTCTTTGCGTTCTGGTGCCAGGCGTTGAATTCCACTGGACAACTGGAATCCTAGGTATTTAACTTGTTTGACATAATTGCGCCTTGGCTCTTGAGACTTTGTATCCAGCCTCATTAAAAAGGTGCAAGAGTTCACTGGTGGCTTGTAGACATTCACTTTCTGAGTTGGTGGTTATGAGCAAGTTGTCCACATACTGGAGAAGAACCCTTCCTCCTGGGTTCACATAGTAGCTTGAAAGATCCTGATTCAGGGCAACACTGAAGAAAGTAGGTGAATTCTTGAATCCTTGGGGTAATCGAGTCCAGGTGAGTTGTCCCCGCCTTCCTGTTGTGGAGTCTTTGCCATTCAAAAACAAACAAGAGTTGACTGGTGGGGTCTAAGCGTATGCAGAAAAAGGCATCTTTCAGGTCCAGGACGGTAAAAAGAGTAGCCTCAGCGGGGATCAGTCCCAAGAGAATATAAGGATTTGGTACCACTGGGTGTATAGTTTCAGCTGCATCATTCACTCGCCTCAGATCTTGTGCTGGGCGGTAATTCCCTGTCCCAGGTTTCTTGACTGGGAGAAGGGGGTGTTCCAAGGTGACTGGCACCCCTTGAGAAGTCCATACTTCAATAGTTTCATTAGCTGGTTGGGGAAAAGGATACTGCTTCACATGCACTGGTTCCGCTCCTGGCTTGAGGGTGACAATGACAGGGGCTATGTTTTTCGCTAGGCAAGGTGGATTATCTTCTGCCCATACTCCAGGTGGGGCTATAAGGTTGGTGGGTATACAGGAACTAGCTGGCTTGATTGGAGATGCACTATAGAACCGCTACTCTTCTTCTCGGGGAATAGTCAGCACCATCCATCCAGCAGGCCTTGGGTTCACAGTCATTTGCATTTCTCCTTCAGCAAAGGATATCTGTGCCTGGAGTTTGGCCAGCATGTCTCGGCCCAGCAGTGGGATAGGGCACTCAGGCATATACAAGAACTGGTGCGTTATTTTCTGTCCCCCTAGTTCACACATGCGGTTCTGCAGGAAAGACTTTGTGGCCTTAGCCCCAGTAGCTCTGACAATGGTGATGCATCGAGAAAACAAAGGGGCTACTGGCTTTAGTATTCTGCCCTGTATCCCCCATAAAGTCCATATATTGGTCCCCTATTTTCAGACTGACCATAGGCTCCTGGGGACCCAGGGAAACTTGGAGTCTGGTCTGGCCTAGTCTTCATCCATGCTGTAGCCCTCTTCGGCTGCCACTCTATAGCTGCTTCCCTCTCTTGCTGGAACACTGTGCTTGGTTTATTCTTTCTAAAATCAAGTACTCCCTCCTCCCCTCCTGGGGGTGGAGTCAAGATACGGGCATTCATTACATTCACTTTCTCTGTCACATTTATTTCCACAATTCACAAACTTTCTGAGCAACTTTCATTAACTGTGCTGTATTCATACCCACAAATCCATTCATTTTCTGTAATTTTCGTCTTATATCTCTCTGGGACTGACTGACAAAAATGCAAATTCTCCTGGGCTGCTGGATCGCATGGGATATATAGTGAGGGCTGCCTGCACTATTTGGATCCCACTTGGGGCCATCAAGGCTGATGGGTCTGCATAATACTGTTCATTAGCTCAATCAAATCCTATGGTTTCCCAGTGTAGGAGGCATAATGCAACTTTCAGTTCAGTAAATCAGTGGCAGAAACAAAACTGGCCCTGGACCTAGTGCAATGGGATAACGTGACCCTCCCCTTTTACTGGTAGTTGTACTTCTGAAGGCATATGGCAATTGGGACTGTCTGGGTTCCACTTCATGTTCTTGGGCACTAGCTGTGAGTGACCCTGAACTGGCAAAAGAATCATCGCTGGACTGTGGCCTACTCTGAGTACTTTAAACTGTGCCGGGGCTTTCGGTCAAGAGGGGGTGTACGTCCTTCTGCTGCGGAGGTGGCTGGTGACATTTGCAGGGAGGTATCCCCCCCCTGTCCCAGGCTCTGCCCGGGGTGGTGGCAGAGCTGAGGGAACTGGCCTATAAAGATAATAAACGGGTAGGGTTTTTTTTTTAAATTTAACCAGGAATCCTATGTAGGGGAACTGATCAGGGAACATTCTTTGTACAATCTGATAAACACGGGAAACTACGGGGCCATGAAGTAACTAACACTAGCCACCCCCCTTTCACAGAGCATTTCTAATAGGGACAGAGACAGCTTATGTCTGTAGTCTTCAGCAAAGTCCTTGCTAAAATTCCTAGGCATACATTTCAACAAAATCGGCCCCCTCCCCCACATGTGCTTGTCTACAGACAGAGGGGGCAGGCTGCATTTCCCTGTGCACTAAGCATAATGGATGTGTGTGCTCATTCTAAATAAGAACAATTTAGATAAAGTCCTTAAAATATAAAACTATTATTTTGCAACATGTTATAATAACAATCCCAACAGAAAAAACTATAGCTCCTAACATGACGGCCACATATCTGTTACGTATGACTGGAATAAAATTACTTGTTATGAAAACTAACTGCCAGCCGTAATCAGCATGTCTCTGCAAGAAAAAATTACTTTAAATCTTACAGTTTTAGGAAGCAGATATTCAAAAGACATTCTGAATACTTTTGCCATGAAGTGGGTGGATATCTAGAATACATATTGTCGCACCGCCGCCCTAGAGGCCAAGGTTGGTATGGGCAGGTCGAGTGGACATGAGAGGGTTTTTTTTAACTTTGAATTTTGGTCTTTATGTAAGGGTCAGGGTACTGTTCCCAGGACCTACCGGGGACCAAACTTCAAGAGAACACAACAGTCCGAATGTAGGGAAAGTAAGGCTTTATTTCCCTTTACGCTCAATGGTTCAAACAGTGGAGACTACTTCAACAAAATAAAGAAACCTTGCTTCAGGCAAAAAGAAGAAATATATTCAAAACTTGCTTTGTCTACTGTTACTTCACAGGACTTTGTATAAACCAATTACACAGGCTTTGCTATTGAGGACTGCTTACATTTCATGCAAAGACATTAGGCTTCCTGCCTGACAGTAGCTACAATCCATAGCGGTCTCAGGTGGGTCCTCGTTGAATTCCACCTGCATAGGCTGAGGGTCAGATAACTGTGAATCTGTGTCAATATACTCTTGTGGAGTGTATTGGGGCTTCTCATACAGCACATTCACTAGCTTCCAGTGTTCTGAGTCTAGGTTTGGGCCGCGCCCATGTGAAGGCTTGTTAGGGTAGTAACTTCCTTTGGCTTGCTGCCTTATGTTACACAGTCTTTCTTTTACCAAAGGCTTGTGTCCTATCTCACGGACAGTTTGATAAGGAGGGCACACTTCTGTATCTTGTGCTTCCTGTTTCAGTAAGTTATAATGCTTAGCAGAATAAAAAGGTGGTTTACCTTGTTTCTTAAGATTGTCCCAGTTAGTTGAGTCATGAGGCCTAGTCCTGCTGTAGTTCAGCCTTACTCGAGCAGTAGGCTTCTCAGACTTCAGCTGGCCTTCCTGTAGAATCAGCACTCTTTCACACCCACACCTTTTGTTATTTGAATAAGGAGTGTTACCTCTTACAGCAATAGGGTTACCAACTTTTTCACCGAGAAAAACCCGACACCTGTGGCTCGCCATGCTCCACCCATTCTCCGCCCCTAGTCCCACCCCTGCCCCGCCCCCAGCCCCACCCACAAAAATTACCGAGGATACGTGTAGGCTAACTTCCTTGGTCAGATAATAATTAAACTGGGAACCCCAAAATCCAAACATGAAATGTACAACACTGGAGAAATAAAACTATAAAGTAATTTCCTCTTGCACTAAACAAAAACGCAAAGATGTTATCAATACACACTTCCCAGACCAAACATATTCCAGCTAATAAATTCAAAATAAAAAGTATTTTTCTACCTTCTGTTTGGGCGTTTTATTTTTCAGTTGCAATTGCTCCAGTCACTTTCTTCTGGTTTCTTCGTGTCTTCTGCTAGCTATCCATTTGTCCTTTCTTCTCTTTTAGATGTTTTCCATTCTCTCTCTATTTCTGCTTTAACATACTGATTGTTTCCCTTTTGCTCTTTCCCCCAATTCTTTCCTTATTCCTTTATCATCCATTTAAATTTCACCCTTCCATTCTCAAGCCCCTCACTCTCCCAATACCCAGCCCATCATAGACTTTTCTTCCACACAAAATAGTTTTCCCCTCTCCACTCATTCCCCATCTATTCTAGTCCTCCCCCAAAATCAGTTCCCTTATAGTTCTAGACCCACCCAGCATCCACTCCCTTCTAATCCCATTCTCCCATGCCCCACATCAGCCCATTTCCAGTCCTATTCCAGCTCTTCATCAGCCCATTTCCAGTGCTAGCCCTCACATCACAGACCATTTACAGTCCTAGCCCCCCCCCAATCACAGCCCATTTCCAGTCCAAGTCCCCCATCACAGCCTATTTCCAGTCCTAGGCCCCCCCCCCATCACATCCCATTTGCAGTCGGAGTCCCCCCGCACCATCACAGCCCATTTGCAGTCCTACCCCCCCCCACCATCACAGTCCATTTGCAGTCCTAGCCCCCCTAATCACAGCCTATTTCCAGTCCAAGTTCCCCCTCCCTCCACCATAGCCCATTTCCAGTCCAAGTTCCCCCCCCCATAGCCCTTTTCCAGTCCAGGTCCCCCTCCCCATCAAAACCCATTTCCAGTCCATGTCCCCCCCCCCCCACATAGCCCTTTTACAGTCCAGGTCCCCCTCCCCATCACAGCCCATTTCTTTCCAGTCCAATGCCCCCCATAGCCCTTTTCCAGTCCAGGTCCCCCCCCCCTTCACAACCCATTTCCAGTCCAAGTCCCCCTAATCACAGCCTATTTCCAGTCCAAGTTCCCCCTCCCTCCGCCATAGCCCATTTCCAGTCCAAGTTCCCCCCCCCCCATAGCCCTCTTCCAGTCCAGGTTCCCCCCCCCCCATAGCCCTTTTCCAGTCCAGGTCCCCCTCCCCATCACAACCCATTTCCAGTCCTTGTCCCCCCCCCCCCGAGCCCTTTTCCAGTCCAGGTCCCCCTCCCCATCAAAACCCATTTCCAGTCCATGTCCCCCCCATAGCCCTTTTACAGTCCAGGTCCCCTCCCATCACAGCCCATTTCTTTCCAGTCCAAGTCCCCCCCCCCCCATAGACCTTTTCCGGTCCAGGTCCCCCCCCCCCATCACAACCCACTTCCCGTCACATTCCCCCCTCCAACCCCAGTTCCACTCCAGGCCCCCTCCCCCCATCACACCCCAGGCAGTCCTTGGCCTCCCCCCCCAAAACCGCGGCTGTCTGAGGCTTTAGAGGGAGCTGGGGAAGCCCGTGCGAGGCCCCGGCTCCCTCTGAACAGCTGCCAGCGTAAAGAGCCTTTTCCTTCACGCTGGCGGCTGTTCCTGTGAAGCCGCGAATGCTGGGAAAGGTTAAAGGGCATTGCTATTAACCTGTCCCACCAATCGCGGCTTCACAGGAACAGCCGCCAGCGTGAAGGTAAAGGCTCTTCACGCTGGCGGCTGTTCAGAGGGAGCCGGGGCCTTGCGCTGGCTTCCCCGGCTCCCTCTGAAGCCCTCCGGGTTGGAGAAAAGCCGGGTTTTTTGCTCTGGCCGCTCCCGATCTTGCGGCCAGAGCAAAAAAACCGGCTTTTCAAGGGCCGGTTTTGCCTCTGCGCCGGCAGCCGGCCTGGCCATGGAAAAACCGGCCAGGCCGCCTGAAAACCGGCCAGTTGGCAACCCTATACAGCAATGATTTCATCATTTCCCTGGTAACAGCCACAGTGTCCTGCATTTATTGCTGCCGGTTCCTCATATAAAACTCTGGGGTTTATTTCTCCCCTTGTGCCTTTCTTTCCAGTATCTCTCAGCCAAGAACTCCTGGAATTCTGTTGCACCGGACTTACTGTGCCTTCCTGCCAGGAACTCCTTCCTCTCTGGTATCTTTGCCAAGACTTCTTTTCTCTTTCAGCTTCTACCGCAGCCTCTGCTTTCCGTTGCTGCTGCTGGTACCACCACCGATGCTCTTCCTGGTGCGCTCTCTGGTGCTCTTCCTCCTGATGCATTTCCTGGTGTGTTTCTTGGTGTGTCCCCTGGTGTGTGTCCTGGTGTGTCTCCTTTACTTGTCCTACTTCCTCCTTTTCAACTTCCCAGCCTTTCCTAAGAGGAACTCCCCCTTTCCTGGATTGGCTGTTAGGTTGCATTACATCATCAGTTCTAGGGTGCAGTTCTCTAGGCCTTGGAAGGTCACTCCTGCTCCCCTATCAGGCTCCTCATAGCATTGCAACTGATGTTGAAATCTTTTTTCAGGATTTAAAACCTTTTTCTCTGTGTGAATAGGCTCTGCAGTGCCACATATCCCCCCTCTTAAAATATGACGGGCTGGTGAAGCCCCCTTCACACAGCCCGGAATACATAGCTTAGCATCAGTATTGTACTGTAACTTGCTGGCATCATATGTCTTCCGCCTGTTATCCCTTACTATCTCTTCCAGGTGATATGCGTTGGCTACTGAGGCTAGTAACACTGATCGGTCGTGCCACGATTGAAGAGCGTTGATATGGTAAATTTGTGTGTGTCCTTTGGTATCTTGTACCTCATAAGAGGTGGGTCCCTTAGGCTTAATTACCACATGAGGTCCTCTCCACCGGGCCTCGAATTTGGGGTTAGCTCCTGATACCAGGACCATCACTTTGTCTCCTGCTTTTAACTGTCTAGGCTTTGTCCGCTGATCGTAATATCTTTTCTGTTTTATCTGACTCTTCTCCAAGTTCTCACTCGCCACCCGCGAGGTTCGTTCCAAGCGTGTTCTCAGATTCTTTAGAAACAGAGGTACCCCTATTTCCGTCTCTACGGGTTCCACCCATTGCTCCTTCAAGACGTCTAACAGGCCTCTGGGGGATCTTCCATACAACAGCTCATACGGTGAAGTTCCTAAGGACTTTTGTCTCCTCTCCCTGCAAGTGTATAGGACAAAAGGTAGCATCGTATCCCACTCTGCCATTTGTCCACCCAATGCACACCGGAGCATCTGTTTTATGCTTTGATTCAAGCGCTCCACCAGACCGTTACATTGGGGATGGTAGGCATCGAACGTAGACACGGTGTTTAACTGGCGAAAGTCGATACAGAAACGCATCGAGCCATCTGGCTTAGGCACCAGAACGACAGGGCTACACCAGGGGCTATGCGATTCCTCGATAACCTCCATTTTCAGCATTTCATCCACTTGCTTAATAATTTCCTGTCTTTTCGCCTCCGGCAGATGGTAGGGCCGTTGCCGGATGATTTTGCCTGGGGGTGTGAGTATCTCGTGAGCCACCAGTGACGTTTCTCCCGGTATCGAGGTTAATACATCCTTGTAAGCTCCCAGAAATTGGGCTAAGTCGTGCTGTTGGCTCAATGAGAGTTCCTCCCGATCTTCGGCTCGGAGTCCTCCTTGTGGTCTTCCACATGGGGGCCTAGGTCTTCTTCGGGAAAATCACCCCCTATGGCCATGAGTCCTTCTAGCTCTGCCTTCCCCGTAGAGCCGAAACCATCTGCACCTCGGCTAGTGGGAGTGAGCAGGGTGACTTCTTCCAAGCTGGGGAACCCGACTCGCTCGCAAATCAATTGCGCTATTCTGTCCCCAACCTGGACCTCGAAGTCTTCTTTAGAAAAATTACACAGGAGAACTTTTACTATTCCCCTATAGTCGGGGTCGATTACCCTGCGGCTACATCTAGGCTGTATTTGGCAGCCAGTCCTGACCGGGATGCTATCCTCCCATAGCATCCTGGAGGGAGTTCCACTTGTATTCCCGTACTGATCAACCTCCGCCCCTGCTTCGGGATAACCTGGTCTTCCACACTATGGAGATCGTAGCCTGCGGCTTGTGTTGATGCTCTTTGGGGACTACGGGCCTTTTCTGAGGTCTTACAGAACTTCAACACGAATTTCTTAGGTGCCTCCTGTGCTTCCTTTATCGGGCCTTTCTTTGGTTTTCCCCAGAGTGGACTAGGGACCATGGAGCTAGTGGTTGCCGCTAGGCTGCTTCGCTGGGTGCCCAGGCGATCAGTAGGCTCAGGCTTACCCCTGTGCTCATGCCCACTACAGGTGGAATTCGGGACTTTCTGAGGAGATAAACCCTCTCTCAGACTCCTTTTAAATTGCGGCCAGTCGCGACCCAATACCAGCTCTTGTGGTAGTCTTGGGACCACGGCCTCCAACATTTGCTTTCTCATTCCCAATGCATTAACCCACAGTTTGTACATGGGGTAGCTCGTAGCTGATCCGTGGACACATTTTATTTTAACTTGCGCTTCTGGACGTTCAGGGATGGACCATCCTTGGCCTTGGATCATAGGACATCATGGATTGGTCCGCTCCTGAATCCAGAAGTGCTTTAGCGTTAACTCCATGTATTTTCACTTTCAAGACAAAACCTTCTCTCGTTGTCTTTGGGACTTCTCCCACTAGGGCAATGCGTAAATAACATTCCTTTTTTACATGGCCTTTCTTACCATACGAAAAACATCGTTTCACATTTTCAAAATCCTTAGGGTCATTACTACTCCTAGGGCTATACATAGGTCTAGAGGAACTACCTACTCTCCTAGCTTCCATCCCTAAGTTCATTTTAGGAACGCCTACCTTTGGCTGAGTCACTTTCTCTGCCTCTAGATACCTTTCTGTTAGGCTTATGGCCTCGGTAGTGGTGCAACAATTCTGAAGGATTAGAAAATTTTGCACCCTACTTGGTACTGCATCTAGAAATTGTTCTAATATTATGGCGTCCATCAGAGTTTCAATATTCTTTCTCTCAGGCTGTAGCCATTTGTACGCCAAGCTCTTTATTTTATGCCCTAAAGCTTTTGGAGTTTCATTTGGGCTAAGCATAGTGGCTCTAAACAATTTTTTATAAGCTAATGGGGTGAGACCTAGGCGATCTCTGATTGCCATTACCACTTCCTCGTAGTTATCTGCTAAAGCTGGAGGCATCGACCGATAGGCGGCTAGAGCCTCCCCCGTCAGAGACGCAGCTAGTCTGACTGCCCACTGTGCGGTCGGCCACCGAGCTGACTTCGCTATTCTACTGAAAGAATCCAAGAAATCATCGAGATTATCACTCGAGCTTAACTTTCCCATTGATAGGTCACTGCACGACCACTGTCCAAACTCCGTATTATGCAGTCCAGTTTCTTGCAACTGCTCAGTTTTCCTCTTTGTCATCTCTTCCCTCTGCTGGGCTAACCACTTGTCCATTGCGTGCAGAAGAGGTGACTGCTGGTCTTGCATGGCTCTCAGCGCTTGCGCTTGGTTCTGCAGCGCCAGTTCTGCCTGCTTATCAAATTGATTAGCCATCCACGCACATAATTCTTTAGGATCCATGGTGAATCTATAGTAAGGAAACACAACAACAAAACACAACCAAGTGTGGCTCTTTCACAAAGAAAATTTCCCTTTCCTTAAAATTTTTTTTTTTTTCCTATACTTTCCTTGGTATCCTACACTTTTCAGGTGTATCTACGTTTTACCTGATGGCAGGGTAGAATCAGCTCTGGAACAGTATATGTTGCTGTCGTACTCCGCGATTCTCCGCCGACAGTTGGACACAGGATTTCTCCTTCTCAGGATTTTTCTTCCACTCCGCTCCAGATTTGACTGCTCCACTCCGTGTTTTGTATTCCAACTTGGGTTATATCTTTTTCCTCTTGAAACCTGTAGCTCAAGCTTCTTCTCTTTAGGCTGGACGTAGGCTCCAACAAAACATCCCACAACTACGCCATTTCCATATCGCACCGCCACCCTAGAGGCCAAGGTTGGTATGGGCAGGTCGAGTGGACATGAGAGTTTTTTTTTTACTTTGAATTTTGGTCTTTATGTAAGGGTCAGGGTACTGTTCCCAGGACCTACCGGGGACCAAACTTCAAGAGAACACAACAGTCCGAATGTAGGGAAAGTAAGGCTTTATTTCCCTTTACGTACAATGGTTCAAACAGTGGAGACTACTTCAACAAAATAAAGAAACCTTGCTTCAGGCAAAAAGAAGAAATATATTCAAAACTTGCTTTGTCTACTGTTACTTCACAGGACTTTGTATAAACCAATTACACAGGCTTTGCTATTGAGGACTGCTTACATTTCATGCAAAGACATTAGGCTTCCTGCCTGACAGTAGCTACAATCCATAGCGGTCTCAGGTGGGTCCTCGTTGAATTCCACCTGCATAGGCTGAGGGTCAGATAACTGTGAATCTGTGTCAATATACTCTTGTGGAGTGTATTGGGGCTTCTCATACAGCACATTCACTAGCTTCCAGTGTTCTGAGTCTAGGTTTGGGCCGCGCCCATGTGAAGGCTTGTTAGGGTAGTAACTTCCTTTGGCTTGCTGCCTTATGTTACACAGTCTTTCTTTTACCAAAGGCTTGTGTCCTATCTCACGGACAGTTTGATAAGGAGGGCACACTTCTGTATCTTGTGCTTCCTGTTTCAGTAAGTTATAATGCTTAGCAGAATAAAAAGGTGGTTTACCTTGTTTCTTAAGATTGTCCCAGTTAGTTGAGTCATGAGGCCTAGTCCTGCTGTAGTTCAGCCTTACTCGAGCAGTAGGCTTCTCAGACTTCAGCTGGCCTTCCTGTAGAATCAGCACTCTTTCACACCCACACCTTTTGTTATTTGAATAAGGAGTGTTACCTCTTACAGCAATGATTTCATCATTTCCCTGGTAACAGCCACAGTGTCCTGCATTTATTGCTGCCGGTTCCTCATATAAAACTCTGGGGTTTATTTCTCCCCTTGTGCCTTTCTTTCCAGTATCTCTCAGCCAAGAACTCCTGGAATTCTGTTGCACCGGACTTACTGTGCCTTCCTGCCAGGAACTCCTTCCTCTCTGGTATCTTTGCCAAGACTTCTTTTCTCTTTCAGCTTCTACCGCAGCCTCTGCTTTCCGTTGCTGCTGCTGGTACCACCACCGATGCTCTTCCTGGTGTGCTCTCTGGTGCTCTTCCTCCTGGTGCGTTTCCTGGTGTGTTTCTTGGTGTGTCCCCTGGTGTGTGTCCTGGTGTGTCTCCTTTACTTGTCCTACTTCCTCCTTTTCAACTTCCCAGCCTTTCCTAAGAGGAACTCCCCCTTTCCTGGATTGGCTGTTAGGTTGCATTACATCATCAGTTCTAGGGTGCAGTTCTCTAGGCCTTGGAAGGTCACTCCTGCTCCCCCTATCAGGCTCCTCATAGCATTGCAACTGATGTTGAAATCTTTTTTCAGGATTTAAAACCTTTTTCTCTGTGTGAATAGGCTCTGCAGTGCCACAATATACACTTTTTTCTTCCTATTTTATTTTTATTAATAATAAGTATGTCTTCTATGAGGTGCTTGCCGCAGTATACAGGAACTAGAATTCAAACACGATGAACTCCTTATTCACTCAGGATTTAAATCACTTTCAAGTCGCAATCTGGTACTACTGGCTCGGAATGCTTTATAGTCCTGTCAGGGTTCTTAACCTCTACTTCGTAGGACAAAGGGAAAACAAAAGCAGTTCCCTGAATTTTTCTATCATTTCCTATTTAAACCATTATAGTACTTACTAAAGGTTTGAACATAAATAACACACAACAAAGCTAAGCCCACAAATGCATTATACCTATAGCCCTACAAAAATTCTTCTCACTTGGTCCCTACAAGTACAGGAACTCGAAAGGGGTTAATAAGAACTTAACCCTTTCCAGGCTAAGCCCAAAACTATCGGGACCCACAATCCTGACTAAACATTCTTATTAAATGATATATAATACATGACCATAGCAGAAGGAACATCTCTATTAAAACACATTGAATAAAACAGGTACAATTTTCCTGAAATAAGCACAAATTAACCCAGCTACAGAACGCTGAAATTAAGCCTTCACAGGGTTAACAGATACTGAACATTCCTTTGTACAGACACGCCCCTTCTTTCTCCGCTAGCCAGTTTTATGCTGTGCTGAAGGGACAAAAAACTAGAATGAATGAAACAACTTCTTGATTTAAACGTGATTCCTGCCTTCTTAATACTATTTCTTAATCGGTAAACTGTTCCACAAATTACTCAACAGAATAACCTCACATTTATTATACCAGAGGGGAAACTCGCGGTTTTAACAGATAACAAAAATCAGATACACAGTAAAGACAGACAATACACCAAACACTTCCTCCTTTTCACGACCTGGGCGCAGTCGCCTGGCCAGGAACTGCGCTACTTAGGAGTCCACTTTCGCTCGGTCTGTATTTCAAGGCCTCTCACTCACACAAGCAATCATATTTCAACAAAAATAATTTTTCAAGTGCCCAGGTTTTCTGACTAACTGACTATTCCAAACAAGAAGGATCGATGGCTTCGGCTGCCGCTTTCTCTTACGCAGAGCTTACTAGGACCGCCCTTATGGGAGGTGATCAGGCTCCCTTGTCTCGCGCCTACTCAGGCGAGATTTCCCAGTTAGTCTATACCAAATCAGTCTTGCGCATACTTATGCAAGACTTTTTCCCCAGGCTGCACTGACTTTTAAATCAGAAAAATGTCTACTCACCGGATCCAGTTCCTGATACCAAACCAGTTCTTGGGTTGGACCCTGGACTCCCCTCGGGTTCGGAAGCTGTTGGCCAGCTGGACCCAGTGGCCTGCCGAGGCAAGGCGGAACCCTCTCCGATACAAAGGAATCGACGGCGCCTGAGACGTTCCCCTGCGGTCAGACAGACATGGTTCCAACCGGACCAAACCTTTGAGGCGAGAAATCGTGGTATATTTACTTGCATACCATCCCCCGCTATCACATTCCGGCCAACGCACCAAGAATATGTAGCAGCACTGATAAGCATGCAATAAATAAAACCAGGAGTCTGTTCAAAGATCCAAGCCTGTTTATTGTGCACAGGCCCAGTCAGTCAAAGCTTCAAAAGGAACTGAGCGAAAGTTTGTACAGAGACATAACCATTTATACCCCTTTTTCAGTTTGATACATGAGAACTTTCTATTGGTTCTAACTTGATACATGCAAACTTCCTATTGGTTCCAACACCCCCTGCACCTGTCCAATGAGAAATTCCTCCGGAGCCTAGCAACCAGCCCCCTCCCTTAGTATTGTTCTAACAATGGTGCAGTTCTTGATTTTTTTTTTTAATCTTTATTTAGATTTTTAACAGACACACAAAACAAATAAAGCCATGAGCATAACAGGAAGTTACTAGCCAGTGAAGTATACCAAACAGAGCAACAACTCAGTCCCTCCCCCCAACCCCCCACCCCCCAGTTCTCTGAGGAACTGCTAAAAACCATCCCATCTCAATATCCAACATTCTGAGCAGACATGGGAGCCAGTGCTGCCCTACTATATCTATTTTCCAAATATCTCCCCTTCAGCAGACAGAAGAACGAGCACAGTATTGGTCTAAAAGCAACCATCTATGCACATTTAACTCAGTTTTGCCTGGGTGGTGGAGTTTACTATACACTTTCTCCAATTTGGCATAATAACACACTGAATTCCACCAACAGTCTGAATGTAGTGACCGAAAGTGTTTCCAATGAGAAAGTATAAGCTTAAGTGCGATAGCTATCATAAAGTTCAAAAGAAATGTTTTCCCCTTGGGCAGATCCAGAGAGGGCTCAGCGGACCTTAACAGTACCGTGGTCATTGAAAGAGCAGAGGGAATATCTAGAATTCTCTGGATCCGGGCCCATATACTCTGCCAATAACCTTGAAGTAAAGGACAGTCAAAAAACATATGCCTATAGGTACCCGCCTCCAATCGACAAGACCAACATCTATCTGCCGATAATTTATCCCACTTAGATACCTTAACAGGGGTGATATAAGCCCTATGTAGAAAAAAATACATAGATTGAGTAAGTGCGGCTGATCGCGAAGTCCTCGTAATAGGACCCCACAGCACTTTCCAGGCATTAGGCTGCGTCTCAGCTGCCAAATCAGACTCCCAAGTTTTCACCAATCCCGTAAGATTCTGCGGGACACAGTCCCTGATTGACCTGTAAATAAAAGACATGGCTTCCTTCTGGCCGATAGACCCCTGGATTATGCTAAAAGGAACCCCCACGGGGGTCATGCCGACCACCCTCACCCCCCTTGCGGCCAAGCAATGTCTAAGTTGCAGTCATTGGAAATGACAAGAATATGGGAGGGAGAATTCCCTCTGCAAGGAGGGGAAATCCTTCCAACCATTATCCCCTACTAACTGTCCCAGCGACCATATGCCACATTTCATCCTCCGTTGCCAAGCAAACTCATGGCCCCGGATCTTAAGCAATGGGTTCCACCACAGCGGATCTTGCCTTGAAAAGGAATCTTTGTCGCCCGCTAGCCTGACTAGCTGCAGAAAGGCTGCTTGGGTGGCCAAAATAACCCTCCCCATTTCAGAATTTTGTGAAAATTGCATACCCAACAGGTGTCGCAGGGGGTAAGGGGCCGCAAGCCTTTCTTCCACTGCCAACCACGTCGGCCTTGGCCCCAAACCATCTGCCCCCACCCACAAAGCCCCTTGCTTTAAAAGGAGTGCTTGGTGATACCTTTGAAAATCGGGAAATTGAACCCCTCCCTTATCCTTGGAGGCCTTGAGCTTTCTAGTGGCAATTCTCGGGCGTTTCCCATTCCAAAGGAAATCCAATAACGCTCGCTCAAGATCAACATAGGCTCCCCCTGGTAACTCAAAGGGTAGCATTCCCAGTATATAATTAATTTTGGGAGTTAAAGTCATTTTTATGGTCTCAAGCCTGCCCCACCAAGAGAGGTGAAGGGGCGACCAAGTAAGGATCCTCTTACGGATCAACAGTAGAAGCTCTGCTAAGTTTGAATTAATTGTTTCCTCCCGGGAGGCACAATATTGAGTACCCAAGTATGTGAATTGGCCTGACTCCCACCTAAAGGGAAAATTTGCCAAAAGGCGCAAATTGGAGACATTATTCATTGGAAATGCTACGATTTGGCCCAGTTAATTTTATATCCGGAAATAGAGGAGTAGCAGTCAATTAAAGTTAAAATTGATGATATTTCCTCCGGTAGGGTGAATAAGAGATCATCAGCGTAGGCTGATAACTTCACCTGTAAGTCTCCCAGCTTAAATCCTGTAATCTCCTTCTTCTGTCTGATAGCAATAGCCAATGGTTCCAAAGCTAAATTAAACAGGAGGAGGGAGAGAGGACAGCCTTGTCGCGTTCCTCTATGAAGCGAGAAGGAGCGAGAGAGGATACCATTGGCGAATATGCAAGCGCTGGTGTTCGCATATAGAACTTTTACCATGCTGATAAACTCATCCCCAAGGCCAAACCATTGCAACACCATGAAGAGAAAGGGCCACTCCAGCCTATCAAATGCCTTCTCTGCATCGAGTGAGAGACCAATATAGAGTAAGGGGCTAATTGCAGCCCTCTCCAATAAGTTACATAACAGCCGTGCATTATCCGAGGTAGATCTCCCGGGAACAAAGCCACATTGGTCCGGGTGAACGAGGTCTTCAATGACCTTAGTGAGTCTTTGCGCTAAGATGCACGCATAGATCTTATAATCAGAGTTTAGTAGGGAAATCGGCCTATAATTTGTCACATATTCGGGGCTTTTGCCTGGCTTCTCCAGGACCACTATTGTGGCTTCTGAAAAGTGACCTGTACCCCCCTGTCCCTTTACCAGCTCTGCGTAATACACCAAGAGGTGTGGGAGCAAGTCCTCGCAGAACACCTTGTAAAAGCTGGGATGCCATCTGGACCAGTGGCTTTGCCCCCGGACATAGCGCCTATGGCTGCCCGTATTTCTTTACTTGAGAATGGGTTGCCCAAGCTCTAAACCTGTTGCACCATCGCAGTAGGGTGAAGCAGATCCCTCACAAAATTTGTGAAAGCACCCGGATCCGGGTTAATATCCGAGGAATATAACTGGGCATCATATTTAGAAAACTCGCCTAATATTCGTTCACTATTGGTTTGTGGAACTGAATTATCATCCAAAAGAGAGACAATTCTCTTCTTTTCCTGTTTCCCTCTCAAAGCAGCGGCCAGAGATTTGCTGGCTCTATTCTGTTCTACATGGAATCTGGCAGATTGTTTTAGAAGTATTTGTTCCACCTCTGAAGAGACTAATTCATTATACTGGTACCTTAATCGTTGAAGTCTGACTAATATGCTAGGATCTGGCTGTTTGGCCCATAGTCTTTCACCAGCTTTAATCTGACTTTCCAGGACTGCTAATTGGGCTTTATTCTTTTTATGCTCCCGGATCGAATAGCTGGTGATTGCAGCCCGGAGGGTAGCTTTAAAAGCCTCCCACCAGGCCCAACTTGCCGTATCCCCCACCTTGTAGGAATCAAAGTAAGAGCGTATAACCGCCCGTATTTCCACTTGGAAGGAGGGTGCAGCTAACCAAGCCCTGTTAAACGACCAGAGCAAGGCAGGTCTCTCTATCCCAGGGAGGTCAATTTTCAGGGTAACCGCCGCATGATCAGAAATACATATACCCTCAATACCTGCCTCACAGCTCAAGGCTACCAAGGATTTTGACACTAAGAAAAAATCAATGCGAGAGGAAGATTTGTGCAAAGGAGAAAAAAAGGTAAAATCTTTTCCCGTCGGATGTAACACTCTCCATACATCAACCAGACCATTAGCCTCACACAGGGCCTTAATTGCTAAGGCAGATCTAGAAGGCATCTCAACTCTCCCAGGGTTACGATCCACAAGAGAATCGCCCACAGCATTGAAATCACCCCCCATAATGATAGGGGCCGGTTGCTCCGTCTGCAACCTACCCGAGATAGAGCGAAAAAAGAGAGGATCATCACAGTTGGGCCCATAAACATTTGAAATTAGGAGCAAACTTCCACCGACCTGAATTAGGGAGTTAACCCACCTTCCCGATTCATCATTGCTTGAGCTTTCAACTGTAACCCCCAACGCCCTCCTAATTAAGGTTACTACCCCATTTTTCTTGTGGGCCGCAGGGGAAGAGCCAATTACCCTAAATTGTTTATTCTCCAGCTTGCACGTCTCCGCAGGAGTAAGGTGTGTTTCCTGTAGAAGGACTAAATCAGCCTGTTGCCTCCCACAGTAAGACAAGATTTTCTTTCTTTTAGCAGGTGACTTAATGCCCTTAACATTTAGGGACAAGACCTTTAGACCAGAGGCCATTGGGTCACATAGAAAAGAATGAGAACAGCACCCAGCTCCAGCCTATACCTACTGCCCATGTACATATAACACGCTCTAGTAGTTTTCCCCAGAGAACCAACATTCATACCCCATACCCACAACCAAAAATATGGGTGAGGCAGCTTGACCATATAAAACATGGCGCAGCCTGGACCCAACAAACCGTAGAAACCAGGCTATCTGGTTACACAACACAATGTACATTAGCATCTCTGAAGAAATAATGAGAACACCATAGACAATATTAGGATCATCCCTCCGCAAGGACTTGAAAGCCATTACAACAGCCAGGCACGTTTAGGAAAGGGCCCGAGCCCACCCTTTATACGAAGCCTTGCTAGGGATGACCCCAAAGCAGAAAAAGAGTAACGTTCAGTGGGGCAAAGACAAACGCTCATCTGCTGATGTCCCATTCATCACTCCCGATGTAGTAGGTAATTAGCCCAATCGTGCAGACAGCTAGTTCTGATGCATCATTAGGGCCTCCTGCTCTTCAATAAACCTCTTGAGAGCCATCGGATCTTCAAAAGTCTTAGTCGAGTTATTCAGGGTGACTTTGAACCTTGCTGGGTTGAAGAGCCCATATCTGGCCTGGAGGTGCTGTAGCCTAGGCCTTAATGCGAGGAATAGCTTTCTCTTCTGCACCGTAGGCTTACTGTAATCCGGGAAGAAAAATACTATCTGCCCTTCAGGCAAAAAGAGCTGTTTCCCTTTGGCTGCAGCCAAGATTTGAACTGCATGCTGGTGTCACAAAACACAAAAGATCATCGGGCGCGGCCTATTGCTTTGCAGGCTAGCAGAGGACGGAATCCGATGTGCCCTTTCAATCTCTAAGGGCCGAGTGAAATCCACTTTCAGAAATTCGGGCAACCAGGTCTCCAAATAGTGGATCGGGTCTCTCCCTTCTAGGCCTTCCGGAAGACCTACTATTCGGATATTGTTGCGCCTGGCTCTGTTATTCATATCCTCTATGGATCTCTCGAGGAACTCCACTTTTTGGGTTGTCTTTCCATATTGTGTGGCCCCCTCCTCGTACCTCGCCACCGCCGCTTCCGCTTTTTCCAGTCGGAGGGTCAGGGTCTGCATTTGCGCCCGCAAGTCCTTCATGTCCGTTTGCATTTCCGCTAGTGTGTCCCCGTTTGAGTCCACACGCGCTCGGATAGCCCGAACCTCTTTCAACAGCTCCTGTAGGCCTCCCGGCATATCCTGCGTTAGGGCCTGCTTTTGCGGAGAGAGCGGGTCCATCTTGGACCGTTTGGAACCGGACACAGGAGGATTCCCGAACTCCAACCGAGTTTGCTTGCTCCCAGCCATAGTTAGCAGCACCAACTCAGCCGCACCTTATGAGAGAGGGACTGCAATAGAGATGCACAGGATTAAATTGCCAGGGTCCGCGGGAGATAATTCTTATGCGGCCATGTTGGAGTCTCGCTGGCTCCGCCTCCCTCGCAGTTCTTGATTTTGTTACTTCTCTACTGCAAGGTTATCCCTAGCATCAGGAATGCATGTTTTGTAACATTTCTTTCTTTCACACACAAGAGAATAATGGAAGGCTTATGAATTCATGTAAAACTTCTTATTAAGCATTTTAAAACAGTTTTCTCATTTTCCACAGATTTTTAGTTCTTTTCTAGCTATAATGGGAGTTAGGATCCAGGCCTAACTTACAGGCCTTTCATATTAGCAGACTACTCTAGGCCACAGCCTGCCACATATTATCCCTTTGGTTAAAAGATGATTTAACTATATTGCCTATTTTAGAAGGCTGAAAGCAATCTTCAGAACATAGCTTTAACAAGTAGATTGCTTCAGCCAATAAAGAATCTTTATAAGGTTACCAGAATAAATGCTTAGATCAGCATTTAACTGTAATATCACACCCTAAATCCACATTTTCAGTCATCCTTGCTCAGTGTTTTAGGGGCCAGATAACCTGTTAATGTCTGGTAACTGGCAACGGAGAACACAAATGCATGTGCATGATGTCAGCTACCGGCCGCTAAAACAAACAATAATTGGCCATAGTGTGCTAAGGCAAAAAGTGGGTGGGTTGCAGCGGAGTATGGGCATTAAGAGCACATTGCCACTAGCATGAGGGCAATTGCCGTGCATTCAGTGGCAATGTGGCAGTTAGCATGACTGTACATAGCAATACGTCTATGAGTATCATTAGGTGCACCAGCATTAATCGTGTCACACATTAGGGTTTGCAGTCATTCAGTAACTGTTGGGAACTTGCTGAGCATGCCTCTGAAGTTTAGTGCAATCTGGTGTACTTAACAGTGCATTAGTTTTGCTGATAATTACGTGGTATGTGCACACCTTTGATAAAAGGGTCCTTTACTCGTCCCAGCTTAGTGGATGAAAATCAAGCTGTATTAAACACATTTCCGCTGTTTTGAATAGAGGTGGCAAACAAATGTTCCAGGACCAGTTGCACACTGCCATGGAGGATGTTTGGAACTGATTCCTGAACCTTTTCTATCTCAAGCTGGTCAGAGCTGAGTTGCTGTGAAGTAGCAATCACAGCTCCTGGAGAAAAGGAAGTATTGGTCATTGCTCAACAGCAACACTTAGGGGTATGTTTACTAAACCATCTCAATGTTACCGGTGCTAGTTGCAGCATTAATGTGAAGAATGCCATATAAGGTAGTGGGCGTTCCAGAGGGAAAGTTTATTTATTTTTATTTATTTATTTTATTTATACCTTTCTTCTATACCACTCCTTCCAGAGATCAAGGGCGGTTTACAGTTGCAAGGAATTGCAAGGTTGCAAGGAATCAGTATCGTGTGATAGTGGGCGCCATGGCACGTTAACGCGTGTTAACCCTAACGTCATGCCAGCGCAGTGGTAGAAGCTATAAAGATGTAGCCCACTGGTTACAGCAATGACTGTGGAGGCAGAGGTCATGGGTTTGATGGTGCTATGTAAGAAGGCTGTCTGAGACTTCTCCTTTTAATTTAAATCGGTGCTGCCAGCAAAAACACCCTCACAGTGCCGTAACCTAAGGTGCCACATAAGGCACCCTATAAGGCACTCCATAGGGCACATTATAAAGTGCCCTGTCTGCCAAGGCACCTTATAATGTGCCCTATAGGGAGCCTTATGAGGCACCTTAAGTTACGGCACTGTGAGGGTGTTTTTGCTGGCCGCACTGATTTAAATTAAAAGGAAAAGCCACAGACAGCCTTACTAAATAACATCACTTTGGTATCAAACCCATGACCTCTGCCTCCAAAATCATTGAAGTAACCAGTGGGCTACATCTCTACAGCATCTAACATACCGCTGGCTGGCTACAGAAAGACTGCAGGTTACCACACAAACTGTCTGCTGTGGTTACCAGGATAGGGTAAACCCACCTATACCCATGATGCACTGCACATGCAGATCAGCAGCCTATACCTGATCACAAGATGGGGTATGCACCTCTATAGCACCCGGCCTGGTAGGGGGGACTGACCGTGTGTGTTACTGGCACAGAGTAGCTACAGACCGTGACATTGTGCGGATCCTGTGCTCACCCTGAGGGTGAGATGGGGTGCCCAGCACCATGTCCGCAGCACCTGGCTTGGCTGCAATAGGCTATGCTGCAGGTCCCGAACAGTGCTAGTGTGTGACAGGTAGTTCTTGCAGGTATGCCTAGAATACCTCTGTGGCCATCTGTATGTCCCAGTCACACCTAACCCTTGTGGACTATGATGCACCCAGAATAGTGTATATTCTGTGTGGTTGCTATGATCACTTGCTATAAGAGCAGTGGGTGGGGGGTGCCCATGCAGCTTATGTAGCACTACCTACCAACCAGTCCTCTCTGGATCACGGTGGGGGCCAGGATCTGCCACCAACAGAACCACACTCTACATCTTTTCAATGGAAGCAGTAGAGGGAGATGATGAAATACTGTGAGACCATCAACCCCAGTCCTGCAGGGGAAGGACACCCTCCGGGGCAGTCACTGCAGATCTGTACATCACATAGGGCACTGGCAGACAGGCAGTAGGCCTGGAAAAGCTCAGCTGCCATTCACCAGCAGAGGGCACAGCCAGTCTCCACCCACTGCACTCTGCAAGGTGTTCCAGCCATACACAAGCTAAATGCAGACAGTCTGCTAGCTAGTAAATAGTGCACGTGCCTGGAGGAACTGTGTGTACCCAGAAGTGGAATGCAAGCACAACCACCAAGCAGGTATGCCAGTGATTGGGCCCCAGAAATGGGAACTCCCAGATATCACTTGAGAAAAACACTGTACAGCACTATGTGGGAACCTGGACATGCCATGGTCACTGCTCAGTTAGGGTGAGAGTGACCTCCTAGCATGACATGCTGTGGCCACTCTGTCCGTGAAGGTGGTGGTCGGGCACTACAATGTCCCATCCATTGCCCTATGCCCGTGCAGTTGCATCCTGCCCAGACCGCCCTGTCTGGGCCATACCCACAATACCTTGCTCCACATTATGCACATTGGCAGGCTAACACTGGAAACAATGCAAGCATTGTGGGCTCTGTAAGGTGTAGGCAGCCACAAAACACTGGATAGACATACACACACTCCCACACCTATGTCAACATTCTGCAAAGAGAGAGGTGGTTGGCAGCCCTGGCCGCCACACCAGCCCTGGGCACAGTGCAGGCATTGCTATGGTACTCAATACTGTTAGGGTCACTCTCCGGTGTGGTAAACACTGTCAGTAAGAAAATATGAAACACACTCCACATATATCAAAAGGTTGCTATGATGAATCTCTGTTAACAAATTGTGTTTAATGTAGGATTTCTTATCTGACATTGATCATAGCAACCTTTTGATATATGTGGAACGTGTTTCCATGTTTATGACGGCATTGCTAAGGTATGCAGCTGCTAGTATTGGTAGATGCTGCTCCGCGCAGGGCCCAACAGCCTGACTCTCCATGAGGCTTTGGATAGTGGAGCCTGTGGGTGTGGGTGTGGGTGTGGGTGTTTGTGCCCCTGTTGGCCGCTGCTCTAGGGCAGAGGTTCCCAACTCCGGTCCTGGTGGGCCAAATATGGTTCAGGTTTTCATGCTGTCCCTAATGAATATGCATGAGATACATTTGCATACAATGGGGGTGGTGCATACAAATGCATCTCAAGCATATTTCTTAGGGACGGCAGGAGACCTGAATGGTGTTTGGCCCTCCAGGACTGCAGTTGGGAACCTCTGCTCTAGGTATTGCACATGTCTATGGTGTATGTCCTCTGTAGGGTAAAATATAGGCGTTTATGGCATGTTTATTTTATCTGCAATAGAGGTTCCTTCTTTATTACCATGGTTTAGTACTGGGTAAAATAAAGGGACATGGTCTGCAGGAGTCACAGCTTGGACCTGAAAATGTGACCTTCTGCCTCTGAAAACACTGGCTGTATATACTGCACCAAACTGTTGCCACAGAGACAGGTCATTCCCTTGAGATAACATTACTGTTCATCAGACAGACGTCTTTTGCAGTGCATGGCACCCACCTAAACAGGCCTTGGCCTTGATCTGCTGTGGGCAGATTCCACTGCCCTCTCAACCACCAGCACCCCTCCACCACCATGCTGACATGCCCTTATGCTGGTGGTGCGCAGTCGCAGGCCATCCAGTGTGCCAGTGGTGCATGATATGAGGTAGGGGTGCCTGCATAGACATCCATGCTTCCCCCCCCGGCACCGCCTGCCAATTTTATGTGCCCTTTGGGGTACTTGCTGGGTAATGTCCCCTGGGACACTGTGGGACACACACTTGTGGACATGTATGCCCTTGGTCAGGTGCTGTCTTGCTGGATTTCCATTTCTACATTCCTATGTGTCACCTAGGCATCTGCCTAGTCCACCCTGTGCCCCAGCTGCCCCGCTGCATGTGCCTCCACTCCATGCACACTAATGCCGCGAAATGAAGGTCTGAAAATTAGCGCCAGTGAAAACCTTGCGCTAGAGGCACATTTGCAGGGGAGAGAGATCATTTCAGTCAGCAATGTGCAGCAAAGGCAGGGAAACAAAGAAAAGTGATAGTAGTGATACATGTGCAGCAACATCATAGTGCCCAAGTACGAGAGGGCACTACGGTGAGGCTGCAAATGGGGTACAGGGGACTGCAGGTGGGATATGCAGTGGGGCAGCTGGGGCACAGGGTGGACTAGGCAAATGCTGCTATCACTGGTTCGAGGCAGGGCTTTCCGGGGTATTTGCTTAAACTTGCTATATAAGCATACATGATTCCACCACTCCGGCATGCTAAGATTAGATGTGTATTACCAGTTGCGCACAATTAAGTGGAGCGCTAGCCCCATCATAAAATCCAGCAGGAAATTCCCCTCCTTACATAAAGAAGGGAGTCTTGCCGCCGAACGAAGGCCTATGACCCGCCAAGTAAGGGGTTCCTGAAATTTAAGAACATATTGTATCTGTGCCCAGACCTGCTTCCAAAAGATTTGAATCCCCGAACATTCATATACAATGTGGGCTAAAGTGCCAGGCTGGCTATTACATGTCCAACAAAGAGCACTAGCACCCCGATCCCATTTTGCCACTTTAGCAGGGGTATAGCAGCAGCGGTGCGCAAAAAAGAAGAGTCTGAGTGACCGAGGCCGACTTCAAGACTCTCACTTGTTTACACCAAAATTTCCACCACTGCTGCGCACACAGGGTCGTCCCAATATCCCACTCCCAGATCTTTTGAACTCCCCGTACTTGCAAGTTACTGGTCTGTCTCAGCATCCTATAAAAGAGCGCCGCAACACCTGGTGTTTGTGCGGTTTCTTGAACAAGCTCCGCCACCCCTCTCTCCCCAATCCCATTCTGTGGGTCTACTTTAGAGCTTCCAAGACAATGCCGGAGTTGCAGCCACTGAAAGTAGAGCTTGGACGGAAGACCAAACTCCTGTTGCAACTCACTAAATTCTTTCCATCTATTATCTTTAATAAGTTGATTCACAATCCATATTCCCTTTAAGTACCACTGGCTCCACACCACAGGCTTCTTTTGAATTTTGAAACAGGGATTATGCCACAGGGGCAACCAAGTGTAAGGGCATAGGTCTGGACCACCAGCCTGAATAAGAACCCCAAAAGCCTCAAGTGTGTCAATTATCATGCTTGGACATTGTGCACACTGTTGGAACTGCATACCCGGAAGAACCCCTAGTGGTATTGGGGCAAGCAATTTCTCCTCGATTTCTAACCACACAGGTCTATCAGCTGATCGACTCTCTAGCCACCTTGACCCCTGCTTTAGTAGGAATGCTCTATGATAGGTTTGGAAATCAGGGAATCGAACGCCGCCCTCCTCACGACTGAGCTTAAGCTTCCATAATGCGATTCTTGGGACTTTATTCAACCATAAAAACTGACTCAATATACGCTCCACCATCCGATACACTCGCAGCGGCATTAGGGAGGGCAGCATTTCCAGAATATAATTGATCTTTGGGACGATCATCATCTTTATGGTCTCAAGACGCCCCCACCAGGACAACACTAAAGGGGACCATTTAGCGGTCAAATCCCAGGCGATTGATATTATCGCTTCAGCGTTAAAGCGAACAGTTTCCTCGAGGGGATAACAAAAGTGAACTTCCAGTACTTTACCATATTATACTCCCATACAAATGGGAAATTACTCATGTCCTCCTTGAGCAGCCAGCGATTCAACGGAAAAGCAACAGATTTCGTCCAATTGATTTTATATCCCGAGCGTAGCGAGTACCGATCCATCTGCTCTAGTACTTTAGGGACAGAGTCCGGGTAAACAAATAAGAGGAGATCATCCGCATATGCTGATAACTTAATTTCCAATCCAGCGATCAGAGCACCACAAATCTCCGGGCACTGCCGGATGATAAGGGCCAGCGGTTCTAGCGCTAAATCAAATAGTATAGGAGATAATGGGCATCCCTGCCGAGTACCACGATGTAGTTTAAGATGCTGGGACTTTGTTCCATTTACACAAATACTCGCAGTGGGTTGAGCATACATTACCTCTAGAAATCTGAGAAATCCAGTCCCGAAGCCAAACCATTTAAGAGTGGCAAACAAAAAAGGCCACTCCAGCCGGTCAAAAGCCTTCTCGGCGTCCAATGAGAGACCAGCTAGGGGCTTCACACTATGTTCAGAGCCCACGAGAATATGGCATAAAAGTCGTGCATTGTCGGCAGTGGATCTTCCGGTGGTAAAACCGCACTGGTCCGGGTGGATTAACGAAGGCATTTTCCCCGACAATCGGCCGGTCAGAACAGTTGAGTAAATTTTGTAATCTACATTTAACAGGGATATGGGCCGGTAATTAGCTGCCAATTGCAGATCTCTACCCGCTTTTTCAAAGAACACCACGTTCGCCGCAGCAAATGCGCCGACCTGATCATGATCACCTTTGATTTAATTAGTGGAGGAGGGATAGTAAGGAAATCCACAGTACTACCACAGTACTACCACAGTACTACCACAGTACTACAGAAAGCAGAGGGTAGGGCTAAATGGCCAATATTCCCAATGGAAAAAGGTGAATAGTGGAGTACCCCAGGGATCTGTACTGGGTCCGCTACTTTTTGACATATTCATAAATGACCTGGAAAAGGGAATAACTAGTGAGGTTATCAAATTTGCAGATGACACAAAACTGTTTAAAGCTGTTAAAACCCAAGGGGATTGTGGAAAACTGCAGGAGGATCTGGATAAATTGGAAGACTGGGCATCCAAGTGGCAGATGAAATTTAATGTGGACAAGTGCAAAGTTATGCACCTAGGAAAGAACAACCCACACTATAGTTACACGATGCAAGGCTCCACATTAGAAACCACCACCCAGGAAAAAGATTTAGGAGTCATCGTGGATAACATGTTAAAACCCTCCGCCCAGTGTGCAGCGGCGGCCAAGAAAGCAAATAGAATGCTAGGTATCATAAGGAAAGGGATGGAAAATAAAACAAAGGATATTATAATGCCTCTGTATCGCTCCATGGTACGACCGCACCTTGAATATTGTGTGCAATTCTGGTCACCGTATCTCAAAAAGGACATAGCGTTATTAGAAAAAGTACAGAGAAGAGCCACCAAATTGGTGAAGGGGATGGAAGGCTACTCCTATGAAGAGAGGCTAAATAGGTTAGGGCTCTTTAACCTGGAAAAGAGACGGCTGAGGGGAGATATGATAGAGGTCTATAAATTAATGAATGGAGTGGAATGGATAAACGTGGATCAATTGTTTACACTATCAGAATATAGGAAGACTAGGGGACATGTAATGAAGCTACAGGGTAAACTATTTAAGACAAATAGGAGAAAATATTTTTTCACTCAACGTGTAACCAAACTCTGGAATCTGTTACCAGAGGATGTAGTAAGGGCTGTTAGTATAGCTGGGTTTAAAAAAAGGTTTGGACAAGTTCCTGGAGGAAAGGTCCATAAACCACTATTAAAAAGGGACCCAGGATATCAATGCTTGACCCAGTACAAGCATTGAGGAACCTGTGTCTTTTGGGGATATTGCTAGGTACGCATGACCTAGATTGGCCACTGTTGGAAACAGGATACTGGGCTTGATGGACCTCGGTCTGACCCAGTATGGCATGTCTTATGTTCTTATGTTCTTACCTTTTAACTTTCGAAAGGGAGACTATGATAAAATGAGGAAAACAGTTAAGAAAAAACTAAAAGGAGCAGTTGCGAAGGTTAAAGACATACATCAAGCTTGGGTGTTGTTGAAAAATACTATCTTGGAAGCCCAGACCAGCTGTATTCCACGCTTTAAGAAAAGTGGAAGGAAGTCCAAAAAACTGCCAGCATGGTTTAAAGGTGAGGTCAGAGAGGCTGTTGTTGCCAAAAAAGCATCTTTCAGGAAATGGAAAAAAGAGCCAAACGACAAAACCTGGAAACAGCACAAGCACTGGCAAGTCAAATGCAAGGCAGGCAAAGAGAGAATTTGAGAAGAAGCTTGCTGCAGAAGCAAAAACGTGAAATAAAGACCTTTTCAAGTACATTCATAGCAAAAAACCTGTGAGAGAGTCAGTTGGTTCATTAGATGATAAAGGGGTTAAAGGAGCACTAAGAGGCGACAAGGCGATAGCAGAGAGACTGAATGAATTCTTTGCTTCGGTCTTTACTGAGGAAGATGTAGGGATGTTACCCATGACTGAAGTGGTATTTTTTTTTTTTTAAATTCTTTATTTTCGTTTTATAACAACAAAGGAAAAGGAAGACATACAGCTAAAAGACAGATACATAATGTGTAAACATACACCAAAGTAAACCCCTGCCACCCCCCTCCCCCCTGCTTCTTCTCTAGAAAACTAATCATTCCCGAAGCGGGCGTGTACTTACATTATTGTGTTACAAAACCTAACGGTGATCTGAAACATGATGAGTGCACATTATACAGGCATGTTGGAGCAATGAGCAGATTGTACATAATCATTAAGCATCTGCCATTTAGACAAGCGAGAGTGAGGTTGGGCATGGGGAATAGCTCTCCGAGGTATCTGCTCATATTTACTATATAAGCAGACGAGGTTCCACCATTCATTGACAGTAAGTCGAGAGCTATCCTTCCAATTCCTCGTGATTAAGCATATGGCTATACCCAGCATGAAATCAAGGAGAAAGCGACCCTTCTTAGGAAGAGAGGGGACCTCCGCCACAGAGCGGAGTCCCACGATCTTCCAAGAGAGAGGTTCGTGAAGGTGTAAGATAAATTGAATACAACCCCAGACCCGCCCCCAATAAACCTGTAGTTGAGGACATTCATAAATAACATGAGTGAAGGTTCCCACAGCAGTATGGCAAGACCAACACTGGTCCCTAGCATTTGTGTTCCATTTGGCTATTTTTTCTGGGGTATAAAAGCATCTGTGTGCAAAAAAGAAGAGAGTTTGGGTAACAGAGGCAGACCGGGAAACCCGCACTACTTTGCTCCAGAAAACGCTCCATTGCACAGGGGTTAAAGTGGTTTGCAGTTCGCGCTCCCAGGCTTGTTGGGCTCTAAAAGTGGCCGTGTCTGTACCCTGACATAATATTTTATAAAAGTTAGAGGCTACCCCATGTGTACTACTAATAGAGTGAACTATCTCTAATAGCCCGTCCTCAGTAGGGGCAGAAAGCGGCATGATTCGAGCACTTTTGAGGCAGTGTTGAAGCTGCATCAATTGAAAGTAGTGTTTCGCTGGTAACGCAAATTCCTTTTGTAAATCAGAAAAGGTTTTCCAACGAGCTGCAGAGAAAAGCTGTTGGGGTGTCCAGATCCCCCTTGAGTACCAGGGTTTCCATGCTATCGTTCTATTTAGGACTTGAATTCTGGGGTTATTCCATAGCGGGAGTCCGTCCTGAGGACATACGTTCGGACCCAGTGATAGAATGAGAGTGTTAAAGGCCGCAAGAGTATCGACAATCATTGGTGGATGGCGGGTGTCTACTTGATAGGACATACCGGGGAGATGGGTCAACGGAATTGGGCTACTAAGCTCCTCTTCTATGTCAAGCCAAACTGGTCTGCTGTCTGTTGAGGCATCTAGCCATTGGGCACCTTGCTTAAGTAGGAAGGCTTGATGATATCTAAGAAAATCAGGAAATCTGGTACCCCCTCTTTCCTTTGCAGACTGTAGTTTTTGTTTAGCTATCCTTGGTGGCTTGCCCTGCCAGAGATAACGGACGAGAAGGCCCTCAATATCTTTATAAGTATGTAGCGGGAGTAAGCATGGCAGCATTTCTAAAATGTAGTTCACTTTGGGGACTATCATCATTTTCACAGTTTCTAAGCGGCCCCACCATGTAAGAGATAAGGGAGACCAACGATTCGTGAGCTCACGGACTTTGGAGACTACCTCTTTGGCATTAAAACTGATAGTGTCTTCTAAAGGAGAACAGTAATGGACCCCGAGATACTTCACCATGCGGGATTGCCAAAGGAAGGGAAAGGCCTGCATGTCAGCCTCATGTACCCAGCGGTTCAGTGGGAATGCTACAGATTTGGTCCAGTTAATTTTATAGCCCGATAATTGTGAGTATCCGTCAATCAGATCCAAGACAGCTGGAACCGAATCGAGGGATACGAAAAGCATAAGGTCATCTGCATATGCAGAGAGTTTAATCTCCCTATGACTGAAGGGGACACCTCGAATACGTGCGGACTGTCTAATAAGGAGGGCTAGGGGTTCAAGAGCTAGATCAAAGAGCATTGGTGATAGGGGGCAACCTTGACGCGTGCCTCTTTGGAGATTAAATGGCTGAGACTTGATGGCATTTACACAAATACTGGCGACGGGTTGAGTATACATGACTTGAAGATATCGGAGGAAGCCCTCCCCAAAGCCATACCATCGGAGAACTGCAAATAAGAAGGGCCATTCTAGGCGGTCAAAGGCTTTTTCGGCATCCAGGGAAAGACCCACCCATGGATGATCTAGATTGGCAGCACTGGATAGCACATGGCACAAGGTCCGAGCATTGTCAGCAGTTGATCTGCCGGGTATAAAACCGCATTGGTCGGGGTGAATTAGGGTGGTCATCCTGTCAGATAGCCGGGTGGCCAAGATCGTTGCGAAGATCTTATAATCGGCATTAAGTAGGGAGATTGGACGGTAGTTGGCGGTTAGTAGCGGGTCTCTGCCTTCTTTCTCAAATACTACCACATTAGCTGCAGAAAAGGATCCCAAAGAGGATGTATCTACCGCAAGGGCAGTAAAATAGAGTTTGAAATAGGGAACTAAATCTGCACTGAACGTTCTGTAGAATTCGGTCGGGAGACCATCGGGCCCTGCGGCACGGCCCGAGGCTGTTCGTTGTAGGGCAGATTGGATCTCTGAAGTAGAGAAGGGTTCATCCATCGCATCCCTATCATCTTCAGAGAGGGTCGGCCGCTGAATGCCAGAAAGCAATCGCTCGAATGTCTCTGACGAGAACTCACATTCAGATTGATATAGGCGGGTATAGAAATCCCGAAAGAGCTCTACAATGTCGGAGTCTGTGGTCACTATGCCCCCTCCCTGTGGAGCTCGAAGGGCCGCTACGCGTTTGGCTTCTTTTTGACCTTTCAAGGCGTTGGCTAAGAGTCGACCGGCTCGGTTATTTTCACGATAATATGTCCCTCGCTGCAGCTCAATACTCTTAGAAGCTGCAGTTGAGAGGATTGAATTATATTGAAAACGGAGACGCTGTAATCGAATTAATACACATGGATCAGTACGTGAAGTTAGAACTCGTTCGCCTGCTTTTATTTGTTGGTCTAGTATGAGTAGCTGCTGTTTGCGTTGTTTTCGCAGGCGGATTTGATAGCTAGTGATCGTTGCTCGAATGGCCGCTTTGAAGCCCTCCCACCAAGCCCAATTCGCAGTATCCTGGGGTAGATTAAAATGGAAGTAATCCTGTATGGCTGCTCGAATTTCTAACTGGAACTCTGGCTGAGTTAACAGGGCTCTATCAAAGAACCAGGCCCCCGAGTTCCCTTGGGGTGCAGTAGTGTGTAATTGAAAGGAAATGGCAGCATGATCTGAAATATGTTGGGAGTGAATCTTTGCAGTGTCCACCTGAGGAACTAACAGTTTTGATATTAGAAAGAAGTCTATGCGAGACTGGGATTTATGAGGGGAAGAGAAGAAGGTAAAGTCAAGCTCATTGGGGTGTAGTAACCTCCATAAATCAACTAAAGCAAGATCTTTGATCAGGGAGGTAAGCGTGGTGTGACTCTTGGGGGGACCACTTGTCCTAGGCGGTTGTTTGTCAATCAGGGGATCAAGGACTAGATTGAAATCCCCCCCAATTATCAATGAAGTATTAGCAGAGGCCTGCGCAACCTGAGCAATGGTAGCAAAAAAGGCAGGGTCATCCACATTAGGAGCGTAAAGGCATATACATGTAACTTCAAGGCTACCTATCTTGAGGTGAACTCTGGACCATCTACCTTCTGTATCTGAGCTAGTCGCAATAATAGTAGCATGCAAAGATTTCCTAACCAGTATGGCAACCCCACATTTCTTAGAAACGGCTGGGGAATAGGCGGCCACCATGTAAGGTTTAATATTGAGTTTAAGAGTTTCCTTCGAATTTAAATGCGTTTCTTGGAGAAAAATCAGATCCGCAGCTTCCTGACTTAGGTAGCTTAGGATTTTCTTCCGTTTTATCGGATTATTGATTCCTTTTACGTTCAATGAGAAAATCTTACATGGTGCCATCAATCAGTAATAGACATTTTAGGTAAGGGCGCTTGAAAACATACAACATAATCAGAATCTGTGCAACAATGACATAATCACCGAGTATTCTGGCTAATACACCCCATCTTGAAAAGTATGTACCAAAGTATCTTAGAGAAGAAGCAAAACCCCCAAAGAATATGGCGACCATATGTCTGCGGGAGGAGGCCCTAGAGAGGAAATAGAAAGACATGAAAAAAAAAAGAAAAGAAACACCAGAGTCCATAATTAACACTGTCTCTGATACTCATCGAGGCTACTGTGGGTAGATGGAGTCGGGTCACAGATATCATCAAAAGTAAGGCAACAAACTGCCCTCGCCAGACTCTTTGCTGAGCTGCGGCAGATCCAATATGGCAGGTACAGCAGATATGAGAATACTTGCAGGAATATTCTGGAAGTCAGCGCATCAAGTCGGCTTCTTTGGAATCCAAAAACTCCGCTAGTAGATCAGGGTCCTCAAATGTTCTTGTCTGATTGTGAAGCGTGACTCGGAGCTTGGCCGGGTACATCAGGCCATAGCGTGCTTGTAGTTGTTGAAGCCTCGGCCGGAATTCCAGAAAGCGCTTTCGGCGGTCGACCGTGGGTTTAGCCAAGTCGGGATAGAAGGAGATCTTGTGGCTCTCAAACTCCATACGGCCCTTTGCCCGAGAGGCATTTAGAATTTGCTCAACGTGTTGATATCTCAAAAGTCGAAAAATGATAGGCCGCGGGGTCTTCCTGTTGAGCGTTATGCTTGTGGGTACACGATGAGCGCGATCGATCTCCAAATCTTTGGTAAAGGTGATTTGGAGCAGGGAAGGGAGGATTTTGCATAAAAACTCTTTCATGTCTCCCGATTCCGCTCCCTCCGGTATGCCCACGAGTCGTATGTTGTTGCGGCGCGCTCTATTATTGCCATCTTCCACTTCTTTCTGCAAGGCCCGCACCTGACGTTCAACTTTGTCGAGTTTGGACAACCGGGCCGCATGGGAGTCCAATATGCTCTCCATTTTGTCCTGACGCGAAGAAAGCCCTTCTAGCTTGCTTTGCAGCACACCAAAATCTTCCCGCAGCACTCGGAGTGCTTCACCGTTTGACTGCACGAGGTTTTTGACCCCTCTAATCTCTGCGAGGATTTCCTGCTGCATTTCGGGGCCCTCGCGCAAGGCCAGCCCCTTCTGCGGGGACGGAGGTTCAGTTTTGGAACGTTTGCCGTGAGAAGCCGCTGGAGATCCAAATTCCAGGCGCGTGGGTTTGGTCCCCGCCATCTCACCAATGTGCCCCGGCAAGATCAGAGTAGAAGTTCCAAGTATGTACGGTGTTAATTCAGGATTCTGAGTAGGCCTCTCGGGAGCCTCAGCGTTATGCGACCATCCCGCTGGACATCAGGCTCCGCCCCGTCGACTGAAGTGGTATTTAAAGGTGCGGAAAGAATTGAAGGAAATATTGATACATCGGGAAGATGTCTTACAACTATTAGATAAACTGAAGAGTAGCAAATCACCTGGGCCGGATGGTATACATCCAAGGGTGTTGAAAGAACTGAAATATGAGATTGCAGAGCTGCTATCAGTAATCTGTGAACTATCATTAAAATCATCTCTAATACCTGAAGATTGGAGGATCGCCAATGTAACACCAATTTTTAAAAAGGGTTCCAGGGGTGATCCGGGAAACTACAGACCGGTGAGCCTGACATCAGTACCGGGAAAAATGGTAGAAACCATCATAAAGAATAAAATTACTCAGCATGTAGATAGTCACAACCTCCATTCAGTGGAGTTTGCCCCCGCCCGATCATCCCGCAACACCAGCGAGATGGCCGCATGATCGGACACGTGTGCTGGATGTATATCTGCCGCCTCTAGGCTAGGGATGAGCTCCTTGGATACCAGGAAAAAATCTATTCTCGACTGGGACAAATGTGGAGGCGAGAAATGCGTAAACTCCTACTCCGAGGGGTGATATAGCCTCCACACATCTACTAACGCCATCTCGCTAATTATGGCGGCAAGCACTAGATGTCCTTTAGAGGGTTTAGAGGTCCGCGGCGGCTGCCTATCAATCAGCGGATCCATAGTCTGATTAAAATCCCCCCCAATGATCAAAGGCTTCCCCATATTCAGATGCACCTCTTTAGCAAGTGTAGCAAAAAATTCTGGGCTGTCAGCATTAGGTGTATATATATAAATAACCTCCACCTCTAATCCCCCTATCTTAAGTAGGACCCTAGTCCATCTTCCTTCAATATCAGAACGAGTGTGCACAATGTGAGCATTTAGAGACTTTCTCACCAAAATGGCCACCCCATTCCTTTTCTTGATAGCAGGAGAATACGCCACTACTTCAAATGGCTTTATACTAAGTTTTAATGTCTCATGTTGATTTAGGTGCGTTTCTTGCAGTAGCAAGATATCTGCTTTCTCATGCCGTGCATATTCAATAATTTTTTTCCTCTTGATCGGACTGTTTATCCCTTTAACATTTAATGAAAAAACTCTATACTGGGACATTTTTATATGCAATTATGCTATGCTTTATGGAATCGGTTGCAGTTACCCTTTGTTTACAGCTTACGAGAAACCCACAGTTACAAGTTATACCACAGTTACACCATGTCATGCTCATATTTAGCACTCCCAATGCCTGAGAGCATACGTACCCCAGAGGAGAAGCTTTACCCCTGAAAATCATTGGCGAGCTCATCCAAACAAGACAGACTAGAGAGACCCGCCACTGATTATCCATACCTTGCATACATCATAGCTTCGATGCCACAGACTGCCCACCCCAATACGATATAGCATAACCCCCCTTTCACTCTTTAACATTTAGGTATTGGAGCCAAGTACTATTTTCAAACCCCCTCCTTCCAGATACCCAGCTTACAACAATATAGTACCCACAGTGTGATATCCACCCAACACCTCTACCCTCCGTAACCTCAGTGTTCATTACTCCTCAGCTTTTGATGTTCCCACCAGCAAACCATAAAACATTGTTATTCCATTGTCCTTCCAGCCACCCTCAATGCATCTGCGATGCTTCTTTTTCCTCCAAATATGCCACCAGAGCATCAGGATCATCAAATGACCTAGGCTGATTATATAAAGTCACGCGCATCTTAGCAGGGTACATAATACCATATCGCGCCTGAAGTTGTTGAAGGCGTGGCCTAAGCACCAAGAATCTCCGCCGCCGCTCAACAGTGATTTTGGCCAAATCAGGGTAGAAGGATATCCTATGACCCTCAAAGTCCAGGGGCGCCCGTGGCCGCACCGCATCCATGATCTGTGCGACCTGCGGGTATCGGAGAAGTCGGAAGATTATAGGCCTCGGCATCCTGCCTTGCGGTATGGAGTGAGAGGGGACTCGATGGGCCCGATCAAGTTCAAAATCCTTCTCAAAAGTGAGTTTGAGCACCGAGGGGATCAGCTTCTCTAGGAAGGTTATCATAGCTTTGCCCTCTGCCCCTTCTGGAACTCTGAGCAACCTCACGTTGTTTCGACGGGCACGATTTTTGCCATCTTCCACCTCCTGCTGTAAAGCCCGAAGCTGCTTCTCCAGTTTGCCTACTGACTAAAAGCGGGTGCTATGCGCTGCAAGAATACCTTCCACTTTTTCTTGCTGAAGGGAAATCCCTTCAATTTTACACTGTAGTGCGGAGATTTTCTCGTGCACTATATTCAAGGAGTCCCCGTTAGCTTTAACTAGCTCCTTTACACCACGAATCTCTGTCAAAAGCTTCTGAAAGGACTCGGGCCCTTCACGTGCGGCCGCCATTTTCTGCGGAGAGGGGAGTTCAGTTTTGAACCGCTTTACACTAGAATTTGGCGCGCCCGAATAATCGAGCCGCACCGGCTTAGGTCCAGCCATCCTCTGGGATCACCGCAGCTCAACAGGAACTCTCACTTCGTTCTGTGCACAATTTCTATCAGGATTCTTGACGGGTCTCTGCTAAGCCTCCGCACTATGCGATCATCTTGTTCGGCAGCAGGCTCTTCCCCCCAGAAGGTCACAGGTTCAAGTCCCAGCTGTGGCTCCTGCAAACCATGTCCCTATATTTCACCCAGTACTAAACCGTGGTAATAAAGACAGAACCTTTATCGCAGATAAAATAAACATGCCATAATTGCCTATATTTTACCCTAAATATGTGCAATCCCTAGAGCAGAGTTTTCCAACTGCAGTCCTGGAGGGCCAAACACCATTCAGGTTTCATGCTGTCCCTAATAAATATGACTGTGCTTCATTTGTATGCACTGCCCCCATTGTATGCAAATGTATCTCATGCATATTCATTAGGGACAGCATGAAAACCTGAACCGTGTTTGGCCCACCAGGACCGGAGTTGGGAACCTCTGCCCTAGAGCAGCGGCCAACAGGGGCACAAACACCCACACCCACAGGCTCCACTATTCAAAGCCTCATGGAGAGTCAGGCTGTTGGGTCCTGTGCGGAGCAGCATCTCCCAATACTAGCACCTGCATACCTTAGCAATGCCGTCCTAAACTTGGGAACACGTTAGACATATATCAAAAGGTTGCTATGATTAATGTCAGATAACAAATCCTAAGTTAAACACAATTTGTTGACAGAGATTCATCATAGCAACCTTTCTGATATCTGTGGAGTGTGTTTCAGCTTTTGTTTCTGACAGTGTTTACCACCCCGGGGAGTAACCCAACAGTATTGCATACCATAGCAATGCCTGCACTGTGCCCAGGACTGGTGTGGCGGCCAGGGCTGCCAAAAACCTCTATATACGGACAATGCTGGAATAAGTGTGGGAGTGTGTGTATGTCTATCCAGTGTTTTGTGGCTGCCTAAACCTTACTGAGCCCACACTGCTTGCACTGTTTCCAGTGTTAGCCTGCCAATGTGCATAATGAGGAAGCAAGGTACTGTGGGTATGGCCCGGACAGGGCAGCCTGGGCAGGATGAATCTGCACCGGGCATAGGGCAATGGCTGGGACATTGTAGTGCCTGACCACCACCTGCACAGACAGGTTGGCCACAGCATGGGGTGGGGGTCACTCTCACCCTGACTGAGCATAGTAACATAGCAACATAGTAAATGACGGCAGATAAAGACCAGCATGGTCCATCTATTTTGCCCAGCAAGATGGCAAGAGTAGGTGCACCTGTCGCTCTGTGCAGGGCACCCCTCCCCATGTCTTTGTTTAGGGGTAAACCCACCATTCCATGCAGGACACCCCTATTTGTTGAGACGTTATATGGTTCAGAAGTTAGATGGTACCGTTTATTTTGTTTTTATCCTATTCCTGTAAAGGGATCCTCTGTGTTTGTCCCATGCCTTTTTGAATTCCGTCACCGTGTTCGCCCCTACCACTTCCATCGAGAGGGCATTCCAAGCATCCACCACCCTTTCAGTGAAAAAATATTTCCTGACATTTCCTTTCAATTTACTCCCTTGCAGCTTTATGTTATGCCCTCTAGTTTTACAGCTTCCCCGTCTTTGGAAGAGGTTTGTTTGTTCATCATTTCTCTCTAAGTATTTAAAGGTCTGAATCATATCTCCCCTGTCCCTCCTCTCCTCCAAAGTGTACATATTTAGGTTTTCAAGTCTCTTCTCATAAGGCTTCTGACGCAGGCTACAAATCATTTTGGTCGCCTTCCTCTGAACAGTTTCCAGTCTTTTTACATCTTTTGCAAGATATGGTCTCCAAAACTGAACACAATATTCCAAGTGAGGCCTCACCAGTGACTTATACAGTGGCATAAGTACCTCTTCTTTTCTGCTGGTAATCCCTCTTTGTATGCAGCCCAACATCCTCCTGGCTTTTGCCACCGCCTTGTCGCACTGTTTTGCCACCTTGAGATCATCAGAGATAATCACACCAAGGTCTTTCTCCTGAACCGTGCATACCAACCTCTCGCCCCCTATCGCGTACATTTCTCTTGGATTTCTGCTACCCAAGTGCATGACACTGCACTATTTCGCATTAAATCGTAGTTGCCAAGCATTAGACCAGTCTTCCAGCTTTTGTAGATCTTTCTTCATGTTAACCACTCCCTTGGGAGAGTCTACTCTGTTGCAAATTTTTGTGTCGTCTGCAAAAAGACAGACTTTTCCATTCAGTCCTTCAGCAATATCACTCACAAATACATTGAACAGTGCCGGACCCAGGACCGAACCCTGGGGCACCCCGCTAATCACCTTCCTCTCATCCGAGTGAGCTCCATGTACAATCACCTTCTGTCATCTGTCAGTCAACCAATTTCTAATCCAGTTTACCATCTTGGGACCCATCCCCAAGCTACTGAGTTTGTTGACATTCTCCCATGAGGAACAGTATCAAAGGCTTTGCTGAAATCCAGGTAGATGACATCCATCGCATGCCCCTGATCTAGTTCCCTGGTCACTCAGTCAAAGAACTCAATCAGATTTGTTTGGCAAGATCGTCCTTCGGTAAAACCATGTTGCCTCGGGTCTTGCAACCTGTTGGTTTTGAGAAAGTTCATTATTCGCTCTTTCAGGAGCACCTCCATTACTTTTCCCGTCACCGAGGTAAGGCTCACGGGCCTGTAGTTTGACACTTCTTCCCTGTCACCACTTTTGTGTAGAGGTACGACATCAGCCATTCTCCAGTCCTGAGGAACCTCTCCTGTTTCCAAGGATCTGTTGAAGACATCCTTCAACGGTCCTGCAAGAACCTCTCTGAGCTCTTTCAGTATCCTGGGTTGTATCCCATCCGGTCCCATGGCTTTGTCCACTTTCAGTTTAGCAAGTTGTTCTAACACCTCGTCTTCTGTGAATGGTGTGGTATCTACTTCATTCCCTTTTTTATATTTGGGAGTCACAGCTGGTCCATCTCCAGGATCTTCTTTAGTAAAAACAGAGCAGAAGTATTTGTTTAACAATTTCGCTTTTTCAGTGTCACTTTCCACGAGTCCTTTCCCAGCACTTCTGAGTCCTGCAATTCCAACTCTGATGTTTTTCCTTTCCTGAATATACCTGAAGAAATTTTTGTTGCCACCCTTAACATCTTTAGCCATCTTTTCCTCTGCCTTTGATTTTGCTATCCTTATTACTCTTTTAGACTCTTTGAGTTGGATCCTGTATTCATTTCTGTGTTCTTCTGTTTGCAAGCTTTTGAATTTTGCAAAAGTTGTGTTTTTTGCCTTTATTTGAGCAGCCACCTCTTTGGAAAACAAAATAGGTTTCCTTCTCCTCTTGCTTTTATTTACTTTTCTTACATATTTATCGGTTGCCCCTTTTATTGCCTCCTTTAGTTTAGCCCATTGCAATTCCACTTCCTTTATCTCCCTCCACCCCGTCATCTTCTCCTTTAAGTACTCTGCCATTTTATTGAAGTCAGTGTATTTGAAGTTTAGGACTTTGAACTTGCTATGATTGGCCTGTACCATGGCTTTTATCTCAAACCACACCGTGTGATGGTCGCTGTTGCTCCCAGGGGCACTCACGCAGACATTCGACACACTATCACCGTTGGTGAGCACTACATCCAGTGTTGAGCTTTCCCTGGTTGGTTCCATCACCATCTGTCTAAATAATGCATCTTGGAGAGCATCCACAATTTTTTTGCTTCTTTCCAGATGTGCAGAAGGAGTAATCCAATCCACATCAGGTAGATTAAAGTCACCCAATATGATTGCTTCCCTCTTTGTTGCTATCTTGGCAATATCTATAATCAATTCATTGTCTCTCTCTTCAATTTGAGTCGGAGGTCTGTAGACTACAGTAATATGGATGACAGTGCCATCTCCTCTTTCCAACGCAATCCAGAGCGCTTCTTCTTTTCCCCATGTCCCCTGCATTTCAATAGCTTTAATATTGCTTTTTGACATACAAGGCTACACCTCCTCCTTTTCCATTTTCTCTGTCTCTTCTGAATAGATTATAGCCAGCTATGGCTATATCCCAATCATGTGATTCATTAAACCATGTTTCTGTAATGGCCACAATGTCCAAATCCGTTTCCTCCATTAGGGCTTTCAGGTCTGGAATTTTGTTGGCTAAGCTTCGAGCATTTGTGCTCATTGCTTTCCAGCATTTACCTGGCTTGTGTGTATTTTGCATTGATTTTGTTCTGCCCACTTCTTCCCACATGTTTTTGATGTGTGGTTTAAAAGTGTGGCTGTTTCTGATGTTGTTCTACTTTTGCTGGGGGTGGCAGGCAGATGTTGACCTTCCACATCCGTCACCCCCTTTTCCTAGTTTAAATGCATATCCACAAACTGCCTGAATTTTTCACTTAGGATTCTTTTCCCTGCGGAAGAGAGATGTAGTCCATTAGCACAGTATAGTCTCTTGTTGGTCCATCTGTTGTCCCAGTTGCCAATAAATCTGAATCCTTCTTCTCTGCACCAGGTCTGGAGCCATGTATTAAAGCTGTTAACGCGATGCAGTCTTTTTGTCCCCTTACCAAGAACAGGTAGAACTTCTGAGAATGCAACAGTGTTAACAACGTGCTTGAGTTTCTCTCCCAGAGATTGGAAGTCCTTTTGGGCTGTAGAGGCACTGTTTCTAGCCAGGTCATTTGTGCCTAAGTGGATAATAACATCAAGTTTGGAGTGTTCACTTTTTGCGCTAAGTAATTCAACAACTTGGTTTGTATTCCTGCTGGCTGAAGAGCCTGGTAGGCACATGACTATCTTCTCTCCTTTGAACTGTGTTCCCAAGTTGGTGCCTCTGTTGATGGAATCTCCAAGTAGTAGTAGTTTTCTGTTTGGTGAGGTTTTCTTCATATTTAGTGCTTTAGCAGGGGATTGTTTCTATGATTGAGATGTTTAAATACCTCCGTGGCATAAAAGTTCAGGGAGAGAGCCTCTTTCAATTGAAAGCAAATTCTGCTATGAAAGGACATGGGATGAGGGTGAAGGGAGATAGGTTCAGGAGTGATATGCGGAAATATTTCTTTATGGAAAGAGTAGTGGATCCGTGGAATAGTCTCCCAGTGGAGGTGGTAGAGATGTGGACAGTAACTGAATTCAAAAAAGCATGGGACAAACACAGAGGATCTCTAAAGGTAAAAAGGAGACTGTTGTAGTTGTTATGGAAGGACAGACTAGATAGGCCATGTGGTCTTTTTCTGTCGTCATATTTCTATGTTTCTATGTTTCTATTGGGCATTGTCTGACTCATTTAAAGGCCCTTCAGTTTCTTTGAATTGGGCATCCTCATTAGCCAAGGCAGAGAAGGCATTGTGCAGGGATATCTCTTGATGTATAGGATGTCTCTGTGTTACAGGTCGCAATCTACCAGAACCCACTGTGATCCATTTGTTCCTGGGGCGTTTGATTCTTTGTGGGAGCGGTGGTTGACTTCGTTCAGTTTGTATCCTAGAAGAGGTGCGCTTCATTGCAGCCAGTTCCTCCCTCAGTAGAGACACTTCTTTATGCATGGCAGCTAGGTCTTTCCTTAGTAGAGTCAGTTCTTCATGCATGGCAGCTGACTTTAGACATATACGACAAGCTCTTAGTCTCCAAATGATTCGTCTTTGAATGAAAGTACCGCAGTTATTGCACTGAATACATGACATGTTTATGCAGCCCCGGAAGAGGAAGAAGAAGAAGAAAAGATGAATACGATGTGGCTTTTAACCCAAGTTAGGAACGATAGATGGCACGTCTGTGACCGCTATATAGGCAATGTAGCCCCTGGGGTGGGTGGGGTGAGGGGTAGGGTGGGCGGGAACCCAAGTGTCACTGGCCAGTAGGTTTTTCCTGAACTGTGGGCACACACAATGGAGTAGGTAAGGGAACCCACCACTAAGGACTCACAGTTATTTGGAGACAAAGACTCAGTTTTGCAGCAAACTCAGCAAAAATCACCTTTTGGGAGAGCTCTGAAAAGCACTCCTCTTCTTAAGGAACAGAAAGGCAATCTAAGCAAACCCACGTGCAGTTCAGGAAATGGAGGTCCACAACAATAACTCAGCAGGGGGGAGGGGTAGCCCCTGCAGGTAGGCTAAGAGAAAGTTTAAAACTTTACAGCAATGGAGTAGGTAAGGGAACCCACCACTAAGGACAATTAGATAGAAAAATATGTGGAGACAGAGTCACAGTTATTTGGAGACAAAGACTCAGTTATGCAGAAAACTCAGCAAAAATCACCTTTTGGGAGAGCTCTGAAAAGCACTCCTCTTCTTAAGGAACAGAAAGGCAACCTAGCAGTGACCATGGCATGGCTAGGTTCCCCATAGTGCTATGCAGTATTTTTTTCCAAGTGATATCTATGAGTTTCTGTTTCTGGGGCCCAATCACTGACATACCTGCTTGGTGTGTGTGCTCACATCCCATTTTTGGGTGTACGCAGTTCCTCCAGGAACATGCACTATGTACTAGCTAGCAGAGTGTCTGCAGTTGGCATGTGTATGGCTGGAACACCTTGCAGGGTGCAGCGGGTGGAGACTGGCTGTGCCCTCTGCTGGTGAATGTCAGATAGTGGTGAGGGGCAGCTGAGCTTTTCCAGGCCTACTGCCTGTTTGCCAGTGCTCTACGTGATGCGTACAGATCTGCATTGACTGCCCTGTAGGGTGCCTATTCCCCAGCAGGACTGGGGTTGATGGTCCCCTCTACTGCCACCATTGCAGAGATGTAGAATGTGGATCTGTTGGTGGGAGATCCTGGCCCCCACCCTGATCCAGAGAGGGCAGGTTGGGTGGTGCTACATAATCCGCTTTTGGTTCTAACCACCACCCTTCTCTTATAACATGTGACCATTGGCAACCACACAGGATATGCACTAGGGTGTTTTTGCTGGCAGCACTGGTTTAAATAAAAAAGGAAATGCCTCAGACAGCACTGATTTAAATTTAAAAAAGGAAATGCCTCAGACAGCCTTCTTACATGAGACCACTGCTGGATTGAACCAATGACCTCTGCCTCCACAGTCATTACAGTAACCAGTGGGCTACATCTTTATTGCTTCTGACCCTGCGCTGGCATGAACTTAGGGTTAACGCGCATTAACGTGCCACAGCATCCACTATCGCGCAGTACAGATTCTTGCTACCTTGCCGCCGGAACGTCCACTCCTTATATGGCATTCTTCACATTATCGCTGCAACTAGCGCCAGTAACATTAAGACGGTTTAGTAAATATACCCCTTAGTGTCATTCGTATATAGAGGGTGGCCCAAAAAAAGTGAGAACATTTAGTAAATTAAAAGCGTAGTTTACTTACTTACCTTTTTTAGCTATATAACGTCTTTATTTCAACAATTTCCGGTCACCATCTTTTTTTTAAAATTTGTCAATCGTTTACATCTGTCTTTTTGAATTTTTAAATAACTTATATGCTACTTTTTTTGGGCCACCCTGTAAATCATATGGTGGTAATTTTATCTTTATGTAAAACATATGGTGGTAATTTTATAAACTTTTGCTGTGCATAAAATCCCGAGGCTGTGTATGGAAGCATATGTGCAGTGACAAGGCATGTACTTTAACATGACATAGATGTAGGCATATTCTGGGGTAGAGTCTGGATAGAAAGAATGCAAGTGAAATTTCAATTTGTAGGCATATATTATAATATATGCAAATATGTGCATACTTTATGTGCAAGCATTTACAAGTGAAGGTAAATGTCTGTAGCTTCAGTCTAGCAGCAATTTCTGTAAGCTTAGCCCTACTATTTTATAAAGATGCATAGATGCTTATGTGTCCTTATAGAATAAGTTAAAAATAAGTGCCTTCTTGACCTACAAACCTAGGTGACCAGTTATAAAATTAGCCTCAGAGTATAATTATACATTCATAAGAGGTCATTTTAAAAGGCTTAGTTGTGATGTATGTGTATGTAGAAATCATGCAGACATCTCTGCAGTCATTCCACAAACATTGTTTACAGACGTCTCTGGTGCAGGAGTGTCCAGGTAGGTGAGGGGGCATGGTGGAGGTGCTATGGAGTTACATGTCTCTGTTTGATTCCAGGAACGATGGGGAAATCTGCATGCATATTCACATTTATACCTGTTGCAGGCATGAATAGTCATCAGGAAAGTGCTTATTTTGCCCTGAAAACATCTAGAGAGTGTAAATAAGATGGAGCGTTAAGAGACTAGTCTAAGAACACAAAGACCCAGATGGTGATTTGAACCCTGGCCACCCCACTCTCAATCCACTACATTTGCCATTATTCTGTTTGACATCTACAGTCAGTAATGCTATTCAGTGGATGTCTATGTAGGCCCGGTCCAACGACAAAGCAAGCAAACCACATAGAAAAGACACAAACCAGTCCAAAATATGGTATAAGTGCAAAACTGGATTGTCTTTATTAATTCCATTCTGTCCTGGGGTACACAATACCTAACTAGACATGGCTGTGTTTCTTCTTCAGGGGTTACATAGGTACTCCACAGCAGTAGCAAGCTGGGGAATAGCCTAGTGATTAGAGCACTGGCTTTGAAACTACAAGGCCAGGAGTTCAATTCCTACTAGTACTCCTGGTGGCCTTGGGCAAGTCACCTAACTTTTGAGTCACACCATTGCTCAGAAAAACCCAAGTTATCAATGTCCCTGTTTAATGTACATTTACCAAGTTTAAGTTACAATGTAAACCACTTTGATTGAAATGATAAAGCGGTATAAAAAACTTAAATAAATAAGTTTTCATGAGAAAATGAATGATACATTAAAAACAATAAAAATATTTCAATTCAAACACATAAAACAAAAATGATCACGCAGATAAAACAGGAAGAAACCATATTAAAGAAAACATTGGATGTCATCCTGATTGAGAACATGCATATTTATAAACAGTTGGACTAAGGGGTATGTTTACTAAACCGTGGTAAAGTAACAGATGATAATGGCAGCATTAAGGTGCCTGAAGTCATATAAGGCATTGGGTGGGTAGCACTGTTCCCTCTAAGCTGTGCGCGTGTGCGCGCGCACACACCTCGCCAAGCAAGCGCACATGCATTACAACAGAGCGCACAAAAATTACGGTTCTGATTCTAATAGAAAAAAACACAGACGTCTTAAAATTTAAAAGTTGTGATTGTAATTACTAGAAATTTTCCGCTTCATTTAGTAATCGTCTATTTTCATTTAATTTGATTAAAATCAATGTGGTGTACATACTGTATTCTGACGTGTAGTCAAATTTTATAGTATATAACTCCGAGTGTCGTTATGTGGCACACAAAAATTTAACCTTCCTTCAAAAGCTGCACAGCTGATATTTTATGCGCACACAGCCCACAGAAAATTAAAGGGAACATTGGTGGGTAGGGGGCGTCTCGGTGTTAGGGCATCTTGGGACATTTAATGTGCGCTAACAGGACAATGTGCGGTAAGGTGACAAGCATGCACCTTAAGGCACAGTAAGAAAGTGCCCTAAGGTAGAAAGCATGCACCTTAAGGCACAGTAAGGTGACAAGGTGACCTAAGGTGCGAAGCATGCACTGTAAGGCACAGAAAGGTGACAAAGTGCCCTAAGGTGTTTCAGGGCCACCAAACAACAACAGCAAACTGCCACAAAAGCAGCAGGAATAACCAGTCCAGAAATGTGGCAGTGAGGGACAAAGAAACCTTTATTGATCCTTGATAGGGACGAATCTGCCAAATAACCCGACACAGGCCGTGTTTCATGTATTACTTCTTCAGGGGTATTATGGCTCACATGCAAACATTTGTGTAATCATTCGTTAACACCAAGGAGTTACAAGCCACTGTAGTGCCCTTAATTCCACCTTCAGGCTTCACTTGCAACCGTATTCGTAAACATTCATTAACACAGTGGTTTTACAAGCCACTGTAGTGCCCTTGATTCCACTTCCAGGCTTCAGGATGAAGAGCAAGAGATTAGAAAGAACCTGAAGGGATCTTATCACACCATATAGAAGACGCCGTCAGGCTGGAAATTGAATATTGTTTTCCAGCCTGACGGCCATTATTTACAAAACACGGCCTGTGTCGGGTTATTTGGCAAATTCGTCCCTAGACTTGCCCCATAGAACAGGATCAATAAAGGTTTCTTTGCCCCTCACTGCCACGTTTCTGGACTGGTGCATCCTGTTTCAGGCCATACGCACAATACTTTGCTCCCCACATGCACATTTGCAGACTAACGCTGGAAATAGCTTACGCACTGCAAGGCTCAGTGAGGTGTAGAAAGCCACAAAACAATGGATAGACGCACACACACACACAGATACACACTCATATCAATGCGCTGTGCAAAAATAAGGATGATTGGCATTCATGCTTGCCACTCTTGTCCCGATCTCAGCTCAAGCATTGTTAAGGTGCGCTCTGCTGTTAACACCTGCTCAGTGTGCTGGTGCTGTCAGCCTGACTCTCCATCCAGCTGTGCATAGTGGAGCCTGTCTGTGTGGCTGATGGGTGTTTGTACCCTTGCTGGCTGATTCATTAAGGGTTGCACATGTTGATGCTGTACCTGCACTGTAGACTAAAGTTTAGCCACAGGGACATACACTGCATGATCCACAGCCAGGACTGAACCTGCGACCTTCCACTCATATACACACCAACTGTGATGTAGTGCACTACAGTGCTGTCACAGGGTTATAACAGTCCCTGGGGATGTCATGCTTACCATCAGACAGACCTTGGAACATGTTGCACTGAGCACAGTGCACTGGACCAGGGCATGGCTTTGGTCTGCTGCAGATGGGTGCTGTTGTCCCCTCCACCAACACCCCCCATACCATACTAACATGCCCATGTTTTGTCAGTGTTGGTGATGCGCAGTCCCAGGCCCGCCAGCATGCGGGTTGGCGGGTGCCTAGGGTGTAGGGTCTGGATTCGGGGGAGGGGGCAGAGGCATACATGGACAGCCACACATTCCCCCACAACCATCTGCCTCTGCAGGGACCCCATCACTGCCTGCCACTGTTATGTCTCTTCAACCTGGGGAAAAGATGGCTGAGGGGTGTTATGATAGAGGTCTATAAACTATTGGCTGGAGTGGAATGGGTAAATGTAGAACGATTGTTTACACCATCAAAATGTAGTAGGATTAGGGAAAATGCAATGAAGCTATGGTGTAACCCATTGAGGACTTCAGGAAGAGAATGGCTTCTCAGTCAATGCATATTCAAACTCTGGAATTCATTTCTAGAGGATGTCATAAAGGCTGTTAGTGTAGCTGGGTTTCCAAAAGGTTTGGACAGGCTCCTGGGGGACAGTCCATAAACCATTACTGAAGAGGAGCCCAGAATATCCCCTGCTTGCCCCCAATAAATGCATTGTGGATCCTGTGTGTCTTCTGGGGAGACTGCTAGGTACTTGTGACCTAGATTTGCCACTGTTGCACACAGGGTACTTGGCATGATGGATCTTGGTCTGCGCAGTATGGTATATTTTCAGATCCTATGTTCTTATGTGCCACCTAGGTGACTGCCCGGTCTGCCCTGTGCATCAGCACCCCCCAGTGCATGACCCACATGCCACATCCTCTGCCCCATTTGAACCATCAGCATAGTGCCCTTTCATACTTGGGCACTATTCTGTTGCTGCTAATGGAGCACTACTCTCACTGTCTTGGGCTCACCTGTCTGTGCATTGCATTGCAGACATTGAAATAGGCTCTTTCCTCAAAATACACCCTTTCCATGAGATTTTGATATGCGTTAGGTTGCAAAATCAGCGTTGAGGGAGCAAGCCTTGTTCACCCCCACTCCCCGCCCATTGACCCCCACTCTCCACTCCGTGCATGCCTTATCATTCACGCTGCTGGTACCAGTGTAATATAAAGTGTTTATTTATTTATTGTCTAAATACTGGTATACACTATCAAAGTTGATTTTACTTTTATATTTTTATCATAGTCTTATGGGTATGTTTACTAAACCACGGCAAAGGAGCAAGTGTGCCGTTAGCGCACGCTTTTGGCACACCTGCACCCTTAGAACATCCAAAACACTGGTACCAGCAGCGTAAATGAGTTGGGAACCTCTGCTCTAGGGACTGCTCATGTCTATGGTGTATGTGATCTATAAGATAAAATATTGGCGTTTATGGCATGTTTATTTTATCTGCAATAGAGGTTCCTTCTTTATTACCATGGTTTAGTACTGGGTAAAATAAAGGGACATGGTCTGCAGGAGCCACAGCTGGGACCTATACCTGTAACCTTCTGCCCCTGAATACACTGGCTGTGTGTTCTGCACCAAACTGTTGCCACAGAGGCAGGTCATTCCTTGGGGATACCATTACTGTTCGTCAGACAGACCTTGTCTTTTGCAATGCACGGCACCCACCTAAACAGGCCTTGGCCTTGGTCTGCTGTGAGCAGATGCCACTGCCCCCTCCACCACCAGCACCCCTCCGCCACCATGCTGACATGCCCTTATGTCGGTGGTGCTGGTGGTGCGCAGTCCCAGGCCATCCAGTGTGCTGGTAGGAGGCTGCCTATGGTACATAATATGGGGTAGGAGTGCCTACATAGACATCCATGTTTCCCCCCGGCACCGACTGCCAATGTTATGTACCCTTTGGGGTACCTCCTGGGTAATGTCCATTGTGGCACTATGGGAGACACACTCGTAGACATGTTTGCCTTTGGTCAGTTGTTGTCTTACTGGTTTTCCGTTTCTACATTCCTATGTGTCACCTAGGCATCTGCCTAGTCCAACCTGTGCCCCGGCTGTCCCACTGCATGCTCCACCTGTGGCCCCCTGTACCCCATTTGCAGCCTCACCATAGTGCCCTTTCGTACTTGGGCACTATGCTGTTGCTGGCCATGTATCACTACTATCACTTTTCTTGGTCTCCCTGCCTTTGCTTTTCATTGCTGACTGAAATGGTTTCGCTCTCCTGCAAATGTGCCTCTAACGCAAGGTTTTCAATGGCGTTAATTTTCAGACCCTGATTTCACAGTGTTAGTGTGCCTGGAGCCTCTCCCTGCCCACTCTCTGCCCATTGACCCCTTATCTCCGCCCTCTGGGGAGCCTTACTCCACCCTCTGTGCGCCTTAACGCTGCCGGAGACGTTATCGCGTGATAAGTGACGTTATCGCATGGTATATCGTTTGATAATGTCACTTATCGCGCAATAACATCGCCAGTGCAACGTTAGCACTGTTTAGTAAACATGCCCCATAGAACAGGATAATGAACTTGGGGGGTTATATGGGGTACAACAAAATAGTATAACTTCTAACTATATACTGTACATATGTGCATTGATGGATCTGTTTAGTGTATTATATTTGGTTAAGAGTATATTCACGGGGTATGGGTTAGGCAGAGGGGTGATTTTATGTGATTGGTCTATTGCACTTCAATGAGAAAATGAGAAAAAATAGGAGATAAACTGGGAATCTTTGAACTTATTCTTTGTATCATTTATTTCATTTCATTTAATTTCATTCATTTCATTTATTAAAATTTGATATACCACCCCTCATGTGTTATAAAGGTTAAAGCTCAAATGAAGAGTATATTTACATTTTTAAAGTTGTGTTATTTAATATCCACTTCTAAAAATATTTAATCCCACTTAACATTTGTGAACTTAATAGACACAGAAATTATTATATAGATTAATGATAATACAAATCATTACATGTATGCCAAAAATTAGAAACACTTGTACTGCATCCACATTGCAACCATTAGTTCCAGCCCTTTGACTCTTTAAAATTAATTTAAGAACAATACATGCATCCAAAATTGAGAGAGTTTAAGAACATTCCTACCATCAGCCATGGTCCCTGTAAATTCATCTGTTGTTCTAATGCATAACAAAATCTATGCGAATATACTAAAAATATACGGTTTAGACATAATTTAAAATAAAACATTAAAACAAACTGAGTAAAAACCTAACGGGGACCATATGAGCTGAATTAAAAAAGATAAGAACATTCTTAAAAAAACACATAGGTGTATGTTTACTAAACCGCGGTAAAGGAGCAAGTGTGTGGTTAGCATGCGCTAATGGCGCACTTGTGCACTTAGCATGCCCAAAAAGCCACTTTAGCACACTCTAATGGTACCAGCAGCATGAAGCGCCTTGTGGGTGGAGAGAAGGCATGCATGGGGCAGAGAGTGGGGATCAATGGGCGGGGAGTAGGCAGGAACAAGGCTTGCTCCCTTAACACAAGCACCTTAATGGCAAGAACCCTAACGCAACTTAAAACCTCGCAGAAAGGGTGTTTTTTGAGGAACGAGAGCCAATTTAACATCTGCAATGTGATGCACAGACAGGGGAGCCCAAGAGAGTGATAGTAGTGCTCCATTAGCAGCAACAGCATAGTGCACTATGTTGATGGTACAAATGGGGGCAAAGGAGGAGGCACATGGGTTTATGTTTATATATATGTTTATTACAATACTTGATATACCGCACCTTATTAATCCAGGGCAGTTCACAATCAACAATAAAAAACAACGGTCTTAGGCCAGAGAAAAGAAAAGAACTCCATTAAATGACAGCAAAGAGAAAAGGAGAAGGAAAACAGAAAAGGATAAGAAAGAGAGGGAAATTGGGGGGTGGGAGATAGCAGAGAGGTAACATAGAAGATCTGGGGGAGAAAGTTTAGGTAATGGTGGATGGCAAATAAAAAGCGGATTGAAAAAGATGAGTTTTTAAAAGGATTTTGAATTTCACAAAAACTGACTCCTGCCATACTGCAGAGGGAAGAAAGTTCCATAGTGAGGGTCCCAGAAAAAACAGGAACATAAGATATACCATAAATGGGTCAGACCAAGATCCATCAAGCCCAGTCTCCTGTTTCCAACAGTGGCCAATCTAGGTCATAAGTACCTAGCAGTTTCCCCAAAAGACACAGGTTCCTCAGTGCTTGTATTGGGTCAAGCAGTGATATCCTGGGTCCCTTTTAATAATGGTTTATGGACCTTTCCTCCAGGAACTTGTCCAAAGCTTTTTAAAACCCAGCTACACTAACAACTTTTACTACATCCTCCGGTAACAAATTCCAGAGTTTGATTATATGTTGAGTGAAAAAATATGTTCTCTTATTAGTCTTAAATAGGTTACCCTGTAGCTTTATTGCATGCCCCCTAGTCTTTCTATATTCTGATAACATAAACAGTCAATCTAAGTTTACCCATTCCACGCCATTCATTAATTTATAGGCCTCTATCATATCTCCCCTCAGCCATCTCTTTTCCAGGTTGAAGAGCCCTAACCTTTTTAGCCTCTCTTCATAGGGGTATCCTTCCATCCCCTTTACCATTTTGGTGGTTCTTCTCTGTACCTTTTCTAATAACGCTATATCATAAGAACATAAGAACATAAGATATGCCATACTGGGTCAGACCAAGGTCCATCAAGCCCAGTATTCTGTTTCCAACAGTGGCCAATCTAGGTCATATGTACCTAGCAGTTTCCCCAAGGGACACAGGTTCCACAATGCTTGTATTGGTTCAAGCATTGATATTCTGGGTCCCTTCTTAATAATGGTTTATGGACCTTTCCTCCAGGAACTTGTCCAAACCTTTTTTAAACCCAGCTACACTAAAAGTCTTTACTACATCCTCCGGTAACAAATTCCAGAGTTTGATTACACGTTGAGTGAAAAAACTTTTTCTCTTATTAGTCTTAAATAGTTTACCCTGTAGCTTCATTGCATGTCCCCTGGTCTTCCTATCCTTTTTAATATACGGCGACCAGAATAGCACACAATATTCAAGGTGCAGTCACACCATAGAATGATACAGAGGCATTATAATATCCTTTGTTTTATTTTCCATTCCTTTCCTTATGATACCTAGCATTCTATATGCAGAGTACCGAGTGGACTGGAGGTGAGCACAGGAGGGAGATGGGAGCACCAGAAGGTTAATATGAATAGAGCGAAGGCTGCAAGAGGGGGTGTGGAATTGCAATAAGTCAGTCAAATATTGTGGAGTACCGGTGTGTTTAACATGATGAGTCAGTGATAAGATTTTGTGTTGAAAACGATAGGCTATAGTAAGCAAATGTAATTTGATGAGAGTGGGTGTGATATGGTCTCAGCGGGAGAAGTGGATGATGATCCGGGCAGCTGTATTCTGTATCAGTTGTGTCTTAGTGATACCAGTGAAGGCCAGGTTACAGAAATCTAAATGAGACATTACCAAAGACAAGAGCAGAGTAGTCAAAGCCTGCGGGGAGAAGAAAGGGTGGATGGCACGTATCTGATGGAGGTAATAGAAGGTACAGCAGGAAAGGAGTGAGATATGTTCTTGAAAGGTAAGCGTGGAATTGAGGGCCAGGCCGAGATAACAAATGGAGGAGACAGGGCCAGCCCGTCCATTGAGCAAGAATGTTTTTTGCACAGGGCCCCGCGTTTCAGGAGGGCCCGCGCAAAGAACATTCTGCTTTTTTCAAAATTAAATTAACAAAAAAAAAAACGCTGGCTGCTACCGCTGCCGCTGCCGCCGCAGCAGCGGCAGAATGGACTGTCCCGCGGGGCCCCCTCTGCCCGGCTGAATCCCTCCCTCCCTCCCTCCGTGATGGCTGAGCCCCTCCGTGCCGGCTTTGAGAGTCGCGAAGGGAGAGTGTCTCCCTCGCGTCTCTGTTAAGCCTGCAGGGGCAGAAGGGAAATTTCCCATCAGCCCTTGCGGGCTTAACAGAGACGCGAGGGAGACACTCTCCCTTTGCGACTCTCAAAGCCGGCACGGAGGGGCTCAGCCGTCACAGAGGGAGGGAGGGAGGGATTCAGCCGGGCAGAGGGGGCCCCGCGGGACAGTCCATTCTGCCGCTGCTGCAGTGGCAGCGGCAGTGGCAGCAGCCAGCGTTTTTTTTAAATTTAATTTTACTTGAGCCGATGGGGGGGGGGGGGGGGTTGGACTGGTAATGGGCTATGGGGGGCTAGGACTGGAAATGGGCTGGGGGGGTTAAGACTGGAGGTGGGCTGATGGGGTTAGGACTGGTAATGGGCTGTGGGCTGTTGAGGGGGGGTTAGAACTGGTAATGGGCTATGGGGGGGTTAAGACTGGTAATGGGCTGTGGGCTGATGGGGGCTGTCTGGTAATGGGCTATGGGGGGGCTAGGACTGGAAATGGGCTGGGGGGCTTAAGACTGGAGGTGGGCTGATGGGGTTAGGACTGGTAATGGGCTGTGGGCTGATGGGGGGTTAGGAATGTTAATGGGTAATGGGGGGGTAGGACTGATAATGGGCTATGGGGGGCTAGGACAGGAAATGGGCTGATGGGGAGGGGTTAGGACTTGAGGTGGGCTGATGGGGTTAGGACTGGTAATAGGCTGTGGGATGAAGTGGGGGGGGGGGGTTAGGACTGACAATGGGCTATGGGGGGGTAACGACTGGTAAGGGGCTGTGGGCTGATGGGGGCTTTCTGGTAATGGGCTATGGGGGGGTTAGGACTGATAATGGGCTATGGGGGGCTAGGACAGGAAATGGGCTGATGGGGAGGGGTTAGGACTTGAGGTGGGCTGATGGGGTTAGGACTGGTAATAGGCTGTGGGCTGAAGGGGGGGTTAGGACTGGCAATGGGCTATGGGGGGCTGACTGGAAATGGGTTGATGGGGTTAGGACTGGAAGTGGGCTGATGGGGGTTAGGACTGGTAATGGGTTATAAGGGGGGCTTAAACTGAAAATGGGGTGATAGGGGGTTAGGACTGGAAGTGGGTTGATGGGGGGGGCTAGGACTGGTATTGGGTTGGGGGGTTGCTAGGACTGGAAATGGGCTGATGGGTGGCTAGGACTGGAAATGGGCTGATGCAGGGACTAGAAGGGAATGCATGCTGGGTGAGGCTGGAACTAGAAGGGAGCTTATGTTGGGGGAGGATTAGAATGGGATGGGGCTGGAAGAGTAAAATGGAGAAGGGAAATATATTTTGTGTGGGAGGGATAAAAAATCTACAATTGGCTGGGTATTGGGAGAGTAAGTGGGGATTGAGGATGGAGGGGTAAAATTTGAGTGGATGAAATAGGAATGAGGAAAGAGCAAAAGGAGAAAGATTAGTATGTTAAAGCAGATGTAGAGAGAGAATGGAAAAAAACTAGAAGAGAGAAGAAAGGACAAATGGACAGCAGACGATGGAGAGTTAGCAGAAGACACAAAGAAACCAGAAGAAAGTGGCTGGAGCAATTGCAGCTGAAAAAAATGCACAAAAGGTAGAAAAATATCTCTTTATTTTGAATTTATTAATTGGAATATGTCAGCTCTGGTAAATGCGCATCATTAACGTCTGCGCTTTGTTTAGTACAAGAGCAAATTAATGTTTAGTTTTATTTCTACAGTGTTGTACATTCCAAGTTTGGCTTTTGGGATTCCCAGTTTAATTATTGTCTTCCTGTTTCTAAATTGTGATTACTTGTTTGGTGATGGTCTATGTTCTGCATGTGTAACTGAGCTGAGGTGTTCTGACATTGCCACTTGTTCTCTTTCCCCAGTAGGTCATGTATTCTTGTTCTCTGAAATGTATTGGTTTTATATTTGCAGTGTTGCCTTTTGATTGGTAGAGTATGGTGCTTTGTGAGTCCTGGTAGTGCTGTTAGGATACGGCGGGTTTGCTATGGGTTCTAAATGGGCAGTGTTTGTAGTAGTTCCTAATGTGTCTGGCAGTTGGCACTGGATTATAGTAATGTAAAAATCCTTTAGTCTTTCTTTATCCATACACTCATTAAGAGGCACGTTTACTAAAAGTTAGTATATGGTAACATTATGCAAATGAGGCCCCTTATGCAAATGAGGCCCCGCACCGAGTCTCCGCACATGGCCCCGCACCCCCCTTGGGCAGCTCCTGGGAGGAGACTAGAGGGATAGTAGTACCAGCGAGAGTAGGGGCGACTGTGGGACATGGGCTACTGAAAGTGAACCAAATTGCAAGTGTGTTAGATAGGTTAAGATGAAGATAGTTGGAAGAGAGCCAGGTAGAGATGTGCTGCAAACAGTCATTGAGTATGGAGTGATTTGGCTGATGTGGGATAGTATGATGAAACAGAATAATGTCATCTGCATAATAATATGCGGATAACCCAAACTGTTGTGTAAGGACGGCGAGGGGTGCTAAAAAGATGTTAAAAAGGAGGGGGGCCAAAACAGAGCCCTGAGGAACACCACAACGCAGGGGAACGTGATCAGAGGAGGCTGAGTTGAAATGCACTGAGAAGAAACGTGAAGAAAGATAGGAGTGAAGCTATCGGTGGAGCATCCCATGAAGCCCAGAATCCCATAGTTGTGAAAGCAGAAGAAAGTGGTCAATGAGGTCAAAAGCCTCTGATAGATTGAGGGAAACTGCCAGAGTAATGTCACCACATTCGTGAGCTGTTCAGTGGGAGCTGCTGGTGCACAGGGAGGACAAAGCAGCTGCCTAGATGGCACATAGTAACATAAGACTAAAAAATATGCCATACTGTGTCAGACCAAGGTCCACCATGCCCAGCATCTTGTGTCCAACAGTGGCCAGTCTAGGGCACAAATACCTAGCAGTTTCCCCAAAAGACACATAGGATCCCCAATAACTGTAATGTGGCAAGCAGTGCATAGCCTGGGTCCTCTTTAGCAATGGTATATGCACCGCTACCCAGGAACCCGTCCAAACATTTATAAACCCAGATACACTGCCAGATTTTACCACATCCTCCAGTAATGGATTGCAGGGTCTCATTACACATTGACTGAAAAAATATATTCACCTAGAAGATCCAAATGGGTTACATTGTAGCCATATTACAGCCTAATCTGTCCACATTCTGATGGCATAAAAAAGCGACCTACATTTACCTCTTCCACTCCAGTCAATAATCAATGCAATAATCTATAGACCTCTATCATATCCATTTCTTCCCCAGGTTGATGAGTGCCAACCTTTTTAGCATCTCCACAAAAGGGTATTCTGCCATCCGCATTACCATCTGTGATGTCCATCATGATCCCACAGTGACAGTGGCAGCATACAGTCCTGCTATTGCTGCGGAAAGGCAATGTGCCACATGGGGCGGTCCAAGGGTCCTGGCATCCCAGGCAGAAATCCAGGCTACCCCCCACCGCTGCCGCAGAACAAAGCTGTGGGGGAAGAGGCCTATAGTGCCAGAAGCTGTAGCCCCTCAGGCAGCTGCAACATGCAGGCACTCAGGAGACTACCACAGCAGTAGCTGTCATCCTCTACCCCAGACGTATCATTGGCAGGCAGTGATGAAGTCCCTGCAGAAGCAGATGGTTGTGAAGAGGGCTGTGTGGCTGTCCATGTATGCCTCTGCCCCCACCATCTGGACCATGCACCCTAGGCACCCGCCAACCTGCATGTTGGATGGGCTGGGACTGTATACCACCAACACGGACAGCACACAGGCATGTAAGCATGGTGGGGGGGGGGAGTGGTTGGCTGAGAGGCCTGTGCACAGTGCGCATTGCAACATGGGCCAAGGTCTGTCTGATTCAAAGTATGTCAGCCCCAGGAAGTATTGCAATCATATGGCAGCACTGTGGCTCAATGCACAAAGTGGTGTGTGTATATGAGTGGAGGGTCACAGGGTTGGGTCCTGGCTGTGGATTATGCATTGCATGTCCATGTGGCTGAACTTTAGCCCACAGTGCAGGTACAGTACCAACATGTGCACCAATGAATCGGCCAGCAAGGGTACAAACACCCATCAACTACACAGACAGGCTCCACTATCCACAGCTGCATGGAGAGTCAGGCTGATAGTACTGGCACACTGAGCAGGCATTAACATCAGGGCACGCAACAAGCTCCTGCACAAGGAGCACCTATTAACAATGCTCAAGTGATAGTGGGACCAAGGTGGCAGGCATGAATGCCAACAATCCCCATTTTTGGGGTGTGTGTGTGTGTGTGTATGTATGTTTGTGTGTGTATGTCTTTTGATTTAATCATGGTTTTCTACACCTCACTGAGCCTCACAGTGCCTAAGATGTTTCCAGCCTTAGGGGTATGTTTACTAAAGGGCGCTATTTCCGCTGCTGAGAAGTTATCATGCGATAAGGTATGTTATAACGTGATGATGGTGCTTTACCAGGCGATAAGCTACCTTAGCGTGCGATAACGCGTGCAGCGGTGCAAACGAGCGCTGAAGGTGGAGAAAGGCTCCCGGAGGGCGAAGGAAGGCTCCCCAGGGGAGGAGAGAGAGGGTCAATGGGTGGAGAGTGGGAGGGGAGAGGCTCCCTGCACACTAATGCTGTGGAAGCCGGGTCTGAAAACTAACGCCAGTGAAACCCTGGCGTTAGGGCAGATTTGAAGGAAAGAGAAACCATTTACGTCAGCAATGTACAGCAAAGCCAGGGAAACCTAAACAAAGTGATAAGTGTGATACATATGCATGGAACAAAAGGGCAAATAAACATTGAAAATGACCTGAACAAAATGGAAAAAAAACATAACCAAGATGGGCAATAGTGATATTAATGGGAAACATCAAAAAACACTACCGAGAAAGCTACAAAAAAATATATTAATTTTGGAAGGGTCTATGCTCTGTCCCCATACAAGGTGAATGATCCCACAGTGCATAGCGCTGATCAGGGTTTTCCCTTTTTATTGGACAGGTTTCTTATGGCATGCACATATGCGGCAACAGCAGGGTGGGCATGTCGGAAAAGGGCAACTGTACAGATGTTTGAAAATGGGATACAGAGGGCTGCAGGCGGCACATGCTGTGGTGCAGCTGGGGCACAGTGCAGATTAGGGAGATGCCTAGGTGGCACATAGGAATGCTGAAACTGTAGAGCATCCAGACAGCAACTGATGAGGGCCCAACATGGACACGAGTGTGTTTCTCACAGTGTCACAGGGGATAGTATCCAGCAGGTACCTCCAAGGGCACAGAACATTGGCAGGCGGTGGTGGGGGGGGAAGCATGGACGTCTATGCAGACACCCCTACCCCATATCCCACAACATAGGCAGCTGCCTACCAGCACACTGGATGGCCTGAGACTGCGCACCATCAGCATAAGGGCATGTCAGCATGGTGGCGGAGGGGTACTGGTGGTGGAGTGGGCAGTGGCATCTGCCCACAGCAAACCATGGCCTAGCCCTGTTTAGGTGGGTGCCGTGCACTGCAACAGATAGGCTCTGTCTGACAAACAGTCATGGTATCCCCAGGGAATAAACCATCCCTGTGGTGACAGTGTGGTGCAGTACACACAGCCAGTATGTTCAGATGCAGAAGGTCACAGGTTCAAGTCCCAGCTGTGGCTTCTGCCAACCCAGTCCCCATATTTTACGTGGTAATAAAGACGGAATCTTTATTGCAGATAACATAAACATGCCTGAAATGCCTATATTTTACCCTACAGAGCACAGACACTATAAACATGTGCAATACCTAGAGCAGAGTTTCCCAAATGCAGTCCTGGAGGGCCAAAAACCATTCAGGTTTCATGCTGTCTCTTATAAAGATGCCTGTGCTGCATTTCTATGCACCGCCCCCATGGTATGCAAATATATCTCATGCATATTCATTAGGGACAGCATGAAAACCCAAACAGTGTTTGGCCCACCAGGACCAGAGTTGGGAACCTCTGCCCTAGAGCAGCGGCCAACAGGGGCAGAAACACCCGCACCCACAGGCTCCATTATCCAAAGCCTCATGGAGAGGCAGGATGTTGGGCCCTGTGTGCAGCAGCATCTCCCAATACTAGCACTTGCATACCTTAGCAATGCCGCACTAAACCTTGGAATACGTTACACATATATCAAAAGGTTACTATGATTAATGGCAGATAGCAATTCCTAAGTTCAGCAACATTTGCTGATTGAGCTGCATCATAGCAACCTTTCTGATGTCTGTGGAGTGTGTTTTAGTTCTGGTTTTTGACAGTGTTTACAACCTCGGGGAGTGACCCCAACAGTATTGCATACCATAGCCATGCCTGCACTGTGCCCAGGACTGGTGCAGTGGCCAGGGCTGCCAAAAGCCTCTATATTTGCACAATGCTGGCATAGGTGTGGGAGTGTGTGTCTGTCTATCCAGTGTGTGGTGGCTGCCAACACCTTACTCAGCCCACACTGCTTGCACTGTTTCCAGTGTTAGCTTGTCAATGTGCATAATGAGGAGCAAGGTACCGTGGGTATGGCCTGGACAGGGTGGCCTGGGCAGGATGTATCTGCACAGGGCATAGGGCAATGGCTGGGACATTGTAGTGCCCGACCACCACCTGCACAGACAGGGTGGCCACAGCATGTCCTCCTGGGTGGTCACTCTTACCCTGACTGAGCAGTGACCATGGCATGGCTGGGTTCCCCCATAGTGCTATATAGCATTTCTCACAAGTGATATTTATGGGTTCTCTTTTTTGGGGCCCAATCACTGACTTATCTGCTTGGTGTGTATGCTGACATCCCAGTTTTGGGTACATGCATCTCCTTCAGGAACATGCACTATGGACTAGTTAGCAGACTGTCTGCAGTTAGTATGTGTATGGCTGGAACACCTTGCAGGGTGCTTTGGTTGGAGACTCACTGTGATTGTGGCTGGAGAATGTCAGATAGTGGTGGGGGCAGCTGAGTATTTCCAGGCCTACTGTCTGCCTTGCCTTATGGATGTGTACAGATCTGCATTGACTGTGCTGTAGGGTGCCTGTTCCCCAGCAGGACTGGGGTTGATGGTCCCCTCTACTGCCACCACTGCACAAAGGTAGAATGTGGATCTGTTGGTGGGAGATCCTGTTTACAACCCTGAGCCATAGAGAGCAGGTTGGGTGGTGGTACATAATCTGCCTATGGGTCCAAACACCCCCTTCACCTACATCATGTGACCATGGCACCAACACAGGATATGTGATATGCACTATTCTGGGTGCATCATAGCCCATAAGGGCTAGACATGACTGAGAAATACAGATGGACACTAGATGTATCCTCGGTGTGTCTGCAGGAACTACCTATCTCACACACACTAGCACTGATGGGGACCTGCAGCATGGCCTATTTCAGTCATGAAAGGTGCTGTGGACCTGGTGCTGGGGCCCCACCTCACCCTCAGGGTGAACACAGTATCTGCACAATGTGACAGTCTGTAGCTACTCTGTGCCAGTAACACACAAGGTCAGTACCCCCTACCAGGCTGAGGTGCTGTGGGGGTGCACATGGTCAGTTCCCCCTACCAGGCCGAGGTGCTGTGGGGGTGCATACCCCATCTTGTGATCATCTGTAGACTGCTAATTTGCATGTGCAGTGCATCATGTGTACGGGTGGGTTAACCCTATCCTGGCAACCACAGCAGACAGTTTGTGTGGTGACCTGAAGTCCTTCTGTAGCCAGCTGGGGGTTTGTTAGTAGCTGTAGCCCACTGGTTACTTCACTGCCTGTGGAGCCAGAAGTCATGGGTTTGATCCCACAGTGGGGTTATATGATAGGGCTGTCAGGCATTTTCTTTTTTTAATTTAAATTAGTGCTGCCAGTAAAAACACACTCACAGTGCTGCAACCTTAAGGTGCCTCATAAGGCACCCTATAAAGCACCTTATAAGGTGCCCTATAGGAAACATTATAAGGTGCCTAGGCAGACAGTGCACTTTATAATGTGCCCTCTGGTGTGCCTTATAGGGTGCCTTATGCAGCACCTTAGGTTACGGCACTGTGAGGGTGTGTTTGCTGGCAGCACTAATTTAAATTAAAAAAGAAAATGCCTCAGACAGCACTGATTTAAAGTAAAGGGTAATGTCTCAGACAGCCTTACTTATTAAGCCCACTGGGGGAGTGAACTCATGACCCCTGTTTCATCAGTCAATGCATTAACCATTGTGCTACACCTCTGTTGCTCTGTTTGTATGTCAGCACACCTAATTAAGGCTAATGCATGTTAACGTGCCACTGCTCCCTCTATCGCACGAAAACAGACTTTATCACACGATAACCCAAAATGCTACCTTAAGACCAGAACGCCCACTACCTTATATGGCATTTGTCACAGTAAGCCTGCAACTAATGCCGGTAACATTAAGACGGTTTAGTAAACATACCCCTTAGTCTGCAAATGTGCATGATGAGGAGCAAAGTATTGCGGGTATAGGCTGAAACAGGGCAGATTGGCCAGGATGGGTCTGCATTATTTATTTATTTATTATACCACACTATTTAGAATAGTGTGGTTTGCATGTATACTAACAGGTACTTTTTATTCCCTTGTCCCTGAAGGGCTCACAATCTAAGTGTACCTGAGGCAATGGAGGGTTAAGTGGCTTGCCCAAGGCCATAAGGAGTGGCCATGGGACTAGAGACCCCAGCCCCTCCAGCCTCAAGTTGCTTGTCCACATGCAGGACTTGAACCCCCAGCCATCTGGCCTGAGGTAACATGTCCCAACCACTGAGCCACTCCTCCCTCCATTAGAGGCAGGGTGAATAGCTGAGATGTTGTAGTGCCCATCTGTCATGTGTATGGCCTGGGTGGCCACAGCATGTCATGCTGGGAGGGCACTCTCACTCTGACCATGGCATGGCTATGTATCCACATAGTGCTATATAGTGTCTGGTTCTAGTGGTGTGCATGCATCTCCAGGGGGACTGATCACTGAACTAACTGCTAGGTGTCTGTGTCTTATATTCCAAGTATGGGTGCACATGGTCCCTCTCTGCACATGCAATGTGTACTGACCATCAGACTGTCTACAATTGATATGTGCATAGCTTGAAAACCCAGTGGTGAGCAACAGGTGCAGTCTGACTGTGCTTGCTGTGGGTGAATGATAGATCTAGATGGTTAGGTTATGAGGTGTTCCAGACCTATATGCAGTGGTATTGGTAGGGTCAGCAAAACCCTAGTAACAGTCCCTTGCAAGTCTAGAAGCTCCCTTCCCCCCATGGCATCAGCATTATAACACTTGGTAAAGACATGCACTGTTCTAGGTGGGTCCTTGTCTGACAAGGAGAAAGCCAGATGTGAGTAGCACATACTGCAGGACACAAGGTAACTATCATATCATACTGCAGCCAATACCTGCCACACACTGGAAGTGATGGGGATCTACAACAAGGAGAGCAAAAACTATTGCTTATATAGCTGGTACTAGGGACCTGGTGCTGGGCGCCCATCCTCACCCTCAGGGTGACCTCAGAAACTGCTCAGTAGCAGGGTTTGTAGCTGCTCTGTGCTTGTATCACACACTGTCAGTGCATCTTACTGAGCTGAGGTGATGGATAAGTGCATTCTCCATTTGGTGATCAGCTGTAGACTGCTGTTCTGCATGTGCACTGCATCATGGGTACTGGTGGGGCTACGCTATGCCAGCGCACACAGCAGATATTTTAGGTGGTGACCTGCAGTCTCTTTGCATCCAGCTATTTCTGTGCATAGAAAGGTGGAGGTGTAGCCTATTGGTTAGTGCAAGTTCTCCATGGGCAGGGGAGTAATTCCCACTTGTTCTTTTTGTGACTGTGCTACTCAGATCATTTTCATGCCTGTAACAGTCATGGCTCTGCAGATCGGTGCTGCCAGCCCATACCACCCTCTCCTCAGCTGTCATTTGTCCTTCATCTGTCCTTCATACCACCCTCTCCTCAGCTGTCATCTGTCCTTCATCTGCCTCTGTTGGCTATGTACAGTCCTGTATTCTTCTGCAGGCTGCTACTCCATGACCTACATTGGTACTCTTTTCCTCATTATGGCTCTTCGTGCTCGCCTCTTCTGTGCCTGATCTGCATATAACTACTACTACTCTGTCCTCCTGTCACTGCAAACATCCTGCCGCTTCTGGTTCTGCTGGGGACACATCTTCTCCATCCTATGCCACACACTGACATTGCAGCACCTTACATTGGCACCACCCTGTGCATTGGTACAGCTGCTTCCCACATGCTGGTCCACTTTACTGGCTGCCACATACGGTGTCCACCGATATGGCAGGTCCATCAACTCCCACCTGTCCTTCCTTCTATCACCTTTACATTGACATTCCTTGGTGCTCTATCGAGTGTTCGAGTTATAGCCATTTTCCTGCCTTAAGGTGCATGCTTTCCACCTTAGGGCACCTTGTCTCTCCTTAGGGCACCTTGTCTCATGTTAGGGCACCTTATCACATATTAGACATCATGTCTCTCTTTAGGTCACCTTGTCTCTCTTTAGGATGCCTTGTTTCATGTTAGGGCACCTTATCTCATGTTAGGACACCTTGTCTCATGTTAGGGCACCTTATCACATATTAGGACACCTTGAATCTCTTTAGGACGCTTTGTCTCATGTTAGGGCACCTTATCTCATGTTAGGGAACCTTATCACATATTAGGATGCCTTGTCTCTCCTTAGGACATCTTGTCACCTTACAGCACTTGGTCCTCTTAGCTCATATTAAATGGCTTTCACAATTGTACGTAAAGGTACAGTTGTGTTTATGTGACGTTTTCAGTTTATAATTTGCTCTTTTTAGAGAAACTGATTTCTACAAAGTATGATTGAAAGTTCACATTCCTCAGAAGTTACTTTGTATCAGCATTTGTTGGCCCAATCTGCCACTCTCTCTCCTGCTATGTAACTGGGCTAGCCTAGACACCAGGCTTCTCCATGTTCTCCTTTACCTTCCCCCACCCCTTTTTGGCCCTGCACACCCAGTTTTTTTCTTGCTCCCTTGTTCCCGAACAAAACATAACGTACTTTAAGAATGGTATCAAACTTTGGTCGCAGCTTTATTAACAAGATTTTAACACGAGGCCAACCCAAACCAACATAACTCATCAAGATATACATAAGCCAACTATGTCTCCTCACCCGACAATGCCACCCACCAACCAAACTATTAGCAAAGTGGTGCATCATCCTCCTTCCCCCCACTGCCTACCACTGCCAACCTTGCCATATTATTAGCAAAGGTCAGTCTCCTTTCCAAAACTGGACGGAGATCCCCACCGAGATTTCCATCCACCCCCCTCATAAAGAACTTTGCTCCCTAGCTTTCACACACCAGCCGGTAGGCCCCATCGTCACAGCATGCATTGGATCAGGACCTTGACCCCAGCTGCAACACCTCCAATGTCAACACCCCAGCTATGGGTGGGAGGGCGAGAACCGCTCACAGCTGTCTGTCTGCTGCAAGTAAGGGGAGATATGGGCCAGCGGAGCCACATGGCACAGCCAGCTCAGCCACCTTACCCACCCCCCCCCTGTGCACAGCCAATCCATCCAATGAAATTGCCCTGTGCTGCTGCCTCCTTCTACAATTCGTTACTGCTTTTGTTGCTGTATGCTGCCCTCCTATGCTCTGTCTCCTCTGCAGATTACCCGGTACCTGTTGTTTATTGTTTGCTGTTGCTGCCCGAGGTCCCGCCTCCCGGACGTGACGTGGACGCGTGCAACGCGTCCACGTCATCATCTAGATTACCCGGTACCTGTTGTTTATTGTTTGCTGTTGCTGCCCGAGGTCCCGCCTCCCGGACGTGACGTGGACGCATGCAACACGTCCACGTCATCATCTAGGTACTCCCCGGCACTTAAAGACTCCCAGCGCGGCGTTCTGCACTGCTGCTGCCTCCTTCTACAATTCGTTACTGCTTTTGTTGCTGTATGCTGCCCTCCTATGCTCTGTCTCCTCTGCAGATTACCCGGTACCTGTTGTTTATTGTTTGCTGTTGCTGCCCGAGGTCCCGCCTCCCGGACGTGACGTGGACGCGTGCAACGCGTCCACGTCATCATCTAGGTACTCCCCGGCACTTAAAGACTCCCAGCGTGGCGTTCTGCACTGCTGCTGCCTCCTTCTACAATTCGTTACTGCTTTTGTTGCTGTATGCTGCCCTCCTATGCTCTGTCTCCTCTGCAGATTACCCGGTACCTGTTGTTTATTGTTTGCTGTTGCTGCCCGAGGTCCCGCCTCCCGGACGTGACGTGCACGCGTGCAACGCGTCCACGTCATCATCTAGGTACTCCCCGGCACTTAAAGACTCCCAGCGCGGCGTTCTGCGCCGCGGCGGCGCGCGCCGAAGGAGCGCGCACAAGGAGCAGGACGTGCTCCTTGGGTGAGCTCCTTGGGGCGACGACCGGGGCGACCAGCACCGTTGGCTCCCACGTTCCTTCCCTCTCCGGACACGTTCCCTTCCTGTGACCGTGGCCCTGTCCCTGTTGTTTACCCTGTGCACTTATTCGTGTGGGCACTCCTGTCCCGCTCCTGCTCCTGCTAATCTTGGCTCTGCCCTGGTAGGTATGGCTGCTATTCCTGTTATTTGGCGTTTCCGGCCACTGCCGGCTGCACCTTTCCCCTCTGGTCTCACAACGCGTAACCCCTCCAATCTTCTTCCCTGTTGTTCCCCTTCCACCCCTTTGACCTCTGTTCTCCCTCCCTCTTCACCTCTCCCTGCTGTTTCCCTTCTTACAGTTTCCTTGGCCCTTTTGAACTGCCGGTCTATCCGTTCCAAGACCCACCTCGTTCACGACCTCTTGGTCCAACACTCCCTGGACGCCCTCTTTCTCACGGAGACTTGGCTCCGTGAGGGGGAGGACACCCTCCTTAATCAATGCCTCCCCCCCGGTTACTCAGCATTCCACACACACCTCGCCTTCGCCGCTCTGGGGGCGGGGTGGCACTCATCTTCAGGTCCACTCTTTCGTTCTCCTTAGTGTCACCTCCCCCAGCCTACCCAGAATCCTTATTGGTCCGCACTGGTTCTTCCTCCCCTACCTATTTTCTTCTTCTCTACGTCCCCCCGTCTTTACGCCCAGACCTCTGGGACTCTCTCCAGCTTACTCTATCAGATTCCGTCCTCTTGTCTCCACGCCTTGTCATTCTAGGCGACTTCAATGTCCACCTAGTTCCTCCCTTCCGTTCTCGTGATAAGGTTTTTCTCTCGTTGTTTTCCGACCTGTCCCTCATACAACACGTTATCTGTCCTACCCATGCCTCCAGTCGGACTCTGGACCTTATTCTTACCCTCGATCCAGTCACGCATCCTCCGTCTACTATCCATTCCGTCCCTGTTCCTTGGTCAGATCATCTTTGTCTTTTCTTCTCCTTTCCCTTCCCTTCCGATAGTCTACCGTTTCTCACTACTGGTTCTACTATCTCTGTGGTTAAACGACGTCTCACCCCTCATACTCTACACTCCTTCCCCCCAGCAAACCTTCTCTTTCCTTCTAACTTTTCTACTCTGTCTGCTGACCAACAAGCCTGCACTTGGTTCTCTACCCTTTCTACCACTCTTGACAAACTTGCGCCCCTTCAATCTGCGTCTCTTCGCCCTGTCACCCGGCACCCGTGGTATCATTCCGGTCTTTTCCTGCTCCGCTCCCACCTCCGCCGGGCGGAACGTATGTGGCGGAAACATCGTTCCCCCGATTCTCTTCTAGTCTTTCGGCAAGCCCATCTCTCCTACCGCTCTCAGATTACCTCTGCCAAACATTCATATTACTCTCAACTCATTTCCACCTCCTCCAACTCCTCTCGACGTCTTTTCCTCATCCTCAAGTCCCTTTCTTCTACCTCCTCTCTCCCCCCTCACTCCCCCCCTTCTGCCCCTAGCCCATCTACTCTTGCCTCTTTCTTCACTAATAAGGTTCTCTCCCTTCGCTCCTCCTTCCCTGCCTGCCCCCCCCCCTCTTTCCCCTCCCCCTGCCTCTCCATCTGCTTTTCTTCCTCTCAACTCCCCGCCCCCTTCCCTCGCCCTCCCTCACACCTGGTGTGCTTTTTCCCCCGTCTCTGCACCGGAGGTCCTTAAACTTGTTTCCTCCGCCCACCAGACCACTTGCCCTCTTGACCCCCTACCCTCAGCTTGGCTGTTGAACCCGGCCCTCGCTCTCATGCCTTACATGCTTTCCATCCTCAACACTAGCCTCTCCTCTGGTCTCTTCCCTTCCAGTTGGAAACACGCTATCGTCCGTCCCATCCTGAAGAAGCCTACCCTCGACCCTGCCACTCCTGCAAACTGGAGACCAGTCACTAACCTCCCTTTTCTTTCAAAGGTTCTCGAGAAAGTGGTGTTTTCCCAACTTGCCTCCCACCTAGACTCCACTTTTGCCCTTCACCCCCGTCAATCCGGTTTTCGCACAGGCCACAGCACCGAGACTATCCTCACAGCTCTCCTGTCCGAACTACACTGTGCACATGACCGCGGTGATTTCTCTGTGGTGGTGTCACTGGACCTTTCATCCGCTTTTGACATGGTCGATCATTTTACTCTTTTGGCCCGTTTGTCTGACTATGGTATCGCTGGGACTGTCCTGCAATGGTTTCGTTCCTTTCTGTCTGCCCGTTCCTTCTCTGTTCATTCATCCACTTCCACCTCCTCTCCATCCCCCTCCATCTGTGGCGTCCCTCAAGGCTCTATTCTTGCCCCCCTTCTTTTTAATGTCTTTCTCGCTCCGCTCGCTCTTTTAATTCAACAATCTGGTATTTCATTTTACATCTACGCCGACGATATTTTGCTGGTTCACCACACCTCCTCTTCCACCCCCGATCTTGTCCCACTTAATCACTGCCTCTCCACCGTTTCATCATGGTTCGCCTCTAATTTTCTTCACGCCAACCCTGCTAAATCCTATGCAATCTGGTTCTCCTTCGGACTCCCTTCTCCTAGCCTGTCACCGGTTATGTCTTCCTGCCCCATCCCTCTGGTGTCAACCCTGCGGTACTTAGGGGTCACCTTGGACTCGTCCCTCTCCTTTCACCATCATATCTCAGCTGTTGTCCGTACCTCATTCTTTCACCTTCGTAGGATCCGGGCTGTTCAATCCTCACTCCCCTCTTCTTCTGTTGTCACCCTTGTTCTGTCCCTAGTAATAACCCGGTTAGATTATTGTAACATCATATATGCAGGTCTCCCCGCCTCCCAACTCCGCCGCCTTCAGGTCGTTCAGAATGCCGCTGCTCGCCTAATCACCGGTTCCCCAGCACGCTCACATGTGTCCCCCTGTCTTCTTGCCCTGCACTGGCTTCCAATTAAATTTCGTTTTATCTTTAAAGTCCTCATTCTAACACACAAGGCCCTCCACTCTAGCACTCCTCGATACTTATCAGATGCTATCCATCTCCAGCCCTCTCCCCGTCTTCTTCGCTCTGCTTTCGGTAACCGCCTTTTCCTCCCCTCCCCTTCCCAGGCTCACCTAGAATTAACCCGTCACTCTGCTTTCTTTTTCCTGAGCCCCGCCCTTTGGAATTCACTCCCCGTTGTCCCTGCGCTTAGAACTCTCCTACCCCCGCTTCAAGACCCTTCTTAAGACACACCTTTTCTGTCAAGCCTTCGACCTTCCTCCTCCAGCTAACGGTGTTCTGTCCCCTGGTCGTGCTCTCCCTCCATGATTACTCCCCTGACAGGCCCTTCCCCGTTTCCTTCCTTTCTGCCCCCCCCCCTCTCTATGCCGCTGCCCTACTGGGCTCTTTGCTTATTCTGCCTTTATTCTATCCCCTTCTATCCTATCTACTTTGGCGTTCCTTTCTGACTTTGTTTTCGGTAGCCTATGATTATACTGTACACCGCCCTGACGCTTCGGCCTGGGCGGTTAATCAAATGTTACGAATAAAGATAAAGATAAAGATAAAGATTTCAAATATTGCTTCACACTGATCCCAACTGACCTCCCGGCACCCCAACCTCCCTGTGCTTCTATTGCAGTGGCTCCTGCAGGCCACAGTGCCAGGGAACCCGGTTACTGGGTGGCCCCCAGGACCCTAGCCCAGTGGCGTACTGCATTAACCGGGGTAGCCTGGACAACAGGCTTCTCAGTGTTCTCCTTTACCTTCCCCCCCCCCTTTTCTGGCCTCACATACCCAATTTCTTTCCTGCTCCCTAGTTCACAGACATAACTCATTATGATATGCATAAGCCAACTATGCCCGCTCGCCGGGAAATGCTACCCACCAGCCATATTATTAGCAAGGTGGTGCATCATCCTCCCTCCCCCTCTGCCTACTACCACCAATATTGCGATATTATTAGGAAAGGTTGGCCCCCATTCCCCGAACTAGGCGGAGATCCCCACCGAGATCTTCACCCACCCCCCTCATAAAAAACTTTGCTCCTTTGTTTCCACACACCGGCCATTAGGCCCCGCTGTCACAGCAGGCGTTTGCTCGGGATCTCGCCAACAGCGCAAGGTAGGAAAACTATCCTTGTGCCGCCCTTCCCCCAGAACAGTAAGCTGCGACCAATGTCGGCTCCACTGTGACACTGCTTCCAAAGCCTCTTGCAGTCATTTAATAAAATATCTTGCCATACAGGAGAAAGATGAATCCCGACTGCACGATACAAACCCACATAACTTACCAGCCACCCATCTGCAGGACCCAACACCAAATCTGTCTTTTCACTTTCACCACACCCCGGGGCCATCTGCGCTGTGATTAGCAAGCTGACCGCAGAATGATATCTGACCATACAATAAACACCCCAGGCAACAGTGACCGTATTGATTATAGATATTGCCAAGATAGCAACAAAGGAGGAAGCGATCATATTGGGTGACTTTAATCTACCTGATGTGGCTTGGATTACTCCTTCTGCACATCTGGAAAGAAGCAAAAAAATTGTGGATGCTCTCCAAGATGCATTATTTAGACAAATGGTGATGGAACCAACCAGGGAAAGCTAAACGCTGGATGTAGTGCTCACCAACGGTGTTAGTGTGTCGAATGTCTGTGTGAGTGCCCCTGTGAGCAACAGCGGCCATCACACGGTGTGGTTTGAGATAAAAGCCAGGGTACAGGCCAATCATAGCAAGTTCAAAGTCCTAAACTTCAAAAACACTGACTTCAATAAAATGGCAGAGTACTTAAAGGAGGAGATGACGGGGTGGAAGGAGATAAAGGAAGTGGAATTGCAATGGGCTAAACTAAAGGAGGCAATAAAAGGGGCAACAGATAAATATGTAAGAAAAGTAAATAAAAACAAGAGGAGAAGGAAACCTATTTTGTTTTCCAAAGAGGTGGCTGCTCAAATAAAGGCAAAAAACACAACTTTTGCAAAATTCAAAAGCTTGCAAACAGAAGAACACAGAAATGAATGTAGGATCTAACTCAAAGAGTCTAAAAGAGTAATAAGGATAGCAAAATCAAAGGCAGAGGAAAAGATGGCTAAAGATGTTAAGGGTGGCAACAAAAATTTCTTCAGGTATATTCAGGAAAGGAAAAACATCAGAGTTGGAACTGCAGGACTCAGAAGTGCTGGGAAAGGACTCGTGGAAAGTGACACTGAAAAAGCGAAATTGCTAAACAAATACTTCTGCTCTGTTTTTACTAAAGAAGATTCTGGAGATGGACCAGCTGTGACTCCCAAATATAAAAATGGGAATGAAGTAGATACCACACCATTCACAGAAGACGAGGTGTTAGAACAACTTGCTAAACTGAAAGTGGACAAAGCCATGGGACCAGATGGGATACATCCCAGGATACTGAAAGAGCTCAGAGAGGTTCTTGCAGGACCGTTAATGGATGTCTTCAACAGATCCTTGGAAACAGGAGAGGTTCCTCAGGACTGGAGAATGGCTGATGTCGTACCTCTACACAAAAGTGGTGACAGGGAAGAAGTGTCAAACTACAGGCCCGTGAGCTTTACCTCGGTGGCGGGAAAAGTAATGGAGGTGCTCCTGAAAGAGCGAATAGTGAACTTTCTCAAAACCAACAGGATGCAAGATCCGAGGCAACATGGTTTTACCGAAGGACGGTCTTGCCAAACAAATCTGATTGAGTTCTTTGACTGGGTGACCAAGGAACTAGATCAGGAGCATGCGATGGATGTCATCTACCTGGATTTCAGCAAAGCCTTTGATACTGTTCCTCATAGGAGGCTTGCCAACAAACTCAGTAGCTTGGGGATGGGTCCCAAGCAATGTTCCCTCTAATTTTCTGTAGGCTGTGTGCGCATAAAATATCAGCTGTGCAGCTTTTGAAGAAAGGTTAAATTTTTGTGCGCCACATAACGACACTCGTAGTTATATACTTTAAAATTTGACTACACGTCAGAATACAGTATGTACATCACATTGATTTTAATCAAATTAAAAGAAAATAGACGATTACTAAATGAAGTGGAAAACTTCTAGTAATTACAATCACAACTTTATAATTTTAAGACGTCTGTGTTTTCTATCAGAATCAGAAGTGTAATTTTTGTGCGCTCTGTTGTAAAGTATGTGCGCTCGCTCGGTGAGGTGTGTGCGCGCGCACACGCGCACAGCTTAGAGGGAACAGTGGTCCCAAGATGGTAAACTGGATTAGAAATTGGTTGACTGACAGACGACAGAAGGTGATTGTACATGGAGCTCACTTGGATGAGAGGAAGGTGATTAGCGAGGTGCCCCAGGGTTCAGTCCTGTGCCCGGCACTGTTCAATGTATTTGTGAGTGATATTGCTGAAGGACTAAATGGAAAAGTCTGTCTTTTTGCAGATGACACAAAAATCTGCAACAGAGTGGACTCCCCCGAGGGAGTGGTTAACATGAGGAAAGATCTACAAAAGCTGGAAGACTGGTCTAATGCTTGGCAACTACGATTTAATGCGAAAAGGTGCAGTGTCATGCACTTAGGTAGTAGAAATCCAAGGGAAATGTACGCGATAGGGGCGACAGGTTGGTATGCACGGTTCAGGAGAAAGACCTTGGTGTGATTATCTCTGATGGTCTCAAGGTGGCAAAACATTCCGACAAGGCGGTGGCAAAAGCCAGGAGGATGTTGGGCTGCATACAAAGAGGGATTACCAGCAGAAAGGAAGAGGTACTTATGCCACTGTATAAGTCACTGGTGAGGCCTCACTTGGAATACTGTGTTCAGTTTTGGAGACCATATCTTGCAAAAGATGTAAACAGACTGGAAACTGTTCAGAGGAAGGCGACCAAAATGATTTGGAACCTGCATCAGAAGCCTTATGAGAAGAGACTTGAAGACCTAAATATGTACACTTTGGAGGAGAGGAGGGACAGGGGAGATATGATTCAGACCTTTAAATACTTAAAGAGAAATGATGAAGAAACAAACCTCTTCCAAAGACGGGGAAGCTGTAAAACTAGAGGGCATAACATGAAGCTGCAAGGGGGTAAATTGAAAGGCAATGTCAGGAAATATTTTTTCACTGAAAGGGTGGTGGATGCTTGGAATGCCCTCCCGATGGAAGTGGTGGGGGCAAACACGGTGACGGAATTCAAAAAGGCATGGGACAAACACAGAGGATCCTTTTACAGCAATAGGATAAAAACAAAATAAACGGTACCATCTAACTTCTGAACCATATAACGTCTCAAATAGGGGTGTCCTACATGGAGTGGTGAGTTTACCCCTAAACAAAGACATGGGGAGGGGTGGCCTGCACAGAGCGACAGGTGCACCTACTCTTGCCATCTTGCTGGTCAGACTAGATGGACCATGCTGGTCTTTATCTGCCGTCATTTACTATGTTACTATGTATAACCGCAATGTCTCGCTGAACAGCCCTAATGAGCTGTTTGTAAGTCCAGCTGGATAGATCATTGCCCCCAAAGTTAATAACAAGTCTTGCTGACTGGTACCGCTGGCTGGCCTGATGTCAGACTGTCAATAACAGCTGACACCACTGCATGCCCCACTCATCCATCCATTGAACCATATACCCGCTGGCATGAGCCTGAGGTGAGGTCCCAATGGTCACAAGGGGGCCTGGTGCCTGGCCCAGTAAACAAATGAATGGCCCAGGTTCCACAAATCGTCAAGGGAAGGGCAACCATCTGCACTTAAGCATGAACTTTAGGAAGTTGCTATTTGGTAAGTGCTTGCATAAGTCCCATCACGCATACTTTTGCTTAGGGTGTGCACAGGGGTGGAGTTTGAGCGGAGCATAGATAGGGCCTAAATTTATGTGAATAAGTTATAGAATTATAATTTTGTGTGTGTACTTCTTATCTAGGTGTGGTCATTTATACCTTCTCTAGAGCAGGAATAACCACCATTTTATAAAGTAAATTATGCACTTATTTCACTTTATAAAATAGACCCCATATACACATGTGATATTATAGATTTGCTCTCTGTATGAAGTAACACACAACCCTACAAGTAGACAATCAGGAGCATACTATGCTAACATCATCTCCAAGAACTCATACTGTACCAATCTTACCCATGAACATTTAGAACTGCAAATATTCTAGAACACCAATATAACTCCAGTTGGAAAAAAAAAACAAGTTGGACTGCTACAGATTCCTAGACAGAACCTAGCTTTAAACAGAATCCATCACTTTGATTACATATACAAAAGATGGCCAGGCCATGCCCTAATAAAGAATGAGACTATAAAGTAAAAACAAATATGCAAGCAAAAAAAAAAAAGAAATGAAAACTCAGGAATACAGACTCTAGAAGTAGTGGAACACTGAAGTAAGAAACTGAAATGCATTTCTTCTTGTACTGAACAAAATACAAAGGTATAAGAAGTACATATTTTCAAAGCTGATATATTTCATTTTCTATACACTCAAAATATTTTTTTCATTCCTTTGTTTTCTGATCATCTTATTTTACAGTTCAGTAGGTCCTAGTCTCTTTTTATCACTTCCTCTAGTTGTTGTTCTCCTAAGTCTTTTTCCAGGATCTTATTTCCATTTTGTCTTCACATTGGTTCTTCTGTTTTATCTTGAGCTTCATTTCTCTCATCTGCTTCTTTATCTACATAAGAACATAAGATATGCCATACTGGGACAGACCAAGGTCCATCAAGCCCAGTATCCTGTTTCCAACAGTGGCCAATCTAGGTCATACGTACCTAGCAGTATCCCCAAAAGACACAGGTTCCACAATGCTTGTATTGGGTCAAGCATTGATATCCTGGGTCCCTTTTTAATAATGTTTATGGACCTTTCCTCCAGGAACTTATCCAAACCTTTTTTAAACCCAGCTACACTAACAGCTCTTACTACATCCTCCCGTAACAAATTCCAGAGTTTGATTACACGTTGAATGAAAAAATATTTTCTCTTATTTGTCTTAAATAGTTTACCCTGTAGCTTCATTACATGTCTCCTCATCTTTCTATATTCTGATAGCATAAAAAATTGATCTACGTTTACCCGTTCCACTCCATTCATTAATTTATAGACCGCTATCATATCTCCCCTCAGCCATCTCTTTTCCAGGTTGAGGAGCCCTAACCTTTGTAGCCTCTCTTCATAGGAGTAGCCTTCCATCCCTTTTACCATTTTGGTGGCTCTTCTCTGTACCTTTTCTAATAACGCTATATCCTTTTTAAGATACGGCGACCAGAATTGCACACAATATTCAAGGTGCGGTCGTACCATGAAACGATACAGAGGCATTATAATATCCTTTGTTTTATTTTCCATTCCTTTCCTTATGATACCTAGCATTCTATTTGCTTTCTTGGCCACCGCTGCACACTGGGCGGAGGGTTTTAACATGTTATCCACGATGACTCCTAAATCTTTTTCCTGGGTGGTGGTTCCCAATGTGGAACCTTGCATCGTGTAACCATAGTGTGGGTTGTTCTTTCCTAGGTGCATAACTTTGCACTTGTCCACATTAAATTTCATCTGCCATTTGGATGCCCAGTCTTCCAATTTATCCAGATCCTCCTGCAGATTTCTACAGTCCTCTTGGGTTTTAACAACTTTAAATAGTTTTGTGTCATCTGCAAATTTGGTAACCTCACTAGTTATTCCCTTTTCCAGGTCATTTATGAATATGTCAAAAAGCAGCGGACTCAGTACAGATCCCTGGGGTACTCCACTATTCACTTTTTTCCATTGGGAAAATTGGCCATTTAGCCCTACCCTCTGCTTTCTATCTTTTAACCAGTTCCCGATCCACAATAGTACATTGCCTCCTATCCCATGACTTTTTAGTTTTGCCAAAAGTCTCTGATGAGGGACCTTGTCAAAGGCTTTCTGAAAGTCCAGATACACTATATCAACCGACTCACCTTTGTTTACCTGTTTATTCACACCTTCAAAAAAACATATCAGATTAGTAAGACAAGATCTTCCTTGTCTAAAGCCATGTTGGCTGTCTCCCATTAGGCCATGACTATCTACATGCTGTGTAATTTTGTTCTTTATGATGGTTTCTACCATCTTCCCCGGTACTGACGTCAGGCTCACCAGTCTGTAATTTCCCGGATCACCCCTGGAACCCTTTTTAAAAATTGGCGTTACATTGGCGACCCTCCAATCTTCAGGTATTACAGATGATTTTAATGAAAGTTCACAGATTACTAATAGCAGGTCTGCAATCTCATATTTCAGTTCTTTCAACACTCTTGGATGTATACCATCTGGTCCAGGTGATTTGCTACTATTCAGTTTATCAAATAGTTGTAATACATCTTCCCGGTGTAGCGATATTTCTCTCAATTCCTCTGCAGTATCACCTTTAAATACCACTTCAGTCTTGGGTAACATCCCTACATCTTCCTCGGTAAAGACCGAAACAAAGAATTCATTCAGTCTCTCCGCTATCGCCTTGTCTCCTCTTACTGCCCCTTTTACCCCTCTATCATCTAATGGTCCAATTGACTCTCTTACAGGCCTTTTGCTACGAATGTACTTGAAAAAGTCTTTATTTCTTGTTTTTGCTTCCGTAGCAAGTTCCTTCTCAAATTCTCGCTTTGCCTGCCTTATCAATGCTTTGCATTTAACTTGCCAGTGCTTGTGCTGTTTCCAGTTTTCGTCATTTGGCCCTTTTTTCCATTTCCTGAAAGATGCTTTTTTGTCAGCAACAGCCTCTCTGACCTCACCTTTAAACCATGTTAGCAATTTTTTGGACTTTCTTCCACCTTTCTTAATGCGTGGAATACAGCTGGTCTGGGCTTCCAGGATGGTATTTTTAAACAACACCCAAGCTTGATGTAAGTCTTTAACCTTTGCAACCACTCCTTTTAGTTTTTTCTTAACTATATTCCTCATTTTATCATAGTCTCCCTTTCGAAAGTTAAAAGGTAGTACTGTGGATTTCTTTACTATCCCTCCTCCACTAATTAAATCAAACACGATCATGCTATGATCGCTATTGCCAAGTGGTCCCAACACCCTTATCTCTTGCACCAGATCTGGTGTTCCACTAAGGACTAGGTCCAGTATGGCTTCCCCTCTGGTTGGTCCATGAACCAGCTGCTCCAAGAAGCAGTCATTTATTTCATCTAGACATGGATATCATACGTGGACTGGCACCACATGCAGTCGTGGGGGCTGACCATGTGTGTAGGGGTGTGAGTCCAGGGTGGCGCATGAGATGTTGCAATGTAGAGGGCGTCGTGGGAAAATCCATGTCACAGTGATGGGCGTAGTGTAACCAAATGCGTTTGTGGGAAGCAGCAGCCGACCTACGCAAGCCACCCATGTCTGCCTGTGCCACATTCATGCCTGGGGGGGGGGGGCAGGCACATCAGCAGTGTTGCAGGCAGGGGCAACGGTCACACATATGCATCCAATGTTGGGGGTATGAGGGGAGGGAAATGGTGATGGATCACAACACTGAACATGTGACCTCAGGACAGTCCCCCTTTTGCAAACCGGGTGGCTGTGCAAACCGCCACGCTGCAGCCCAGGGGCAGTGACCACACACTGTGCATGGCACACACGGCATGTGATGGCATCTGTGCAGTAATACCTGGCAGTGCAGACACCCCACCAGAGAGGGGCCTGGGTGCAGGTCATATGGTCAGGGACACGACATGCGTTTGAACACTACATAGTGGACCACAGAGACACACATTGGAAACACACATTGCATGTAGTGGGTCACAGCTGTTTATTGTGCACACAGTCACCTCCTGCGTGGCCGGCCACGCCTCCCACGGGCCAACTCCCCCCGCGGTGCTGCACCCTCTCCTGGTGCCTCTGGTGCTTGTGCTGGTGCTGCCTGATGCATCAGGGCCAGGATTCCCTCCAGGGCATCAGCAATGCGGGTGAACGGCCCCGAACGAATCTCCTCCCAGATCAGCCTCAGCTCACTTGTATTTTCCCCCATCGCCCTGTAGATGTTCTGGAGTGTCTGCCAAGTGCCTGTGGGTGGGACACAGGGTGTTATGTGAGATAACTCTCCAGTAATCAACCGTCACACAGACACATGTCACGCATATACCACCAGATCGTTATTGTGATAGGGCAGACTCTAGTAGACACATGGATAGAGGTGAAAGGCATCATTCAAACATTAGGAAAGGTCACAGCCCTGCACAGCACACGGTCCAGCAGTTCTCTGGGGAAAGCAAACACAGAGATCCACATGCTGCGCTGACACCCATGTCTTGCAGACGTAGCAACAGGCTCGGGGACTGATAAGAAACACATGTCTAGACAGTCCGGGAGGTTGAGCAGGAACCAGGAACATCAACCACAGCTAGAGAGCAGCAGTGGCGATCAGAGGAAGTTCGAGGAGAAGCAGCCCAAGAGGGGGCACAGTTGGAGGGAACACAGTAACTGGAGTTAGGAAGCCTCATGGGGGAAAGGGACTGAAGCAAGTGAGGCAGAGTGGGAGGGGACACAAAGGTGGTCTGGGGTGCACAGGGAGGGTGAGAATGGCAACCATCAAACCCGAGCACTGCTTCAGGGAGTCCAGAGGTGGGTGCCCATGACCCAGTGCAGAGGTCTGCAGGACACAGCCTTGATTTGGGATCCGTGGCAGAGCTCCAGGGAGTAACGTAGGCTATACAGCAGGGGACTGTGTCCTCAGAGCTGGCATGAGATAGCCGCACAACTGCAGAGAGGGGTGTTTTCCAGGCCAGGTACTGCCTATCCCTATTCATTAGTACTGTGTGTAGACGACCCACAGGGGATTTGAGGTTGAAAACACCCTGAGGCATTTGCCAGTCGTGTGCAGCAGGGCAGTTCAGCACAGGTACCTGCAGTAATGCAGGTGTACTGTAAGGGGAGTGCATCCTCTGAGACTGACCAACCTATGGATTGTACGTTGTGCTTTGCAGATAGTATGGGAAGCCTCTGCGAAGCTGAGTGAGATAAGCTGAGTGATATCCAAATAACCAAATATCTTTGCTTTGCTAAAGGACGCTGCCATGTTTGGTTGTTCTTCTGTATACGTGGCAAACAGCTGCATTTGGATTGAATGAATGTAACCTCTACCAGCACACTTGTGTACAGAACCGTCTTAGGCACTGCTGGATAGTTATACCGGTGCACTGATTTTGTACGTTTGCGTTGGGTGGCAGAATAAACCTTGTCACATCCTTGCCTGTAACTCTGGCTCCATGACTATTGGTTATCAGAGGGAAGACTACATTTCCCAGCATGCATTGCAAGGGAAGGGTTTTTGATGGAACCATCAATAGCGAGTACTACTGGCTACCCCAGCCCACCAAGCCTAGGACAGGGGGCGGAGTATGACAGTATGCAGGACACTCCTGCTTGCCACACATGCAAATGCATGGCCAGGGTTAGACATGTGTGTCCCATGAGCCAATCGCATGCCTGGACAGTGTCCTGACGAGGGCTCATGTGACCCACATAGCCCACAATATGTCAGTTTGGCAGGTAGATCTGGTGATGTCTGCTATGCACACTGGTTGTCTCAGGGGGGACAGGGAGTATGAGGGGTAATTGCACACACAGTCCTATCCATATATGTGTCCCATACCTCAATGCAATGCTGGGGCACATTGCAGATCATGTTGGCAGACCGTGATGCATTACAATACCCATGGCGGGCTGCCGATAGGCCAGGGTGTCTGGAGGGCCCATGGCAGTGGTTCCCATGGGTGCCGTTGTCTGATCACCTGGGGTATATGGCCATGCACAGTATGTTTGTGTTGGAGCCACACACACATGCTGTACACTGGCAAAACACACCACGGGAGGATGGTACACAGATGGCACATGGTGTGATGTAGAGGCCCAAACAGAGCCTATGGAGATAGATAGAAGAGATTATTGTACCTTTTGAGAGACTGACAGTCAGCCAGCACCCATGTCCAAGTGTGTGCATGAGAGAGGCAAGCAGAGGGAGACAGGAGCTGAGCTCACACACCCAAGAACTAACATGGTAGCAAGCTGGGATCCTGATTACTCACACCTGCTTAGGGAGGCATAGCCAGGCCATAGGGAACAGACATACCAAATACAGATAGGGGCTCCAGAGGGGATGACAGGAGCAGCTTCCGTGAGACGGACATGAGCTCCAGAGGGGAGGGGACATAGTTGGAGAGTCTCAGAGACTTCAGCGAGTTGGGGACCACGTAAGGGACCTAGCTGCATTTGTGGAATTGCAGCCAGCAGAGCAGATGGAGGGAGTGTACAAATTGTTGATAGACACCTGCTTAGAGGGAGAGAACAGGGAAACCCTCAGACCCCATTGCCGGATACACAGGCCTCAGAGTCTGCGCAGGTGGGAAACCAGCACTAGGGCACGGTGTTATATATGCTCAACCTGGAACAGAGTTCCAGGGCAGTGCTCCAGACAGGGACTGCAACCAGAGAATCAGAAAGCATGTCAGGACAGCTGGAGAGGGTTAGCTGAAAGCCAGAGAGGGGTCCACACAGACACAGGTGTTTTCTGCACCTTACCGTGTAGACCTGTGTCCAGGGGAAACAGCCGAATTCTCAGAGGGAGGTTCCCTTACACCCTGTGATAACAGCTTGCCGCCACACTCAGGTGGCCATGGGTTTGCAGACATGCAATTGGACGTTAATGAGAGTGCCCCAGGAGTGGTCCTATGGATTGCACGCTCTGCTTGGCAGATCGTATAGAGTCGCTTTGCTAAACCTGTAGAAAATAGATGGGTGAGAGCAGAAAATAGAGCAGGTGTTTTTCTTTGGGGAGACAAAGCTGCTTTGTTTTGCTCTGTTTCCTACCCATCAGACATGCTGCACATTTGTGGTGCAAAGAGTGTGACAATGCAGTAACGTTCATTTCTGTACATACCCTCCAGCAAACACCTGAATAGTGTCCTGTCTTCCTCTACACTGACCTTTTTGGTTTTGCATGATACACATCTGATCATTTTGCCTTACCACTCAACTCACAACTATTCTGTGTCACTGGGCAGAGGAACTACCACTCCCAGCTGGCCTACCGGGAGGCAACAGGGTTTCTCTCACCTTCTGCTTACAGAACATTATGGCAGCCCCAAACCTCTGTGCCCTGGCCGGGTGTGGGGTTGTGACAGTGGCACCTGACCCTCCACATCATCCACAATCACATATGTTGCCATCCTACATGTGGATGTCGCCCCAACACCCATGGGGATCAGTGTGTATTGTGGCAAAGTCTTCCAATCTGATCATGGGCTAGGTGAACAGCATAAGGGAGTCACCCTGTTCATGGGGCCTCTGTGAGGTGTGCAGAAGGGCAGGACCACCTTTCAAAGGTGGGATAAACACAGCTGGGACAGGTTACAGGAGATGTGCTATAGAGTCAGAGGGAGGGAGTGGAAGCACAAGGATATCAACCCTTACTTGCGCAAGTGCACTGCTGCATCACGTTTCTGACAGCAGAGGGGTTTACAAACACCTTGGGAAGAAAGGGATGGGGTTGGATACCAGTGCATGTACACCTTGGTAAACGTATGGAGGGTTTGGACGGAGCAGGGGGAGCAGCAGAGGATGAAGCAGAGGTGTGCAGACTCCAGAAAAGCACGGACAATGTAATGCTGAGGAATCCACAGCATGTGCTAACCCCTGGGGAAGGGCTGCGATACCCAGAGCTGGGGAGGTGATTTCCCTGAGTCAGGTTGGCAAAAGGGGTGGCAGCTGGGAGGTGGCCAGTCTATCAGAACACCACAGAGGTTTTTATCTGACCTGTGTGATCGAGTGGGTGAGTCCCAAACCAATGCAATTGGGAGACTCAGTGTCAGAGCTACAGGAAGGGGACATGTTGATGGCTTTGTCTGTATGCCCAGCTGTCGATCAGAGGTGTTGACATACAGGCAGCCTTGAAGGACCTGCTCCTCTCCCAAACCATGTTTAGAGCATAAGCAGTGAGGAGGTACATTCCTGTGTGGTTTGAGAGGGGACGTTACTGCAACATATGGTTGTGCGCAACGCTATGATTCGTGCTGTTTTGGCAGTTGTGTTTACCCTCTGCACAGGCAGACATCTAATTGGCTGCCATAGACATATGTGCTTTGATCCTGTCATCTCGGCAAATCCTGGTATATGAGTTTGTTGACACATTTTGACTGCTAATTTGATATGCTAGGTTTGTTTTTCACCTGGAGATGTAGACTAGAGGGAATGGAGGCTGAGTGACGTTAATTGACATAAGATGTTTGGGTTTCTGTTTTTTATGCTCGGATTGTCCAATGGCTATAGGACAGGTGGCATCCTGTTCTCTGTGAGAAGACTGGGTGTCTGCCATGAGGCTGACCATTTCAAGGGCAATGATTGCATTCTGTTTGTTTGGCTGACAACGTGCTGCACTTTACGCAACATTCCTCATATGTCTGCATCTGTAGATGGTACCTGACCCTGGGCTGTTCTGGTGTGTGTGACATAAACATTATCTGTCATAAGCCATACCCTTCTGTTCACTCAAATACATCCCTTCTACTTGAACCATACATATAACAGCTGAGGAAGGAATGTTGCCACAACCACCACGCCCACACCAACTAGAGACTAGTGGTTTGGGCATTGTGGTTGTGACAGTATGTTGTTACCCACCTTCCGCATTGCGCCGTGCCGATGCAGTGTGGGCCCTCAGCTCTGGCAGCATGGTATCCGTGCCTGTGGGATGTGCACCTGACAATCCAGGTGCCTGCATGGGGCATTGGTTGGCCTCCACACCAGGACTCACACCAGCCTGTGAGATGCTGGCTGCATCCCCCACTGTCGCCCTGCTGTTGATGGGTGGCTCCTGTGGCCCAGCCACCTCATAGTCTGGATTCATGTCCTCACAACCACTTGTGCTGCCCCCGAGACTGCAGCCTCGGCCTCCTCCACACCCTCAGGCTCCTCCACACCTTGAGGCCCGGCCACTTCCTCCTCCTCCTCCTCCTCTTCCTCCTCCTCATGAGCCCCCATGATACTGTAGTCACCTGCATTGTGAAAAGCCAGAGATAGCACACATATGTGTAGACACTCCACCTATCTATACATGTGTACTACAGCCACCACATATATGATGGGGGGGGGGGCCCTGCATGTGTGCTGCATAAAATACCCACTACGCAGCGGACTATGACTATTCAGCACCTGTTGGCCACTGCCAAGTACATGCAGCACTGTGCAGATAGTATGTCAAACAAACATGCCCTGATCAAAGGCCTTCACAATCCTACAGGGGATGGCAATAACAGGTGTGAGGGTAGGGTAGTAGCAGGTGTGTGGGGACATATTTGGGGCAGATGGGGAGAGGGATGGGGTGAGGGCCACATGTGGAATGGGGCCAGGAACATGGCAACCAAACAGGATGTGCAGGGGTACAGCACACCCATGTGCCCCCGGGATAGGTACATGGTGGGGCTCGAGAGACAGGTATGGGAGGGTGGTTGCAGATGGCTGATGTCTACAAAATGGGGATTGCAGGCATGGCCTGAGAGTTGAAAGGTGTACATAGCATACATACCTGCCTGAGGATGGGCGGTGTCCAGGGCCTCTGGCAGACCAAACAGGTAAATTGGCCCTAAACATTCGGCCAGCTCCTGTTCCAGGGCCGTGAGGGCTGGGGTGAAGGGGCCATCCCCACCAGTGCCCATCGCATGTTGCCGCTCTGCAGTCATGTGTTGCCTCACACCTCTTTTTACATCATTAAACCTCTTTCTGAGGCTGTCGATGTCCCTGTGTGGGGCCCCCTGCCTGGGCAACTGCCACCCGCACCTCCTCCCACAGCTCTGTTCGTTGGGCCACAGTTGTGCGGCTACTAAGCCACCCATACAGGACCTCATAGTTTTCAAGTACACAGGACAGCAGGATGTGGTTCTCCTGTGCATTGAACGTTATAGCCCTCCTCCTTTGTGGGGCAGGCACCGGTATCCGTTTTCTCTTACCAGTGTGGATACACTGTGTGGGCTGTGGCCCACCCGATGTGCCTGCCTCTGCCACCATATGCCCAGCACTCCCTACCCTATGTGTGTCCTCACTAACAGGTGGGGCCCCTCCTCCCCCTCCCTCACCCTCTCCATCTCCCTCTCCACTCCTGGCATAGCCTGTTGCTCCATGTCCGTACCCTCTGTGCCCTGTCCCACCCTGTCACTCCTTCCTTCTCTTGGCCCTCTCACCTCCACCTCACACCTCACACCTCCCTCCTCACCCTGCTGTTTGCCCCTCACCTCACCTCACCCCCTTTCTCCCTCACTTGCTCCTTGCCTGCCCTCCTCTCTGTCTACCCTGTTTTGTCCCACACCTCACCTACACAAACCAGCCTCTGACACTGCCAAACGCAACACACTACCTCTACTACTCTCACCACACACCTTCTCTCCTTCGCTTACGAAACACCCCTCAACGTGGACCAGGTGTACAGGCTGATTTATAGGTTTTTTTACGTTGCGCCCCTTGCACATGCGCAGTTGTGAGAGCACGGTGCGTGTGCACGCCGCGCATGTGCAACTCATTGCACATGGGCATTTGTCTGTGTGCGCCGCGCATGTGCAACTCGTTGCGCATGGGCATTTGGATGCGTATCCAAACCCCCATGCGCACCGTTGCACCCATGCACAGACAAACGCCCATGTGCAAAGAATTACACATGCACGGCGCGCGCACACACCGCGCTCGCACAACTGCGCATGCGCAACGGGCGTAACATAAATAAAAATATAAATCAGTCTGCACACCTGGTCCACGTTGAGGGGTGTTTCGTAGGCGAGGGAGAGAAGGTGTGTTTTGGCAGTGAGGAACGGAGAGAGTCAAAGCAGGTGTATCGAGGAGTGTGGCTGGGATTGTGATTGGTGTTGGGTGTATTGTGTGTGTGTGTGGTTTGTAAGGTGTGTGCCCTGGTTAGGGAAGTTCGTGTGTGTGTTTGACTGTGTTAGGGGAGACGGACGGGTGGAGTTTATGGCTTTTTTTTTCCGCAGCTGCACTGGGAGGTGGGCAGCTGCTGCGGTTGCCGGACAGCGGAGATGGTGTCTATGGGACTGAGGCACAGGGCATGGGTGTAGTCCTGCTGCAAAACAGACCTGCAGCTGTGGGGGCAGGCCAGGCAGGTGCTGTGCGTGCATGGCGCAGGAGGCGTGCTGAGGTGCAGGCTCGGCAGCCTCGTCTCTACAGGCCCAGGGCCCAGCTCCAGGGCATGCGTGAGGACCAGGTCATCTCCCTCTACCGACTGAGCACAGGAGCTATTAGGGAGCTCTATGAGGATCTAAGATCTGACCTCGAGCCCCTGACTGATCGGTCCCATGCCATACCAGGTTTAGTCAAGCTCCTTGCTGCCTTACATTTCTTTGCCTCTGGCTGTTTCCAGTCATCTGTGGCCGGAGTGGGTGGCATGAGCCGCCCCACCTTCTCACGCTGTCTCCACCAAGTACTGCGTGCCATGGTCAGCCGGGTGGAGAATTACATAGCCCTTCCCCACACTAGGCAATAGTGGTGGACCCTGAACCAGGCCTTTGAGGCGTTAGCCGGGATACCACACGTGATGGGAGCTATTGATTGCACACATGTTGCCCTGGTCCCGCCTAGAGACAGGGAGGTAGTGTTCCGCAACCGCAAACACTATCATTCCCTGAATGTTCAGGTTGTATGTGATGCAAATATGCATATTCTGAATGTGCTCCCAAGGTTTGCAGGGTCCACCCATGACGCCTATATCCTGCATCACTCGGCACTATTCCAACAATTTGAGGCAGGACAGTATGAGGACTGCATATTGCTGGGTGGGTGTTTCCCATTTCTGACATGCACATGGTGCTCATGTGACTAGGCGTATGTGCAAATGTGTGTCTTGGAGTAGATCCCTCATTGTGCGTGTGTGTCATCTGCCTGTGTGGGATATATGGGGAAGGGGGGGGGGTTGCCTTCCAAATGCGCCCTGCTATGGTGCTGTGTGATGCTGGTTGATTGGATGCGAGCATTTGCGTGGTTGTTACATATTATGTTTTCGCCAATCCATACAGCTACCCCTTGTCTGGTGTTTCTTAGGTTCCCCCACTCAATCTGTAATAGGGTAGACACCCAGGAAGCTGTAAAAAACATGAGGAGTTATCTAGCTAAGCTTGATGAATGGTCTTAAATTGGTCAGCTGGGATGTCATGGTAGGAAATGTGAGGTCATAAGAACATAAGAACATAAGATATGCCATACTGGGTCAGACCAAGGTTCATCAAGCCCAGTATTCTGTTTCCAACAGTGGCCAATCTAGGTCATATGTACCTAGCAGTTTCCCCAAGAGACACAATTTCCACAATGCTTGTACTGGGTCAAGCATTGATATCTTCGGTCACTTCTTAATAATGGTTTATGGACCTTTCCTTCAGGAACTTGTCCAAACCTTTTTTAAACCCAGCTACACTAACAGCCTTTACTACATCCTCCGGTAACAAATTCCAGAGTTTGATTACACGTTGAGTGAAAAAATATTTTCTTTTATTAGTGTTAAATAGTTTACCCTGTAGCTTCATTGCATGTCCCCTAGTCTTTCTATATTATGATAACGTAAACAATCGATCTACGTTTACCCGTTCCACTCCGTTCATTAATTTATAGACTTCTATCATATCTCCCCTCAGCCGTCTCTTTTCCAGGTTAAAGAGCCCTAACCTTTTTAGCCTTTCCTCATAGGAGTAACCTTCCATCACCTTTACCATTTTGGTGGCTCTTCTCTGAACCTTTTCTAAAATCGCTATATCCTTTTTAAGTTACGGCGACCAGAATTGCACACAATATTCAAGGTGCGGTCTCACCATGGAACGATATAGAGGTATTATAATATCTTTTGTTTTATTTTCCATTCCTTTCCTTATCATACCTAGCATTCTATTTGCTCTCTTGGCTGCCGCTGCACACTGGGCCAAGGGTTTTAACATGGTATCCACAATGACGCCTAAATCTTTTTCCTGGGTGGTGGTTCCTAATGTGGAACCTTGCATCGTGTAACCATAGTTTGGGTTGTTCTTCCCTAGGTGCATAACCTTGCACTTGTCCACATTAAATTTCATCTGCCATTTTGATGCCCAGTCTTCCAATTTATCAAGATCCTCTTGCAATTTTTCACAATCCTCTTGGGTTTTAACAACTTTAAATAGTTTTGTGTCATCTGCAAATTTGATAACCTCACTCTTTATTCCACTTTCCAGGTCATTTATGAATATGTCAAAAAGCAGCGGACCCAGCACAGATCCCTGGGGTACACCACTATTCACCTTTCTCCATTGGGAAAATTGGCCATTTAGCCCTACCCTCTGCTTTCTAGCTTTTAACCAGTTCCTGATCCACAATAGTACACTGCCTCCTATCCCATGACTCTTTAGTTTTGCCAAAAGTCTCTGATGAGGGACCTTGTCAAAGGCTTTCTGAAAGTCCAGATACACAATATCAACCGACTCACTTTTGTCCACCTGTTTATTCACTCCTTCAAAAAAACATAACAGATTAGTAAGACAAGATCTTCCTTGTCTAAAGCCATGTTGGCTGTCTCCCATTAGGTCGTGACTATCTACATGCTGAGTAATTTTATTCTTTATGATGGTTTCTACCATTTTTCCCGGTACTGACGTCAGGCTCACCGGTCTGTAGTTTCCCGGATCACCCCTGGAATCCTTTTTAAAAAATGGTGTTAGATTGGTGATCCTCCAATCTTCAGGTATTAGAGATGATTTTAATGATAGTTCACAGATTACTAATAGCAGGTCTGCAATCTCATATTTCAGTTCTTTCAACACCCTTGGATGTATACCATCCAGCCCAGGTGATTTGCTACTCTTCAGTTTATCTAATAGTTGTAAGACATCTTCCCGATGTATCGATATTTCCTTCAATTCTTCCGCACCTTTAAATACCACTTCAGTTATGGGTAACATCCCTACATCATCCTCAGTAAAGACTGAAGCAAAGAATTCATTCAGTCTCTCCTCTATCGCCTTGTCGCCTCTTAGTGCTCCTTTAACCACTTTATCATCTAATGGACCAACTGACTCTCTCACAGGTTTTTTGCTACGAATGTACTTGAAAAGGTCTTTATTTCGTGTTTTTGCTTCCGCAGCAAGCTTCTTCTCAAATTCTCTCTTTGCCTGCCTTATCAATGCCTTGCATTTGACTTGCCAGTGCTTGTGCTGTTTCCAGGTTTCGTCATTTGGCTCTTTTTTCCATTTCCTGAAAGATGCTTTTTTGGCAACAACAGCCTCTCTGACGTCACCTTTAAACCATGCTGGCAGTTTTTTGGACTTCCTTCCACTTTTCTTAAAGCGTGGAATACAGCTGGTCTGGGCTTCCAAGATAGTATTTTTCAACAACATCCAAGCTTGATGTACGTCTTTAACCTTTGCAACTGCTCCTTTTAGTTTTTTCTTAACTGTTTTCCTCATTTTATCATAGTCTCCCTTTCGAAAGTTAAAGGGTAGTACTGTGGATTTCCTTACTATCCCTCCTCCACTAATTAAATCAAAGGCGATCATGCTATGATCACTATTGCCAAGTGGCCCCAACACTCTTATCTCTTGCACTAGATCTGGTGTTCCACTAAGGACTAGGTCTAATATGGCTTCCCCTCTGGTCGGTTCATGAACCAGCTGCTCCAAGAAGCAGTCATTTATTTCATCTAGGAACTTTATCTCCCTAGCACGTCCTGCTGTGACACTGACCCAGTCGATGCCGGGGTAATTGAAATCACCCATTATTATTACTGCACTGTAACTTTTGCTAGCTTCCTTGATTTCTTTGAGCATTTCATCATCCATTTGTTCATTCTGGCCAAGCGGACGATAGTACACCCCCACTGCCATCGCCTTCCCCTTTTTACATGGAATTTCAATCCATAGAGATTCTACAGCAAATTTTGTTTCTTGCAAAACTTTAATCCTTTCTGACTCAATGCCCTCTCTAACATAGAGCGCAACCCCTCCACCAATTTGATCAGCTCTATCATTACGATATAGTTTGTACCCAGGTATCACAGTGTCCCACTTGTTGTCCTCCTTCCACCATGTCTCTGATATTCCAATCATATCTAACCTCTCGTTTAGTGCTATATATTCTAACTCTCCCATCTTGTTTTGTAGACTTCTAGCATTTGCATACAAGCATTTTAGAGACTGTATTTTATTCATATTAATTTGGCTATTGGTAGACATGGGTAATTTGGGATCTTTAAGCTCTGTCTGCTCCATACTCGAGGGCATTTGGGCTACTTTACTCTTTTTTGGAACCTCTCTGCTTTTTGTAGTATCCTTCAAGGATACATTCTTCCGAACCATGCGCTCTTGGGCGACTGTCAGCTTTCCCCTATTATCTAGTTTAAAAGCTGCTCTATCTCCTTTTTAAAGGTTAATGCCAGCAGCCTGGTTCCATCCCGGTTAAGGTGAAGCCCATCCCTTCGGAAGAGCCCCTCCTTTCCCCAGAATGTTCCGCAGTTCCTAACAAATCCAAACCCCTCATCTCTGCACCATTGTCTCATCCACGCATTGAGACTCCGGAGCTCTGCCTGCCTTTTTGGTCCTGCGCGTGGAACGGGAAGCATTTCGGAAAATGCTACCCTGGAAGTTCTGGATTTCAACTTCCTACCTAAAAGCCTAAATTTAGCTTCCAGAACCTCCCTACCACATTTTCCTATGTCGTTGGTACCGACATGTACCAAGACAGCAGACTCCTCCCCAGCACTATCTAAGACTTTATCTAGGTGGCGCGTGAGGTCCGCTACCTTCGCACCAGGCAGGCATGTTACCAAGCGATCCTCACGTCCACCAGCCACCCAGCTATCTGCATGCCTAATGATCGAATCACCAACTATAACTGCTGTCCTAACCCTTCCCTCATGGGCACTTGGCCCTGGAGAAACCTCCTCGGTGCGAGAGGGGTTTACATCACCGGGAGGACAGGTCCTAGTTACAGGATCACTTCCTGCCACACCAGGGTGATGCTCTCCTGTTACGTGACCTCTCTCCTCCATGGCAACAGGGATGCTGCCAGACTGGAGGTGGGACTTCAGGACTTTATCCCTGTAGGTCTCCTCTATGTACCTCTCTGTCTGTCTTATGCTTTCCAAGTCTGCTACTTTAGCCTCTAGAGAACGGACTTGTTCCCTGAGAGCAAAGAGCTCCTTGCACCTAGTGCACACGTAAGACCTCTCACCAGTTGGGAGAAAATCATACATGTGACACTCAATGCAAAAGACTGGAAAGCCCACATCCCGCTGCTGGACTGCTGTCTGCATCTTAGTTTTAAGTTTGTGTTTAGATCTTTAAGTTCTTTACGTACTAAAGGGTGCTATGGATATTTATACCACTAAAACTGTACCAAATAATTTTAATATACCTTGTTCACCTGAAGCTTAATTAATCTCAGGTCCTTAGTGTATGACTGATTTGGGTAATGAGCTTCACCTGAGAGCACCTCCTGTCTTTTAAGTTGTGCAAGTACCTATAAAGCTGTGATTATCCCAGGGGAGGGAGGGATATAACACTTATTAAAAGAGGGCTGCTACACAGTACCCTGGCCTGTGCTGCTGAGGTAAGCTATATTCTGATTTGATTTAAATTATAGCTCTTTGCTGCTGCTAGGCTCTAACCTATTATGAAATTTAAACTACAAGCTCTCTGCTGGATTCTAAATTTAACCAGAAAGCTCTCTTCTATGTTTTAATTTGAAACTAAAAGTACTTAGCTGATGCTAGGCCCTGAGTGACTATGAAATTTAAACTACAAGCTCTCTGCTGGATTCTAAAGTTAACCAGAAAGCTCTCTTCTGTGTTTTAATTTGAAACTAAAAGTACTTTGCTGATGCTAGGCCCTAACCTATTATGAAATTTAAACTACAAGCTCTTTGCTGGATTCTAAATTTAACCAGAAAGCTCTCTTCTGTGCTTTAATTTGAAACTAAAAGTACTTTGCTGATGCTAGGCCCTAACCTATTATGAAATTTAAATTATAAGCTCTCTGCTTGATTCTAAATTTAACCAGAAAGGCTTTTGGGCTGAAGCAATCCAAGGGAGCACTATTGTATAGGGGGTGAAGTACTCTTGTCCACTACAGAAGAGCGGGACCTAGGCGTAGTTGTGTCTGCTGATGTCAAAGTAACTAAACAAGTTGAGAAGGCGAGGGCAAAAGCTAGAAGGCTGGCTGGGTGCATACGGAGATGAATGGCTAGCATAAAACAGGAAGGGAGAATGCCTCTGTATGTTTTTGGTGCGACCTCATTTGGAGTATAGTGTGCAATTCTGGACACTGCACCTTCAAAAGGATGTGCATAGGATGGGGTCGGTGCAGAGGGTGCCTACTAAAATGATTAGTGGTCTTCATTATACAGCATATGAAGACAGACCGAAGGATCTTAGGATGTACGCCTTGGGGAAAGGAGGGATAGAGGTGATATGATGGAGATGTAGAAATACCTCCGTGGCATATATGTTGAGGGAGAGAGCCTCTGCAAATTGTAAGCAAGTTCAGCTATGAGGGAACATGGGATGAGGGTGGAGGGAGATATATTCAGGGGTGACATGCCACCATATTTGTTTACTGAATAGGTGGTGGATCCATGTAATACTCTCACAGTGTAGGTGGTAGAGATGAGGACAGTAACTGCATTCCAAACAGCATAGGACAAACACAGAGGATCTATAAAGGTAAAAAGGGGACTGTTGTACCTGTTGATATGGACGGACAGACTAGATAGGCCATGTGGTCCTTTTGTGTCATCATATTTCAATGTTGCAATGCTGCATAGTTGTGATGTCATATGTTTCTTTCAGGATGTGTTATGCATTTGTTTTGCACATATATACCTGTGTCCATTTGAGGGGACATGAGCTCCTGCTTTAACGTACCTCATTTCTTTCTACAGGTGATGCAGGATATGGGTGTCGCCCCTGGTTGCTGACCCCTGTGCGTCAACCACGGACACGTGCAGAGCGGAGGTACAATGAGGCCCATGCCACCAGCCGCTCTGTCATAGAGCGCACCTTTGGCATTTTAAAGAGTCGCTTCAGGTATCTGGATAGGACAGGCGGTGCCTTACAATATACTCCACAGACTGTGGCAGAGATCATCATAGCCTGTTGCATCCTGCACAACATTGCTCTCAGGCACAATATCCCTGCAGAGATTAATGAGGATCTGGAGGATGATCCGACGTGCCCCACTGTACGTGCCCGTGAGGACACACGTGAGGGCACAGCAATCAGGCGGCAGGTGATTGCACAGCTCTTCTCATGTATGTACTGCATATGTTCCCACATTTGTTGCTATATGTGTGTAGTGCTAATACAGGTTAACATTTGTAGACCGATATCAGTAAGATGCAACACTGCACTGACATGTAACAGACACTGGCTGGCCATCCCAACGTCAAATATAAGCATGACTGAGAACCTAACAATGTTGGCAGGGCAGAACAGAGGGCTGAGGTGGATGATGTGGGTTCATGGTTTTAGGCTTGTGGGAGTTTTTGGGGTGACATTCGTGGTTTGTGGATGATTGTGATAGCGGCTGCTGTGCAATCACAGTTAGTTGGTGTTATGCTTTGGGTGCAGCAAGGTGAAAGGCATGTGGTGTGGGTTTCACAGTGGGAGAGAGGACCATGTTTGGGGCCACTTGTCCAGCTGTGCGTGTTTTTCATTTGGTATTTTGAGCTGATTGTGTGTGTGGTATGCTCTTGTGAGCTGGATCTGTGGGTCTGTAATTTTTGTATAGCGCTACATGTGATATGTAGCACTATATACATGCTCAGTACTATCTGTCATAATGGTAATTAAAATCCTTACTGCGAGTTAGTGGAACAACACAGCGTGGCAGACTGTATAAGTCATCACGTAGCCCTAACATGGATGCGTTGAAGGATAAGGAACCTGTGCATTGTCCAGCCAGGGGTTTGTTTGTTTTTTCCATTATAGAATAGACATGCAGTGCAGTGTTGCCTATGTACACACAAATAGAGGTGATTCAGGCAAGATCAACAGGGTGTAGGTTACAGTAGGTAAGCAGAGAGATCAATGTGGGGGTGGATTGGGTTTTTGGGGTGTTTTCAGGGAAATATTTATATGTTTTTCAGCAAATTGTTTTCAGCAAATCTAGCTGATGACATGTCCACATAAACCCATGACTCAACTACAGGCTGTATAAGTGCATAGAGGAGGAGAGTGCATGCCAAGACACCAACTACATTGCATACCCTAGAGAAGGAACGTAATGGCCACATACACAAAGAGGCTCTGATGGGAGGGGGTTTATTAGGTGCACATATAGGCTATCCATGCTTTGCCATTATCACTTTCACACAGTGGGCTGACATGCAGCCATCAAGGTCAGGTCAAAAGCAGACATCAGGGTGTGGTTTAGCGGACATAACACAGATATTGAGATATATGTTTAGCAACTCAGTAGCACACAGCTATTAATGTTAGTCAAGGTATGAGATATACACACCAGGAAATGTGTTTGGACAGAGGATCCCGGAGGTGCCCCTGCATATTTCCATGTGTTACAGCAATTGACAGCGGTGTAGCAGACGACATTGGTACACCAGTACACACAGTGAAGGGGCATTGGGAGCAACATGGGGGACCCAGGATAATACTGCAGCCTTGGAGTGATTTGGGAACAAAGTAGGGAGAAAACACAGTGTGTGCGACAACAGGGAGGTGAGGGAGGGGACAGACAGAGTACGGACCCCTGTAGTTTGGCAAAGACATGTCCTTGATGCCTCTCACATGGGAGAGATGTGTACAGTGTGATGGTGAACAGTGAGTCTGTAAAGGATGTTGGGGGGTGTGGAAGCTGGGGACAGGAAGGTGCAGTGTGTGTTGCACAGCTAGAACATGACATATGTATGTTTCCCTTGTGTTTCCCAATGTACAGGACATAGTTTTTGAAGCTCCTGGTGCTGTGGTGCATTGCCAGGGGACTGTACATCAGCCAACATGCTGTGGTCTGGGGTAGGTGGACCTACAGCTATATTGTCTGTGCCAGCAGTCAGGGGGAACACATGTCCTCGGTGATCTTTCCTATTGTCCAGATGTTGTGGTTCACCTCTTTTCCCTGCATCTCCCTAAACCATATTTTGCTGTTGGCACACATATCCCCATGTGTTTCTGTCCAGTATGTCTTCAGCAACACTGTCTCTGGGACATGTCCAAAACAGCTGCATGTGTGTGGAGGTTGTAAGTTTTTGGGTGGTGGCCTACACGTGCACCCTTCCCCGATATTGTACCATCAGCCAACACCAGGGTATCATTGCATTTCACAGGGCCTTTATGTGTACAAATCTCCACTTGTGGACATACAGGCCATATGCTACTGCCGGCACGCTGCCCTTAGTATACTGTGTGTGTGTGTTCTTGTGTTGGCTGTGTGATGATACAGTGTTCCGGCTTTTTACATTATCATGTGTTGTGAGGGGTCTGTACACCTGGGGGGCGGTGGTGACTGTGCTATCTCTACCTTACTGGTGTTTACCGTGTAACCATTGAGGACATGTGTTGTGTGTTGGGAACAGAACTGTGTCTTGTGTTCTGACATACCACTGTTGACCTGCTTTTTGTATCACAGATATTGGCGTGACATGGTGACATGGAGATTCTACATATTTCGCTGACATTGTGTCCCTTCACTGTGACCTGTTATGGCCTTTGAGTGGCTCAGAGGATCCAAGACATACACCTGATGCAAGCACAAGGTAGTTTGCACCTTTGTTCTTTTGGTAATGACATCAGCCTTTACATGTTAATGATTTACTGTTTGTGTCATATACATTTCATGTTGGCTCTCTGTTCATGAACGCTGATGCACATAAGATGGAGCTCTGAAATGCCTGTGTCACATGGACATGGACAGAACCATATCCATGTGACACCCGTGTGTATGCTTCCAATTCAAAATGTCCCCAACATGCAATGTTTATTGTGTTGTGATCATGTCATGTTTGCCTGTGTGTCCCTTTATTATGTGTTTCTTAATGATTGACTCTCTGCAATTTGTGCTGATGTTGCAAGGCACATACCAATACAATATTTCTCCTCTTCTGACACAGGGCAGAGAACAAACCAGACACATCTATTACAGTGCATCTGGCATCGCCATCACCCACCTGTTGGGGGACACAACACCATGGAACTTTCCCTGGAAAATGGTGCCATAGGATGTTTGACCTCTGCGAGTGGGACACATGCCTAGGATGGACAGTATTATTTTTGGATTGCTACTTTGGCCATGACAGACATATCCAAGACACTGCTGCTGCCATGCTCTGGCTGGGAGTCGTGCTCATCGCAGGAGACACACAGGACCTTTCATGTACTGTGACATATTGGAATGTGACACTTGACTATGCATGCCCAGGGTTGCAAGGATAGTCTTAACCTGACGTGTTGGATTGCAGATACACTTTGGACTTTGCACACTGTGTACTGGTCCCACGTGTGAAGCAGGGACTGCCATTGTCACTGTATGTTGCACATTCCTCCACAGTTGTTTCTTTTGGCCATGTGTGTGACATGGAACACAGGATATGCTCATCTGTTTGTTTCAACACAAGCATACAGCCATGCATGTGGCATAGGGGTAGCGATGGAGAGGTCCTGTTGTCTATGTCCACCTACTCTCCACCGGACATGATACAGGTTTTGCCACAACACCGCTTTAATGCACACCAGCATCCTGGATTGATGTTTTCAATCACCAAGGGTGTTTGCGTGCATGTGTGGCATCACTGAATCATGTTGAAATGTCAATGGTGCATGTGCATATGACTGACTATGTTGGCGAAACACAGCACGTGGCAATATGGCTTCTGTGTGGTTTACTGTAACATGTTTGCCCTTAATTTCCCTCTCTATAAACTGTTTCTTGTGTTTGTTTACTGTACAGACGTGACGCTCTGCATTGATTTACAAACCTTGCATTGCATGTCTGCACAGTCCTATTTATCCCCTGAGGTAACGACACTCACATTGCCACGTTATATTTGGAGTGTCGCAGTATGAGTGTCCGTTGTCTTCCTTCAATTGTGCATTCCATGTACGGTGATATATGTGTACAGACACTGTCTACACACCAACTGGTGCAGGGGGACCTCCTGCATGGTGTTATCTCTGCATGTTTCTGCAGGTAGTTTTCATTTGAATTCTGTCTGTGTTCATGTGCCTCTGCTACCTGTTAGCATATCCTCATTGTGCATTTGATGATTGTTTAGGGTTACATTCTTGCAGCTTGGATTCCTATATCAGGCATTATGTGATAGCTGTAACATTATTTTCAATCTGTGGTTCTAAAGTTACAAGGTTTGAACAACATATGCTGTTTTCATTTGTGTGCCTCCTGTGTTGCCAGATAGATATATTTTAGGGAACAGATCATGATTGATGTGTGTTGGTCCCTCATCATGCGCCGCCTACTGTATCCACTGCATAACATTTCATTGTGTGTGTGCATGTGTCTCTGGTCCCAATTACAGACTGTGATCTGATCTGTACACAGCAGATCTGCATGTGCATTTGGTCATGGTTATTGTTGGGGGTTTGCCTGTCCTGACAGCCAGCAGGCGTCCTGTGTGATGCCCTGCACTATTTTTGTATGCAGCCTTTGCTACTGAGCTCACGTTGGTGGTGTGGCCTACCGGTTTGTGCATTGCCATTTGTGGTAGTGGTCATAGGTGTGATTCCTCTCTGTTCTCTTTCATTTGTATGCTTGTCCTGCAGAACTAGTTTTCATTCGGGTGACAGTCATATCTGTGCTGATCTTTGCTGTGAGCACATTGTACCCTCATCAGAGTTGTGAACCATCCTTCTGTCCATCTAAGTGTGTCTGCCAGCTGTGTGCCATCCTACCCTGATGTGCATGCTGCTACCCCAAGTCCTGCACTCCTACACATTCCTGCATTGCAGCTCTCCCTGGTTGCCTCTCCTGTGTGTGCTCTGCATAGCACTGCTACTCCACTGTCATCCTGATATTTCACCTATCCTGCCATTTCTGGCTCCTCTGCTGCACACATCTTCCCATCCTCTGTCACACACTGTCATTATTGCATGGTACATTACCATCACTCTGTGCATAGCTACAGCTGCCCCCGATATGTTTGTCCATTTTTCTAGCTGCCACATGGGCTGGAGCTGATTTGTGTGGTCCATCAGCTCTGATCTACGTCCTTTTACTTATGCATTGTCTTTCCTTTCTGCTCTGTGAAGTGTTTGGGTTACGTGTGTGTTTGGCACATACCTCTCTTGCCCTTCAAATTGGGGGACCTTACTGCTGTTGGCCAACGTTTTTGGGTTCAACTATACATCCTTGGGCCATCTTATGCCACACCTTCGATTCAGGCAGCTTATGGGGTGCCTACTATGGTGCCTTGGGAGTTGGCAACCTTTCAACATGGCCTCTGGGGAACATTATAACTCGCCTTCGCTGACGTGGTTGTTTAGGATGTGCCTTCTGGTACACCCTAAAAGGTGCATTAAATTATGGCACTAGGGTGGGGTTCTTTTTAGATGGCAGCACAGATTGTTGTACAGTTGCAAGCAGATAAAGGAATTACCTCAACCAACCTTATTCATTAGGTACACTGGGGATGTGAACTCATGACTCTTGCACCATCAGTCAGTGTCTTAACCATTGTGCTGCACTGCTGCTCCTCCTTGCATCTCAGTGCACCTACTTAAGATTTTCATACATTAAAATGCACAGTGCTTCCATCAAAAACAGTGCTGTGACCTTGCGGTGCCTCATAGGGCACCCTATAAGCAACATTCTAGGGTGCCTGGGTGGACAGTGCACTTTATAATATGCTCTCTGGAGTGCCTTATAGGCCGGCTGATGCGGCACCTTATGATACAGCACTTTGAGGGTGTGTTTGTTTGCTGCACACATTGAAATTAAACTGGGAAATGCATCAGACAGCACTGGGTAAAAGTATTATTATTCACCAGGCCCACTTGGGACTCAAACTCATGATTCCTGCACCATGGGTCAGTGTCTTAACCATTGTGCTACACTGCTGTTCCTCTTTGCATCTCAGCGCACCTACTTAAGATTTCCATGCGTTAACATGCACAGTGCTGCCATCAAAAACAGTGCTGTGACCTTGCGGTGCCTCATACAGCACCCTATAAAGTGCACTATAAGCAACATTCTAGGGTGCCTGGGCGGACAGTGCACTTTATAATATGCCCTCTGGAGTTCCTTATAGGGCGGCTGATGCAGCACCTTATGTTACAGCACTTTGAGAGTGTGTTTGCTAGCAGCAGTAATTAAAAAAAAATAAAATGCCTCATAATGCAATATTACACATAACAGGTAGTGCCTCAGCCAGCCTTATTCATTGTACACAGTGGGGGATTGAACCCATGAGCCCTGCACCATCAGTCAGTGTCTTAACCATTATGCTACGCTGCTGTTGCTGTCTGCATGTCAGCACAACTACTTCAGCTTACCACACGTTAACATGTGCAGTGCTGCTATCAGAAACTGTGCTGTAACCTTGCCATGCCTCATAGGGCACCCTATATGGTGCCCTATAGGCCACCCTTTAAGCAACATTGTAGGGTACCTTGGCGGACAATGCACTTTAAAATGTGCCCTCTGGGGTACCTTATGGGGTGCCTTATGCAGCACTTATGTTACAGAGCTTTGAGAGTGCGTTTGCTAGCAGCAGTAAATAAAATAAAATTAAAATGCCTCATAATGCAATATTACACATAACAGGTAGTGCCTCAGTCAGCCTTATTCATTGGGCACAGTTGGGGATTGAACCCATAACCCCCACACCATCAGTCAGTGTCTTAACCATTGTACTGCAGCTCTGCTCCTCTGTTTGCACATCAGCGCACCTGCTTATGCTTTCCGCGCACGTTTCTCGTGCGCAGATGTGCGCGGCGCACATTAGCGCGCAGCGCACATTAGCGCACAATAATCCTGGTTTGCTATGTTAAGACTGAAATGCCCACTCCTTATATGGCATCCTGCACACTAGCGCCGGGCGCACATTAAGACGGTTTAGTAAACATACCCCTTAGTGTACTAAGAGGGTTCCATTTGACAAATTTGGTCTCAATTCTATCTTGTTTCTTCAGGTGCTCGTTCTATGATGGGCAAATAAACGATGTACCTTTTTTAAAAAAAAAGATAATAGCATAGTTCTTCAAAAAATATCAGACGTGTTTTGTCCTCATGATTTCTGTTTGTTCCGTTTTTGATTTCAGCATTTTAGGAACGGAGGTTTTCTTATTAAGCATAGATGTAGCGTCTTTTTTGCGTATGCGGTTTTTATACCCGAAAACATTTTTTAATAGCATGATTCTCATATTTTTAATGGCATTGTCCTTATATTTATATATTTTTTAATATATTTGTCATGTATTTATGCTTTTATGATAATTGTTTTATGCTTTTTATGTTTCCATTTTGGTTTCTTTTAATATTTATTTATTGTTTTACCTTTAGTGCCCATTCTTGATGCACTATGCGACATAAGGTACCTCTTTGCCTTTATTTGTGTCCTCCTCATCACTCTCCTTCATATCTCCATATGTTTATTTGGTGACATTCATGTTTCTATTTATATTCTTAATTTTGATGTTCTATTTATATCTTAATATCTTTGCTGCCATGTTTTTAATTTATTCAAAGGATCTGCATCTTAAAGATTTCTGTTTATATGTATATATATTTAAATTGTTTTATTTTTATTAAATTAATCCTTTATTTATTTGATGCTTATATGTTTTTATAATTTTAATTGATTCAAATGTTGTTGTTTTTTTGAGGTGTGTTTTCTTGTAAAGACCCCCTGAAGAAGGCTTTTTAGCCGAAACACATCGGGGCCAATTAAAAAAGGATTTCCACCTGAATTGAATTGTCGCCAGCCCTTTTGTACCTGCTCGGTTGGTTTTTTTATTTATTTATTTTTATTTATTTAACATTTTTTATATACCGCACTATTTACATCAGCGCAGTTCACATGTAACACAAATGTCCAGTGTGGGAAAACTACATTGGACTTACAATAAACAGGAATTTGAACTTGGAGAACATGTCAAACTATGTACATCACTCTTCGATCTATCTATGAATGTATTTAAAAGCCATTGTGAGGTGTAGAGTTAAGGTCGGTCAGGTGATTAACCGGGAGAGGAGGGACGGAGGGTCGGAGAGGGCGATTGGATGGATGGTGGGTAGGGATGAGGTGTGGCTACGTAATGTCTTCTAAGTTGGGGAAGCATTGCAGGAAGAGGTAGTGCTTCAAAGCCTTTCTGAATTGGTGAAGGTTGTTTATGGCACGGATGTTGGTTGGTAGGTTGTTCCAGCATGAAGGTGCTGATAGCGCAAAGGCGCGGTCTCTGGTGGTTTTCGTACATTTGGTGATGGGTTTCGGGAGTATTAGGGAGTTGGTGGTGGCGGATCTTCTCAGTCTGTTGGGTGGAGTGAGCTGAATAAGTTCAGAAAGGGCGCTGGCTGTGCATTTGTTGATGGCTTTGAAAGTTATTGTTAAGATTTTGAAGGTGATCCTATGGCGTACTGGGAGCCAATGTAGCGTTTTCAGGATGGGAGTAATGTGCTCCCTTCTAGAGGCTTGGTGAAGGGTTCGGGCTGCAGTGTTCATTGCTAGCTGCAGTGGTTGAAGAGTGCACTTCGGAAGGCCGTGGAGAATGGAGTTCGCATAGTCGAAATGGGGCATCACCAGTGACTGAAAGACTGTTCGAAAGTCCTCTGGCTCAAGTAGAGGTCTGATGTTACGTAACATACGGATCTTGTGGTAAATAGCTTTTGAGATGTTGCTTATCTGGGCGTTTAAGTTGAGATGTTGGTCGAGCGTTACTCCAAGGTAACGGATCGTTGACTTTGTGAGAAGTTCGGCGTCACGTACTTTCAGTGAAGGTGGCGGGGTAAATTCTTGATCTCTGCTGATGAAAAGTACATCCGTCTTTTTAAGGTTGATTTTGAGCTTCTGCGAGTGTAGCCAGTCTGTGACTGCGTTGAAACATGAGGATAATCGGGATAGGTCTGGGTGATCAGTATGTATTGGGGTGAACATGAGGACATCATCGGCATAGATTAGGCAGTTTATACCAAAGGACCTGATGATGGAGCAGATAGGCTGCATATAGACGTTAAAGAATAGGGCAGAGAGTGAGGAACCTTGAGGGACACCCTTCGTTAATGGGAATGGGGTGGAGGTTGAGGTACCGGAGCGGACGTGTTGCCATCTGTCATGTAGGTATGAGGTACACCATGCGAGGGCGGTGCCGTGGATTCCCTTTTCGACCAGGCGGGCCAGAAGTAGATCAAAAGCCGCTGCAATGTCGAGAAAGATGAGGGCGAATCCTTGTTTGGCGTTATCTATCCCTGTTATCAGAGTGCTGAGTAGAATTGTGAGCAAGGTTTCTACACCATGTTGCTCGCGAAACCCGTGCTGGCAGGGATCGAGGGGTGAATTATCTTCGATATGTTGGCTCAGTTGACGGTGTACTATTTTCTCTGAGATTTTAGCTAGAAGCAGTATACTGGAGATGGGTCTGTATGAGTCCATCTTTGTGGGATCCAGTTTATTGTTCTTGAGCAGTGGTCTGATTGAGGTTTGTTTTAGGCTTCGGGGGAAGATGCCTGTCTGGAATGAGGTACCGATCAGTTTAGTCAAGAAGGTGCTGAGTTCAGTACGTAGGGTTTTTATCCAGAATGCTGGACATGGGTCGTTTGGTGCCATGGTGGTGTTTATGTTCAGAATGATGTCTTGTATTTCTCTTTCAGTTGGGGTAGTAAAGGTGGAGATGGAGCATTGGGTAGCTGTCGATACTTGTGTAGGTACAGGTGGGTGGGAAGGAGCCGGCGTAATGTCTTGTAACCTGGATCTGGCGGGTAGGGTGGCCTGGTTTGCTTTGGTTTGCAGGTAATCTGCATATTTTTGTGGGTCAGGTTGGTTTGCCTGATCAGTCGAAGGTTCCTTAGCTAAGGATTTGACAATGTTGAATAGTTCATGCGGCTTATTGAGGGATCGTTGTAGAACCTCAGCATGGTGTTGCCTCATTCTCCTTGAAACTGCTGTTCTGTGGGCGCATAGCTGGGTAGAGTAAGCTTCCTTGCTTTCAGTCGATCTGGAGCGGCGCCAGCATTTTTCTAGCTGTCGGAGTTGTCGGAGGGAGGTCTTGAGCTCGGGCGAATACCAAGGTGCTTTCTTCTTCTTGTCATGTGAAGCATTGATGGGAGGAGGGTCAATTGCAGCATTAAGGCATGAGTTCCATGTGGAAATCATGTCATCAAGATTCAATCCATGTGTATTGTGGAGAGGTTGTATTTTCTCTAAGACCTCTTCTCTGTTGAGCTGGCGGAAACGTTTTGAGACTGGTGCAGGTGGATTGTTTGGGGAATGAGGGTTGGAGAATGAGGGATTTGTGGGCATCGCAAATCTGATTAGACTATGGTCTGACCAGGGTACTGAGCATAGAGATAGGTTGAACTTGGATGTGGAACAGGGAACTGATTGTGGTGCGAATATAAGATCAAGAGTGTTTCCCTTGATATGGGTGGGGGAGTTGATCAGCTGGGTGTAGCCCACCGTCTCGAGAGCATCTAGGAAGGCTCTGGCTTGATTGTCGTGGAGTGAGGGGAGGTTGAAATCTCCTAGTATCCAGTTCGGGGTATGTGTCTTGATGGGGTTACAGGCGAGGTTAATAATTGTGGAGAGTTCATCTGGTGATGGTGAGGGTGCTCGATATAGAAGGTTGATGGTGAGATGTTTGTTCGCTATAGCGATGTGGTCTAGATAGGGGGAGCTGGTTGATGCAATTGTCTGGAATTGTAGAATGGTCTTGCTTAGTATAAGTACCCCTCCCCCCCTTCTGTCAGTTCTGTGGCACGAGTGGGTGGAGAAGTTGGGGGGGACAAACTGGTGGAGGATTGCCGCATCTGCCTCTGACATCCATGTCTCTGTGATGCATAGTATGTCGATGTCAGGAGTGGATAACAAGTCGGATATGGCAGGCCATTTCTTTCTGATAGAGCGGGCATTTATTAGGGCGCATTTCAAGTCGTGAGGGGGGGTGTCGTGGTTGTGCTGAGAGGGTCTAGCCTGATGGAGGGTCACGTAGATGAGGTGAGGGTGGGTAGTGTGCAATGATCTGGCTGTATTATGGTTGGTGTGGTCATGGTATCTTTTCCAAGGGTTGTGAAGGATTGGGATGGAGCTATGGGGGGAGGTGAGGGCTTGGGAGATTTGTGTCAGTGCGAGCAATATGTAGCAGCTGAAGACTGTGTGTGATAGTGTGATAGTGGTGGGAGGTGCCATTGTGTCTGGGAGAAGTAGGGAGATCAGGATACTGGGGCAGGTACTGGCAACAGTAAATGCAAGAGTGTTGGCTACCGGCAGCAGTGAAGCTACTGGCAACAATATACTGACAACAGTAATCTGTAAGGTAACAAACAGTGTAGCTACTGGCAACAATATACTGACAACAGTAATCTGTAAGGTAACAAACAGTGAAGCTACTGGCAACAATATACTGACAACAGTAATCTGTAAGGTAACAAACAGTGAAGCTACTGGCAACAATATACTGACAACAGTAATCTGTAAGGTAACAAACGGTAAGGTTACTGGCAACGAATTACTGACAACAGTAGTCTACAAGGTAATAATTGGTAAAGTTACTGGGAACAGGTAACTGAGAACAGTAATCTGTAAGGGAGACCAATAGGGTTAAAGTAGAATGCTGGTTGTGTAATTAATGCAAGCTCTCGGTACTTGTACTATGGGAAGTTACTGGCGACAGTAAAGAGAGAGTTCAGGCTGCTAGGTACAGTACAAGTGGTTAAAATGGAGACAGATGCTGGATGTATACTTGCTGTAATGGCGCAGTTGTTCTCGCTGATGACGATAGCGAGCTCGACCCTGGGGGAGCTCAAGCAGCTGGTCCGTCAAGGTAATGAGTATTTGGATGTTCCTCAGGTGCTTCTGAGAAGGCCACTGCCTAAGGGCCACGCCAAAGGGCCCTCTGGCGAGGCCCTCAGGCGCGGGCCCGCACGGCGCGGGTGCGCCTGCTTCCGGCTCTTTTAAATGAGCCGCGCTGGCCCGATTGGTCAGCAGATGGAGCTGGGGGCGTCCGGTTGAGCTCGATCCCTCCTGGGAGAGCACGCTGTGATGGAGAGGACTCTGCTGCTGCTTCCGGCTCTTTTAAATGAGCCGCGCTGGCCCGATTGGTCAGCAGATGGAGCTGGGGGCGTCCGGTTGAGCTCGATCCCTCCTGGGAGAGCACGCTGTGATGGAGAGGACTCTGCTGCTGCTGCCGGCTCTTTTAAATGAGCCGCGCTGGCCCGATTGGTCAGCAGATGGAGCTGGGGGCGTCCGGTTGAGCTCGATCCCTCCTGGGAGAGCACGCTGTGATGGAGAGGACTCTGCTGCTGCTGCCGGCTCTTTTAAATGAGCCGCGCTGGCCCGATTGGTCAGCAGATGGAGCTGGGGGCGTCCGGTTGAGCTCGATCCCTCCTGGGAGAGCACGCTGTGATGGAGAGGAGTCTGCTGCTGCTGCCGGCTCTTTTAAATGAGCCGCGCTGGCCCGATTGGTCAGCAGATGGAGCTGGGGGCGTCCGGTTGAGCTCGATCCCTCCTGGGAGAGCACGCTGTGATGGTTCTTTTTCTTTTACAAACCAGAGGGGAAGCCATTTTGGACCTAGTCCTTAGTGTAACGCAAGATCTGGTGCAAGAGATAAGGGTGCAGGGGCCACTTGGCAATAGTGATCATAACATGATCACATTTGATTTAATAAATGGAGGAGGGACAGTATGGAAATCCACAGTACTACCTTTTAACTTTAAAAATGGAGACCATGATAAAATGAGGAAAATAGTTAAGAAAAAACTAAGGGGAGCTGTTACAAAGGTTAAAGATTTTGAATCAAGCATGGGTGTTGTTTAAAAATACTATCTTGGAAGCCCAGACCAGCTGTATTGCACGATTTAAGAAAATTTGAATGAAGTCCAAAAAACTTCCAGCATGGTTTAAAGGTGAGGTCAGAGAGGCTGTTGTTGCTAAAAAAAAAAGCATCTTTCAGGAAATGGAAAAAGGAGCCAAATGATGAAAACTGGAAACAACACAAGCACTGGCAAGTAAGATGCAAGGCATTGATAAGGCAGGCAAAGAGAGAATTTGAGAAGAAGCTTGCTATGGAAGCAAAAACACGTAACAAAGACTTTTTCAAGTACATTCATAGCACAAAACCTGTGACAGAGTCAGTTGGACCATTAGATGATAGTACTACTACTACTACTACTACTATTCAGCACTTATAGAGCGCCACGCATGCAGCACTGCACAGCTAACCTATAATATTTATATTGAGTACTTGAATGGTTTGGTTGTGGCATACCCTTCATTGACTGGGTTAAAGTACTGTATGCCTCTTCTAATTCCAGAATTGCTGTAAATGGCCTGTTATCAGATTCCATCCAACTCGCACAATGGACTAGGCAGGACTGTCCTCTATCTCCATTGTTATTTAACCTTGCACTGGAATTCCTTTTATTTAAAATCAAAAGAGATATTGGTATTCATACCTTAAAATTGGAAGGAAATTGCTGGAAGCTCACTGCTTAATGGATGATATTTGTTATACCTGTCAGATCCGGTGATGTCCATAAGGTTTTTGTTGACTGTAGTAGACAAATTCTCTATCCTTTTGGGGTTTAAAATCAATTGGGACAAGTGTGAGCTTCTTCTCTTGAATAATTTGGTACATAAAAGTGACCTTGAACGCTTCCCATTAAAATGGTCTCCAATAAGCATTAAATACCTTGGAATATTTCTCTGTCCCACTCTGGAAGAAACTATAGCACACAATTGTAAGATCACTATCTCTGAATTACAAAGAATTTTGCAACAATGGTAATCATTACAAATGTCTGGGTGGGGCAGACTGGAATCTATTAAGATGATGATCCTTCCTAACATAGTATATAAGCTGGGAATGCTCCCGAGACTGTGTAAGCCGAACCTTTATTCCCAAATAGATAAATTACTTGCTGCTTTTTGTGGAAAGGAACAAAGGCCTTAGATAAGTTGAAACTTCCAAGAAAAAAGGGTGGGGTTGGTTTTCCGGTTTTCCCAACATATCATGTGGCCTCCTTGCCGAGGTACAGTTTCGCTTGGCTACAGAATGATTACATCGCCCCTGGCTGGACATGGAAAAAGCTTTAGCACGTACAGGCTTGTTCGCGATTCTGATCCCGTGGGACTAGACATGCCCCGTGGGATCAGAATTGTGATCTCCTTTATACATCCAGGTCAGCCCGGACGTACAAAGGAGATGTACTTCAGGATCAGAATCGGGTCCAATGTGGGTCAGCTTTTCAAGGGGGGTGTTCTAATTTCTCTGCTATGCCTAGTGGAACTATATGGCTTGTCACCACAGCAGGCTTTAAAAATAGATCATCTAGTCCAGGGTTTGACACAATCCTATGTTTGGTATATAGGGGGATGCCAAACCTCAGACCTGTTGGATATTTGTCAAAATGTGATAGAGGGGGGAAAGTCAACCTCCTCCTTCTACAAATTATTAATGAACAGCAAAGGGCCCTCTTTATTAGGACTTCATAGGGCTTGGGAGTCTGATGCTAGCTTGCTGGAAGAAGTATTTAAATAGGACATCTTTTGGAAATGCACAGTTAGATCAATGATGAGTAGCAGCCTCTCACAAACCTTATTTTTTATTGTACATTGGGTGGTTTGGACCCAAGTCCTCATGTTCAGAGCTGGTCAACTAAGAACCAATGTCTGCTGGCATTGCTTTATGGTTATTGGTATTCTAGTTCACATGCATTATGACTACTCTCTTATCAAGACTTTCTGGCAAGGAGTTTGGGAATACATTTGTGAAGTGTTTCATTTTATTTATTTATTTAGACAGTTTTGTATACTGCCTTATCCTTCAATCAAAGCAGTCACAACACAATTGGGGGATACATTTAACATGCAGGGATATGAGACACATACACTAATACTTACAGGGAACATGGGCAAAGGAGGGTTAAGTGGCTTGCCCAAGACCACAAGGAGCATCTGTGGGACTAGAAACCCCAGTCCTTCCAGCCCAAGGTTGCTGTCCTCTAGTGGGATTTGAACCCCTGACCTTCCGGCCTGAGGTACCTTGCCCCAACCACTAGGCTACTCCTCCCTCCCTATTTTGATTCTCCCCTATTACTTCAAATTGTGCTGTTCAGATCTTTGTGTCTGAAGGAGGATCTATCCAAAGTTGATAAAAAGCTCTTCAAAATAATGCTTTCAGTTACCATTCAACATATCATGAGATGTTGGGAGGACATCTCTTCATTACATGCAACTTTTTGGTGGCATGCTATTTGTCAGATTTACAAACATGAAAGGGCTGCATCCTTTTTTTCAAACTGTATAGATAAGACAGAAAAAGTATGGAGAACCTTAGATGAGTATCTGATCAGTGATTGACTCAGTTGTATTTAGACCATTGCCTTTTTTTTGGTGGGGGGGGGGGTAAATGTTGAACATATTCTTTTTGAAGATTATATTATACCTTGATGAAAACTTTTAAATAAATGAAAAAAAAGATAGTTGCAAAAGGGAAAGGTTCCTGGCCCTGATGGGCTTCCAATTGAATTCTATCAGTGCTTTAAGAATGTGTTGGCTCCTGTTTTGGTTTCTGTTTTCTCAGCCATGGCACAAAAGTGTCTCTTTCTACAAAGATTCCACCATCGTTTTACTTTCTAAAGGTAAGGATCCTGCGCATAATACAAACTGGAGGCTGATAGTGCTCTTAAATGTGGATCAAAAGCTTCTAGCTCAGATCCTATTTTTTTGATTATCTGGTGTGTCCCATGATTTTCTTTCACCAACCCAAATCTGTGTCATTGAGGGTCGGGGGTGTCTTGGAGGTGGTACTTGCTGCTAGAGAAATCATTGAATGATGCAAGGCTCATTCTCTTGGAAGAATGCTATTAACTCTTGATCAGGCCAAGGCTTTTGATAATGTCTACCAAGCTTATTTGTGGACAGTCTTGGAGTTGTATAGTATTCTATCAAAGTTTTTGGGCCTGTTGCAATTGCTCTATTTTCAAGCTCGGTGTTTTCCCCTTGTAAATGGCAGGTATGTAAAGATATTCTTTAACACTTCAGGGGTGTGGCAGGGTTGCCCTTTGAGCTCCCTTCTCTATCTTTATGCCATTGATCCCTTAGTGAGGAGACTGTCAGCAGGGGGTTCTTCCAGTCTGCACGGAATTTCACTTGGGACCAGTTATGTGGCATGTGTTTTCTTAAGGGAAAGGTAACTCGATGGAAGCAGTGTCAATCTACCCTCAGGGAGCAGATTCTGTTGATTAAAACTTCTCTACTCCCCTTATTTTTACACATAGGTTATGTGTGTCTTCTCCCTGAGATGCTGTATGCCTCAGTGTGTATTATATTTTTTTCAGTTGCTTTGGGATAATAAGTTGCAGCTTATTCAATGGAATCTTACATATTGGTCACTGGCCAAAGGGGGCTTAGGGATCGTTAACCCAATTTTTTTTCTGTTTTGTTTCTTAGACTAAAATTTGGGTGAGCTAATTGTGAATCCTTCTCCTAGGTGGGCAGTGAATTTGTGTATGTAGTAGGGAAGGTTTTGGCAGACATGGTTCAGTGGTGGTGATATCTCTTCTCTACGGTATATTTTACAGTCTGTGCCACCCTTTGTACATCTCTTAGCCAAATTGGTCAGCAGGTGGCACATGTCTGTTACTGAAATATGTAATGAGGATTGAAAAGGCCTTTTACAGAATATCTTAACTGCCTATTTCCAATCTGAGTTAGTTCTTCAGGTTTCCCCACCCATGTCTACAAACAGGGTTTGGCTTTCCTGAATATGAAGTACTTAACTCCTAAATTCTGGGATATGGCTTGGTTAGAACATAAGATATGCCATACTGGGTCAGACCAAGGTCCATCAAGCACAGTATCCTATTTCCAACAGTGGCCAATCTAGGTCATAAGTACTTAGCAGTTTCCCCAAAAGACACAGGTTCCACAATGCTTGTATTTGGTCAAGAATTGATATCCTTGGTCCCTTTTTAATAATGGTTTATGGACCTTTCCTCCAGGAACTTGTCCAAACCTTTTTTAAACTCAGCTACACTAACAGCCTTTACTACATCCTTCGGTAGCAAATTCCAAAGTTTGATTACATGTTGAGTGAAAAAATATTTCCTCTTATTTGTCTTAAATAGTTTACCCTATAGTTTCCTTGCATGTCCCCTAGTCTTTCTATATTCTGATAATGTAAACAATCTATCTACGTTTACCCGTTCCACTCCGTTCATTAATTTATAGACTTCTATCATATCTCCCCTCAGTCATCTCTTTTCCAGTCTAAAGAGCCCTAACCGTTTTAGCCTCTCTTCATAGGGGTATCCTTTCATCCCCTTTACCATTTTGGTGGCTCTTAAGAACATAAGAACATAAGAATATAAGATATGCCATACTGGGTCAGACCAAGGTCCATCAAGCCCAGTATCCTGTTTCCAACAGTGGCCAATCTAGGTCATACGTACCTAGCAGTTTCCCCAAAAGACACAGGTTCCGCATGCTTGTACTGGGTCAAGCATTGATATCCTGGGTCCCTTCTTAATAATGGTTTATGGACCTTTCCTCCAGGAACTTGTCCAAACCTTTTTTTAAACCCAGCTACACTAACAGCCTTTACTACATCCTCCGGTAACAAATTCCAGAGTTTGATTAAACGTTGAGTGAAAAAATATTTTCTTTTATTAGTCTTAAATAGTTTACCCTGTAGCTTCATTGCATGTCCCCTAGTCTTTCTATATTCTGATAACGTAAACAATCAATCTACGTTTACCCGTTCCACTCCGTTCATTAATTTATAGACTTCTATCATATCTCCCCTCAGCCGCCTCTTTTCCAGGTTAAAGAGCCCTAACCTTTTTAGCCTTTCTTCATAGGAGTATCCTTCCATCCCCTTTACCATTTTTGGTGGCTCTTCTCTGAAACCTTTCTAATAACTCTATATCCTTTTTAAGATACGGCGACCAGAATTGCACACAATATTCAAGGTGTGGTCTTACCATGGAACGATATAGAGGCATTATAATATCTTTTGTTTTATTTTCCATTCCTTTCCTTATGATACCTAGCATTCTATTTGCTCTCTTGGCTGCGCTGCACACTGGGCCGAGGGTTTTAACATGTTATCCACAATGATGCCTAAATCTTTTTCCTGGATGGTGGTTCCTAATGTGGAACCTTGCATTGTATAACCATAGTTTGGGTTGTTCTTCCCTAGGTGCATAACTTTGCACTTGTCCACATTAAATTTCATCTGCCATTTTGATGCCCAGTCTTCTAATTTATCAAGATCCTCTTGCAATTTTCCACAATCCTCTTGGGTTTTAACAACTTTAAATAGTTTTGTGTCATCTGCAAATTTGATAACCTCACTCGTTATTCCACTTTCCAGGTCATTTATGAATATGTCAAAAAGCAGCGGACCCAGCACAGATCCCTGGGGTACACCACTATTCACCTTTCTCCATTGGGAAAATTGGCCATTTAGCCCAACCCTCTGCTTTCTATCTTTTAACCAGTTCTTGATCCACAGTAGTACACTGCCTCCTATCCCATGACTCTTTAGTTTTGCCAAAAGTCTCTGATGTACCTTCTCTGTACCTTTTCTAATAATGTTATATCCTTTTTAAGATACGTCAACCAGAATTGCACACAATATTAAAGGTGCAGTCGCACCATGGAACGATACAGAGGCATTATAATATCCTTTGTTTTATTTTCCATTCCTTTCCTTATGATATCTAGCATTCTATTTGCTCTCTTGGCCACCGCTGCACACTGGGCGTAGGGTTTTAATATGTTATCCACGATGATGCCTAAATCTTTTTCCTGAGTGGTGGTTCCCAATGTGGAACCTTGCATTATGTAACCATAGTTTATGTTGCTCTTTCCTAGGTGCATAACTTTGCACTTATCCACATTAAATTTAATCTGTCATTTGGATGCCCAGTCTTCCAATTTATCAAGATCCTCAATGCAAAAGAATGAAAAGCCCCCATCTCACTGCTAGACTGCTGTCTGCATCTTAGTTTTAAGCTTATGTTTAGATCTTTAAGTTCTTTACTTACTAAGGGTTGTTGTGGATGCTTATACTAATAAAAGTGTATCTAATACGTTTAATATACCTTGTTCATCTGAAGCTTAATTAATCTCAAATACTTAATGCATGACTGATTTGGATACAGAGCTGCACCTGAGAGCAGCTCCTTTCCTTAAAGAAGTGTAAGTACCTATAAAGCTATGATTATCCCAGGGGTGGGTGGGTGTTGGGCATAGGCACTAGATCGTCAGGTCAAACTCTGGAATTATGAAGTTGGCAGGTGGGGCATGACTGGCAATATAACTGCACCTGTTTATGGACCCTGGGCCAGAAAAATCAGGCCAAAGCATGCTCTAGTGTTTTCTCCACTCCCAGGTGTCCCTCTAATAAATGGCTAAGGGCCAACAATAACACCTGCTGATGACAGAGCCGGGAAAGTATAAGTTGTTCTACCTCTTCCCCCTCTAGGGCACCCTCTGATACTCTGTATAATAAATCTCCCTTTAGCACAAAATAGGGAAAGGTTCTTGCAGGGGGCTCTCCATTATCTACTGGAATCTCATCCACCTCCCAAACCCACTCTCGGGCATGTTTAAGGTAATTATGACCTAGCTTGGCCACTGTTGGAAACAGGATACTGGGCTTGATGGACCTTGGTCTGACCCATTATGGCATATCTTATGTTCTTATGTCTTCTTGCTAGGCCCTCCTGAAGCTCCTTGGGTTTTCCCCCAGCCCCTATTCTAGGAAGCGAACAATTGTATTTGGGTCACTATAGCTGAGCCCTGATCTATCCCCAGGGTTTATTTCCCTAGGATCTCCTTCCCCAGATCCCTCCCCCATAGCCGCCTCCAGATTCTGCTGCTTTTCCTGGCAATGCCAACTCTGGGACTTAGCAGGCTTGGGAGTCTCGATATATAGATCCAGGTTTTATAGGGAGAACATCTCTGGAAAATCTTCCTGGTCTGACTTAGCAGAGCCATCAGTCAACCGGACTCATTTTGCTCCAAGGTTTGGGTAGTCTTGGCCAATCACCACTTGATATGGTAGCCAGGGTAGTGCCACAACCTCGAACGTAGCTTGCCCTGTTGGAGTCTTAAGTGAAACCTGTGCTATTGGATACTGCCTCTGGTCTCCATGTACACAGACCAGAGTTGCCATTTTTGCATAGTCAATTTGAAATCAGGTTACGGTTTCCCAGCAAATGAGGTTCCGCACACTCCTGGAGTGTATCAAGACCTGGAGGTGGGTTCCCTCGAGCTACACTGGAATTACAAAGTTCTGTGACCCAGGATGGGGAATGTCCACAAAAGCGCAGGTGTTAGACTGACATCTATGGGTTCTTCCAAACCCAGGGGACATTCACAAGCAAAGTATCCCCAGCCTCCACATCTAAAACAGGTGACGGGGTTGGAGCTGGGGCCATACCCTCACCTACGATGTGACTTTGGGGGTTAGGACATGGGAACCAACATCCATTCCAGCTTCCCCTTCTGTCCTCCTGGACTGAGCTTCATGATATCCCCTCAGCTATTTCCAATGCACTCTCCAGTGAAGTCCATGCTTGCCCCAATACAAATATAATGGAACTTGTTTGTCTTTTTGGGAAACTGCTAGGTACTTGTGACCTGGATTGGCCACTGTTGGAAAGAGGATACTGGACTTGATGGACCTTGGTCTGACCCAGTATCTCATATCTTATGTTCTTATGTAGCCTGGGGTGCTGATGTACCCACTGTTTCATCGGGGCGGTCAAGCCCTCCAAAAACTGCTCTAATAGCCCAATCCTGGCTATCTCAGGACTTGTCTTTCCCTCCAGTTGCAGCCACTTCCATGCGAGATCCTTCAGTCGATAGAGGAACCTCCGAGGGCTCTCTTTTATCTGGATCCCCCTTTGTGAATCGCTGGCGGTAGGCCTCTTGGGAACAGCCAGCCCATTCCAGTATGGTGGCCTTGACAGCTGCATCTGGGTTTGTGTCCTGGAATGTAACCTGACTGCTGCCTGTCAACAGAGTCCCCAAACACGTATCCATGTTGCCTCCTGCTACCCACCAGGCAATTCATTCAAAGTTCACAAAAAATGGCCCATTCATCTTCTGGAGGATGGAGTTGTGCTCTCTGCAGGGCCTGGGCTAACTGAGCTAGGGAACTCTTCTGTAGGTCCCCCTATGCTTGAATAAGATCCTGTATCTCCTGCTGCTGTTGTAACTGCCCTTCCTGCAGGGCATGTAGAAACTGCTACTGACATTGTTGTTGCTGATGCTATTGTTGTTGCTGCTGACCTTCTGCCAGAATCTGGAGGAGTTGCTCCTTCCTGGCTTGCCACTGTTCTCTTGTAACACCACCAGAGCTTCCTCTTCTGCAGTATTGAGTTAATGCTGCAGTATTCCGGCTCCAACAAACTTTTAGCAGTCTCTAGTGGCCAAAACAAAGCCTTTGTGTCTGGCGCTGACTATATCTTCTTCAAGCTCCCTAACTAGGATGAGGCTAACTCTTTTAGCCCATACAAACAAACAAAAAAATCCTGACCTGCTTTAGAGGCCCAGCACTGGAGAGACGTGAATTTGCCCTCAGCCACGTGGTTAGAGAAAATCCCCAAGCTTCCATTATATGTGGTAGTGTGCCATGCGGTTGGAAGGGGTGTTCTTTAAAACACAGGCTGGACAGCAATTCATGAAAAACAAGAGCAGTTTTTATTCTGTCCCAGCTTGTTAAACCTCCACAAGCAGAACAGACAGCAGTTCAGAGAAAACAAAATCATCCGTACTTCTCTCACAGTTTGTTCAACTTCCATAAGCTTGTTCTCCCGGCACTGTCTCCAGCCCCAGTTAAAGTTCCTACCTCAGAACTCCTTTGCATGGCTTGCCTTGGAAGGACTTCGGGCTCCACGGGCCTCTCTCCCTTTTGCAGCCTGCTGGGCTCTTAAACTCTCCCAGTGAGTCATGCCCTTCCTAAACTCTGGGCTGCAGAATGTCTTACTATTGATACTCCCTTCGGAAAGGGATGGATAACATTATATTGACCCTATCACAGAGCCCAAAGATCTTTGGAGTGCACATGCATAGTAAGAACCCCAGAGGAGACTGAGAGAAATGAGACCCAATATTTGGGGACCTCTACATCTGAGTGGACACTGAACCTGAAAAGGAGGACTGAAATAACACATGCATTGCAAGGATAAACAACAAAGTGAAACAGCTTTGATAAGAGAGTAAGAGAGAGAGCTCACAAGGATAAGGAGTACAAGTTCATGTCCATACACCTTTGATAACTGATGCCCTGGAAGCCATTTGCAGACACCATGGTTGACATAATGCTGGTGGTGTTAGTTTTGGGTGGGTTGAAATGCTAATACAATGTGTGACCATCGCCTGAAAACTAACCCTGGATATTCAATGTCAGGCCATATCTGCCACTGGCACTGAATATCCAGGGTAGTCACAGACCCTGGAAGCTAACTGGGCAGTGACAATATTGAGCCGCTGCCCAGTTATCTTCCACAGGTAAAGTTAGGCCAGCATTTTCCATGCCTGACTTTACCAGGGGATCGCTAACCAGGCAGCGGCTCAATATCGCAACTGCCCAATTAGCAACTGATGCTGCCACTGCTCTGCTCTGAAAAGCCCATGACATACCCTGCTACTAACTGTGTAGCATCAGGGCATGTAGCAGTGGCATGGTTTGCAGGTCTACAAACCTTGTAAATGTCTTTGAATATCGGGCCCAAAGCAATTATGAACTAGTTACTGTGTGTGTGTAGAAGTGCCCTACCTGCTGGTCCCTGTACTATCTCAAGATCAATTGGTAGCTCTGCACTACCTATGACTACAGACCCTTTCACAGCCTCTTTGTCCTCTCCCTGACTTCCCTGTGGAGCCTGCTGTATAGAGGACTTCCTCGAGCCACAATGGCCTGCCTTCTGATGACCCACACATACCCTCAATTGTCTCACCAGCTCCATGCACAAGGAAAAATACTGTAAATCAGTCACCATCTGAGTCCATCACATGCTGAAACTGAACAGAATGTACCTCTTACCTCATACTACCAACTGGCCAGTAGTCTCAACCTTCTTCAAAGTACAAAGTTTGATTCCAAGGTCATATTTCCTTTTATAGCAAGTTGGAAGGGTAACACGAGGTAACAGCTATCACAGGATGACATATACCACATGGTATCATAGGCTACTTAAATACTTAGTGGGCAAATCATGTTACCATGCACTAACTGTAGTTTAGTGCATGACTACCTCCTTTACATGACTGTGTCCCCCCAAAACAGCACTCCGGATCCTGCTGTGCCATACTAAAATTTCCCATTAACACCACAAATCTTAGTGCACTTTAGTAAACATGCCCCACTGTGAGGTAAGGAGTTTCATTTTTTCTATAGAAGCACATTCACAATTTTAAGGAGATTTATGTGATTTTTGGGGTATTTTCATTTTGCAGAGAAATATTGGGAGAGGGATATTAGAACATAAGAACAAAAGATATGCCATACTGGGTCAGAGCAAAGTCCATCAAGCCCAGTATCCTGCTTCCAACAGTGGCCAATCTAGGTCATACGTACCTGGCAGTTTCCTCAAAAGACACAGGTTCCACAATGCTTGTATTGGGTCAAGTATTGATATCCTGGGTCCCTTCTTAATAATGGTTTATGGACCTTTCCTCCAGGAACTTGTCCAAACCTTTTTTAAACCCAGCTACACTAACAGCCTTTACTACATCCTCCAAATTCCAGAGTTTGATTACACGTTGAGTGAAAAAAAAAATATTTTATTAGTCTTAAATAGTTTACCCTGTAGCTTCATTGCATGTCCCCTAGTCTTTCTATATTCTGATAACGTAGACAATCGATCTATGTTTACCCGTTCCCACTCCGTTCATTAATTTATAGACTTCTATCATATCTCCCCTCAGCCGTCTCTTTTCCAGGTTAAAGAGCCTTAACCTTTTTAGCCTTTCTTCATAGGAGTATACTTTCATCCCCTTTACCATTTTGGTGGCTCTTCTCTGAGCCTTTTCTAATAATGCTAGATCCTTTTAAAGATACGGCGACCAGAATTGCACACAATATTCAAGGTGTGGTCTCACCATGGAACAATATAGAGGCATTATAATATCCTTTGTTTTATTTTCCATTCCTTTCCTTATGATACCTAGCATTTTATTTGCTGTCTTGGCCCCCACTGCACACTGGGCCAAGGGTTTTAACATGTTATCCACAATGACGCCTAAATCTTTTTCCTGGGTGGTGGTTCCTAATGTAGAACCTTGCATAGTGTAACCATAGTTTGGGTTGTTCTTCCCTAGGTGCATAACTTTGCACTTGTCCACATTAAATTTCATCTGCCATTTTGATGCCCAGTTTTCCAATTTATCAAGATCCTCTTGCAATTTTCCACAATCCTCTTGGGTTTTAACAACTTTAAATAGTTTTGTGTCATCTGCAAATTTGATAACCTCACTCGTTATTCCCTTTTCCAGGTCATTTATGATTATGTCAAAAAGCAGCGGAACCAGCACAGATCTCTGGGGTACACCACTATTCACCTTTCGCCATTGGGAAAATTGGCCATTTAGCCCTACCCTCTGCTTTCTATCTTTTAACCAGTTCCTGATCCACAATAGTACACTGACTCCTATCCCATGACTCTTTGGTTTTGCCAAGAGTCTCTGATGAGGGACCTTGTCAAAGGCTTTCTGAAAGTCCAAATACACTATATCAACCGACTCACCCTTGTCTACCTGTTTTTTCACACCTTCAAAAAAACAAGATCTTCCTTGTCTAAAGCCATGTTGGCTGTCTCCCATTAAGCCATAACTATCTACATGTTCAGCAATTTTGTTCTTTATGATGGTTTCTACCATTTTTTCCGATACTGACTTCAGGCTCACCGGTCTGTAGTTTCCCAGATCACCCCTGGAACCCTTTTTAAAAATTGGTGTTACGTTTGCCATCCTCCAATCTTCAGGTACTACAGATGATTTTAATAATAGTTCACAGATTACTAATAGCAGGTTTGCAGTCTTATATTTCAGTTCTTTCAACACCCTAGGATGTATATCATCCAGCCCAGGAGATTTGCTACTCTTCAGTTTATCTAGTAGTTGTAATACATCTTCCCGATGTATCGATAATTCCTTCAATTCTTCCACATCTTTAAATACCACTTCAGTCATGGATAACATCTCTACATCTTCCTCAGTAAAGACCGAAGCAAAGAATTCATTCAGTCTCTCCGCTATCGCCTTGTCGCCTCTTAGTGCCCCTTTAACCCCTCTATCATCTAATGGACCAACTGACTTTCTCACAGGTATTTTGCTACAAATGTACTTGAAAAAGTCTTTATTATGCATTTTTGCTTCCGCAGCAAGCTTCTTCTCAAATTCTCCCTTTGCCTGCCTTACCAATGCCTTGCATTTAACTTGCCAATGTTTGTGCTGTTTCCAGGTTTCCTCGTTTGGCTCTTTTTTCCATTTCCTGAAAGATGCTTTTTTTGGCAACAACAGCTTCTCTGACCTCACCTTTAAACCATGCTGGCAGTTTTTTGGACTTCCTTCCACTTTTCTTAAAGCGTGGAATACAGCTGGTCTGGGCTTCCAAGACAGTATTTTCAACAACACCCAAGCTTGATGTAAGTCTTTAACCTTTGTAACTGCTCCGTTTAGTTTTTTCTTAACTATTTTCATCATTTTATCATAGTCTCCCTTTTGAAAGTTAAAAGGTAGTACTGTGGATTTCCTTACCATCCCTCCTCCATTAATTAGATCAAACGTGATCATGTTATGATCACTATAGCCAAGTGGCCCCAACAACATTATCTCTTGCACTAGATCTGGTGTTCCACTAAGGACTAGGTCCAATATGGCTTCCCCTCTGGTTGGTTCATGAACCAGCTGCTCGAAGAAGCAGTCATTTATTTCATCTAGGAACTTTATCTCCCTAGTATGTCCTGCCGTGACCCTGACCTAGTCAATACCAGGGTAATTGAAATCACCCATTATTACTGTGCTGTAACTTTTGTTAGCTTCCTTGATTTCTTTGAGCATTTCATCATCCATTTGTTCATTCTGGCCAGGTGGTCGATAGTACACCCCCACTGCCATCGCCTTCTCCTTTTTACATTGAATTTCAATCCATAGAGATTCTACAGCAAATTTTGTTACCTGCAAAACTTTAATCCTTCTGACTCAATGCCCTCTCTAACATAGAGCGCAACCCCTCCACCAATTTGATAAGCTCTATCATTACGATATAGTTTGTACCCAAGTATCACAGTGTCCACTAGTTGTCCACCTTCCACCATGCCTCTGAGATTTCAATCATATCTAACCTCTCAGTTAGTGCTATATATTCTAACTCTCCCATCTTATTTTTTAGACTTCTAGCATTTGCATACAAGCATTTTAGAGACTTTATTTTATTCATATTAATTTGGCTATTGGTAGGCATGGGCAATTTGGGATCTTTAAGCTCTGTCTGCTCCATACTCGAGTGCATTTGGGCTACTTTACTCTTTTTTGGAACCTCTCTGCTTTTGGTAGTATCCTTCAAGGATACATTCTTCCGAACCATGCGCTCTTGTGCGACTGTCGGTTTTCCCCTATTATCTACTTTAAAAGCTGCTCCATCTCCTTTTTAAAGGTTAATGCCAGCAGGCTGGTTCAATCCCAGTGAAGGTGAAGCCCATCCCTTTGGAAGAGCCCCTCCTTTCCCCAGAATGTTCCCCAGTTCCTTATAAATCCAAAACCCTCATCCTTGCACCATCGTCTCATCCACGCATTGAGACTCCGGAGCTCTGCCTGCCTTTTGGGTCCTGCGCGTGGAACAGGAAGCATTTTGGAGAATGCTACCCTGGAAGTTCTGGATTTCAACTTCTTACCTAAAAGCCTAAATTTAGCCTCCAGAACCTTCCTATCAGATTTTCCTATGTCATTGGTACCGACTTGTACCAAGACAGCAGACTCCTCCCCAGCACTATCTAAGACCTTATCTAGGTGGCGTGTGAGGTCTGCTACCTTCGCACCAGGCAGGCATGTTACCAGGCGATCCTCACATCCACCAACCACCCAGCTATCTACATGCCTAATGATCAAATCACCAACTATAACGTCTTTCCTAACCCTTCCCTCATGGGCACATGGCCCTGGAGTAACTTCCTCGGTGCGAGAGGGTTTTACATTACCTGGAGGACAGATCCTAGATACAGGATCACTTCCTGCCACACCAGAGTGATGCTCTCCTGTCACGTGACCTCTCTCCTCCATGGCAACAGGGATGCTGCCAGACTGGAGGTGGGACTTCAGGACTATATCCCTGTAGGTCTCCTCTATGTACCTCTCTGCCTTTTTTATGTCTTCCAAGTCTGATACTCTAGCCACTAGAGAATGGACTTGTTCCCTGAGAGAAAAGAGCTCCTTGCACCTAGTGCACACGTAAGACTTCTCACCAACTGGGAGAAAATCATACATGTGACACTCAATGCAAAAGACTGGAAAACCCCCATCTTGCTGCTGGACTGCTGTCTGCATCTTAGTTTTAAGCTTGTGTTTAGATCTTTAAGTTCTTTACTTCCTTAGGGTTGCTATGGATACTTATACTAATAAAATTGCACCTAATACGTTTAATATACCTTGTTCACCTGAAGCTTAATTAATCTCAGGCCCTTAGTGTATGACTGATTTGGATAATGAGCTGCACCTGAGAGCACCTCCTTTCCTTTAAGATGTGTAAGTACCTATAAAGCTACGATTATCCCAGGGGTGGGTGGGTGTTGGGGAGGGAGGGAGGGAAATAACACTTATTAAAAGAGGGCTGCTACACAGTACTCTGTCCTGTGCTTCTGAGGTAAGCTGTTTACATGTTTTGCAGACCAGAAAACTGTGTAACTGTTGCTCTGCTGTATATTTATCTGCACTAATATGGTTTGTGCCACTGAATATCCATGGGTTCTGCTGCTACACATCCTGATTCTAATTGGTTAGCATCAGGGCATGCCGGGGGCATTCCGAGCAGCACCCATCACTAACCGGGCAGTGATTTAATATCACAGCTGCCCGATTAGCGATATGTAGTGAAAGTCAGGTTCAGGAAATTCTGGTCTAACTTTCGCTACAGAAGCTGAGCAGGGGCTAGCTATTGCCTCTGCCGGGTTAACTTCATGGCAATTCAGGCAGCCCAAATATTGACCTGCTGCCGGGTTAGCTCCCATGCTCAAAGTTAGGGCAGCCTTTGCTGTGCCTAACTTTGCCCATGGGTCGCTAACCAGGCAGCGGCTCAATATCGCCACTGCCCAGTTAGCGATGCGTGCCGCCTCCTCTCCACCATGGACCACCTACGACACGCCCTGATGCTAACCATGTGTAAACCCTGTAAATGCCATCGAATACTGGGCCCATTGTGTTTTGTTAGTACCCCTGTACTAGGCATTATATTTTTGGGAAAAGATTTTAGTTGGTAAAAGTTCCTATTGGAGGATGTTTATAAGAAACACACTATGGGATATCAATGGCTATATTACTGTGTGATTTTATGGCTTAGACCAGTGCTTTTCAAACTATTATCCCACATGACCCCCAAACAAGTGAAAATTCATATGGCCCCAGATGATGATAAAGTCAAAATAGCAGATCTCCAGCCTCCTTCTTCTCTCTTCACTCACTTAAAGCAGGAAGGTGGCAGCAGCAGCAGTAGCTGGCACAGGGAACCATGTGTCAGTGTACAGTGTGTGCTTACAGACCCCAGTACTCAGCATGGGTTTCCAGTCTAACAGGAGGGAGCAAGGACCTATCAATGTTCACTGGCTCACAGGCCATATGCTGACTGGTGACCACCACTACTTGGCATATGTCACAGTGAAAGTTCAGCGAGAAGGGGAAATGACCATGTTTCTGTGACCCCATCCACTGATGAAGTGACTCCATTTGGGGTCCCAACCCCAAGTTTGGGAACCACTGGATTAAACTTTTTTAATGAAACTATCAGATGGTTTACATTTTAGAAAAAAGATAAGATGGAATGCATGTTTTCAGAATCATAAATATTGACACATTTATTTATTTATATGTTTTGTTTACAGAGTTCACATCTGGATGGAGTGATTTTATTTGTATTGAATTTTTTTGTGCACTCATATTTGTTACACCTCTGATGCTTACATTGCGCTGAAACCTGGCCATGTTAGATTTTTATATGATCATGTATTGTTGTTAATAAATACATAATATTTATGAGAAGGTTTTTATGTGATCATATATTGTTCATTATGTGGTATGTTTACTAAGGCGTATGTTTACTGAACAGTGGTAGTGGCTTCAGTGCAATATCGGAGTCGCAGCCCCATTGAATTCAATGGGGCTGCGGCTCCAATATCGCATGGAAGCCATTACCGCTTTTAGTAAACATACCCCTAAATGTGGTAGCTGGGAGCACAGGGCACAATATTTATCTGGGCAGGGCTAAGCACAGTAGCCATTTAGCCCTGCTCGCTGACCAATTAACTCTGGATATTGGTTGCTCCACGGTTATCGCTCAATGCCTATAAGAAGGTGAGGTTTTTCCTTGCATATCTTATAGGTGCCAAGCACTAACTGTGCAGCTTCCAATATTGGTGCTGCATGGTTTGCGCCGGAACCTGCCTCCGCTCCATCCCGGAATGCCCTCAGTATGCCCCGATACTAGCCGGCTAGCATTGGGGTGCATAGGGGACATAATTGGGGATATTCAGTGGCACCACTCGTGTAAGTGCCGTTGAATATCCAGTTAGCAGGCATTTACAGGGTTAACTGGCTGTTAACCTTGTAAATGCCTTTTCAATATTGGTCCTGCAGGTTTTAGTGTGGGACTAATGTGCATTTTGTCCATGCGGTAGTAAGGACCATGCTGCCAAAATGTGACTGCACTAAAAGCACCATGCTATCCAAGCAGTATGTGAAAAGTTGGGTCTAGGACAGAATAGGGGTGGAGAGTGGCCATGCTAGTGGTGTGCACAAAAGAGAGCAGGTCACATTACGACTTGGAGAACAGAGAGCTTTATTGAAATTTATGGAGGTCGCACAATCGCTCTGATCCCATATGCCAGCAAGATTCTACTGAAGATTATTCAAAAGAGACTACAACCATACCTGGAACAAGAACTACCTGGAGTGCAAGCAGGATTCAGGAAAGGGCGAGGAACGAGAGACATCATTGCGGATGTGAGATGGATCCTTGAAAAGACTAAAGAATACCAAAAGGATATCTATTTGTGCTTTATCGACTATAGCAAGGCTTTTGACTGTGTAAACCATGAGAAACTCTGGGCCACATTAAGAAGCATGGGTATACCAGAACACCTGATCATACTCTTGCACAATCTGTACATTGATCAAGAAGCAACAGTTCGAACGGAACAAGGAAAAACAGAATGGTTTAAAATAGGCAACGGTATAAGACAAGGCTGCATACTTTCCCCCTACCTGTTTAATTTATATGCAGAACAAATCATTAGAGAAGCAGGATTGTATGAAGACAACAGAGGTGTGAAGATTGGTGGAAGACTCATCAACAACCTTCGCTATGCTGATGATACCACATTACTGGCTGAAAGTGAAAATAGAAACATAGAAACATGATGACAGAAAAAGACCACATGGCCTATCTAGTCTGTCCTTTCATATCAACAACTACAACAGTCCACTTTTTACCTTTAGAGATCCTCTGTGTTGGTCCCATGCTTTTTTGAATTCAGTTACTGTCCTCATCTCTACCACCTCCACTGGGAGACTTTTCCATGGATCCACTACTCTTTCCGTAAAGAAATATTTCCGCATATCACTCCTGAAACTATCTCCCTTCATCCTCATCCCATGTCCCCTCGTAGCAGAACTTGCTTTCAATTGAAAGAGGCTCTCTCCCTGAACATTTATGCCACGGAGGTATTTAAACATCTCAATCATATCACCTCTATCCCGCCTTTCTTCTAAGATGATCTGAAACATTTGCTTCTCACAATCAAAGAACATAGTCTCAAAATGGGCCTGCACCTTAATGTAAGAAGACAAAGATCATGACAACTGTCATAATCAACAGGTTCATCGTTGAAGGAGAAGAAATTGAAATCGTGAACAACTTTAACCTACTTGGATCAACTATCAATAAAGAAGCAACAAGCAGTCAAGAAATCAGACGACGCATTGCTCTTGGCAGAATGGCTATGAAAGACCTAGATAAGATTCTTAAGAGCAGAGATGTCTCTCTCCATACAAAGATTCGACTTGTTCAAGCCATGGTATTTTCAATAACATCATATGGATGTGAAAGCTGGACAGTGAAAAAGATAGACAGGAAGAAAATTGATGCCTTTGAATTATGGTGCTGGCGGCGAATACTGTGTATGGGAAACACAAGGAGCAAGAGTGGTGATGACACAGTGGCTTTTATTAGTAATCCCCAATGCGTTTCGGCAGATTGCCTTCCTCAGGGGGTTAAAATCACTCACAAACATATAATAAAAATAATATGTTAAAACCTTGATACAAGCATTAAAAAAGAAAAACATCAAACAAGTTGAAGCTAACCGGGCATGGTGTTAAAAATTAACATATCTTAATCTTATGACACTCAAATTAAATAAATAAATAAATAAATAAATAGTGAAAGAATATAAATAATTAAAAACATATATACAGATTGTTAATAAGCGTATTAATACCTCTAACTACAATATATAATGTAATTATTAATAAATATAGTGTGAACATGAAATCACTAAACAATAATAATAAGAACACTTAAAAAACGTTTAAAAAATGTTTAAAAACGTTTAAAACTACGTAGGGCAGAAGGAAACATAAAACCAATAAATAGATTAGGAAACTTAAGAATAGGCCATATCAGAAAACGTTCAAAGAAGAGGAAGATAGGGGAAATAAACTACTCGTAATCATAATTTCTACTCACTCAACAGATACCCTCAGCAGGTCATCAGAAGGTAAAGTTAAAAGGGACAAATAGCCGGAGTCTCAACTGTAAAAAATCCTGATAAAAATACAATAGAAATAATAGAGTAAAGTAAACCACTGAGTGAGGGGATAGAATATCTCAATACAGACTTAGAACTGTAGGAAATGCAATGGGTGTTTAAATCATACTATATAAAAGGAATTGAGTAAAAAATAAATGAGCACATACACGTAAACCATGGACTGCCCAAAGAACAAACCAGTCGGTACTAGAGGAGATCAAACCTAAGCTTTCTTTAAGAAGCTCAGATGACAAGACTTCGACTTTCATACTTTGGACACATCATGCGAAGAGAGAGATCATTAGAGAAAGACATCAAACTTGGCAAGATAGAAGGTCAACGCAAAAGAGGAAGACGAGCAATGAGATGGATCAATGCAATAACAGCAGCTACGGGTACCAGTCTGTCAACAATGAGCTGCCTGACTCAAGACCAAACACAATTTAGGATAGCTATCCAGAGGGTCGCCATGAGTCGACTCTGACTCGACGGCACTTAACAACAACAATAACAACATGGAGGTCACCCTACACGTTTCGGCAAAAAAAGCCTTCTTCAGGGGTTTTGACCTCTAAAAACATAACATAAAATTCAATTATTATTATTATTATTAATAAATTATCTTATAACACTTAAAACTTATGCAATCAAGAGAACAAAATAATAAAATTTATCGTAAAACTCATAATAAAAGAATGAACTAATGAATAAGTAAAATGCTTCCAGTGCATGATCACATATCTCTTAAACAGTAAATAGTAGATACATAATTATGTATTATAAATTAATCAGGAATCTCATAAAAACATATATAAACATGTTGAAAATACATATAAAAATACATATACGGGCATTCAAATCCCTTTAGACAATATATAAAAGGACAAACACTATAGATAGTGTCATGAGGCTGGTACCAATAAAGATACAGAGTTGAAAAGAAACTCTGCTTTTCACAGAGCTCTAGGTGTGCAATTACCTCAAAGCACAGCTAGAGGGGGCAGGAGTGATTCTACAGAGGCTAATGAGGCTAGGAGAGCTAACCAGTTGCACCTGGAAATGAGCCCGGGAGATTCAAAGGGAAGATCCCTTTATAAATGGAAGCTTAATGCCAGCAAAGCAGAAGCAGCAGGAAGAACAGCAGAAGGAGAAGGAACAAGGATTACGGCTGAAGTAGTTGGGAGAGACCTGAAGGAAGGAATCCTCCTTGAGCAAGCTCAAAAGGACAGAATTCACAGAGGTAGAATTCAGAGGGGCCAAGCTACGAGAGCCGCTGTTCAGAGGGAGTCTGCTAAGGAAAGCAGTCAGGCTGGAGGTTATGCCACTCCCTGCTTAAGCAAGTTCCTGAGTCCAAAGCTGAAAGACATATACAGAGAGCCAGAGAGCCAGGCTTGGAGGAAAGTCTGCAGGCATTGGAGTATGCTGAACAAGCTTTACCAGGTACCCAAAGGGAAGGAGTTTCTAACAAAGATACTTTGTCACTGAAGCATAGAGCTGGAGAATCCGCACCAGGTTTTACTAAGCTTTCAGGAAGTCCAGCACTGCCCAGAAGCTACCAACAGAAAACCTGTTGTTATAGAGACATGCATGAGAAAGAAGGCTCCAGAGCTTCAAGCTACAGAAACTCAAGGTATGAAAGTTTTATTCCTGCTAAGGAAAGCTTAACTCCTAAAAGCACTGCAAAAACTAAAACTCACTTTATAAGAAGAGGAAGGAAACCAGAGTGGTTTAAAGAACTACCAGAAGACTTTAAAGCACAGTCTTATTGGAGGCAAGATACCAGAGACAGTCCATATAAAGCTGTAACTGCCAGGGACAGCGTGTGCTTTGAGGGGGAAAGTAGTGAGGCAGAATTTATGGAAATAGAAAATGCAAACACTATTCCCATTCCTCAAGAAGAAGCTATGGATTGTAGTTTCTGTATGGCTACTAGCCTGGAATCCATAGCGACATTGTAAATAAGAAAGAGCCTTGATTAGTTGTTTTACCCAGGAATGAATTGAATTCCTCCATTTATCCCTTGCACCTAATTGTGAAGAGATCAACAATTGTCATCTGTTTATTACTGGAACCTTTGTAAAGAAGGACACTCTTTAATTTCCATGGTTTTAATGAACCCTTGCACAGAGGGGAAATAAAAGCCTTGTTTCCCTACACTCGTGGCTTAATTCTTGTGTGCTCACAAGGAGCTCAAATCCATAAGACCAGTCTGCACTTGGCCTTAAATATCCCACGCTCCTTGAAAAATAAGTGTGATGTGTAGCGTGCCCTTACCGCCATTGGCCACCAGGGGCGCCACCATGACAATAGATAGCATACATAAAAACATAATAAAAGTGAAAATTTGAAAAGAAAAATCTTAGTGAAAATTTAATTTCTTTATAGGGAATTGAAATTTCCCAATATTAAATCAAATGTCTGCCTTGCTCACATATAAACTGTGGTTTCATTCTATTATGCCTTTTTGTATCAGGAGACTATGCAATGTATTCTATAAAGAAATTAAATTTTCACTATGATTTTTCTTTTCAAATTTTCATTTTGATTATACATTATAGGTATATAGATCATAAACAATCAGGAGAGTGGACTATTAGGTTCTACCCTTTGGTAAGTCTATGTTTACAGTGTGCCCTGCTTGATAGCCATCTTCGTCTCTCTAACTTTTGCTGAGCATGTATTTTTGATACACATTTGAGCTCTTTGAGATTATAAGATGTTCTTTTGACGCACTTTCTTAACGATTCATGGTTTTATGTATGCTATCTATCTATGGCATTTGTCCTTTTATATATTGTCTAAAGGGATTTGAAAGCCAGTATATGTATTTTTATATGTATTTTCTACACATTTATATATGTTTTTATGAGCTTCCTGATTAATTTTTATGATGAATATTATGATTTTGTTCTCTTGATTGCATATTATAGGATGATTTATTAATAATAATAATAATTGAATTTTGTTATGTTTTTAGAGGTCAAAACCCCTGAAGAAGGCTTTTATGCCGAAACACATGTAGGATGACCTCCGTAGGTTCCAATAAAGCTCTCTGTTCTCCAAGCCGTGGTGTGACCTGCTCTCTTTAGTATGTATTGTAACTGCAGGTGGGATGGTTCCCTTCTGTTCCTCCATTATAGTAGTGTGTCTGAGCTTGAAAGATGCTGCTAAGCGCGGTGCAATTATCACCAGCCTCCGACAGGTAATAGTTGTAGTTGCACTCGTCTTGCTAGTGTACTGCCAACATGCAGCCAGAGTACAAATTTAAAATAGTTTAAAGCCCTGAACCATCCCACACATATACAGTGCATTGCAAAAGTATTCATCCCCTCTCAGGGTCATTCTGAACCATGAATAAGCCGTTTGCACGTGCAACTTGGACGTGTACAGGACTTAAACGTATAGACAACAAGTTGTACACATACAAACGAGATATACATGTAGTTCTGGATGTGGGTGTAGAGGGGAGGGGCATGGGCGTGCCCCGCCGTGAAGACGTCCAACCCGTATTCTGACGAAACAAGTATGTCTATCCTGGATGTCTACATCTGACCTGCTAAAATGTGGAATAACAGCCTATGTCTGTTAAAGTAGCACTGTACTGTAACAACACAGAAGGACATCTATGTTTAAATAAAGTAGCTAGCATAGCTGGGTTATAAAAGGATATGAAACAGTATGTACCCTGGGGGTAAGCAATGTAGCATGTTGCTATGTTTTGGGGATGCTACTCTGTAATTGTGATCCAGATTGACCATCTCTGGAAATAATGATAGGCTACATGGACCCTCTGATCTGAATCAACATGGAAAGTCCTATGCGCTTATGTTCAGTAAGGTGCAAGAGTATGCAGTCTGAAGGAAAACAAACTAAACCATGTAGAAGCAATAGGAGTCTAATGGTAGTCAGAAACAGTGGGACCAGAAGAAGGGAAAAAAATGTCACTGCATACAGCCGAACATAGTATACCGCTCTGTGCCCCACTGCATCCCAAGAGGTGTGACAGTGACACCACCTGTGTGTCTGCTGTAGCAGGGTGCACAGCATGCAGATATATGATGATGCACAAAGGAGGGACATGTATAGAAACATAGAAATATGATGACAGAAAAAGACCACAAGGCCTATCTAGTCTATCCTTCCATATCAACAACTACAACAGTCCCCTTTTTACCTTTAGAGACCCTCTGTGTTTGTCCCATGCTTTTTTGAATTCAGTTACTGTCCTCATCTCTACCACGTCCACTGGGAGACTATTCCATTTATTTATTTATTTTTATTTAGTTAGACAGTTTTGTATACTGCCTTATCCTTCAATCAAAGTGGTCACAACACAATTGGGGGATACATTTAACATGCGGGGATATGAGACACATACACTAATACTTACAGGGAACATGGGCAATGGAGGGTTAAGTGACTTGCCCAAGACCACAAGGAGCATCTGTGGGACTAGAAACCCCAGTCCTTCCGGCCCAAGGTTGCTGTCCTCTAGTGGGATTTGAACCCCCGACCTTCTGGCCTGAAGTACCTTGCCCCAACCACTAGACTACTCCTCCTCCTTCCATGGATCCACTACTCTTTCCGTAAAGAAATATTTCCGCATATCACTCCTGAATCTATCTCCCTTCACCCTCATCCCATGTCCCTTCATAGCAGAACTTGCTTTCAATTGAAAGAGGCTCTCTCCCTGAACATTTATTCCACGGAGGTATTTAAACATCTCAATCATATCACCTCTATCCCGCCTTTCCTCTAAGGTGTACATATTAAGATCCTTCAGTCTGTCCTCATATCCTTTATAATGAAGACCACTAATCATTTTAGTAGCCACCCTCTGCACCGACTCCATCCTGTTCACATCCTTTTGAAGGTGCGGTCTCCAGAATTGCACACTATACTTATACAGAGGCACTATCACCTACTTTTTTCTGCTAGCCATTCCTCTCCGTATGCACCCAAGCATCCTTCTAGCTTTTGCCATTGCCTTTTCTACCTGTTTAGCTACTTTAAGATCATCAGACACAACCACACCTAGGTCCTGCTCTTCTTTAGTGGACAAAAGTACTTCACCCCCTATACTATATTGCTCCCTTGGATTGCTGCAGCCCAAATGCATGACCTTACATTTTTTAACATTAAATCACAGCTGCCAAATTCTAGACCATTCTTCAAGCTTAGCTAGATTCCTCCTCATGTTATCTACCCCTTCCTGGGTGTCTACTCTATTGCAGATTTTGGTAGCATCCGGAAAGAGGCAAACCTTACCCGACAGCCCTTCGGATATATCACTAACAAAGATGTTAAAAAGAATCGGACCAAGGACAGATCCCTGGGGCACACCACTGGTAAAATCCTTCTCCTCAGAGTGAGCTCCATTTACTTGTACTCTTTGTCGCCTCCCACCCAACCAATTTCTAACCCAAGCAGTAACTTTAGGGTCCATCCCTAGGGTGCTCAGTTTGTTTATAAGTCACCTGTGAGGAACAGTGTCAAAGGTTTTACTGAAATATAAATACACCACATCTAGGGCTCTCCCTTGGACCAACTCCCTGGTCACTCAGTCAAGGAAATCAGTCAGATTTGTCTGACAAGACCTGCCTCTGGTGAATCCATGCTGCCTTGGATCCTGTAATCACCTGGACTCCAGAAACCTCACTATTTTCTCTTTCAGCAGCGTTTCCAATAATTTACTCACCACCAAAGTTAAACTAACCGGCCTGTAGCTTTCAACCACATCCTTACTTCCTCTTTTGTGTAAAGGCACCACATGAGCCTCTCTCCAGTCCTTAGGCACTACTCCTGACTCCAACGAGGCATTGAAAAGGTTAGTCAGTGGAGCTGCTAGAACATCCCCAAGTTCCCTCAGTATTCTAAGGTATATCCCATCCGGTCCCATCATTTTGTCTACTTTAAGTTGAGCTAGTTTCTCACGAACACAGTCTTCTGAAAGTTGTTCAAGATGTCCCTCACTTCTTTTCCTGTTTGTGGGTGTTTTCTGAGGTCCTGCTCCTGGTTCTTCATCTGTGAACACAGAACAGAAATATTTATTAAGCAATTCTGCCTTATCCTTATCAGGTTCTTCATATTCCTCCCCTGCACCCTTGAGTCTGACAATATCACTTTTGCCCTTCCTCTTCTCACTAATATATCTGAAAAAATGTCTTATCCCCCCATTTTATTGCATTGGCTATTTCCTCCTCCTTCTGAATCTTTGCCTTCTTGACTACTTTGCTAGCTTCTCTAAATTTTTCCAAATAAAGATGTCTGTCTTCCTCTCTCTGTGATCTCTTGTATTTCATGAAGGCCTCCCTCTTTTTCTTCACTTTTTCAGCTACTTCTTTCGAAAACCATAGCAGTCTCCTTTTCCTTTTACCTTTATTTACCATTTTAACAAAAAAGTTGGTTGCCCTTAAAATATCCCCTTTCAGTTTTGCCCACTGTTTTTCTACATCCCCAGTTGTTCCCATCCCAGTAACGACTCCCTGAGGTATTGGCCCATCTTGGCAAAGTTAGTCTTCCTAAAGTCTAAGATCCTCACCTTTGAATGGATTCTAACAGCCCTAGTCCTAATACTGAACCACACCATCTGGTGATCACTGGATGCAAATGATTTCCCACTACAACATCAGAAACACTTTTACCATTAGTAAGCACCAATCCAGTATGGCCCCTTCACGTGTGAGGTCTGTCACCAATTGCCTGAATAGTTCTCCCTGTAGAGAATCCAGGATCTCCTTACTTCTAGATGATACTGCAGCAGGAATGTGCCAGTCAACATCTGGCATATTGAAATCTCCTATCAGTAGCACTTCCCCTTTCCTAGCAATGCTGCATATGTCTTCAATTAACTCTCTGTCCACCTCTTCCTCTTGTGAGGGAGGTCTGTATATCACACCAATGCAAATAGATTTCTCTTTCCCTCTTTCTAGTTTAACCCACAATGCCTCCTATCTCCCTTTTAAGCTCTGTAATTCCAAAGCTTTAATAGTAGTATATAGCTTTAATAGTATAAGGTGCATGAGAAACGACAGGCGGTGCCAGGGAAACATGACCAAAAGATACAATGCCCACAGTGACGGAAGCAGCCACATGTGCCTCCTTGATGCCTATAATTGATGTGATATAATTGTTGAGCACCTCCTCAATGAGGAGGGTCTGCTCCCCTTCAGTGAGGTTCCTCTGTCACGAGGACACCTTTGGAGTTATTTGCATATGAAAACGCCTGTATTGACATCTGGTTTGCAGTCAGTAGTATGACATTCCAAGAGGCGTGTCCACGCCAGAGTTACACGTTTTATAGCGGTTAGACATTACAACAACATATATGTCTATCTCGGGAGAATACCGAACCCTTGTGCACGTTCAGACACACGTGTATGTTCATCTTCTGTGTTACATGTCTGAGCCCGGTATAGTAAGCACAAACAGGAGCACCTGCTCGCAGAGAAGACTCAGAAGACACAAAAAGTGAGCAGAGTTAATGGTCATTTGCGCTTTATTGAAGTTGTAAACCCCGATGCATTTCGGCAGATGCCTTCATCAGGGGGCTAGAGGACTGCAAACAAATACAGTACTTGTCATAAAAACCGTAAAATTACAAATAAATTTACTCATTAATTTAAAAACAAAATATTAAAAACAAAATATAAGGACATAGCTACATATAAATGACCATGCATAATATTAAAATAGGACAAACATGAATAAATATAATATAAAACAATCATGTTGTACTTACAAATTGTGTATATCAATATACTAGACGAAGCGCATGGAGGAGCGTAAATATATGGCACCAAACCAATCGTATGGTTGATAATGCTAAAAAACAACGATACCATTAATAAACAGAAAAAACAATATAAATAAATAAACAGTGGAAAACCCAGACCCAAAACCACACCAGAGATATAAAAAGGGAGATAATGTTCAAAAACATTGAAGTGAACCAACTATGCACGTGATGTAACTCCCAAAAAATGCGATAAAAATACACTGTGTAGGTTGCGATTGATACTGTTTAAAAGGCAAAGCGCTCATTAAAGAACATATTTAAGATATCAACATTGGCCAGCCTTATAATAATAATACAGCGTTACCAAAATGTGTGAAAAAATGCAATATTCAAACACCTAAGTGTTTAAGTGAACCATCGCTTAAATGCCGTTTTAAGGAATGCGAACAGCTCAAAAATAAATAAACGGAGTTGTTGCCTAACAGATCCGACCATATGTTTAAAAAACGCAATGAACGTAAATTTTAGCATAAAATTGAACACCAGACTTACATAAAACTAAGTTTCTAAAACAAAAAAACGAGTGTGAACAACGAGTCTTGGACATCGGGGTATGTACCCTGTTATGGAAACAGTTTCTTTTAGGCTCTAGGCAAATGACATCATGATATTTCTCACCAAATAACTATTATTTATCTGAACATCTCATGGTTCTTAGTGCCTATGTTAATGATGTCTTCATTTGGACAACCATGGATCAGCTGTCACTACATATAAAAAAAACAGAAGTACTGGTTGTTACTCTGTTTCATTAGTGTTACCTAAACATCTGATGGCAAATAATTACATAGTTCTCATCCATAGGGTCACCAAAATGACCCCGCTGTGCAGTTCAAGGCATAACATTTATTTTATTATTTATTTATTTGTTTTTATATACTGCTTTGACTTGGTAATCAGAGCGATTTACAGATAACATTTTAACTACTGCACAAGGCAGTATACAAGGAACAATTATAGAATGATTTACAAGGAACAAGGAATAAGTATGTAACAATTGTACAATTAGCAAACAATGACGTTCAATAGCTATTTCACAATAACAAAGAAGTATGTAGAGGAGGTATTAACATTAGTGGCCTGGGTGATATTCTGGAGTTACGTGAGTCAAATGCATGGAGACAGGAAGTGGTTGATTAGTGTGGTTAAGTGATGATAAGGAAATGTATGAGGTCTATGGTGGCTGATCACATTGATAGTAGTCTGTAAAGATGAATGTTTTGAGCTGTTTTCTGAATTGCGTTAAGTCTTTGACTTCTCTTAGAGTGTTAGGAAGACTATTCCATAGGGTAGGGGCATAGAGTGAGAATGCCCTATTGGTTGTAGATTGGTTTATTTTTCTGGCACTAATAGTATTGGATAGCATGTTTTCAGGTTGTCTCTTTTTGTTCTTGTGTGTTGTTGAATGTTATGTTGGTGCTATGTTGTTTATTGTTTTGAAAATGATCATGAGAACTTTGAATTAAAATTTTTGAAATATCAGGAGCCAGTGGAGCTGAAACAGGATGGGTGTTATGCGATCAGATTTATCAGCTTTCATAATTGTGCACGCAACCATGTTTTGAGCAAGTTGTAGGGGCTTTAGGGTTTTCTTTCGGAGACCATGAAGTATGCTGTTACTGTAGTCAAAATGGGGGCTTATTAGTGCCTGAGCTACAGAACGGAGGTCCGTGGGAGAGAGTAGTGGTCTCAGATGCTGAATCATTCTGGCTTTATTGTAAAGTGCACGAGTAGACATGTGAATGTGTTTGATGAAATCCAGTCTATGATTTACAAGGTATTTTATTTCATGTTTTACTTCAAGAGAGGCATTGTTTACATGTAGTGAACTAGGGGGGGTTGAATGTTTTATTCCTAGTAATAATGAGTGCTTCTATTTTCTTCAAGTTAACTGTGAAGTTAACTGAGTTGAGCCATTCAGAGACGTTGTTGAAACAGCTGGTAATCTTTGTGTAGTTAGGCTCTTTGGTGTCAAAGGTTGTGAATAGCACTAGATCGTCTGCATAAATTCTGTAGTCTACGTTGTGTGATTGGATGATATTGCAGATAGGTTATATATTAAACAGAAGTGCAGATTATGCAGATCCCTGGGGGACATCCTGAGGTTGAGTGAAAGAGTTAGACTGTTTTTGAAGCAAACCTGTTGGGTACGGTTGGACAGGTAGTCCTGAAACCATTGTAGAGTAGTACCACCTATGCCCAGGTGTTTTAGGCGGTTGATTAGGATGTTATGGTTTACAGAGTCAAATGCAGAAGATATATCTAGGAAGATGAGGATGAAAGCATTTTTCATGTTGTCAATTCCTGGGGCCTATCTAGATGTGCTGAGAGAGAGAACAGGATGATGGGCATGCTCAGAGACAAACTAAGAGTCAGGCTGAAGGCAGGGCCCCCATGTGCAGAGACTGATTGGGGCCTCATTAGCAAATGTCAGGGTTTGAATCCTGAGACTGAAAAGCAGGGCCATGTGCAAAGAACACAGTCTCTCAATGGTAGGGCCAGCCCTGGGGCCAGCAGTAAACATTAGGCCCATGTGGCATAAGGGATCTAAGAATCCCACCCAGACATTTACTATTAAGAGGATCCATAAAGTTTGTATGAAAAAGTCCCCAAAACCAGTGACTGCAGAAGGCCCATCCTTAATGACATGACAGATGCTTATCTAGTATGGAGCTGATTTTGTGCAATATATCCACCTCTACAGCAACACTGCCACTGACATGGTAGGTACAAGGGCTCCATGATGTGACTGCAATGGTATGTGTGCTGCGGCCTCTGACCCAGATGAGGTCCCTCATAGAGAGGCACTTTATTTGATGTAGGCTGCCTGTGCTGCTGGGTCTGGGGTGCAGGTAGCAGGGCTGGGCAGTTGCAGGCACCCCCCCATTGGCACAATTCCATTCCAGCTGTCCCGGCCCTCTGTGCCCAGTCATAACCAGACACAAAGAGGGAGCCACAATTCTGATCCAGTGAGGCATGCCTAGCCCCACAGGATCAGACTCTCAAACAGGCCTGTACGTGTGGGCCAGGTCCACAAATAAGCCTGGCCTGCATATACAGGCCTTCCCTAGCTAACTTTGTCTGGCTTGTACAATGGAGCTGTGGCACCATCGCGTCAAGTTGCCATGACACCGCTGCTCCATTGTATGGCTGTGGTCCCCAGCCACCAGCACTTGTACCACTTCCCCCACAGCCTGTCCCCTGATCCTGACTCCCTAGGCTGGGGACAGGCTTCGAGGGGAGGCTCTCTGCCCCCACCCATCACTTTTCAGCCCCAGGCCTGTGGTCCATTGCTGCATCAGGGAACCTATTACATCTTAGAGGTAGAAGACATTCCCCGTCTATGCTGTTGGCCACAGACATACAGGGCCAGCATTGAAATTGGCCCTGTACGTCCGTGGCCAGCAAACACCCATGACACATCTTAATGCCGCTCCATCCACTCCTCTGCTGCCCCCATCTATCTTCCCCATACAACATGTGGGGATGTTAGACTGGATTGGGAGGGGGTACGGATAGCAGGGATGGACATACCAATGGGCCATCCATCCCCACTATTCGTGGAATGGACTGGGCCTGCATATGTACACATCTTGGTTCACCATGCTGTGAGCCATTCAGGCCACTACAAGCAGTCACCACCCACCCACCCTTCCCCCCTTTTGCCAATACATGCCCTCCAGCCCCAGGTAACCTGGGCCAACATCCTTATCAGCTCTGTATGTCCAGGGCCACAGACCATCCACTGCCCTTTCTCCACCACCACCCCGACCCTTTCCCATCCCTGGCTAGCCTCTTGGTATGGCCACCATGTACATACTGAGAGGTTCATCAGGGTCAGCAGAGATGGCCGGTTAGCAGGGATGGATGTCCACATGGGACCCCGATTCCCACTATTCAGGCCTCAGACTGATCCCCTATGCAGATATACACACGGACACAGTGTTCCAAAATAACATTATTTATTTGTAATACTTACATATGTGGATGTAGCCACTATCCCTTCCGCTGGCAGACATCCCAGGGGGCCTTATTGAGATGACCTACATGGGGTCAGGAGCGCCTCAATCAGCCACTCCATGGCCCACGTGAGGGCCTGGAGGTTCCCCTGATCCCATATAGATAATCAGCAACGAGCCCAAAGGGCTCCTCTGCAGCTGCCTGCTCTGCTGCCCCCTACCCCCTTCCATGCCCTCCCTTCCCCCTCCATCCCCTCTCCCCATGCTCCCCTCTCCTCTATCCACTGGGTGTCCCTGGGTGACATGGCCCTGAGTTTCCCCTCCTCCAGGGACTCCTCCTCCGTCTCCCCCTGCTCCTTAGGGCCACCCACCTAGGAGTACCCTTCCTCCCACCCTGGGGTGCCCTGGCCAGATTCCATAGCACTGTCCAGCCCCCTCTCCCTCAGGGGAGTGGGGCACCTCCATGAGGTCCCAAGTGCCCACCTCATCCCCACACTCCCCTGATAGGGAGGTGCTGGATAGGACTATGGGGCTGGATGTTGTTCGGCAGTCTGCTGTGGCGGTGGCGAACTTCGTGGTGCAACTGGTGCATGCTGCTCTTCCTCTCCCTCCTCAGCTGCCATCTCACCATGGGCCTCCTCCTCCTCCTCCACCACCACAGGGGGAGAGCTGTCCTCAACTTGGATGGCTATGGAAGGGATGCAGAGAGGTGGCTGTTAGTTTCAGTGGGTGGGGGGGTCCGGCTGCCATGTCCCCATTGTCAGATGCCTCCCCATGCTCTGTCTGCTGTTGCCCCTGGGATTCCAAGCCACTCCAACCCTGTGCCATGTTGCATGTCATGGCACCATTGCTGTGCCATTCCCCAACACTCCCTCACTCCCGCTGCATCTGCCGCCGGATACGTCTCAGGAGAGGTGGCCGATTGCGCCATATAGCCCGGAAGCACACCCTGTACGCCTCCGTCTCCAGCAGGACATGGAACTGTCTGTGGAGGCAAGAAGGAGGTGTTATACATATGCATGTTTCTTTCTCCCCCCAGGTCTGTCACTGCAGCTATCTGCCTGCTTGCCATAACACTTCCTGCATACACTGGACCCTGTCTCATCCTGCTGCTACATCTCCAGTGCTGCCACATCCTTGTCCAGGGCTTGCCCTGGTCCCTCAGGCCTCCTCTGTGTGCCTGCATTGCTGACTGGCCAGGCCATGGACTGAGGGGGCCACAGGGACAGTGCTGCCTGCGACATCAGCTGAGATTGGGACCAGAGTGGCAGGTAGGGATGCCAACCATACTCATTTTTGCACAGTGTGTCAATGTGAGTGTGTGTGTGTGTGTGTGTGTGTGTGTTTGTCTGTCCATTGTTTTATGGCTTTCTACACCTCACTGAGCCTTGCAGTACCTAAGTCAGGTGTGTCCAGCTCCAGTCCTGGTGTGCCACAATCCGGCCTGGTTTTCGTGATGTCCCTAATGAATATTCATGAGATATATTTGCATCAACTACCTCCCCTTGTATGCAAATATACAATGGATATACATGAAAATCCTGCTGCTGGAGTACCAGTGGCAGGATTTTCAGCAGCAAATATTCTCAGCAGTGATTGGGAGCCTATAGAAGGCGGTGGCTTGGGAGGATAGGTGTTCCTTTTTTTTGTTTTCTCTAGCATGTGTTATGCTCTGAGAGTTTGCAGGGGGCAGCTACTACTGATAATTTTGATTTGGAATCACTATTTTTATGAAATGGAATTATATCTAACAGGCGATTGGTAGGCCTTTACCATTGCCCCTACCTCCTTGGATTCTGAGGCTCTTTTCTCCTTCCGTATCCAGTGTTTACCTGGTGTGATGTGTAGAGTGATATACCTTACAGTATTCATATGATTTACATTCTGGAGGTGACCTTTTTGGGCTTGCGCATGCTGTGCTACACAGTGTCATGGGATGGTGGTGGTAGGGGTTATACTCAGGTGTCATATGCAGGGCTGTTTCTTTGTGGACACAGTGGTGGCTGCATGGGGCAGTTTCCCATTGGAGGTGGTGCTGTTGTGGACAGTATCAGACTTCATGGGGCATGGGGCAGACACAAGGTTCTCTCTGGGGACTGGTGTGGTAGTTGGTAGTGGGGGGGGGGGGCGGCCTAGGTCAACCATGTGTTGTCTTTACTAGCACTATCTCTCTATGTTTCCTCTGTGCTGTTTTGGCTGACAGTATTGGGCCATGTTGCTGCACTGTTACACACAGTGGGTTTTCTTCACTGTGTTCAGGTTTCCTTTCCATATGTGCTTTCCCTTTAGTCGTTTCTGCATTTTCCTCTTGGCCATTGTGTTTCTGTTTGCCTGTTTCCTGTGTGGGCCCTATTTTGTGTGTTTACTGTCATTTGGTTGTGTGGTGGGTCCAGCTTACCCCCTGCTCCTTTTTATCCTTTCACTTTGCAGGTACTTCCTGGCTCTTTGCACTTTTCTTGTCCTACAACATGCATTTCCCCTGCCTCCTCCCTTTCCTGCTTTGCCCTACTTATTAAACTAGGGTGGTTCTGATTCTTTCCCAGCCCCTGTGTGCTACAACTAGAGTTGGCCTTCGGTGTCCTGTGGGGAGCAGTGCCTCCTCATTTTCAAGCACCATCCTGCAGAGCAGGCAGGTCTCTGCTTCGGTGAACTTGGCGCATTGTCATTTTCCGAGGCTCTGGGAGGCGGAGGGAGGGAGAGGAATTACTGTATCCTGTTTCCTGTTGCACATGGACAACTGTGCAGATGGACACATTTTTGGAACTACAGCGGCATTACACGTGTTACTTACACGAACATGAACCCCCGTGAGGCGTGAGTTGCATGGTTAACAGCACAGACGTACAACTCCATATTCTATCATGTGGGTGCATATCTAGTTGCCCGGGGAGAGAGTCACATCTATGTTTTAGACGTACACGTTTTGGACATTTACATCCATCCCGCATGTCTTTCTCAGAATTGAGCCCTCTGTGTTTGTCCTGTTTTGTGGCATTACAACCTGGAATTAAAATGGAATTTGGGGGTTAGCACCATGAGATATACACAACATGCCTATGACTTTGAAAGTGCAAAATATCCTGTATTGTGACACAAAGAACAATTAAGAAAAAAAAACTGAAAGCAGGAGTGTACATATGTATTCACCCCCAAAAATGGACCATAAAACACTGCTACAGTTTCCTTGTAAATAGCAATTTTTAATTGCTTGTTATATCCCAATTAACCTCCAAGTTCTATAACCCTGTTCTATGTTAAGCTCGTTGTTGTAACTGTTCCATGTAAACCACCTTGAATGTATGATAAGGCAGTATAAAAGACCTGTTACATTAATAAATAATAAATAAATAAGTCAATATGTTGTAGAGCCACCTTTTGCTGCAATTACAGCTGCAAGTCTCTTGGGGTATGTCTCTATTAGCTTAGCACATCTAGCCACTGGGATTTTCACCCATTCCTTAAGGCAACTCCTTCAAGTTTGCAGTACACCAACACAACCCATCTATCTTCAAGTAGTGCCACAGATTCTCAATTGGATTAAGGTCTGGGCTTTGACTAGGCCATTCCAAGACATTTAAATGTTTCCCTTTAAACCAGCTTTAGCAGTATGTTTAGGATCATTGTCCTGCTGGAAGGTGAACCTTCATCCCAGTCTCAAATCTCTAGCAAACTGAAACATGTTTTCCTCAAGAATTACTCTGTATTTAGTGCTATCCATCGATCCTTCAGTCCAGACCAGTTTTTCTGTCCCTGCCAATGAAAAATATCGCACAGCATGATGCTGCCACCATCATGTTTCACTGTGGGAATGGTGTTCTCGGGGTGATGGGAAGTGTTGGGTTTGTGCCACACATGGCATTTCCCATGGTGGCCAAAACGTTCAATTTTCATCTCATCTGACCAGAATACCTTCTTCCATGTGTTTGGGGAGTCTGCCAGATGCAGTTGTGCAAACTCCAAATGTGTTTTCTTATTTATTTCTTTAAACAATGACTTTTTTCTGGCCACTCTTCCATAAAGGCCCACTCTGTGGAGTGTTTGGCTTAAAGTGGTCCTATGGATGGATACTCCCATCTCTGCTGTGGATCTTTGCAGCTCCTTCAGTGTTATCCTTTGTGTCTTTACAGCATCTCTGATTAATGCCCTCCTTACCTGGTCCATGAGCTTTGGTGGGTGGCCTTTTCTTGTCAGGTTTGTAGTAGTACCATATTCTTTCTATTTTGTTATAATGAATTTAATGGTGTTCCATGAGATATTCAGAATCTGGGATATTTTTTTGTAACGCAACCCTGATCTATATTTCTCCACAGCTTTGTCTCTGACCTGTTTGACTTGCTCCTTGATCTTCATGTTGCTTGCTTAGTGGTGTTGCAGAGTCAGGGGCCTTTCAGAACAGGTATATTTATACAGGCATCATGTGACAGATCATGTGACACTGATTGCACACAGGTGGACCTTAATTATGTGACTTCTGAGATTAATTGGTTAGACCAGATCTTATTTAGGGGTTTCATAGCAAAAGGGATGAATACATATGCACTAAAAACTTCATTGTTTACTTGTTATTTTATTTATTCATTTATTTATTTATTTAAAGTCTTTTCTATACTGTGCTTTTTAAAATCAGCTTGGTTTACAGTCAACAAATTTGTACAGTCCCGGCAGGGCCGGTACTTTACTTACAATGAACAGGATTTGCAACTTGGATTAACTGGGGTAACTATGTACAGGCTGCACAGTTAGGCAGTGTGGCAGCTCTTTTAAGTAACTATATACAGGCTACGCAGTCGGGCCACCGATGGACGGTGGCAACAGGGGCTGCTTGGCCACTATTTACACAATTAGATGACTATTTACAAGTGCATACCAGGGTGTCTGTTAGTGCTGTTGTGCCGGGCTGGGTCTGTGTATTGTGGGTGTGTTGGGGGGGTTGTCTTAGTGATTGAGTGTGACTGGTTGTGGCGTGTCCCCTTTGTGAGAGTAGTGCTGGAGGAAGAGGTGATGTTTCAGGGCCTTCTTGAATTGGGTAATGTCAGTGATGGACCGGATGGTGGGCGGGAGGGCATTCCAGCATGTGGGTGCATAGTACATGAAGGCTATGTTTCTTGTTGCTTGAGAGCACTTTGTAATTTTGCTGTGGATTCTCAGTGTGTTGGCAGCGACTGACCTTCTGACTCTGTTTGGGGGAGTGGGGAGGATGAGGTCAGTGATGGAGAAGGCGGTGAGGCCATTGATGGCCTTGAAGGTTAGCAATAGAATTTTAAAGGAGAGTCTGCAGTGGACCGGCAGCCAATGAAGGTGTTTCAGGTTTGGTGTTATATAGTCTCTCCTGGCGGCTCCGTGTAGTATTCTGGCGGCTGCATTCATTGCAAGCTGAAGTGGGTTCAGCGTGTTTTTTGGAAGTCCTTGTAGGATTGCATTGGCGTAATCGAAGTGGGGGATTATCAAGGCTTGATAGATTGTTCGGAAGTCGTCTGTCTTGAGTAAGAGTGGTAGATGCCGTACTGTCCGTATTTTGGGGTATACCGCCTTTACAGTTTTCTTTATGTGGGCTTTCATATTTATTTATTTATTTATTTCCATTTCTTATATACCGCACTATTTGGCATCAGCGCGGATTACATAGAACAAAATAAAAACCAGAACAGGCTGTTCGGTGTTACATATAACAGGAGCATAAACTTGGAAAAACATGGGAGAACTATCTACATGGAATATATGATCTGTTAATTAGATAACATACTCAAACTATTTACACAGATTAGCAAGAATGCTAGTGACAATGAGAAAGCTGTGGTTAAATTTGCAGTGGGACTGTTATGTTTCACTTTATGTGGGGTAGTATTTGATGAATAGGTTGAATTTGAGGGCCTTTCTGAACTGGGCTAAGTCGGTTATGGCACGGATATCAGGTGGTAGGGAGTTCCAGCATTTTGGTGCGCAAAATATGAAAGCTCTGTTTGCTGTTGATAGGCTGCATGTTGTTATGGCCTTTGGCATTATTAGGGAGTTTAATGCTACCTGTCTTCTATTTCTGTTTGGTGGTACATTTTGTGTGAGCTCCGTGAGTGAGTTGGCTGATAGACCATTGATGGCTTTAAATGTGAGAATCAAGGTCTTGAACATAATCCTTCCATGTATAGGGAGCCAATGGAGCTGCTTGAGGATAGGTGTCACATGTTCACTCTTAGACGCTGCTTGTAGAACCCTTGCAGCAGTATTCATAGCAAGCTGTAATGAGCTCAGAGTGGATTGTGGGAGTCCTTGTAGAATGGAGTTGGCGAAGTCGAAGTGAGGTAAGATCAGTGCTTGGTAGATGGTTCTGAAGTCCTCTTGGTCTAGTAAGGAGCGTAGGTGCCTGAGCGTGCGTATCTTGAAGTACACAGCTTTTACAGTATTATTTATGTGTGATTTCATGTTGAGACGATGGTCAAGTGTGACTCTGAGGTATCTTATTGTTTCCTTAGTGCATAGATCAGCTCCCTTAACACTTATCCAGCTGTTGGTCTAGTGTGACCCCTAGGTAGCGGATCGTGGACTTGCTTTAGAGCTCGGCGCATCTTACTTTTAGTGATGCGGGGGGGGGGGGGTGTAAGCTTGGTTCCTGGTAATGAATAGTGCCTCCATTTTCTTGAAGTTTATTCTGAGGTTTTGGGTGTGGAGCCATTCAGTGACAGCATCGAAGCAGGTTATTAGTGGTGAAAGGTCCGGCATGTAGAGTAGTATGTCATCGGCGTATACCAGGCATGCGACGTTGAAGGAGCGGGTGATTGCACAGATGAGCTGCATATATATGTTGAAGAACGGGGCCAAGAGCGAGGAGCCCTGTGGCACGCCCTGTTTCTGTTGGAACGGTTTGGAAATCGTGGGGCCGGTCCGTACCTGTTCCCATCTGTCTGTCAGGTATGATTTGAACCAGCTTAAGGCTGTGCCCTGGATCCCTTTCTGTGTGAGGCGTGCCAGAAGCAGTTCATGGTCGACGTAGTCGAATGCCGCGACGATAGCCAAGAAGATTAGGGCATATCCTTGTCTGATGTTGCCAATCCGGTAATTAATGTGCAGAAGAGGGTGGTCAGGAGCATCTCGACTTCATGCGACTCCCTGAATCTGTGTTGATATGGGTCGAAGGGAGCGATGGTCTCAATATGGTGTTGGATCTGGCGTTGGACGACTTTTTCGATTATTTTGGCCATTAGCGGGATGCGTGAGATTGGTCTGTATGCATCTACCTTCTGGGGATCAAGTTTGCCGTTTTTTAGGAGTGGTCTAATGGAAGTTTGCTTCAAGATGCTTGGGAATGACCCTACTGAGAAGGATAGATCCATGAGTTTGGTCAGGAATGGGCTAAATTCTTTGCGTAGTGATTTTATCCAGAACGCTGGGCAGGGATCGTTTGGAGCTGTGGTGGTGCTGATAGCTGTGATGGTGTCCTCAATGCTTCTCTCTGATGGTGTTGAGAATGTGGTTAGTGGTGTTGGGTGGCGTAGTCCATGCTCAGCGTTGGGGGGTATGGTTTTGTCAATCTGGATTGTTTTCATAAGAACATAAGATATGCCATACTGGGTCAGACCAAGGTCCATCAAGCCCAATATGCTGTTTCCAACAGTGGCCAATCTAGGTCATACGTACCTAGCAGTTTCCCCAAAAGACACAGGTTCTGTAATGCTTGTACTGGGTCAAGCATTGATATCCTGGGTCCCTTCTTAATAATGGTTTATGGACCTTTCCTCCAGGAACTTGTCCAAACCTTCTTTAAACCCAGCTACACTAACAGCCTTTACTACATCCTCCGGTAACAAATTCCAGAGTTTGATTACACGTTGAGTGAAAAAATATTTTCTTTTATTAGTCTTAAATAGTTTACCCTGTAGCTTCATTGCATGTCCCCTAGTCTTTCTATATTCTGATAACGTAAACAATCAATCTACTCCTCTGTACTATCATTGCAAATATCCTGCCACCTCTGCGGCCCATGAGGGACACGTATACCCATTCACTGCCACCCACTGTCATTGCAGCACTTTACATTGCCAACACCCTGTGCATCGGTACAGCTGCCACCAACATATCTGTCCACCTTACCGGCTGCCACACAGGATGCCCACAGTTATGGCAGGTCCATCAGCTCCCACCTCTCCTTCCTTCCATCACCTGTTCATTGCCTTTCCATGGTGCTGTAACCAGTGTTAGGGTTTGTCAGACGGCTGCCTGGGTGAGAATCTTCACACTCTAAGCAAGTGCATATTTCTATATGATTTGCAAGGTATTGTGGGCAATGTAGTTCATTCACACCAGACACAGCTGCTGACAATAATTTAGTTGTGCTCTTGGGTAAAGCCAATAAGATATTTATTTATGGGGTTATTTCTCCCAACACAGATATGCTTGGTAGCACATAAATTAGGTTACTTGCTTTCAGTGTTAACTTGGAAAAACAAAGTCAAAATCAGGAAAACAACAAATGAAAAGCCACACAGCAAGAAACAAACTGTTCTTTTCAGGTTAACTTCTGATTACTTCCCACATAGATACAGACGTGATTCTCTCCTAGCTCACAAGCAATTAGGTAAGGCTTAATTGCTAGCAGTTACCAGCTGAAACCCCTTAGCTGGCTTGCCTTCCACTGTGTGGGTCAAATCCTGCTTCAGGAGCTTTTCTGAGTAGATTAAAGAACAAATTTGTATTTCTTTGTGATGGTTGCTGTACTTTATAACAGAAAGTTACCAACGGAGTTTAGATAGAGAGCAGTCCATATAAACAGGATCCTCATCTGCTATTATTCCCCCTTGTTCAACAAGCATGGGTTCAATATCATGGATTGGCACAGATGAATCTCTCAATGGAGCATTTTCAGGAGAATACTTGTTTCCCTGCTGTCTTTCAAGGTTATAGCTAGGGCATAGATCAGTGTTCATACCTGAGCTTCCATTGCTGCTAGAGTTCCTCTCTATATAGCCTGGCCAGTATGTAGTCCAGTTCTTATGTCCAGCCTTCCAATCCAGATCCCTGGACACTGGATCTCTCTTCACATACCTTCTGGCACAGGTCTTAGGGTCCCTTCCACGTGCAGCCGTCTCCCTCACAGGTAGCCTCTGGTGATTCCTAGCTCTGCAGCACATTCCTCTGGTTTTCCCCAGTCCAATGGTGTATGCTGGCCCTTGGAATACCTCCCAGTATACGTACTGCTTTGGACTCTTCTAGACCTCTCAAAGGCTTTTCTCTTCCTTCTTCCAAAGGGTCTCTTTCCCTCTCTGTCCGTCCGGTTTGGCTTCTGCTTCTGATGATCCTTCAGATGAAACTGATGATCAAACTCAAGCTGATTCTCAGGATACTGAGGACAATTCTCTGGATATCCAAGGTGATCATGAAGATCATGAAGAGATTCATCTGTAGAATAAACTCTACTCTTATTCTGCTTAGATGAGTGCTCCCCCCTAATACAGCGCAGCTGTGCTGAATCAGGCCTTGCCGTTTGAGATGAGCGTTCCATCCTAGCACAGCGCAGCTGTGCTGAATCAAGCCCTGCCCTTTGCAATGAGTGCTTGGGGATTACCTCATAGCCCTTTTGATTGAACACACGTTTTCTCACTTCAGCTTTTCTCATGGCTGTGGGAAACCTGGTGCATTCTGGGACTGGTAGTCTTTTATGGCAAAATTCTGTTTTCTCATTTCTACCTGCACTGACAGGTTGCTTGTTCAGAGACACTTCACCTTTTCTATAGCCCCTTCCTGAGCTATGATAAGCTTCCTTTTCACAGGTTACATCTGTCTTTATGCAGTACAGTTCTTGCCCGTCAACGTGAAGCACCTTACAGCTCTAGGGAGCCTTATGTTAGGGCACCTTACTGCCCTTAGGGCACCTTAACATAGGGCACCCTAAGATCTTTAGTGCACCTTAACCCAAGGTGTTCTATAAGGTGCCTTAACCTAAGGTGCCTTATAAGGTGCCTTAACCTAAGGCACCCTAAAGCCCTTAGGGCGCCTCAGCCCAAGGCACCTTAACATCCTTAGGGCACCTTAACCTAAGGCACCTTATAAGGTGCACTAACCTAAGGCACCTTATAAGGTGCCATAACCTAAGGTGCCTTATAAGGTACCTTAACCTAAGGCACCTTAAAGCCCTTAGGGCGCCTCAGCCAAGGCACCTTAACATCCTTAGGGCACCTTATCCTAAGATGCCTTATAAGGTGCCTTATCCTAAGGCACCATATAAGGTGCCTTAAACTAAGGCACCATATAAGGTGCCTTAACCTACGGCATCATATAAAATGCCTTAATCTAAGGCGCCTTATAAGGTGCCTTAACCTAAGGCACCTTGAAGCCCTCAGGACGCCTTAACCAAAGGCACCTTAACATCCTCAGGTCACCTTAACCTAAAGTGCCCTATAAGGTGCCTTAGCGTAAGGCGCCTTAATCCCAGGTGCCCTAGGCTGTAAGGTGCACTAAGTTAGGTTAAGGCACCCTACATGTAATGCACGTTAACAGCCCATTGCTCTCATCACGCCGGAATGTCCTCTACCTGCCAACCTCCGTATATGGTGTCGGTGACCTGTCCCCCGCTCGGTAAACATACCCTGGAGTATGTAGCCCAGTGGTTAGGGGTAACACCATGCAATCCACACATTGTGAGTTTAAGTCCTGGGAAACGACAACCTCATGCATATAACATGGGATTGTGGCAGGTCACACCATCAGAAGATGGACATACCCACTCATACCTTTTGTAATGTGTGGTGCCACACAACGCACCCTGCATGTAACGCACGGTCAACGCATAACACAGATGTCAGTGCACATATGGTATGCTGCCCTAATGTGCATAATGCGCTGTCAGAACTGTAGAGCGCCACACGCCATATGCGTGATGTACGGACCATATATTGCAGATCGTACACATAGAGCTGACAGAGAAATGCGCATATAGAGGATGCCATGCATTGCGCACACAGTGGCAGACGCAACGCGCGTCCTCCCAATCATGTGTGTCGAATGTGCAATGCACGTAACAACACACGTCCAAAAGAACATCACGCACGTTATTGTGCGCACTATGCATCTGTGGCACTGCAACGCCCAATCAAGTGAAACAATGCGCATAGCGCCACAAGTCACGTAACGCGACAATACTGCACCATGAGGTACCGCGCATAATACAGCAGACAAGATGGCTGCCATGTCGCAGAAGCCTGCCTTCATGGGCTCTGAGCTGGAGGTGCTCGGAATCCTCATGTGTCTATGCCAGAAGCGCCTCTTCCCAGGTGCTTCCAAGAGGCAGGACCTCCACAGAGTCAGAAGGGCCTGGAGCGGCTGACGAGGCACTTTAATATGTCAGCTGACCACCTATGTGAGGTAAGTGCATGGGGCAGGTCACATAAACCAAGGAGTGCAAACTAGTAGCCAGCAATCAACACACATATCATAGAAGCACACCATGGGAAAAGGACAGGTCAGTGGTCATTCCTGGGACCAATGTAGGTGTGCCTGCTGCTGTGTGCAGGACAGCCCTACCCCCAGGTGGCCTCAGGCCTAATGACAAGGGTTTGTGGTTAACCCTGGTGCTAATGTAGGTGTGCCTGCTTATGTGTGCAGGTCTGCCCTACTCCCAGGAGGCCTCAGTCCTATAGACAGGGGTCTGTGGTGAATCCTGGTGCTTTCGTAGGTGTGCATGCTTATGTGTGCAGGTCTGCCCTACTCCCAGAAGGTCTCAGGCCCACCGACATGTATTTGTGGTTAATCCTTGTGCTAATGTAGGTGCGTCTGCTTATGTGTGCTGGTCACCCCCACTCTCAGGTGGCCTCAGGGCAATAGACAGGAGTCTGTGGTCAATCCTAGTGCTATTGTAGGTGCGTCTTCTTATGTGTGCAGGTCTGCCCTACTCCCAGGAGGCCTCAGTCCTATAGACAGGGGTCTGTGGTGAATCCTGGTGCTTTCATAGGTGTGCATGCTTATGTGTACAGGTCTGCCCTACTCCCAGGAGGCCTCAGGCCCACCGACAGATTTTTGTGCTTAATCCTGGTGCTATTGTAGGTGCGTCTGCTTATGTATGCAGGTCTGCCCTACTCACAGATGACCTCAACCCTAAAGACAGTGGTTTGTGGTTAATCCTGGTGCTAATGTAGGTGCGCCTGCTGATGTGTGCAGGTCTGCCTTACTCCAAGGTGTCCTCAGGTGCACCGAAAGGGGTTTGTGGTTAATCCTGGTGCTAATGTAGGTGCGCCTGCTTATGTGTGGTGGTTGCCCCCACTCCCAGGGGGCCTCAGGCCTATTGATAGGGGTCTGTGGTCAATCCTGGTGCTATTGTAGGTGCGCCTGCTTATGTGTGCAGGTAGGGTTGCCAACCGGCCGGTATTCAGCCGGCCTGGCCGGTTTTTCCATGGCCAGGCCGGCTGCCGCAGAGATGGAGTGGAGGAGATGGAGTGGAGGAGTGGCCTAGTGGTTGGGGCAAGGTACTTCGGGCCAGAAGGTCGGGGGTTCAAATCCCACTAGAGGACAGCAAACCTTGGGCCGGAAGGACTGGGGTTTCTAGTCCCACAGGTGCTCCTTGTGGTATTGGGCAAGCCACTTAACCCTCCATAGCCCATGTTCCCTGTAAAATAGCTCTCTGTGTGCTGTGCTTTCCTGTCTAATCAATGTGTTTATACCTCAAAAATTTCCTGTCATGACTTGACAATTTCCAATCTGTAATCAAACCGCTGCTGATCGCTGGAAGTAGCGGTATACAAATGTATACTAAATAAAATAAAAATAAATGTAAAACCGGCCCTTGAAAAGCCATTTTTTTGCTCTGGCCGCAAGATCAGGAGCAGACAGAGCAAAAAATTGTCTTTTCTCCCGACTCCCGAAGTCCGCGGGGGAGGGAGCCAGGGAAGCCCATGCGAGGCCCCGGCTCCCTCTGTACAACCGCCAGCGTGAAGATCTTTTTCCTTCACGCTGGCGGCTGTTAATGTGAAGCCGCGATTGCTGGGAAAGGTTAAAGGCAATGCCCTTTACCCTTTCCCAGCTTCACAGAAACAACCGCCAGCATGAAGGAAAAATATCTTCACGCTGGCGGTTGTACAGAGGGAGCCAGGGCTTTGTGCGGGCTTCCCCGGCTCCCTCTGAAGCTCCTCAGACAGCCGCCATGCTGGTCTGGGGGGGGGGGGAGGCTAGGACTACAAATGGGCTTTGATGGTGGGGGGGGGGGGAGGGGAGGCCAAGGACTTAATGGGCTGTGATGGGGTGTACCTGGACTGTCAATGGGCTATGGGGGGGGGGGACCTGGACTGGAATTGGGCTATGGGGGGTGTACCTGGACTGGAATTGAGCTATGGGGGGGTGTACCTGGACTGTAAATGGGCTATTGGTGGGGAACCTAGACTGGAATTGGGCTATGTGAGGGGGGGAGGGGGAACTGGACTGTAAATAGGCTATGGGGGATCTGGACTGGAATTGGGCTATGGGGGGGGGATGTACCTGGACTGGAAATGGGCTATTGGTGGGGAACCTAGACTGGAATTGGGCCATGGGGGGGGGGATGGAACCTGGACTGGAAATAGGCTATGGGGGGATCTGGACTGGAATTGGGCTATGGTGGGGGGAGAGAGAACTTGGATGGGAAATAGGCTGTGATTAGGGGGGCTAGGACTGCAAATGGGCTGTGATGGTTGAGGGGGACTTGGACTGGAAATGGGCTGTGATGGGGGACTAGGACTGCAAATGGGCTGTGATGCTGGGGGGGGACTAGGACTGCAAATGGGCTGTGATGGTGGGGGGGCCTAGGACTGGAAATAGGCTGTGATGGTGGGGGGCTAGGACTGTAAAGAGGCTGTGATGGGGGGGGGGCTAGGACTGGAAATGGCCTGTGATGGGAGGGCTAGCACTGGAAATGGGCTGATAAAGAGCTGGAATAGGACTGGAAATGGGCTGACGAGGGGGCTAGGATTGGAAATTGGCTGATGGGGGAGCTTGGAGTGGAAATTGGCTGATAGGGGGCTGGAATGGAACTGGAAAAGAGCATATGTGGGGCTAGGACTGGAAATGGGCTGATGAGGAGCTGGAATAGGACTAGAAATGGGCTGATGGGGGAGCTTGGACTGCAAATGGGTGATGGGCTAGAATAGGACTGGAAATGGGCTGATGTGGCGGCATGGGAGAATGGGACTAGAAGGGAGTGGATGCTGGGTGGGTCTAGAACTGTAAGGGAGCTGATTTTGGGGTAGGACTAGAAGGGGATGGGGATGGGGAATGAGAATGGAAAAGGGAAAAGTTATTTTGTGTGGAAGAAAAGTCTACGATGGGTCGGGTATTGGGAGAGTAAGAGGGGATTGAGAATGGAAGGGTGAAATTTGAGTGGATGATAAAGGAATAAGGAAAGAAATGGGGGAAAGAGCAAAAGGGAAACGATCAGTATGTTAAAGCAGATATAGAGAGAGAATGGAAAACATCTAAAAGAGAAGAAAGGACAAATGGATAGCTCGCAGAAGACACGAAGAAACCAGAAGAAAGTGACTGGAGCAATTGCAACTGAAAAATAAAATGCCCAAACAGAAGGTAGAAAAATACTTTTTATTTTGAATTTATTAACTGGAATATTTCTGGTCTAGGAAGTGTATATTGCTAACATCTTTATGTTTTTGTTTAGTACAAGAGGAAATTACTTTATAGTTTTATTTCTCCAGTGTTGTACATTTCATGTTTGGCTTTTGGGGTTCCCAGTTTAATTATTATCTGACCAAGGGAGTTAGCCTACACTTATCCTCGGTAATTTTTGTGGGTGGAGCTGGGGTGCAGTATGGGTGGGACTGGGGGCGGGGCAGGGGTGGGACTAGGGGCGGAGAAAGGGTGGGGCATGGCAAGCCACAGGTGTCGGGTTTTTCTCTGTGAAAAAGTTGGCAACCCTATGTGCAGGTCTGCCCTACTCCCAGGACGCCTCAGGCCCACCGACATGTGTTTGTGGTTAATCCTGGTGCTAATGTAGGTGCGCCTGCTTATGTGTGCTGATCGCCCCCATCCCCAGGTGGCCTCAGGGCCGTAGACAGGGGTCTGTGGTCTACTTCTACTACTATTGATTTCTTTGACTGGGTGACCAGGGAGTTGGACTGAGGGAGAGCTCTAGATGTGGTGTATTTAGATTTCAGTAAAGGCTTTGACACTGTTCCTCACAGGCGACTTATAAACAAGCTGAGCACCCTAGGGATGGACCCTAAAGTTACTGCTTGGGTTAGAAATTGGTTGGGTGGGAGGCGACAAAGAGTACAAGTAAATGGAGCTCACTCTGAGGAGAAGGATGTTACCAGTGGTGTGCCCCAGGGATTTGTCCTTGGTCCGATTCTTTTTAACATCTTTGTTAGTGATATAGCGGAAGGGCTGTCGGGTAAGGTTTGCCTCTTTGCAGATGATACCAAAATCTGCAATAGACACCCAGGAAGGTGTAGATAAAATGAGGAGGGATCTAGCTAAGCTTGAAGAATGGTCTAGAATTTGGCAGCTGGGATTTAATGTTAAAAAATGTAAGGTCATGCATTTGGGCTGCAGCAATCCAAGGGAGCAATACAGTATAGAAGGTGAAGTACTTTTGTCCACTAAAGAAGAGCGGAACCTAGGCGTGGTTGTGTCTGATGATCTTAAAGTAGCTAAACAGGTAGAAAAGGCGACGGCAAAAGCTAGAAGGATGCTTGGGTGCATACGGAGAGGAATGGCTAGCAGAAAAAAGGAGGTGATAATGTCTTTGTATAAGTCTTTGGTGCGACCTCATTTGGAGTATGGTGTGCAATTCTGGAGACCGTACCTTCAAAAGGATGTGAACAGGATGGAGTCGGTGCAGAGGGTTGCTACTAAAATGATTAATGGGCTTCATTATAAAGCATATGAGGACAGACTTAAGGATCTTAATATGTACACCTTAGAGGAAAGGCGGGATAGAGGTGATATGATTGAGAGTGTTTAAATACCTCCGTGGCATAAATGTTCAGGGAGAAAGCCTCTTTCAATTGAAAGCAAGTTCTGCTATGAGGGGACATGGGATGAGGGTGAAGGGAGATAGATTCAGGAGTATATGCCGAAATATTTCTTTACAGAAAGAGTAGTGGATCCATGGAATAGTCTCCCAGTGGAGGTGGTAGAGATGAGGACATTAACTGAATTCAAAAAAGCATGGGACCAACACAGAGGATCTCTAAAGGTAAAAAGTGGACTGTTGTAGTTGTTCTTATGGAAGTACAGACTAGATAGGCCATGTGGTCTTTTTCTGTCATCATGTTTCTATGTTTCTACTACTACTATTCATCATCACTTGTAAAGCGCCATGCACGCAGCGCTGCACAGCTGACCTAACAAGAGGTAGCCAACATAAAAGAGACAGTCCCTGCCCATCAGAGTCAAGTTCATCGAAGCTTACAATCTAGTTAGAACAAACATAAGTTAGAACAGTATAGGGCATTAATCAGTTCTGCACAAGGTAGAGCATTAGTCAGTTCTGCGCAAGGTACAGTTTGGTCAGTAGTTTGGTCATAAATGATGACAGGGGTTAGGGTTAGATGAGGAAGGAGTCAGGATCTGAATGCAACAGTGAAGAGGTGGGTCTTCAATCTGGATTTGAAGAGGGCCAAGGAGGATGCCAGGCGCACAGACGCAGCTAGGCTGTTCCAGGCGTAAGGTACAGCAAGGTGAAAGGAGCATAGTCGGGAGTTCGCAGTGCGTGTGAAAGGCATTGATAGAAGTAATTTGTTAGTGGAGCGCAGATTTCAAGAGGGGATGTAGGGAGAGATAAGAGATAGTTAGGGGCCATAGAGTGGATGCACTTATAGGTTAGCAGGAGAAGCTTGAATTGGATGCGGGATTGGACAGGGAGCCAGTGAAGCGACCTGAGAAGAGGAGTTACGTGGGCATGGCGAGGCTTGCAGAAGATTAGTCGAGCAGCGTGATTTTGTATAGATTGGAGGGGAAGCAGGTGGCTAGCAGGAAGACCAGGGAGGAGTAGGTTGCAGTAATCAAGGCGAGAGGAGACTAAGGAGTGGATAAGCGTTTTGGTAGTGTGTTCAGAGAGGAAGGGGCGGATTTAGCTGATGTTGTAGAGAAAGAAGCGGCAGGTCTTAGCTACAAGCTGGATGTGAGCAGAAAAGGAGAGGGAGGTGTCAAAGATAACCCCCAGATTGTGGACCGAGGGAACAGGAAGGATAGTAGATCCATCCACATGGATTGAGAGGGGGCAGTGGGGGGGGGAGGAGTTAGGTTGAAAGACAAGGAGTTCAGTCTTGGCCATGTTCAATTTTAATCGGCAATGAGGCATCCAGGCAGCGATGTCCGAAAGACAGGCTGAGATCTTGGACTGGGTTGCCGGGGAAATATCAGGTGTAGAGAGGTAGATTTGGGAGTCATCAGCATAGAGATGGTATTGAAAGCCATGGGAGGAGATGAGCGCGCCAGGACCTTGGGTATAGAGAGAGAAGAGGAGGGGGCCCAAGACAGATCCCTGGGCCCTCTCCAGAGCATACACTGAACGAGCGATGGGAGAGGTAGGAGGAGAACCAGGATAATACGGAATCCTTGAAGCCAAGTGAGGAGAGGATGATGAGGAGAAGGTCGTGGTTGACGGTGTGAAAAGGCAGCAGAAAGGTCAAGAAGGATGAGGATAGAGTAGAGGCCCTTGGATTTAGCCAGGAACAGGTCATTTGTGACTTTAGTGAGTGCCGTTTCAGTGGAATGTAGAGGATGGAAGCCGGATTGAAGTGGGTCCAGGAGGGCCTGGGAGATGAGGAAGTCAAGGTAGCGACGGTGGACTGCTCGTTCTAATAGTTTGGATATGAAGGGAAGGAGGGAGATGGGTAGATAGTTAGAAGGGCGAGTGGGATCAAGTGAGGGTTTCTTGAGGAGGGGTGTGACAACAGCATGTTTGAAGTCGGCGGGGACAGTTGCAGTGGAGAGTGAAAGGTTGAGGATATGAGTGATTGAGGGGACAATGGTGAGGGAGATGGAACATAGGAGGTGGGTGGGGATAGGGTCTTTAGAACAGGTGGTGAGTTTGGAGGAGGAAAGAAGGAGTGTGGTTTCATCATCAGAGATCGATGGGAAGGAGGAGAGGGTGGCGGGGGGAGTATGGATGGGGAGGAGAAATGGGAAGGAGGGGAGGTAGATGAGGGGGTAGGGAATTGGAGGGTAATTTTGAGGATTTTGTCGTGGAAGTAGTCGGCTAGGGTTTGGGCAGAGAGGGAGGGCGGGATCGGGGATGGGGGACTTTGAGGAGAGAATTGAGGGTGTTAAAGAGATGGCAAGGATCAGAGGCAAGGGAATTAGTCAGATGAATGTAGTAGTCTTGTTTGGCAAGTGCTAAGGCTGACTGGAAGGAGCCAAGCATGAATTTAAAATGTAGAAGGTTTGCTGGGGAGCAGGATTTGGACCAGGCTCATTCGGAAGAACGGGCGCAGATGTGTAAGTAATGGATTGTGGGTGAAAGCGAGGGTTGGGGAGTAGATCGTTTAACAGGATGTGGGGTAGAAGGGGCAAGAGTGTCAAGGGCTGAGGATAGTGTAGCATTGTATGAGGATAATGCCTCATCGACGGACTCGGATGATAAAATGGAGGAAAGAAATGGAGAAATGGTGGAGAGAGTCAGGGTATCAATATTATGCAGATTTCTAAATAGGTCGGAAGAGACAGTATGAGGTTGGGATGGCGGGAGCTGTAGAGTAAAAGTTAAGAGGTGATGGTCAGATAAGGGAAGGATTGATTTGCGGATGTTTGAGGGAGAGGAATTGGAGAAGAGTATTAGGTCAAGGCAGTGGCCGTGTAGGTGTTTGGGGGCAGTGGAGCAAAGTTGGAGGTCAAACGAGGCGGTAAGAGTGAGGAACTTTGAGGCATGGGGTCAGAGGGGTTGTCGACGTGAATGTTGAAGTCGCCGAGAATAAGAGTGGGGGAGGAGGGATCCATAAAAGCAGAGAGCCAGGAGTCGAAGTCGGTGAGGAAGATTGACTTGGAATAGTCGGGTGGGCGATAAATAACAGCTACTCGGAGGGGAAGTAGTGAGGAGGCGAATGGAGTGGATTTCGAAGGAGAGGGGGGAGTGTGATTGGGGTGGCAGGAGGAGTTGGAATTGGCAAGAGGGAGAGAGTAGGAGGCCAATGCCACCACCGTGACCAGTAGATCGAGGTGTATGGGAGAATTGGTAGCCCCCATAGTAGAGTGTAGGGCATTAGAGATGAAAAGATCATGAATAAAAGAGGTTTTTTTAATGACTGAGCATGCGTTCCCTAGGGTGCAAGTAAACGGGAGAGCGGAGGGGGGGAGGAGAGGGATATGGATAAGGTTGGATAAGTTATGTGTGGATTTCTTATTAGAATAGCGCGGGGGTCTATTTTCAGGGTACTAGCGAGATTTAGATGGAGAAGGGTGAGAGTGGGTATGTTTGAGTGTATGTGCTCTCCCGAGAGGGATATGAGGGGGGAGGGGAAATGAGGGATGATGGTGCCGGGTAGGTTATGTGAGGGATTATTTTTGGGGGTAGGGTTGGAGTTGATATTTATGGGTGAGTGATTGTGGGATGACTGGGAGGGGGTGGAAGGAGGGAGGAGTGGGATATGGATGAGATTAGATAGGGTACGTGAGGAACTATCTTTAGAGTGGGAGAGAAATCGGGGGGGACCAGGGTTAGAGTTGATATTACCTGATGAGAGCAGAACATAAGAACATAAGATATGCCATACTGGGTCAGACCAAGGTCCATCAAGCCCAGTATTCTGTTTCCAACAGTGGCCAATCTAGGTCATATGTACCTAGCAGTATCCCCAAGAGACACAAGTTCCACAATGCTTGTACTGGGTCAAGCATTGATATCTTCGGTCACTTCTTAATAATGGTTTATGGACCTTTCCTCCAGGAACTTGTCCAAACCTTTTTTAAACCCAGCTACACTAACAGCCTTTACTACATCCTCCAGTAACAAATTCCAGAGTTTGATTACACGTTGAGTGAAAAAATATTTTCTTTTATTAGTCTAAAATAGTTTACCCTGTAGCTTCATTGCATGTCCCCTAGTCTTTCTATATTCTGATAAGGTAAACAATTGATCTACGTTTACCCGTTCCACTCCATTCATTAATTTATAGACTTCTATCATATCTCCCCTCAGCCGTCTCTTTTCCAGGTTAAAGAGCCCTAACCTTTTTAGCCTTTCTTCAAAGGAGTATCCTTCCATCCCCTTTACCATTTTGGTGGCTCTTCTCTGTGCCTTTTCTAAAATCGCTATATCCTTTTTAAGATACGGCGACCACAATTGCACACAATATTCAAGGTGCGGTCTCACCATGGAACGATATAGAGGCATTATAATATCTTTTGTTTTATTTTCCATTCCTTTCCTTATCATACCTAGCATTCTATTTGCTATCTTGGCCGCCGCTGCACACTGGGCCGAGGGTTTTAACATGGTATCCACAATGACGCCTAAATCTTTTTCCTGGGTGGTGGTTCCTAATGTGGAACCTTGCATCGTGTAACCATAGTTTGGGTTGTTCTTTCCTAGGTGCATAACCTTGCACTTGTCCACATTAAATTTCATCTGCCATTTTGATGCCCAGTCTTCCAATTTATCAAGATCCTCTTGCAATTTTTCACAATCCTCTTGGGTTTTAACAACTTTAAATAGCTTTGTGTCATCTGCAAATTTGATAACCTCACTCGTTATTCCACTTTCCAGGTCATTTATGAATATGTCAAAAAGCAGCGGACCCAGCACAGATCCCTGGGGTACACCACTATTCACCTTTCTCCATTGGGAAAATTGGCCATTTAGCCCTACCCTCTGCTTTCTATCTTTTAACCAGTTCCTGATCCACAATAGTACATTGCCTCCTATCCCATGACTCTTTAGTTTTGCCAAAAGTCTCTGATGAGGGACCTTGTCAAAGGCTTTCTGAAAGTCCAGATACACAATATCAACCAACTCACCTTTGTCCACCTGTTTATTCACTCCTTCAAAAAAACATAACAGATTAGTAAGACAAGATCTTCCTTGTCTAAAGCCATGTTGGCTGTCTCCCACTAGGTTGTGACTATCTACATGCTGAGTAATTTTATTCTTTATGATGGTTTCTACCATTTTTCCCGGTACTGACGTCAGGCTCACCGGTCTGTAGTTTCCCGGATCACCCCTGGAACCCTTTTTAAAAATTGGTGTTACATTGGCGATCCTCCAATCTTCAGGTATTAGAGATGATTTTAATGATAGTTCACAGATTACTGATAGCAGTTCTGCAATCTCATATTTCAGTTCTTTCAACACCCTTGGATGTATACCAAAGGAGAATGAGTATTAGAGAGCGAGGTAAAGTGGAGATAGTACGGCGGAAGCGAGGGTGGGGTTGCCTTAAAGAGAGGGGGGCAGGTTGAATGCAGGTCAATCTTGGTGCTATTGTAGGTGCGCCTGCTTATGAGTGCTGGTTGCCCCCACTTCCAGGTGGCCTCAGGTACACTGACAAGGGTTTGTGGTCAATCCTGGTGCTATTGTAGGTACGCCTGTTTATGTGTGCAAGTCTGCCCTACACCCAGGATGCCTCAGGGCCACCGACATGTGTTTGTGGTTAATCCTGGTGCTAATGTATTTATTCTTGTCTTGTTAATTGTTATTTGTATTATCTAATTTATTTCATATTTTGTCTTGACTAGATTGTGAGCTCTAACGGGCATGGACTGTCTCTTTTTATGTTTGTACAGCGCTTCGTATGTTGCAGCGCTTTATAAATGCTTAGTAATAATAATAATAATAATAATGTAGGAGCGCCTGCTTATGTGTGCTGGTAGCCCCCACTCCCAGGTAGCCTCTAGGCCATAGACAGGGCTCTGTGGTCAATCCTGGTGCTATTGTAGGTGCGCCTGCTTATGTGTGCAGGTCTGCCCTACTCCCAGGTGGCCTCAGGGCCATAGACAGGGGTCTGTGGTTAATCCTGGTGCTATTGTAGGTGTGCCTGCTTATGTGTGCATGTCTGCCCTACTCCCAGGAGGCCTCAGGCTTATAGACAGGGGTCTGTGGTCAATCCTGGTGCTATTGTAGGTGTGTCTGCTTATGTGTGCAGGTCTGCCCTACTCCCAGGAGGCCTCAGGCCCACCGACAGGGGTTTCTGGTTAATCCTGGTGTTAATGTAGGTGTGCCTGCTTATGTGTGCAGGTCTGGTACACACAATGTTCCTGGCCTAGGTGTCTGTACAAGCCATGTTGTAGGTAGGAGAGACAAATCCAGTGCGTTTAGATTTACATGGTCTGTTCCCCAACAATCTGTGTCCATACACTAATGCACATCATGCCAGACCTGACCCTGGTGCCCTGGTGACTGATGTGTACACAACACCCATTGTGAGGCCAGTGCATACCATGCACACTCAGCTTGTGACAGGGAGGATGCAAATATACGTCCAATGTCTGGCACCCATGCATGTACATGTCACAGTTCACAGATGGAGTATGTGCATGCCATGCGAGTATGTCAGAGTGCTCATATGTACAGATGTAGTCGGTGAAATATGCCCCCATGAGACCTATCAGGGATGCCATGTCAATGTCCTACATGTCCCCAGTCACCCAGTCACATGACGAGATAGAACTCACAGTAGGCAGGCCATGGCAACCACAGTCAGTCACACAGGGACCCACATGTAAAATCCCCACAGGCATACTATGGGTGGTGGTGTAGCGGCTCCTATCCGCTCCTCGCATGCCATTACACAAGTCCCATCCACATTATTGCATTACCCTGAATCTCTACCACTCTACCACCATACCTCACCTGCTTTGCCGATACTCATTCTCCACTCTCCCCCGGCCCCCTGCCCTGACCTTTGGGACACCCATCTTCTAACCATCTTGGACCTGTCACTGGCCTTTCCTCAACTTCCACCTGCACGAGACGTGATTCACCACCCCGTCACACTCTCTTCCTCACGGGATCATTCCTCTATCACTCTTATACAGACTATGTCCCTAACACAGCATGTCACCTTTCCCACTCACTCAGCGGGACACACCCATGACCTGCCTTCTTCCCTGGCCCCCTTTTCACCTACAATGTCACTGTGCTACACCCTACCCTGGACAGATCATAATTGCGTGACCTGTCACTTTCCACTATCGCCATCCGACTCTGCCGCCTTCTCACAGGTAGCCCATCCTCTACCATCCTCCTCTCTATGCCACTCCCGTCGTTTAATCCCTCACACTCCCCAACATTTTCCAGCCATTGGTGACCTCCCACCCACAGAGTTCCCCTCACTCTCCCCTGATTCACAGGTCCCTCACTGGTCGTCTGATGCCCCTGATAAATTGGCTCCACTACAACCACGGCCCATGCATCATCGTCCCCCTCATCCCTGGTATCATAGTGGCCGTCTCCTTTGCTGTACCCACCTCTGTTGCGCCGAGCGGCTGTGGCGGATGCCACCCTCACTCACCACCCTATCATCTCTCAGATCCCAACATCCCCATTATCGTTCCCAGGTTCACAAGGCCAAACAAACCGATATCTCCACAGCCATCTCCTCTGCCCCATACCAAACATGTCACCTCCACTCTGTTCCCATATCATGAACAACACACCAGCCAGATCCCAATACTGTATCCACCTGCCACCTCCCTCCCCTTCACAGCTCGCAGCTGTCCTCAACACAGGGATCCCTTTCCTCAGGGCATCCATACCTCACTGTCCGTCACCTCTCACCTGCCCCCTCCAAACCCCCTCCTGTCTCCCAACTCTCACAAGTGTGGGCCACACAACACCCACCTACAACCTCAGGACGTAGTAATCTGATCCCCCCTAGCAAAGGGACCCGCTGCTCCCCTGCCCCTGTACCATCCTCCTGGCTACCCCCACCCTGTCTCACTCACATTCCCTCCATTCCCACCATGCTCAACACTAGTTTTCCAGAGGTACTTGTTTGCACCCCTGAACGTATGCCCTCATATGCCCTATCTGTAGAATGACCTCTCGTCACCCCCTTATTCCAGCTCACTATCGTCCTGTTCCCAATCACCGTTTTCTGTCTAAGATACCTGGAAAACAGTCCTGTCACAGCTTTCCCATCACTTGGATTCCACACACGTCCCCCATCCCTGCCAATCATGTCATCACCCGTCTTGCCATTCTCAATGAACTGCACGTGGCTCACGATCGTGGTGATGATTCATTGGCAGTATCTCTAGACATATCTGCAGCCTATGACCTGGCTGGGCACACCCTTCTCCTCTCCCGCTAATGTGAGGCCAGACTGCATTGCACTGTATATTGTTGGTTCCACTCACATCCCTCCACCCAGGCCTGCACTGTTCACCCCCTGTCAGTATTGCCAAACCCGTCGGAACACATTCCACTGCTTTGTGGCGTGCCACAGGGATCCATACTAGCACTCTCCTCTGCAAAATATTTGTGACACCCAGTGCTCCCCCGCACACAAGCAGACAACATTGCAGACAGATAATATTGGACTGTCAGCGTACAGCAGGAGCATCATCCTGCTGCACACAGCCATGCATGTACTGCATCAGATGATGGTCAGGCATATTTGTCCCCTAACAGCCTCCATCTATTGCTGTTCTTCCAGGTGGAGGACCTGCGCAAAAAGGGAAGGGAGCTGCGGCAGCGGAGGCCAGACCTCCTGCTGCGGTTGCAGCAGGAGCTTATGGGGCCAGAGGATGGTTAGTGATGCAGCATGTGTGACACACAACAGCATGTAACAATGCAACAGCTGGTTATATGGCCTCCTACTATGTGTCCATCATATGGGCAACACATGACTGATGTGGTACTTTCTGTTGTCCCTCACAGTGGCTGCTGACAGCAGTGGAGATGTGCCGGCTGGTGCGGGTGCTGCTCAGGAGGAGGCCCAGGATGTGATGGTGGTGGCCGCGGTGGAGGACGTTGTGGACCTGGAAGCAGCAGAGGAGAAAGAGGAGGCGGGAGAGGAGGAAGAGGAGGCAGAAGAGGAGGAGTATGACTATGCAGAGGAGGAGGATGATGATGATGAGGAGGAGGAGGAGGACATTGTGGTGGAGGAGGAGGAGGAAGATGTGGTTGGGGCAAAGGAAGAGGAGGAGGAGATAGAGATGGCGGAGGTGGAGGAGGAGCTGGGTGCAGGGGAGGGGCAGGTAGGGGACTGGGTGAAGCAGTGGGAGGGTGTGTGGTGGGTGAGGGGGTGGGGAGGGCAAGGGGGAGGGTGGTGGGGAGGTGGGGACAGGGGATGGGGTCATAAGGCAGGATACACCCCTAGTGGTATGTGATGTGGAGCCACCTGAGGGTGGGCGTGATGCTTATCCACAGGCACACACCACCATGGGTGCATCCTGCCCCACTGTCCCAGTTGTGAGCAGTCCCATGCAGCACAGGACTGCAGAGGGCCCTGGGTGTCCATGGCCCTCTTGATGTGGCCCGCACAGCCGCAGAGGAGGCAAGCAGTGCTACAGAGAGGGTGTGCGCAGATGCCTCCACCCAGACCCCATACACATGGGGCCTGTGTGGGGGTGAACAGGCACACACTGTCTGCGGCACTGTATGCAGTCTCGCTGGGCCAGTGGGAGCAGATGAGGACCATGACCCAGGTGGTGAGTGCCATGTGCCGGATGGCTGATGAGCTGCGGATGCGGATGCGGTGGAGGAGCCCAGTTCACATTCATGACACTGAGGTGTCTGGTTAAATGCTGAACCCAGCAGACAGCTCCCAATTTAGTTGTGATACTCAGTCAGGGCCTAGGTTACATTTATAACACTGAGGAGAGGTGTCTGGTGAAATGTTGGACCCAACAGACAGCTACCACTGTAGATGTGATACTCAGTCAGGGCCTAGTTCACATTCAGGACACAGAGGGGAACTGTCAGGTTAAATCTGGAACCCTGGACTCCCCCTATCCAGGCAAGGGTTGTGGGACACCCCCTGGAGATTGGTCACCAATCTCCTTCGAGGCACAGGACAGGGTGCTGTATAGCAGCCAGCTGTTGATAGGTCCTTTTACCCCTCCCCCCATCACCCACCCACCACTGGAATACTCGTAGCTTTATAGGTGCCTAAGCCTCTTAAAGGTGTGGAGGTGACATATTCACTCACAGGTGCAGCTGTCTATTTTCACTATCATACATTACAGGCAGGGATTCATTACATGTCAGGTGAACACAGTACATTATATGTATTAGGTATTGTTGTATTGGTATAGGTATCCCCAGGAGCCCTTAGTGAGCAGAGAACCTGAATATGGGATTGCAACCATAGAACACAGCTACAGACAGTGGTCCAGCAGCGTGATGGGGGCGTTCCAGTCTCTTTCAATGCATGTCACATGAATGGGTGTCCCCCGGTTGGTGAGGGGTCCTACGTGTGCACAGGGTGCAAGGATCCCTCTGCCCACAGGGAACAGGTCTGATCTCTGGAGGCAAGAGTAGCAGACCTGGATGACATGAGGAGGACAGGGAGGTACAAAGACGGGACAGTCATGTATGTAGTCCTGTGGTCCCACCTCCAGACTGGCAGCATAAGAACATGTATAGGAGAATGTGCCATTTAATATACATAAAATAAGAACATAAGATATGCCATACTGGGTCAGACCAAGGTCCATCAAGCCCAGTATCCTGTTTCCAACAGTGGTCAATCTAGGTCATATGTACCTAGAAGTTTCCCCAAGAAACACAGGTTCCACAATGCTTGTATTGGGTCAAGCATTGATATCCTGGGTCCCTTTTTAATAATGGTTTATGGCCCTTTCCTCCAGGGATTTGTCCAAACCTTTTTTAAACCCATCTACACTAACAGCCTTTACTACGTCCTCCGGAAACAAATTCCAGAGTTTGATTATATGTTGCCGTGGAGGAAAGGGGTCACGTGACAGGGGAGCATCACCCTGGTGTGCCATGTAGTGACCCTATAACAAGGACCTGTCCCCCCAGGTGATGTAAAAGACTCCCATACCGGGAACATTTCTCCAGGGACAGGTGCCAATGTGGGAAGGATTGGACAGCCTTTACAGTCATTGCTGAGGTCAGTAGGCCCATAGATGGCTGGGTGGCTGGTGCACATCAGGATCACCTGGTAACATGCCTGCCTGGTGTGAGGGTCGCAGACCCCACACGCCACCTAGACATGGTCTTAGATAGTGCTGGGGAGGGGTCTGCTGTCCTGGAACATGGCGGTACCAATGGCTTAGGGATATGTGGTAGGGAGGTTCTGAAGACTAAAATCCAGCATCTAGGTGGGCAGTTGAAAGCCAGACATTCCAGGGTAGCATCCCTGAACTGCCTCCCGTCCCATGCCCAGGACCAGAAAAGGCAGTCAGGGTCCCAGAGTCTCAATGCGTGGATGCGACAATGGTGCAAGGATGAGGGTTTTGGATCTGTGAGGAACCGGGAAACAATCTGGGGAAGGGACAGGCTCTACCAAAGGGATGGGTTGCACCTTGACCGGGATGGAACCAAGCTGCTGGCATACACCCTGAGAACAGAAATAGAGCAGCGTGTTGTGATGTAGCAAGCCCTTCTGGCCCGGCAGAGAAGCTAGAAAATCAGGTAGGAAATGCAGGGCTGAGGGATAAACAAAGACACATGGCTACCAGTTGCCGGGGAAACAAAACACAAGAGAAGGAAACACGCCCCTGCTATCAATATAGCCAGGAGTCACGGGGGAAGTTTGAACACCTGCTAGGGGGCGGGACTAGGCCCTACCCAGAAGGGCAGTCTCATAAGGAGACTCCAGCAGGCAGAAAGAGAGAGGAGAGAGAGAGGAAAGCAGATGCCCAGTCAGGAGGTGGGCAGAGTTTTCAGCCGACGGGAGGTCAGAGGCTTTGGTGGATAATTATAGGAGAAGCAGACCAGAACAGCTGAAGCACTCACAGCCTTACAAGCAGCCCAAAAAGCAGTTGGGAACTGTTTCCCCCCGGTTTAACAGGGAACCAACCGGTACATGGGAACTTCAGAGGAAGGCCTCAAAAGCCAGGTCCCCAGGTAAGCCTAAGGGCTGGGATTACCGGAATCCGTGTGGAGGTAACAGCCTGGAAAATTGGGGCTATGATAATGGCTTTAGGCCCTATTTAAACCCTGTGTGCATTGACGGGCTCAGGGGTGGAAGACAGGGCGCGGCCCTGGAAGGCCTGGGCCAAACTAATGCTAGTTCAGAGGTGGAATTGATGGATACAGAACCACCTTGCATGAATTATCCTACAGAGGAGATGGATTGTACAACAATTTCTTCTGAACAAATTATATCTTTGCTTTAAACTTTGTGGTGAAAAGAATACATGCTGGCTGTGAAGGAACAGAGCTGTATTAACCAGGTGCTGCAGCGCTAACCGCTGGAAAGAGAAAACTGGTTATTTTTGCTGAAGAAAAGCTACATTTACTTTGTCCTTTTTCTGCAAGGAGCAGTTAATTTGTGTTCTTCTTTTGTCCTTGTAAAAGTCCAACCCCGGGAGGGGAAATAAATCCCTTTACTTATAACCACTTTGAGTCACACTACTCTTCTTTTAAATCTGATGGTAAAAACTACACTTCCCAACAAGCACTGCTCCAGGAAGTGAAAGGCCCTTGGTTTAAAGAAGGACTTAACCTCCTTAACCCCTACCTACGGGTACTGGCAAGGGGAGGCACGACAATGTCGTAGTAGTTCGGATTTTACTTGGATTTAAAGAACACCTGGAGGGCTAAGAGTCCAGCAGCAAGGAACAGCTGATAACCAGGAGGAACCGGTGTTCGGCTGACTACCGGTCAGACAAAGAAAACTACTTTCTCAGTGTTTGACTCTACACTGAGCCCAGGTAAAAGGGGCTAGGCATAAGTGTAGAGGGATAAAGAGAGAAGTAGTGTACAGCCGTAGTGCACAGCAGTAGTGCACAAGTGGAAAAAAAAAAAAAGAGGAAAAGGAATTTTTTTTGTTGTGTGGACCGCACTTGGGTTTTTCTTGTGTCTTTTCAGGTACAGGAGCAGCTGCCATGGATCCCCAAGAGATGTTACGCGAGATGTCTCTCCAGTGGGACCAACAACTGGAAATGACCCGCAGAGTCCAGGACGAGGCCATGGCTGCCATCATGGAGCAACAAAAGCCTATGAAGGAGTTAATGGAGCTATGGACACAGAAGCAACAGGAGCCCATAAAAGACTTGCCAGAGTATACCCATGGGGTAGGACTGTTTGGTGGGGATGTCTTTAGGCTGGGACAGTTGTCTTCCGCAGATAGCATTGATTTAGAGGCAGTACCAGCAGAAGTGAAAACTGCAGAGGAAACAGCTGGTACAATGGAGCGGTATTTTGAGGCTGAAATTGCTAAAGCCCCAAAATCCAGCGCTCCAGGTGCAGCAAAGGCTGGTGATAGCAGTAAAAATGTGCCATGTAAAGTATATGATGAAAATGTATATATGTCCAACATGAAGGGAAAATGTTTTAAATGTGGGGGCATAGGGCATTTTAAAAGGGACTGCGATGCACGCAGGGTATTAGTGGCTGGTATTGAAAGGAAAAGCCAATCAGGGTTTTTGCTTCCAATACAAGTGGAGGGTGTAAGAACCCAGGCACTGCTCGACTCTGGAGCGGAACAGAGCATGATCTCCCAATGGCTCTGGGAGGCCATACAGGCTCAGTCTTCACCAGGTCAAGCAGTGGGACAAGTAAGGGTGCAATGTGTGCACGGGTCCGCTTCCTACTATCCCGTTTACAACCTCACTATAGAAGGGTTAGCTGCACGGAAAAAGGTGAAGGTGGCAATCGTACCCCAGCTACTATACGATGTTATCCTGGGGAACGATTGGCCACTATTTTCACAAGGAAGGGGAGATGAGAGAAGGACTGGGGCTAGTTCCCCAGGAACATTGGGGGGACCGGGACAATGCAGAAAGGGATCTTTCTCATTTGGGCCATTGACCCCAGGGGAATTGTCTTTTAGACCCTTGATTCAGGACAAGGACATTAAGGGTGTTTCAGAGGTGCTTGAGGAAAATGACTCCATGAACAACATTATGTGGGAGCAGATGGTTGAGGCTGTTCCAAGGGAGCTACCATCTTTTCTGACTCTCCCGGACGGTCGAAGCACCAAGGAGGATACCCCATTGGCGGAGCCCCCCCTAGAAGCGGGAGTGATCAGCCACATGGAGGTGGGTGTGCCGGACCAGGTAGTCCCCGGAGTTTCAGAAAAGAGGGGCCGGATAATGTTAGGGGAAGTCACACAAGGGAGGCCTTTGGAAGGAGTAAGCAAGACCATGCTAGGGGAGGTTGCCCAAGGAAAACCCCTAGGCAGGTCAGGCTACAAGAGGGGTGTAGAAGAAAGTAAGACCATGCTAGGGGAGGTTGCCCGAGGAAAACCCCTAGGCAGGTCAGGGTACAAGAGGGGTGTAGAGGGAAAAGTAGGTTGCATCTCCACTCGTTCCCAAGCAAGAACCCCACAGGAGGATAATGGTTCTGATGAGGAGATAGCAGGTCCATCCCGAGAAAGGGAGGATTCCCCAGAGTCTGAAAGGGTACAGGGAGGGGAAAGGATAGACCCACTGCCCGCTCAGACAGACCTCTTTGGCGCCCCCCTCTCACAAGGTGCGGAAAGGAAAGGCAACCCGAAAGCAGGAAAGGCAGCGTAGAACCCAAGGAAGGGCAGGGTTGGAAGCCGGGGAGGGGCTACCCTGGGTACCCGAGGAATTGGTAAGGAAATTCCCTTCCTTCCCTGGAGAACAAAAAGCGGATCCCGCTTTAAAACGGGCTTTTACCTACGCCCAGGAACAGAGAGACACTCTACCCCGTTTCATACTAGAAGATGATATTCTATACAGGGAGAGTAACAACCCACTTACAGGGGAAGTCAGGAAACAATTGGTGGTACCAACCACATTCAAAGCCATAGTACTGAGACTTGCCCACGACCACCCAATGGGAGCCCATAAGGGAATTCAGGGGACCTTGGACCAGGTGCTGGCCCGCTTCTTTTGGCCAGGGGTTTTCAGGGAAACTTCCCGATATTGCGAGGCATGCCCCGCTTGCCAAAGGGTTAGTGCGTCCAAGCCCAAAGCAGTACCAATGATATCTACACCGGCCATATCCACGCCAATACGTCGAATGGCTATGGATATTATAGGGCCGCTTGATAGGACTCCCCGGGGCTTTCGATACGTGCTGGTAATTATGGATCAGGCAACACGCTTCCCCTGGGCCATACCTCTCAGGAGCACATCAGCCAGGACAATAGCCCTCGAGCTCATCAAGCTATTTTGCGAGGTCGGCTTCCCACAAGATATGGTGACCGACCAGGGAAGTAATTTTATGTCGAGGTATCTGGCCACTGTGTGGGATGCCTTCGGCATCCACCATGTACGCACGGCAGCATACCACCCCCAGGCTAACGGTATGGTCGAGCGTATGAACCAAACTATTAAGCAGATGCTTAGGCGAGGTTTGAAGGGACAGACATCCGAATGGGATACGCTATTACCATTTGTATTATATGCGTGCAGGGAACGCGTACAGGCGTCCCTGGGAGCGTCCCCCTACGAATTACTATACGGGAGAGCCCCCAGAGGGGTTCTCGATATATTGAGGGAACAGTGGGTGGAGCCCGACAGGGAAGATACGGAGGTACCCCAGTTCTTGAGAGACCTGAGGAAGCGTTTAGAAAGAACGTCTCAGATTTCCCTAGAAAACTTGCAGGCTAGTCAAAGAAAGCAAAAAAGGTACTACGATAGGGGAACAAAGCCTCGCCAATTAGCGGTGGGGGATAAAGTAGTCATCATGGTAGCTGAGGTAGGCCCCAAATTCGAGTCAAGGTGGAAGGGACCCTGTACAATAGTGAAGAGGGTGGGCCCAGTGTCGTACCTTGTTGAAAATAGTAGGGGTAGGCGTCAAACCTACCATGTTAATGTTCTGAAACCGTGGAAAGAAAGAATAGCAACAGTAGAACTTGCCAGTACAGAGCATCGCGGGTGCCCCAGAAGATGGATTACATGCTGTCCGTCACATGTTCCGGCAGCAAGTAATATTCTAAGTGGGGGGATATGTGATGTAGCAAGCCCTTCTGGCCCGGCAGAGAAGCTAGAAAATCAGGTAGGAAATGCAGGGCTGAGGGATAAACAAAGACACATGGCTACCAGTTGCCGGGGAAACAAAACACAAGAGAAGGAAACACGCCCCTGCTATCAATATAGCCAGGAGTCACGGGGGAAGTTTGAACACCTGCTAGGGGGCGGGACTAGGCCCTACCCAGAAGGGCAGTCTCATAAGGAGACTCCAGCAGGCAGAAAGAGAGAGGAGAGAGAGGAAAGCAGATGCCCAGTCAGGAGGTGGGCAGAGTTTTCAGCCGACGGGAGGTCAGAGGCTTTGGTGGATAATTATAGGAGAAGCAGACCAGAACAGCTGAAGCACTCACAGCCTTACAAGCAGCCCAAAAAGCAGTTGGGAACTGTTTCCCCCTGGTTTAACAGGGAACCAACCGGTACATGGGAACTTCAGAGGAAGGCCTCAAAAGCCAGGTCCCCAGGTAAGCCTAAGGGCTGGGATTACCAGAATCCGTGTGGAGGTAACAGCCTGGAAAATTGGGGCTATGATAATGGCTTTAGGCCCTATTTAAACCCTGTGTGCATTGACGGGCTCAGGGGTGGAAGACAGGGCGCGGCCCTGGAAGGCCTGGGCCAAACTAATGCTAGTTCAGAGGTGGAATTGATGGATACAGAACCACCTTGCATGAATTATCCTACAGAGGAGATGGATTGTACAACAATTTCTTCTGAACAAATTATATCTTTGCTTTAAACTTTGTGGTGAAAAGAATACATGCTGGCTGTGAAGGAACAGAGCTGTATTAACCAGGTGCTGCAGCGCTAACCGCTGGAAAGAGAAAACTGGTTATTTTTGCTGAAGAAAAGCTACATTTACTTTGTCCTTTTTCTGCAAGGAGCAGTTAATTTGTGTTCTTCTTTTGTCCTTGTAAAAGTCCAACCCCGGGAGGGGAAATAAATCCCTTTACTTATAACCACTTTGAGTCACACTACTCTTCTTTTAAATCTGATGGTAAAAACTACACTTCCCAACAAGCACTGCTCCAGGAAGTGAAAGGCCCTTGGTTTAAAGAAGGACTTAACCTCCTTAACCCCTACCTACGGGTACTGGCAAGGGGAGGCACGACAGTGTACACTAGAAAATATACAGGTATACATATGGAAGGGGCAGCAGACAGCTTACCCACAGACACCCCAGACTGCAAGGGGTGATGAGGGAGCCACCCCACCACTGGGCAATCATGGACTCTATACAGTTAGTCACTCCCAGATCCGCCACCCAGATTGTATTGTGAGGGGAGTCTACCTACATGTGTGTGAGGACTGGCAGATAGTACTCATTAGCAGGACCCAGGATGAGAGATGACGCATGTGAATGTGAGAGTGGTGTGAGCATGGGGGTGTGGCACATGGAGGGATGGCACGGATTTCACAGAGATGGAGGTGGGACATATTAGTGACAATGGGGATGTGACTGTGAAAGGTGGGGTTCAATGTCACAGGGACAATGAGATACTGGTTGGGGGGGCTAAATGTCCGAGGGGACCAGCATGGTACCGAGCCAGTTGCGGGTGGCCAGGCATGGGGGGAGCAGATAGCATGGGCTTGACATTACTCAGGTGAGCACAGTTAGTAGTGAGCCAGCTGGACAAGAGTGGTCACACATGTTCAGGGGCGTGAGCCTGGTGGGGGCAGGGAAGGTGGGCAGTGACATACCCATCTGCACTGGGAATGGCAGGCTACAGGACTGCAGGAATAGATGAACCAGAGGCACTGGGAATACATTGTACATGAGTGGGGCCAACACAGAGATGTGGGGGAGGCTGGTCAGAGGGGCCACCCAACGTGGGTTGTGTGGGGGCAGGGGATGAATGGGTGTGGGGATAGGTATGGAACCATCGAATGTCAGTGCCCCTGAGGCCAGCGTTACGTCAACAGGAGGGTGGTGTGCATGATCAACATAATTGTGGCTGATGATAGGTCCAGGGGACCCCCACAGAGACGTCACAAAGTTCATATGTGACATGCTATTCATTGGGGGTGGCCATGTGGACACCTTCTACCCTATGTCTGGTCCAATGTCCCCATTGGCAGGCGTGAGGCACATTAATGGTGTCCACATGCTGGAGCATTTGGGGATGCGCCACATTATTAGGTATATTTGTGTGGACGGGGTGATGAGTGATGGGCCTACTGTGGGCAGGGATAGGTGGGTCATGGGAGGGGGTCCTGGGAATTGGGCACATAGGTGCATGCTTCCAGGGATGTGGGAGGGTCCCGGTGCCGGGACTAGAGGTGATCATAGTGTGGATGCATGGAGAGTCTGCAATGGAGGGTGTGTGACTCAACGGGTAGGGATTAGGGTCAGGTGTGCCGGTTGGCCTGCCGGGTGTAAAGACGTACTCACTGGCCTCTGATATGGAGCGTGGATGGACAGTTGTCCAGCAGTGAGGGGGTGAGGGAGGGTGGATCGGGGGGGGGGGCAATGGGGGCGAGAGGCACAGACATCTTTGATCCTTCACTGTACGGCCGACACCAACTGACTGTTGGGGGCCCTGGTCATGGATCAGATGGGTCCTCCAGTGGTTGCTGTACATGTCCCTCTGCTTTGGCTATACTGGGGGCCATCACACCAGGTATGTGGGTGGTATGACATGGATGTCTGTGCGGCACTACACTGCTTACTGTCATGTGTTAGCAGATAGGTATGAGGCGGTGCACGCGACATGCATCATTTATTAGTGGTGTCAGCATGTCCATGTGTTCAGGGCCGGCCCGTCCATCAAGCAGAGTTTCAGGGGGCTACACGCAGACAACATCCGTCATTGCAGATCGAACATAAGAACATAAGATATGCCATACTGGGTCAGACCAAGGTCCATCAAGCCCAGTATCCTGTTTCCAACAGTGGCCAATCTAGATCATACGTACCTAGCAGTTTCCCCAAAAGACGCAGGTTCCGCAATGCTTGTACTGGGTCAAGCATTGATATCCTGGGTCCCTTCTTAATAATGGTTTATGGACCTTTCCTCCAGGAACTTGTCCAAACTTTTTTTAAACCCAGCTACACTAACAGCCTTTACTACATCCTCCGGTAACAAATTCCAGAGTTTGATTACACGTTGAGTGAAAAAATATTTTCTTTTATTCGTCTTAAATAGTTTACCCTGTAGCTATTTATATTTCTGGCCTAATAATGAAAAAACAAATATTTACGATCTAAATTGGTTTTATCGTTTTTCAAAATATTCTCCATGAAGATCAATACACTTTTGCATGCGCTTGAACCAATTTTCAAAGCACTTTTTCCACTCCGATTGAGGTAACTCCAAAACATGCATTTTGAATGCATCAACCGCATCTTCGGGTTTTGAAAATCGTTGACCACGTAATTTGTTTTTGATGTGCGGGAATAAAAAGAAGTCATTAGGTGCCAAATCAGGGCTGTACAGTGGATGACCTATCAAATCGATGTTTTGGCCGGTCAAAAATTCCTTTGTTTGAGCCGATGTGTGAGAGCTCGCATTGTCATGATGAAGAATTACTCGCCTCTTCTTCGACTTTTTCCGAATTTCTCCGAAGACTTCTGGTAAACAAATGGTCGTGTACCATTCAGAATTGACCGTCCTACGTTGCTCTAACGGCACTGTCGCCATGTGACCGGTAATGCCGAAGAAACAGGCAACCATTTGCTTCAATGTGCTTTTTCCGCGAACAACTTTTGTTGGATTTGGCTCGTCTTGGAAGACCCATACAGTCAATTGCTGTTTTGTTTCAGGCTCATATGCATAGATCCATGATTCGTCACCTGTGTAGATGTTATACACAGTCTTTGATGCACTTTGAACGTATTTTTTCAACATTTCCTTGCACCAATCGACACGAGCCTTCTTTTGAGCGTTTGTCAGATTATGCGGGATCCAATGCGAACAAATCTTTTTTACGGCCAAATGATCATGCAATATCTTATTGATGCTTGTCATACTAATGCCCAAAGATGCCTCAATCTCACGGTATGTCACATGACGATCTTGCTTTATCAGTTCACACACAGCATCAATATTTTCTGGCACAACAACCGATTTTGGATGACCCTGAAGGAATTCATCCTGGAGCGAAAGTCGGCCACGATTGAATTCGTTATACCAGTTTTTTACAGTGCTGTAGGATGGTGATTTATCGCCGTATAAAAAATTAAGTTCATCGATGCACTCTTGTCTTGATAATCCACGTCGAAAGTTATGAAAAATAATTGCACGAAAATGTTCACGAGTTAATTCCATTTTTCGCCCGAGATGAATTTTTCAAGTTACTGTAAACAACAGATTGCGCTCAAATGATAAAATGTTATGAATAAGGTTATGTTCAACAATGTCAGTGTTCCAATGGAACCATTGGATGGCTCCTGGCAACACTTACTTTTGCTAAGGCCAGAAATATAAATAGCAACCCTCGTATGTCCCCCTAGTCTTTCTGTATACTGATAATGTAAACAATCAATCTACGTTTACCCGTTCCACTCCGTTCAATAATTTATAGACTTCTATCATATCTCCCCTCAGCCATCTCTTTTCCAGGTTAAAGAGCCCTAACCTTTTTAGCCTTTCTTCATAGGAGTATCCTTCCATCCCCTTTACCATTTTGGTGGCTCTTCTCTGAACCTTTTCTAATAACGCTATATCCTTTTTAAGATACGGCGACCAGAATTGCACACAATATTCAAGATGCGGTCTCACCATGGAACGGTATAGAGGCATTATAATATCTTTTGTTTTATTTTCCATTCCTTTCTTTATGATACCTAGCATTCTATTTGCTCTCTTGGCTGCCGCTGCACACTGGGCCGAGCGTTTTAACATGTTATCCACAATGACGCCTAAATCTTTTTCCTGGGTGGTGGTTCCTAATGTGGAACCTTGCATTGTGTAACCATAGTTTGGGTTGTTCTTCCCTAGGTGCATAACTTTGCACTTGTCCACATTAAATTTCATCTGCCATTTTGATGCCCAGTCTTCCAATTTATCAAGATCCTCTTGCAATTTTTCACAATCCTCTTGGGTTTTAACAACTTTAAATAGTTTTGTGTCATTTGCAAATTTTATAACCTCACTCGTTATTCCTCTTTCCAGGTCATTTATGAATATGTCAAAAAGCAGCGGACCCAGCACAGATCCCTGGGATACACCACTATTCACCTTTCTCCATTGGGAAAATTGGCCATTTAGCCCAACCCTCTGCTTTCTATCTTTTAACCAGTTCCTGATCCACAGTAGTACACTGCCTCCTATCCCATGACTCTTTAGTTTTGCCAAAAGTCTCTGATGAGGGACCCTGTCAAAGGCTTTCTGAAAGTCTAGATACACTATATCAACTGACTCACCTTTGTCTACCTGTTTATTCACACTTTCAAAAAAACATAACAAATTAGTAAGACAAGATCTTCCTTGTCTAAAGCAATGTTGGCTGTCTCCCATTAGGCCATAACTATCTACATGCTGAGTAATCTTATTCTTTATGATGTTTTCTACCATTTTTCCCGGTACTGATGTGAGGCTCACCAGTCTGTAGTTTCCCGGATCACCCCTGGAACCCTTTTTAAAAATTTGTGTTACATTGGCGATCCTCCAGTCTTCAGGTATTAGAGATGATTTTAATGATAGTTCACAGATTACTAATAGCAGGTCTGCAATCTCATATTTCAGTTCTTTCAACACCCTTGGATGTATACCATCCGGCCCAGGTGATTTGTACTCTTCAGTTTATCTAATAGTTGTAATACATCTTTCCGATGTATCGATATTTCCTTCAATTCTTCCGCACCTTTAAATACCACTTCAGTCATGGGTAACATCCCTACATCTTCCTCAGTAAAGACCGAAGCAAAGAATTCATTCAGTCTCTCCACTATTGCCTTGTCACCTCTTAGTGCCCCTTTAACTCCTCTATCATCTAATGGACCAACCGACTTACTCACAGGTTTTTTGCTACGAATGTACTTGAAAAAATCTTTATTTCGCGTTTTTGCTTCCGCAGCAAGCTTCTTCTCAAATTCTCCGTTTGCTTCTTTATCAATGCCTTGCATTTGACCTGCCAGTGCTTATGCTGTTTCCAGGTTTCGTCGTTTGGCTCTTTTTACCAGTTCCTGAACGATGCTTTTTTGGCAAAAACAGCCTCTGACCTCACCTTTAAACCATGCTGGCAGTTTTTTGGACTTCCTTCCACTTTTCTTAAAGCGTGGAATACAGCTGGTCTGGGCTTCCAAGATAGTATTTTTCAACAACACCCAAGCTTGATGTAAGTCTTTAACCTTTGCAACTGCTCCTTTTAGTTTTTTCTTAACTATTTTCCTCATTTTATCATAGTCTCCCTTTTGAAAGTTAAAAGGTAGTACTGTGGATTTCCTTACTATCCCTCCCCCACTAATTAAATCAAAGGCGATCATGCTATGATCATTATTGCCAAGTGGTCCCAATACCCTTATCTCTTGCACTAGATCTGGTGTTCCACTAAGGACTAGGTCTAATATGGCTTCCCCTCTGGTCGGTTCATGAACCAGCTGCTCCAAGAAGCAGTTATTTATTTCATCTAGGAACTTTATCTCCCTAGCATGTCCTGCCGTGACACTGACCCAGTCGATACCGGGGTAATTGAAATCACCCATTATTATTACCACGCTGTAACTTTTGTTAGCTTCCTTGATTTCTTTGAGCATTTCATCATCCATTTGTTCATTCTGGCCAGGCGGTCTATAGTACACCCCCACTGCCATCGCCTTCCCCTTTTTACATGGAATTTCAATCCATAGAGATTTTACAGCAAATTTTGTTTCCTGCAAAACTTTCTGACTCAATGCCCTCTCTAACATAGAGTGCAACCCCTCCACCAATTTGATCAGCTCTATCATTATGATATAGTTTGTACCCAGGTATCACAGTGTCCCACTGGTTGTCCTCCTTCCACCATGTCTCTGATATTCCAATCATATCTAACCTCTCATTTAGTGCTATATATTCTCCCGTCTTATTTTTTAGACTTCTAGCATTTGCATACAAACATTTTAGAGACTGTATTTTATTCATATTAATTTGGCTGTTGGTATACATGGGTAATTTGGAATCTTTAAGCTCTGTCTGCTCCATACGCGAGGGCATTTGGGCTACTTTACTCTTTTTTGGAACCTCTCTGCTTTTGGTAGTATCTTTCAAGGATACATTCTTCCGAAGCATCCGCTCTTGGTCAACTGTCGGCTTTCCCCTATTATCTAGTTTAAAAGCTGCTCTATCTCCTTTTTAAAGGTTAATGCCAGCAGCCTGGTTCCATCCTGGTTAAGGTGAAGCCCATCCCTTCGGAAGGCAGGGCGGATTTAGAGCGGGCCGGAGAGGCCCCTGCTCCCTCAGACAGCTGCCGAGATGGAGGGCATCTTCTCCCTTCACGTCAGCAGCTGTGGGGATGAGCCGGGGCCTCTACAGCTACTTCATAGCTAGCCGGGGGCTCATCGGGAGGGGAGGGGGTGCTTGGACTGATGGTGTGCTGGGGGGGGTTTCTAGGACTGGGAATGGGCCGATGCGGGGGCTAGAAGCGGGCAGATACTGGGTGGGGCTGGAACTAGAGGGTAGCTGCTGTTGGGGGAGGATTTGAATGGGATGGGGCTGGGGGGTAACATGGAGAGGGGAAATTTAGTTTGTGTGGGAGACGAGGTATCTGTATTTTTTGCCAGGTATTGGGTGTGTGGGTGGGGATTGAGGATGGAGGGGTACAATGTGAGTGGGTGAACCGGAAATAAGGAAGGATGGAGGAGGGAGCAAAAGAAGATAGGTTAGTACATTAAGGCAGATGTTGAGTGAGAATGGAAAAAGACTAGAAGAGAGATGACAGGACAATTGGACAGCAGACGGTGGAGAGTTAGCAGAAGACACAAAGACACCAGAGGAAAGTGGCTGGTGCAATTGCAACTGATAAACAAATACACAAAAGGTAGGGAACTATCTCATTCTATTGTATGTATAAACTGGAATATATCAGCTCTGAGATATGTGCATGATTAACATAGAAACATAGAAAAATGATGACAGAAAAAGACCACATGGCCTATCTAGTCTGTCCTCCCATATCAACAACTACAACAGTACTCTATTTTCCTTTAGAGATCCTCTGTGTTTGTCCCATGCTTTTTTGAATTCAGTACTGTCCTCATCTCTACCACCTCCACTGGGAGACTATGCCACGGATCCACCACTCTTTCCGCAAAGAAATAGCTCCGCATATCACTCCTGAATCTATCCCCTTTCACCCTCATCCCATGTCCGCTTGTAGCAGTACTTGCTTTCAATCGAAAGAGGCTCTCCCCCTGTACTTTTATGCCACAGAGGTATTTAAATGTCTCAATCATATCACCTCTATCCCGCCTTTCCTCTAATGTGTACATATTAAGATCCTTAAGTCTGTCCTCATATGCTTTATAATGAAGCCCATTAATCATTTTAGTAGCAACCCTCTGCACCGACTCCATCCTGTTCACATCCTTTTGAAGGTGCGGTCTCCAGAATTGCACACCATACTCCAAATGAGGTCGCACCAAAGACTTATACAGAGGCATTATCACCTCCTTTTTTCTGCTGGCCATTCTTCTCCGTATGCACCCAAACATCCTTCTAGCTTTTGCCGTCACCTTTTCTACCTGTTTAGCTACTTTAAGATCATCAGACACAACCACGCCTAGGTCCCGCTCTTCTTTAGTGGACAAAAGTACTTCACCTCCTATACTGTATTGCTCCCTTGGATTGCTGCAGCCCAAATGCATGACCTTACATTTTTTAACATTAAATCCCAGCTGCCAAATTCTATACCATTCTTCAAGCTTAGCTAGATCCCTCCTCATGTTATCTACACCTTCCTGTGTGTCTACTCTATTGCAGATTTTGGTATCCGCAAAGAGGCAATCCTTACCCGACAGCCCTTCCGCTATATCACTAACAAAGATGTTAAAAAGAATCAGACCAAGGACAGATCCCTGGGGCATACCACTGATAACATCCTTCTCTTCAGAATGAGCTCCATTTACCTGTACTCTTTTTCGCCTCCCACTCAACCAATTTCTAACCCAAATAGTAACTTTAGGATCCATCCTTAGGGTGCTCAGTTTGTGTATAAGTCGCCTGTGAGGAATGGTGTCAAAGGCTTTAATGAAATCTAAATACACCACATCTGGGGATCTCCCTCGGTCCAACTCCCTGGTCACCCAGTCAAAGAAATCAATCAGATTGTCTGACAAGACCTGCCTCTGGTGAATCCATGCTGCCTCAGATCTTGTAATCTGCTGGACTCCAGAAACCTCACTATTTTCTCTTTCAGCAGTGTTTCCAATAATTTACTCACAACCGAAGTTAAACTAACTGGCCTGTAGTTCTCAACCATGTCCTTACTTCCGCTTTTGTGTAAAGGCACCACATGAGCCTCTCTCCAGTCCTTTAGCACCACTCCCATCTGCGCTATGTGTCGTACAAGAGGATGTTGATATATAGGTCAGTTTCTACAGTGTTGTTGTACATTCCATGTTTGGCTTTTGGGATTCCCAGTTAAATTATTGCCTTCCTAATTCTACATTGTGATTCCTTGTTCTTTGTTTGGTGATGGTCTATGTTCTGTATGTGTCACTGAGCTGAGGTATTCTGTTTATGTAGTTTCTATTTCACATTGCCACTTGTTCTCTTTCCCCAATAGGTCATGTATTGTTATCCTCTGAGATGTATTGGTTTGATATTTGATAGGTCGGGTATAGTGCTTTGTGATCCTGGTAGTGCTGTTACGATATGGTGGGTTTGCTATGGGTTCTAGATGGGCAGTATGTGTAGTTGTTCCTAATGTGACCGCCGGTTGGCACTGGATTATAGTAATGTGGCAATCTGGTAGTCTTTCTTTATCCATACACTCATTAAGAGACATGTTTACTTACAGTTGGTGTATGCTAACATTATGCAGATATTAATGCAACTGAGGCCTCTTGTGCAAATGTGGCCCTGCACCAGGTCTCGGCACATGGCCCCGCACCTCCATTGGGGCGCCCCTACATGTGATAGGTTGGTAGCTGTTTCTGGAATACATATCTCACACTTACCTGCCCGTGGGTGAGCTGTATCCAGCACTGGAGACAGTCCATATAGATATATGGACCCAAGTCGTTCGGCCAACTGCTGTTCCAGGGGGGTTAGGGCAGGTCCAATGGGTCCATCTCCACTTGTGTCCATTGCATGGCATCTTTCCTCCGTCATGTGGGCACAGACTCCCTGCTTGATATCTTTAAAGCATTTTTGGAGGCTTTCTAGGTTCCTGTGTGGGTCACCAGCTTCACCCACAGCCTCCTGGATCTCCTCCCACACCATGGTTCGTGTGCTCACCGGTGTCTTGGTTCTGAGGTGACCATACAACACATCATAGTGCTCAAAGCACACTAGCCAGCAGGATATTGTTCTCCTACTGGCTGAATTGCACTGCCCTTTTTCTTGCCTCCTCAGGCACACGCTTCCTCCTTCTCATGGCACTTTGTGCCCTTTCTGGCTGCTCCTGTGTGGGCCGGGACATCCCTGATGGTGCTGCCTCCTTCACCTCGGGCTCCTGCACCCCAACTGCCTCTGGGGACGGCTGACTAGGTGTTCCCCCACCTTGGTCACCTGTTGTCTCCTCACCCTGCATGGCTTTTGTCGCTCTCTATCCTCCGTTCGCCTCTCACAGATCTCACCATCCTCCGCCGTGTCACTCTCCTACAATACACCCTCAACCTTCTGTGCATGTGCAACTCGCCTAATGCATGCACAAGGCGCGGTCTTGAGCACCTTGCACATGCGCAGGGCATGGTCTTGCACACATTGTGCATGTGCAGGGCACGGTCTTCCATGCGTTGCTCATGCACAATTCGTGGTATTCCATACAGCGCATGCGTAACGTACGCTGCGCTTGCTCAGGAACCATCGATGTGACACACCCTGCTTGGTGCATGCGGGGGGCATGCTGCACATGCACTTACAAATACACGTGAGTGCTGTGCATGCCCATGGCACATTACATATGCAAGGCGCGTTTTCTCATTCGACGTCTACATTGTACATTACTCGTCACCTGGGATTGTGGTGCCCTACCATCACATTCACCACCTGTACAACATAAATGCCATATGTTCTACCTATGTCTCCGGGTTGCTTGGTCAATTATGTGTCACCGTCGTATTGGTACTGTTGATGGCATGGCCCGCATTCTCCCCTTGTGCACCTGCCGTAAGCCTTGTTCAGGTGCAACGCGCCATACACATGCGCAATGAGTGTAACATGCACAGTGCACTGCATTGCCCATTGCAGGATGCTGGGGGCATGTATGTGCCATGACTGCATGCTCACATATGATGCCTCCGTGGGCGCAGGTACGCACAGTACAGTGTGCATTTGCCGGCATGGCGCATTATGCAAGCGCTTGCATATGGTTAACGCGCCATCTACAGGTGTTGCTTTCCGATGGCATGAGTGATGTTATGCCATGTTGCACATGGCATATTCATTACATGCCCGTCGCTACATGCACTATGCATACATAGGGCGTGTAACACACGCAGTGTGCATAACACATAGTGCAGGTTTCTTACAGCTGCGTGCAGCCCAGGGGGGGGCCCGCACCGCATCATTGCTATGCCACTGCTGATGTGCGCTGCTGCATGTACAGGTGTGTTGTGTTTGTTCTGATCATGTACCCATCCCCACACCTCTTTGCAGTAGAAGTCTTCCAGGATGGCTCACTTTGTGTTTGCTGCTTGTGCTATCCAGTCATTGCATGGTGAGGTGGAGCTGCGGTTGCCTGAGGAGGGAGATGGTGTCCATGGGGGTGTGGCAAGGGCATGGGTGCAGTCCCGCAGCAACACAGACCTGCAGCTGTGGGGGTGTCACAGGCTCGGGCTGGGCCAGCACGGCACCAGAGGTGTGCAGAGGTGTGCCCTCAACAGCCTCGTCTCTACAGGCCCAGGGTCATGCTTCAGGGCATGCGTGAGGACCAGGTCATCTCCCTCTACTGTCTGAGCACAGGGACTATTAGGGAGCTCTTTGAGGATCTGAGATCTGACCTTGAGCCCCTGACTGGCTGATCCCATGCCATACCGGGTTTGGTCAAGCTCCAGAGTGCCCTACATTTCTTTGCCTCTAGCTGCTTCCAGACATTGGTGGCCGCAGTGGGTGGGATGAGCCAGCCCACCTTCTCACGCTGTCTCCACCAGGTAATGCAGGCCATGGTCAGCCAGGTAAGGAATTACATTATATTTCCTAACTATAGGTAACAGTGGGGGGCCCTGAACCTGGCTTTTGAGCAGCTTGCAGGGATGCCACACGTGATAGGAGCTATTGATTGCACACATGTTGCCCTGGTCCCACCCAGAGACAGGGAGGCAGTGTTCCGCAACCGCAAACATTATCATTCCCTGAATTTGCAGGTTGTATGTGATGCAAATATGCATATTCTGAATGTGGTTCCTAGGTTTCCAGGGTTCACTCATGACTCCTATATCCTGCATCACTCGGCACTATTCAAACAATTTGAGAGTGGACAATATGAGGACTGTGTCCTGCAGGGTGGGTATTTCTCACCTCTACTGTGCACATGGTGTTATTGTGTCCTAGGGTGCTCGTCCACTATCACAGATGGGCCAGGGTCACCTGTGGTGTGGTGTGATACCTTTCTGACTGCATATCTCATGTGACACACATGACATGTCCAGATGCAGACCTGACTCAATTTCTGGGAATATTCAGGACACTGGCCGTCAGACATTGGCATATCACTGCCCAGCCTTTGTGTGATTTACTGGTTCACATTGGCAATTATTACCTCTACATCCCTTCCTTTATGTTCTGGTGGTGGCAAACTGACAGTTTATGGGGCTGTGCCTGCTATCACACTATGTCACTGGGTTGACATACCTTTGGGGGGTTTTATGATGACATATGTCTGCCATATGTGTGTCATGGATCTTTGGGTGTCAATGCACACATGCGATTTGCAATGGTGTTTGGTACTGGTGCTCTGTTGCACGGACCTTTTGCACAGTGAACCTATGGGCACATATGGTGTGTTCATCATATGGTGTTGTGCAACACCTTTATGTTGACACATATGGTTCTCACCCTATGACTAACCGTATACACACATGTACATCTGTCTGCCTTTGTGGTGTGTCCCTAGTTGTGTATGTTTGCAATTTGTGTGTGTGTGGTGACTGGGGGAGGGGTGGATTTGCTTGATCATTGTTTTCTGCAGTACTGTGGGTTTGGGGCCCATTCACCTCTCACCATTTTGACCATGTTACATTGTTATATTTGTGTTGCCACGTTCTGACACACATGTGTGCTTCATGTATATCAACAGTGTTTTGTCATTTCTGACATCTTCATTGAACTCATCAGGTATATGTTACTGTGACACTTGCTGTGTGTGAATGGTATCTTGGCATTCACATGTTTGCACACATCTGCATCTCTGCCCTTATCCAATGTGTGTTGGCATGTGTCTGCCTAATGTGTTCACAACTGGTGATATTGCCTTTCATGTACAGGTGGTTGGTCATGTGTTTGCTGTGGACACAGATGATATGTGTTGCCATCATTACCCTTCCCCGGTATGCTGTGTCTCATACCTCCAGACACTGGGGCATAGCTGTTGTGTGCCAACATGTGCCATCATATATTTGTGTCATTCTTCGTTCTGTTGTTTGTTTGCACCTACATGACTGTGTGCATGTGTGTTCCTGATTGACTTTTCCACATTTCTTTCTGCAGGTGATGCTGGATATGGGTGTCGGGCATGGTTGCTGATCCCTGTGCATTTTCCACAGACACGTGCAGAGATGAGGTACAATGAGACCTATGCCTCCAGTCGCTCAGTCATCGAGCGCATCTTGGTGTTTTGACGAGTCGCTTCAGGTGTCTGGATAGGACCGGCAGGGCCTTACAATACCAACCCATGACTGTGGTACAGATAATTCTGGCCTGTTGCATCCTGCACAACATTGCTCTCAGGCACAATATCCCAGTCGACATTAATCCGGATCTGGAAGATGATCCTACGTGCCCTCCTGTACGTTCCCGTGGTGACACACGTGTGGGCATGGCAATCACTCAACATCTGATTGCTCAGCTCTTCTCATGTAAGTCCTGCATACATGGGGGAATGCATAGGGGTATACATGTACATGCTGCCATATGTGTCCCTACACTACATCATGACATATGTATGTTTCACTTGTGTTTGTGACTCCACAGAATATGCTGTTGGACCTGCCTGCTTCTGTGGTGCAGTGAATAATGTGTGAACCCCATTCTACATGGAGCAGACTGGGGTAGTTAGACATACAGGTAACTACACGGCAGTTACATGTGACTTGGCCATCATACAAAGTCACAACAGAGGTGTGACCTGCAGATAACATACAGGCATTGTTTAAACAACTATGAATGCCATCTGTGCTAAGGCTGTTGTGTCACCTGTCATACATGTACTGTCAGCACAGTGTGGCATAGCACATGTGTGATGTTATCTGGCCTCTGTACATATGTTGTTGTACACCTCTTTTGCATGCGTCCCCTTACCCCATATGCACATGCTGGCATACATATGGCCATTTTTATCTCACATCTTCATGTTTTGCACCATTGTATTTGTGACCCAAACAACGTAGCTGGGGGTGTCTACAGGTGCTAGATGTGGGGTGGTGAATGGCACATACACCCTTCCCTGATATTGTGGCATTAACCAACATCTGTGTATCCTTGCATGGTCTATTATCGTTATCTCCACTGATCTCAGATTGATGACAGACAGGCCGTATGCTACTGGAGGCATGCTCACCTTGGCTTACAGTGTGTGTGTGTGTGTGTGTGTGTGTGTGTTTTGTGCGTGTCAATGTAATGATACACTGTGAAGGCATATGACATTATCTTGTGATGGGATGTGTCTGGACACCTGTGGTGTGTTGCTCAATGTGCTATTTCTACCTTTCTGATGTTGACCTTGTGAACAATGTGAGCATGTGTTCTGTGTTGGTGACTGACATATCTCTTGTGTGCTGACAGACCAATACGCATCAACATTGCAGTTTCACACATGTCACCATACATTGGACATGTGGCAATGATGGCTGCACATGCAGACATGGTCATTCAACACATTTCACTGACATATTCTGTGTGTACTGTGATGGCTTGTAGCCTTTAGCTGCCCAAGACAGTCCCTATCGGACACATGCTGCACACAGGCGGTGGTTTGCACCTTGGATCATTTGTCACTAACATCATCCCTTACATGTTTGTGTTTAGCTGTTTGGTTCGTCATGCTTCCTTTTGAGGTCTATGTGCACCAGCACTGATGGATATGATGTGGACCTCTTAGATGTCTGTGGGACATGGCCAGAGACATGTCCATGTGGAGATGACAACATGGTCTGCAGTGCCATTTCTTACTGTCCTCGACATGCAATGTGCTTTGTGTTATGATAGTGTCATGTTTGCATGTCTGATGCTTCCTTATGTGCATATTGATGTTGCACTCCCTGCAATGTGGCCTAATGTTGTGTGTGGTATACCATAACTGGGTTTCTATTCCTTTTACCACAGAGCACAGGCAACACATGCAGCACATCTACTACACTACATCTGCAGTCACCATCACCCACTTGTTGGAGGACACAGCAACACCATGCCATGATCCCTGGGAGATGGTGCCATATGGTGATGGACCTATGCAAGTGGGACACATGCCTATGATGGACATTATTGTTGGACTGGTAATTTATGCATGACATGGATGACCAACACACCATTGCTGCCATGGTCTGGCTGGCTGTCGAGTTCATCGCAGGAGACACACGTTCCCTTTGACATACCGTGGCACATTGAGATGTCACACGGGACTATGCATGCACATGGATCAATAGCAGACCTTATGGGACATGTACAGTTGCGTGTGCCATTTGCACTGTGGACTCTGTGTACTGGTGCATACGGGTGCAGCAGGGAATCACATACTCACTGTTTGGTGTCAATCCAGCTGACATTGTGTGTGTGGCCCATGTGTGTGACTTGCATCGCTGGATAGCCTCATGTTTGGATCAACAGGAGCAGACATCCATGTGTGTGGCACAAGACGGACATTGTGTAGGTCTTCTTTTATTTGTCTGGCTGCCTTGCACTTGGCCATGACACGCTGTTTGCCACCACACCACTGTGATGCGTGCCAACATCTTGGATTGCTGTTGGGCCCTTGCCAGGGGTGTTACTGTGCATCTGGGGTAGCACTCTGTCATGGTTCAACTTACACGGTGCATATGCATGTGAATGAATATGTTGGGACACCAGTGCATGTGCCGATGTGGATTTTGTGTGGGTTACTGCACCATTGTTGGCATGTTTTGCTACCTCTACAGACATGTTATTGTGTTCGGTTCATATACAGATGTGACGCTCTATATTGACTTACAAACGAATCATTGCATGTATGCACAGTCATATCTTTTTCATGACATTGCGGCACACACATTGCATGGAAACCTTTGTAGTGTGGCAATATGTGTGTCCATTTTCGGCCTGAATTTGTGCATTCCATATACATTGAGATAGGTGTGATGCTCCTGTATCCACACCACCCATTACAGCAGGGCTTATGCTTAGTGCTACCTCTGCATGTCTGTAAAGGTTGGATTTGTATGTTCTTTGGCAACATGTGCCACTCGTACCTGTGTCCATGTCCTCATTTTGCATTGTGTCACTGTTTTTTGACCCATTTGTGCATTAAAGGTGTGTATTTGGCTGGGTACCTGACTTCTGCTCTTTCTCAGCACATCACATACTGATTTTCAGGCCATCTATACTGCTGTTTGATCCACCGATACACACACATATGGTCAGAGCAGTTGAAGGGTTGTGTTAGGGCATTGGGACATGGCATCATTGTCATGTTTGTGCGTTTGGCTATGCACTACGAATCTCCATCTCTGCATGGCAGCATGACATTACATCTCTGTGACTTCCTTTCATACCTTGTCACTTTGTGGTCATGGGGGTCAGATTGGTTTACCTGCCTAGATAGTGTTCCCTGTCAGTTGTGTAGCCTGACACATATTTCATGGCTGACCCACCTATCAGAGCACTCACATGGCCATTGTACAGCTGGTGGACATGGGACACAGCTAAACATCACTTTGTCCTGTCCAGTTTACAATGACTCGTGCACTGGTGTTTGACACACTGACAGCTATACATGTGAAGATGGTCTGGGCAGGTATGTTGTAACATCAGCCATGTGCCATGTGCTGTCTTGCTATTGCAGTGCTGATGCAGACAACGTCATTCAATGCCCTCTGGATCACTCACAGCACAATAACCCCAGGCCACCTTTGTGATCATTTCCCAGTGTGGGTGTTTTATCACGTACAGGATGTGTGCGGTGAGATGTTCCCGCATCAGTGAATCCATTCATAGCTCGGTAACACAGTGTCTGTGGTATTCATGGTATGTGTCCATTCTGCTGTGTTGTATGTGTTCATCTAGTTGTTGCACATGGTCCATACTCCTGTGACACATGTGTGAGTGTCAACTTCATCCCTTGTGCACATGTCCATCAACTATGCGGGAAACATATGTTTACATGTACATTGGTGTGTTACATCAGATTGACTATTTCAGACACGAGCACTGTTGGGCTGTTATACATGTTTGGTTGACACCATCACTGCATTTGTTTGACATGCATACTTACCTTATAGTGTCTGGGACACACACATGCGTACTTGCAATATGTTGGTCAGTCGACGTCTGTTCAGCTACTCTTCATCATGACATACTACAAACGGACACAATCCGACACCAGAGGTGTACATAAGAACATAACATAAGAACATAAGATATGCCATACTGGGTCAGACCAAGGTCCATCAAGCCCAGTATTCTGTTTCCAACAGTGGCCAATCTAGGTCATATGTACCTAGCAGTTTCCCCAAGAGACACAAGTTCCACAATGCTTGTACTGGGTCAAGCATTGATATCTTCGGTCACTTCTTAATAATGGTTTATGGACCTTTCCTCCAGGAACTTGTCCAAACCTTTTTTAAACCCAGCTACACTAACAGCCTTTACTACATCCTCCGGTAACAAATTCCAGAGTTTGATTACACGTTGAGTGAAAAAATATTTTCTTTTATTAGTCTTAAATAGTTTACCCTGTAGCTTCATTGCATGTCCCCTAGTCTTTCTATATTCTGATAACGTAAACAATCGATCTACGTTTCCCGTTCCACTCCGTTCATTAATTTATAGACTTCTATCATATCTCCCCTCAGCCGTCTCTTTTCCAGGTTAAAGAGCCCTAACCTTTTTAGCCTTTCCTCATAGGAGTATCCTTCCATCCCCTTTACCATTTTGGTGGCTCTTCTCTGAACCTTTTCTAAAATCGCTATATCCTTTTTAAGATACGGCGACCAGAATTGCACACAATATTCAAGGTGCGGTCTCACCATGGAACGATATAGAGGCATTATAATATCTTTTGTTTTATTTTCCATTCCTTTCCTTATCATACCTAGCATTCTATTTGCTCTCTTGGCTGCCGCTGCACACTGGGCCGAGGGTTTTAACATGGTATCCACAATGACGCCTAAATCTTTTTCCTGGGTGGTGGTTCCTAATGTGGAACCTTGCATCGTGTAACCATAGTTTGGGTTGTTCTTCCCTAGGTGCATAACCTTGCACTTGTCCACATTAAATTTCATCTGCCATTTTGATGCCCAGTCTTCCAATTTATCAAGATCCTCTTGCAATTTTTCACAATCCTCTTGGGTTTTAACAACTTTAAATAGTTTTGTGTCATCTGCAAATTTGATAACCTCACTCGTTATTCCACTTTCCAGGTCATTTATGAATATGTCAAAAAGCAGCGGACCCAGCACAGATCCCTGGGGTACACCTCTATTCACCTTTCTCCATTGGGAAAATTGGCCATTTAGCCCTGCCCTCTGCTTTCTATCTTTTAACCAGTTCCTGATCCACAATAGTACACTGCCTCCTATCCCACGACTCTTTAGTTTTGCCAAAAGTCTCTGATGAGGGACCTTGTCAAAGGCTTTCTGAAAGTCCAGATACTCAATATCAACCGACTCACCTTTGTCCACCTGTTTATTCACTCCTTCAAAAAAACATAACATTGTGCATACACTTGGTTCATGCACCTCCTATGACCTATGTCCATTCCAGTGTCACGGTAGTCATGTTGCCCATATCAGGTGCACTCCCAGCTGATGCATCGGGGCCCCATATTTTCAGGGAGGGTAGCATGGTGTGGTGACTCCAAAGTTGTGCTGCTGCATTCCTGCCCACGGATGGTTTCACTGATATCCACATAGGTATTGTATTGTAACACAACTGCATTCTTCACCCACATGTGCCTGGCATGTCATGCTCATTTTTACCATTGCTGCTTCTTTTGGGTGGGTTTTTCTACTACTTGGGCACATGCATGTTCAGGCTGGTGACAGTGCATCCCCATCTGGGAGGTGTATCAGGGACATAGCTGGCATTGGTGTTCTTTGGCACTGGTGCTGACAGTGGTGGTGGGGCATATTGAAGATGCACCTGCCTCCTTGTCTGCACATCTTCTGCACATCTCACTTGGTTTGCAGCTTGTCATGCTGTGAGGGCTTGCATGCATCAGTGATGCTGAGAGCTAAACTATCCACCGAATGGATTATATAAAAATAAAATTGACTACATATGTGGAAGTCAACGATGGAAAAGCTCTGTAACATCAACAAAGACAAAACCTGGAGCTGACTGTGGTACAGATCATCAACTACTAGTATGCAAACTCAAGCTAAAGTTGAAAAAGAGCAAACCACTCCTGAATGCAGCAAAATATGACCTTGGGAATATACCACTGGAATTTAAAGACTGCCTGCAAAATCGATTTGCTGATTTAGATACAGATGACAGAACTCCGGAAGAGTTATGGAATGACATCAAGAAGGTTGTGTTGGAAGAAAGCGAGAAGTCTCTACAAAAGGTGAAAAAGCAAAAACAGCCAAAATGGATGACGGAAGAAACTCTGAAAATTGCCCAGAAACGCAGAGAAGCTAAAGCCAGAGGAGAAAGAAAGACAATCGCAGAACTCAACAGAGATTTCCAACGTGCAGCAAGACAGGACAAGGAAAAGTACTACAATGACACTTGCAAGGAAATAGAAGCAGAAACTATTAGAGGAAGAACAAGATCGGCTTTCCTAAAGCTACGAGAGTTAAAGAAAAAGTTCCAGCCTCGAATTGGAACTCAAGGTTCTATGTTGAATGATGCTGAGAAGATCAAGAAAAGGTGGAAGGAATATACAGAGTTTTTATATGATAAAGATCAAGTGGATCAACAGCCATTTCAACCTGTACCTTATGATCGGGAACCATTGGTGATGAAAGAAGAAGTTGAAGCAGCATTGAAAGCCTTATCAAAGAACAAAGCACCAGGCATTGATAGCATTCCCATAGAAGTATTGCAGCAATCTAATGCAGCTGTTACTGTACTCACAAGGCTCTGCCAAGAAATATGGAAGACAACATCATGGCCAACTGACTGGAAAAGATCTGTGTTTATACCAATACTAAAGAAAGGTGATCCAACTGACTGTGGAAATTATCGCACAATCGCTCTGATCCCACATGCCAGCAAGATTCTACTGAAGATTATTCAAAAGAGACTACAACCATACCTGGAACAAGAACTACCTGAAGTGCAAGCAGGGTTCAGGAAAGGGCGAGGAACGAGAGACATCATTGCGGATGTGAGATGGATCCTTGAAAAGACTAAAGAATACCAAAAGGATATCTATTTGTGCTTTATCAACTATAGCAAGGCTTTTGACTGTGTAAACCATGAGAAACTCTGGGCCACATTAAGAAGCATGGGTATACCAGAACACCTGATTGTTCTCTTGCGCAATCTGTACATTGATCAAGAAGCAACAGTTCGAACGGAACAAGGAGAAACAGAATGGTTTAAAATAAACAAAGGTGTAAGACAAGGCTGCATACTTTCCCCCTACCTGTTTAATTTATATGCAGAACAAATCATCAGAGAAGCAGGATTGTATGAAGACAACAGAGGTGTGAAGATTGGTGGAAGACTCATCAACAACCTTCGCTATGCTGATGATACCACATTACTGGCTGAAAGTGAAGATGATCTGAAACATTTGCTTCTCACAATCAAAGAACATAGTCTCAAAATGGGCCTGCACTTTAATGTAAAGAAGACAAAGATCATGACAACTGGCATAATCAACAGGTTCATCGTTGAAGGAGAAGAAATTGAAATTGTGAACAACTTTAACCTACTTGGATCAACTATCAATAAAGAAGAAACAAGCAGTCAAGAAATCAGACGACGCATTGCTCTTGGCAGAATGGCTATGAAAGACCTAGATAAGATTCTCAAGAGCAGAGATGTCTCTCTCCATACAAAGATTTGACTTGTTCAAGCCATGGTATTTTCAATAACATCATATGGATGTGAAAGCTGGACAGTGAAAAAGATAGACAGGAAGAAAATTGATGCCTTTGAATTATGGTGCTGGCGGCGAATACTGTGTATACCATGGACTGCCCGAAGAACAAACCAGTCGGTACTAGAGGAGATCAAACCTAAGCTTTCTTTAGAAGCTCAGATGAGAAGACTTTGACTTTCATACTTTGGACACATCATGCGAAGAGAGAGATCATTAGAGAAAGACATTATGCTTGGCAAGATAGAAGGTCAATGCAAAAGAAGAAGGCCAGCAATGAGATGGATCGATACAATAACAGCAGCTACGGGTACCAGTCTGTCAACAATGAGCCGCCTGACTGAAGACTGAACACAGTTTAGGATAGCTATCCAGAGGGTCGCCATGAGTCGACTCCGACTCGACGGCACTTAACAACAACAACAACATTTGCAAACCTTTGGCTGTGTATGCATTTTCAGATTTGTATGTCCTGTATTGATGGGCAGGTATGTTATTGTGGACATTTCATAACTGATGTGTTTTGGGTCCTCATCATGCAACACCTACTGCCTACATGCACGCATATGCGACTGAGGCATTCAGAGCGTGAAAATGCATTAGTGGGGGGGCCTACTAAGCAGTACACACCATGCAGCTCCTGGACATGATCTGTCCTGCTCATCACCTGTGGACTGGCCAGGGACTGTATCTGGGACATGTTGGACACATATTTGTCTCTGCTGCTGCATCACCGCACTGACGAACATATTTAGTGGTATACTGCTGATGTACATGGCCCACCTGAGCTCACATCCTTGAACGGTGGCAACTGTCTGTGTGCCAGTCGTCTGCCATCTAACAGGGAGCTATGGGTTTCCATACATACATTCCCTTTCGTGGAACATATTTGCATTGTGCTTGTTGTGGTTGTTTGGGCTAGTGGTTACAGACATGTGTTGAGCCACCATAGGTTGTGGGTTTGATTCCCACATGTTCCTTTCCTTTAATTTTCTTGTGTTCTGCTAACCTTACCATACAATGGCGGCAGCTTTGTCACTTCTCCACACACCCTTCCTTCTCTTCACTTTGCACTACAGTGTGCCCTCCATACAGCCTATCCATCACATATTAGCTGTTACATATGGCCCCTTTCTTTGGGCTGTCTGGGTGGGCGGTTGGCTCAGTGGTTTGGTATTGCTGTTGGTGAGTTCTGTTTGGCCTCTTCAGTGTACCAGTTCAATTCTCACATGCTCCTTTTTGGATCTGTTCCCCATTCTGCCCTTGTACACACACCATCCACACTGCTGGCCCTTCAGACTGACCCCTGACGCCCTTTCGGTTTAATTTGTTTACTCTTCTGCATGCTGTTTTCACTGCATACCATTTGATGATGTGTGTGCATGTGTTTAGCTGTGGCTCACATCCCAATTACAGATTGCGATATCAGCTTCCTGTGGTCTATGGCCTTAGACCTACGGCTCCATTATTCATGTGGCACCATGTCTGCACATCCCTCAGCGCGTCTTATACTGTCTGCGCGCCTTGGCTTGCAACCCCTGTGGACACGCTGCTGCTTCCCATTGGCTATGACGTTAACACACAGTAATTGTCTGGGGCGCCCTTTACCTCACATTAATGGACCATGGTTACCTTAATGCTGCACCACCCACTTCCTTATATGGTATCGGTAACATTAGCGCTGCACTTACTGCCGGTGATGCTACCGTGCCTTAGTAAACATTCCCCTTAATATGTATACCTTAGAAGAAAGGCAGGATAGAGGTGATATGATTGTGATGTTTAAATACCTCCGTGGCATAAATGCACAAGGGGGAGAGCCTCTTTTGATTGAAAGCAAGTTCTCTGTGAGGGGACATGGGTTGAGGGTGAAAGAGGACAGATTCAGGAGTATGTGCGGAAATATTTCTTTACGGAAAAAGTGGTGGATCCATGGAATAGTCTCCCAGTGGAGGTGGTAGAGATGAGGACAGTATCTGAATTCAGAAAAGCATGGGACAAACACAGAGGATCTCTAAAGGAAAAAAGGGGACTGTTCTAGTTGTCGATATGAAAGGACAGACTAGATAGGCCATGTGGTCATTTTCTGTCATCATTTTTCTCTGTTTCTCTGTTTCTATTGAGATACTAAAATAATTGTACTTTATAGGTGCAGTGAAAAAATAAAATGACTGAACATTAAAAGCACAGATCTGAGAAAAAATAGTACAATTGGATTCATCTTTAAACAGAGGGATGGGAAGGAAAGCAATAGACAGGCTATAGAAAAGTAGCAGGAGAATATTGGTTACCATGGGGAGTGATTCTAAGTGAGCATGCTAAGTGTGGTTCCAAACGTTTTAAATTTAGCACCTAATAATCTTCAAAACATAGTTACAGGAGGAACTTAGGATCAGAACTTCCTAAAAGACCCAGAATATAGGCACTGCATCTTTTAAAAGGTACTATTGGAAAACAGTGTATTTATTTATTTCACAACTTTCTATACTGCTTATTGGCTCAGGGTCAAACAAGGTGGTTTACAATCAGTATATGAAAGAAAAAAGAAAAAGGTTGAAGACAACTGGAACAAGGGCCCCACCACCTATATCTGAATCATGTTATGCCTCTACAAAAGCTTGGATAAAAAAAATGCATCTTTAAAGCTTCTTTAAAACTCAACTTAGGGGGAAGAGAGTTCCATAGACTTGGACTGAAGAAGGAAAGGGAGGTATGTCTGGTGAGCTCTAAATGAAAACAGGAATGAGGAGGGGGTTGAAGAAGATTCACATAATGGAACTTTACTGGCTTGAGTGATTGAATGAGAATGAGGAGTTTAGAAAAATAAAGGGGAAGAAACTGCTATAAAGAGCTTTATAAACAATGGCAGTCATTTTAAAATGAATTCTGAATAATAGCAGAAGCCAATGTACGTTTTTCAAAATAAGAGTAATATATTGTATCTAGTGGTATCAATTATGTTTTGCACATGCTCCTGCTCATTTTCTATGCTCATATGACTTTTTAGATTCTTACCTATACATTATTTATTTTATATTTTATTTATTAGGATTTATTAGCCATCTAACAGGGGTGGAGGAGTAACCTAGTGGTTAGAGCAACAGCCTCATATCCACAAAAATCAGGGTTTGATTCCTACTGGCACTCTATATGACTTTGGGCAAGTCACTTTACCCTCCATTGTCTCAAAGAAGTAGTCTACTTCTACTCATACCTTGCCAAGAAAACCCAGGGGCTGCTGGATTGTCAGTACTGACTCAAAGGTACACATTGCATTTTTGCAACATAGTGTATATGACTATTCAAAAAACCTCCCAAAACACCAAGTAGGTATTTTAAAATCATTCATTCATTCATTCAAATACATATGTCAAATAAGCCTAAAAGGCAGCAAACAAGGGCCTCTTACAAAATGCATCTCCTTTTAATCATTTTTATTATATTGCATGTGCTCTTGTACTTATCTTGATAAAAGCACTTGAGGTCCAAAAATCACAAGAGAATCTCCAGAGATTGAATAGGTGCAAGGAGCAATTTGCTGTCAGGGAACAAGTCCGATCTCTGGAGGCTAGAGTAGCAGACTTGGAGGACATAAGGAAGACAGAGAGGTACCTAGGCGAGATTTACAGGTATGTAGTACTGAAGTCCCACCTCCAGTCTGGTAGCATCCTTGTTGCCATGGAGGAGAGAGGTCACGTGACAAGAGACCATCACCCTGGTGTGGCAGGAAGTGATCCTGTAGCTAGGACCTGTCCTCCAGGTGATATAAAACCCTCTCGCACTGAGGAGGTTTCTCCGGGGCCATATGCCCATGAGGGAAGGGTTAGGACAGCCGTTATACTTGGTGATTCGATTATTAGGCATGTAGATAGCTTGGTGGTTGGTGGATGTGAGGATCGCCTGATAACATGCCTGCCTGATGCAAAGGTACCGGACTTCATGCACCATTTTGTGCTGGGGAGAAGTCTGCTGTCTTTGTACATGTTGGTACCAATGACATAGGAAAGTGTGCTAGGAAGGTTCAGGAGGCCAAATTTAGGCTTTTAGGTAGGAAGTTGAAATCCAGAACTTCCAGGGTAGCATTTTCCGAAATGCTTCCTGTTCCACACGCAGGACCCAAAAGGCAGGCAGAGCTCCGGAGTCTTAATGTGTGGATGAGACAACGGTGCAAGGAAGAGGATTTTGGATTTGTTAGGAACTGGGCAACATTCTGGGGAAAGGAGGAGCTTTTCCAAAGGGATGGGCTCCACCTTAACCAGGATGGAACCAGGCTGCTGGCATTAACCTTTAAAAAGGAGATAGAGAAGCTTTTAAACTAGATAATAGGGGAAAGCTGACAGTCGCCCAAGAGCGCATGGTTCAGAACAATGTATCCTTGAAGGTTACTAGCAAAAGACTGAAGTTAAGCCATATTGACAGAGAGGTTCCAATAAAGATAAAGTAACCCAAATGCCCTTAAGTACAGAGCAGACAGAGCTTAAAGATTTCAAATTACCCCTGCCTACCAATAACCAGATTAATATGAATAAAATACAGCCTCTAAAATGCTTGCATGCAAATGCTAGAAGTCTAAAAAATACTGTAAGATGGGAGAGTTAGAATATATAGCACTAAATGAGAGGTTAGATATGTTTGGTATCTCAGAGACATGGTGGAAGGAGGACAACCAGTGGGACACTGTGATACCTGGGTACAAACTATATCGAAATGATAGAGCTGATCATATTGGTGGAGGTGTTGTGCTCTATGTTAGAGAGGGCATTGAGTCGCAAAGGATTAAAGTTTTGCAGAAAACAAATACACTGTAGAATCTCTATGGATTGAAATTCCATGTAAATAGGGGAAGGGGAAGGCGATGGCAGTGGGGGTGTACTATCGACTGCCTGGCCAGAATGAACAAATGGATGATGAAATGCTCAAAGAAATAATGGAAGCTAACAAAAGTTACAGCACAGTAATAACAATGGGTGATTTCAATTACCCCTGTATCAACTGGGTCAGTGTCATGGCAGGACATGCTAGGGAGATAAAGGGGGATGTTTGCTAAACTGCAGTAAGGTAGCAAATGTAACGTTAGCATGCAGTAAACGGCACCTTAGCGTGTGCTAACATTACCCACAGTGTTAAGAGCACTATGGGTGGAGAGAGGGCCGAGAGTAGGGGTCAATGGGCGGGGAGTGGGTGGGAACAAGGGCCTGCTGCATTACTGCCGGCACCTTAACACCAGGAACTTTACTGCCTATCAAAACCTGTCTGTAAGGGTGCATTTTGAGGACAGAGAGTCTATTTAAACATCTCCAATGTGCTGCACAGACAGGAGACCCCAAGAAAGTGATAGTAGTGCTCCATTAGCAGCAACAGCATAGTGCCCAAGTATGAAAGGGCACTAGGCTGATGGTGCAAATGGGGCAAAGGATGGTGCATGTGGAGCACGCAGTAGGGGTGGCTGGTGCACAGGGCAGACCAGGCAGCTGCCTAGGAATCACAGAGGAACATGGAAATTGAAAATATGCACGACCGTGTCTGACCAAGGTGCAGCATGCTCAGTATCCTGTGTCCAGCAGTGTCCAAACAAGGGCACAGGTATGCAGCAGTGTCCCCCAAAGATACACAGGATCCACAATTCCTGAAATGGGGCAAGCCGTTCTAATTCTAGGTCCCTCAAATAATGATTTATCAGCCTCTTTCATGAACCTTCCAAAGCATTTATGAAATGCAGCTCAACTAACAGCCTTTAGAACATTTTCTGGTAATGGATTGCAGGGTGTGAAGATGTGTGGGAGGACAAAATACATTCACCTACTAGTCCAGAATGGGGGACATAGTAGCTGCAGTGTATGTCCCCAAGTCGCTCAACATTCTGATAGTAGAGACAATGGAACAATATTTATCGCCCCCACTGCAGGAAATCTGCCCTAGACCTTGAAATCCATACCACTCAGCTGTTTCCTCCCCAGGTCGAAGAGACATAACAGTGGCAGGTGGTGAGGGGTGTGCTGGGGGTGGCAGATGGTGGGGGGAATGTGTGTCTGCCCATGTATGCCCCACCCCTCCTGATCATGTACCCTAAGCACCTGCCTACCTCTGCGTTGGCTGGCCTAGGACAGCATGGTGTGGGGGGAGTGAGTGGCACCTGGCTCAGCAGATGGAAGCCATGCCCTGATGCAGTGTGCCATGTGGTATGCAACATGTGCCTGTGTCAGTGTGATGGGAAGCATTTCATCCTGAGGGACCAAGCTGATCATGTAGCAGCACTGTGGTATAGCACGCACAGTAGGTGTGTATTGTCGTGCCCCCTACTGGCTAGGTGGTAGCCTAGGAGCAGGGGACGTGACCTCTTTAAATGTCCCTTGTTTAATCACCTATGTTCCCAGCACTTGGCCTGCTGGGTAATGTAGTCGTGTAGTTGAAAAAATCAGCCGAGAAGGTTTCCATAGGCAAACAGGATTATTTATTATTTTTTACTTCAGCCCAGTGAACTTTTCTTTCTAGTAGTTCAAAATATCATAACATAAATTTGGATTATTTTCTCCAGTGAAACAAAAGAATAGATGCTTCTCAGGTAAACTTGCTAGAGTACAAAAACAGCAGTGTTTCTTCACTTGAAAACAGTCAGCAACTTTCCTGCGCCAAACATCAGCTTTGGGCTCTTTAGCTTAGTTTAAAACAAAAGCTTTATATCCTCTAAGCTATACACAGCATTGGCTCCTTCACTGCAAGCTGTTTTATCTCTGGCACCTTTTAATTTTTCTCAGTTGCTATATTGCACATCCTGGCTTCCCTTATTCAAACAGTCCTTTTTGAAACGCCAGAACAAGTCCAGGAGACCAGCAACTCATTTGCATAATTCACAGCACTGCACTTCTGTCAACTAAGCCTCCAGGTTTTCCTACTCTTTAAAACCTTACAGCTTTTTAGTTCTGAGATAAAACTAGAGAGCAATCCATTTCATTGCCTGAGCAAACCTCATCTGACCAATATTCTTCCATTTCCATGCTCTCAATATCAGAGTCCGTTTGTAACTGATTCAACTCTGTATCAGAAATGGCAGGCTTCAGTTTCTCTAAAACTCTTAAAACTCTCCTCAATACAGATTCCTCTCTCTCTGCTGAGGCTTACTAGAGGGATTATGGAGTTTCTTATCTCTTAATACACTCTGGGAGGATTTCAAGGTGCTCACCTCTCTCTTTGGATCCAAGCTCTTTCCAGACTTTACTGAAGAAGGCTCTGTTTCCATCGGCTCTCCTAGAGACACCTCTCTGCCATTCTCATAGTCAGGCTTCTCCCCCTGGTAAACTCTCTCTCTCTTACCAGGTTCCTCTTGTGTTCCTTAGAGGGCTTGTGGATAACTTCTTTACCCCTGGAAGGCTCTGCCTCTCTCACAGTCCCTGCCTTCCTGGCAGCTTCTGCTTCTCTGGCAAACTCTACCTTCCTCCAAGAAGGCAACTCTCCCTGGGAACCTCTCTGGGAACTCCTCCAGGAACTTCTTACTGCCCTGGGAGCTTGCTTGTCTCTTACTTCCCCGGAAGCCTCTCCGGAAACCTCAGAAGTTTCAGCAGTCCCAGCAGTTCCAGCCATTCCAGCCGTTCCCGCAGTTTCCCTTCCTCTTGCTCCCTTCAGCTTATATGTGTGGTTTTTCCTTCTGTTCCCCAGCTCCACCCCCCCCCCCCCAATGATCCTCGTGATCATGCCTGGTTACCATGGAGCTAGGGCGTGGCTCCCTATCACTTACTTTCTGCAGGGAGTTTTTTCCTAAAGCTGGAGTTTTAACCCCTAAACTCCTGGAGCTAATTCTTTGTTCAGAAGAAAATACCTGGTTTTTTCCTCTTTGTTTCTGCTCCCCTACATCCTCGCCACCACAGTATGTGAGCAGAAGTCACAGGTTCATGTCCCAGCTGCGGAGCATGCTTTTATGGCTGCATTTTATCCCTCTGTGCAGGTACAAAACAAATGTGCAACCTCCAATGTGTCGGCAAGCAAAGGTACAAACACCCACACAGACAGGTCCCCGCTACCCTTAGCAGGATGGAGAGTGCTGCACTGACAGGTGAGGCCAAGAAAGTAATAGTACAGCCCCAGTAGCAGCAACAGCACAGTGCCCAAGTATGAAAGGGTACAATGGTCATGGGACAAATGGGGCGAAGGAGGGTACATGCCAATCACACAGTGGGGGCTGCTGCGGCACAGTGCAGACCAGGCAGCTGCCGAGGTAGCACAGAGGAACATAGACACTGAAAATATGCAAGACCTTGTCTGACCAAGGCGCAGCATGCGCAATATCCTGTGTGCAACAGTATCCAATCATGGGCACAATTTCCCAGCAGTGTCACCAAAAGACACACAGGATCCACAATTGCTGCAATTGGACAAGACGTCCATATCCTAGGTTTCCCAAACAATGGTCAATGGACCTTTGCAAGGAACCTTTCCAAACATCTATCAAACGTAGCTCAACTAGCACCCTTCACTACATTCTATGGAAATGGAGTGCAGGGTGTGATGATGTGTGAAAGTACAACATATGTTCACATAGGGGCTTGTTTACAAAGCCGCGGTAGCGGTTTGCGATCGTAATCGGAGCCGCGGCCCCATTGATTTCAATGGGGCCGTGGCTGCGATCGCGATCGCGAACCACTACCGCGGCTTTGTAAACAAGCCCCATAGTGGACTATAATGGCCTACACTGCAGCTACAGTGCATGTCCCCCAGTCCCACAACACTCAGATGTTATAGACAACTGACCAACGTCTCACTATCCCACTGCAGGCAAAATACCCCAGACTGCAACCTTACACCACACAGCCATCCCAGCCTCAGGACAAAGAGATAGAACAGTGCCATGTGGTGATAGGGACTCCGGAGAGGCAGATAGATGTGTGTGTGTGTGGGGGGGGGATGTGTGCCTGTCCATGTATGTGCCCGCTCCTCAAGGATCCAGCACTGCAGGCACCTGCCTATCCACACGGTGGCTGGCTTGGGACAGTGCACCACCAACACTGATGGCACATGAGCATGTCAGCATCACGTGGGGGGTAAGGGTGGAGGGAGCGGCATCTGCCTTCAGCAGACAAAAGCCATGGCCAGATCCAATGTGCCATGCACATTGCAACATCTGCCAAGGTCTGTCTGATGGGAAGCATCCAATCCCTATGGCTGGTGGGTGCAATGTGGTAGCACTATGACACACCACATACAGTTGTTGCATAGAGAAGTATATGGTCACAGGTTCAAGTCCTGCCTGCGGATTGTGTTTTGCATATCCCTGTTGCAAATTCATTTCTCACAGTGCAGGTACAATACCAACATGTGCAGCCCCCAATTCATTGCACAATAACAGTGCAAACACCCACACAGACAGGCTCCACAATCCTCAGCTGAATGTGGAATCTGGCTGACAGCACCGGCACACTGAGTGGCCCCTAACATCAGAATGCACCACTAGCCACTGCACAATGTGCACACCTTTATAATGCCTGAGCAGAGCTCCGGACCAGAGTGGCCGACAGGAATAGTCACATAGTTTATGATGGCAGATCAAGTATACTTGACCCATACACGCACATTGTGTGGATACAACTGTGTGTGTGTGTGTGTTTGTGCGTGTGCGTGTATGTCTGTCATCATGTCACAGAGGCAGCAGCCAACTATGTCCACATAGGAAGACAACACCACATGTCCACAAGCACCTTGTCTGAAACACCTAGGTATACCTGTACAGTCATTGTACTCAGCAGCCCCGTGGCACAAAACCTATGGTCACTCTGTGCATATCTGCAGGGCAGCAGGTTCAAGGTCAAGCTGTGATTCCCCACAGCTAGATTAATTACCTTTTATATCAACATACCATTCTAGGACATGATCAATGGGTTTCAATCCCCTTCTCCTCTTGATGGCATGCATAGTCCACTGAATGTACAAGGCCCACCTCAGTCATTGTGAGCACAGACACGTCCAACCCCATCCCCCTTAAACAAACCCACCCTGCACCCCAGTGAGCCACCGTCCTCTGTGAAGAAGGAAGCATACACTGTATTTACTCCAACCAGGTCGCCACCTGTGCCTTTCACCCTTGTCACAGACCCTGTATGTGAGCCATCACCCACACTGTTGTTCATGCCAAACCCAATAGATAGAAACCATAGCTCCACAATGAAACTGTAGGTCCAGCGGTCCACTAAATCACAGAGCCAGCAGACAGCTAGATACACATAGGCACACATGGCATCAGGCCCACATGAAGCCAGACGATGGACATCCAAAGATGATGACAAACAAAAGTTCAGCAGCTCTGTTACAACAAGCAGAAGGTCAGTGTGCGACTGAGATGGGACGTAGAAGTGAGGCCGAAATGTGGATTAACAGCGATAGAAATTAATGTCATGGCTGTACCAGAGCAGATATGACCTACCACATCACACCAGACAGGGACCCCCACATGAAGTGGTGAAAAGGTGAAAATGGCCAATGTAAGGCATGATGGCAAAGCATACTAGATGAGCATATATGGTGGGGTGGCTGTGGCAAGTGCATGTACTGTGAATGGAGTTGCAATAGAGCATGCAGACTGTGCAGCCACATGCAATCCAGGGGTATATAAAAAGCATATGTGAAACAACATTCTCAAGAGGGTTTAAGGCAGTAGTGGGGTGGGGGTGCTCTGTGGAGTGTGAGGTGCATTGTGCATGCATGTAATGAAAATGTTTGCCAGACACAGAAATGCTCCTTATCTAGTGTAAGGCCGAGATCCATTACATCTGACCCATTTGCCTATCTATACCAAGGAGAAACATCCCCACAACCTGCAGTTCGCACCACCAGGCTGCTCTGTCAGAATCTTGTGTTATTTATTTATTTATTTATTTAACAAGCATTTATATACCGCAGCTTCCAGAGATCAGCTGCGGTTCACAATTAACAACAGTCAACAAAACATTGTTTGTTTTACATGAAACGTCATAACTATATACAATGTAAAGTTACTAGAATATGTTAAACAGATTGTCACAGGACAGTGCAACACTATAAGCATTATATATACATTTACATTTTATGTGAGATATAGTCATAATGATTGGTTCAGATTCAGGTAGGGTGGATTATCTTTTCTATTGTAGTGATATGTTGAGCAGAAAGTTATAGTGAGATGTTGAGTAGAGAGTGATTAGCCATTATCTAATTCTTTTGAGGGTTGGTCTATGTTGTTGTAGTGTATTGTGAAAAGGTGTGTTTTCAATTTTTTGTGGAATTCATTAATCTCTGTTAACATTCTTAGCTCGACAGGGAGGGCATTCCAGGCTATTGGGGCTGCATGTGAGAACGCTCTGTAGTTTGTGGATTTATTTGATTTTATGAAGTCTTTGGGGGTTTTGAGTTTGTTCAGTTGAGCTTTTCTTTGAGTAGGTTTTGAATGTTCTTTGGTAATTAAGTTACTTAATGTGTCTGGTGCCATATCAAATAGTGTTTTAAAAGCAGTTATTAGTGTTTTGTATTCTATCCGGCTTTGAATTGGTAGCCAGTGAAGTGAAGCTAGTATTGGTGTTATATGTTGATGAGAGTGTGTTTTCGTTATAATCCTAGCTGCTGAGTTTTGTGCAATTTGAAGTCTTTTAATGTTATTTTTTGATGTACCTAATAATATCAGGTTAGCAAAGTCAAAGTGGGGGGTTATGGTGGCTTGGATTATACTGATGAAATCATGTATGTATACAAGCGGTCTAAGTTGTTTAAGCGTTTTGAGTTTGAAATAAATTTTCTTTGTTGTGTTCCTGATATGGGTATCTAATGTAAGATGTTTATCTATTATGACACCTAAGTATCTTACTTCATTTTTTATTTTAATTTCCTGGTTTTGAAGTGTTATATGTGTTGGTGGGGTGTAATCTTGGTTTTTAGTGACTATTAGTACTTCGGTTTTTGATTGGTTTATTTGAAGATTGTGGGCATTTAGCCATGAAGTTATTTCATTAAAACAATCTGATAGGAGTTGCAACGGTATGTTAGGAATTGTGAAAGGGATGTACATCATAATATCATCTGCATAAAGATGATAGAGTACACCATATTTTTTAAATATGTCACAAACTGGTTTTATGTATATATTGAATAGAAGAGCTGAGAGCGCAGAGCCTTGTGGTAAACCTGTTTCAAATTTATATGATTCTGATGTTTGATCGCCTATTCTGACATTTTGGGTTCTATTGCTCAGATAGGAGGTGAACCATTTATGAACTGTAGAGTAGATACCTATGTGTCTTAAGTTGTTAAGCATTATTGAGTGGTGAACACTATCAAAAGCGGCTGAAATGTCGATAAATAAGAGGATGAAGGCTTTTTTGTGGTTGTCTATTCCTCTTAGGAGTGTATCAGTTAGAACAGTCAGAAGAGTTTCGACTCCGTGCATGGGACGAAATCCATATTGTTGGTCGTCAAGTGGGTAGGATGAATCAAGGAAATCTTGTGTCTGTATTTGTACAGTTTTTTCAATGACTTTTGCTAAGAAAGGTATACTTGAGATAGGTCGGTAAGATTTTGGGGAAGTTTTGTCAAGTGAGGTATTCTTCAGGATTGGTCTGATTTGTACATGTTTAAGTGCAGGTGGGAGGTAACCTTGGAGTAGTGATAGATTGACCAAGGGGAGTATGAAGGATAAAAGAGTTGGGAGTGTGTTTTTTATCCAGATTACTGGGCAGGGGTCGAGATAGGAAGTTGTGGTGTTGAGATTGATAATGATATTCTTTTGTGTGTGGGGTGATGGGATGTGTTGGCTCAGTGTTGCACATGGTGGATATGAATGCTGGTGCTGGAATTCAAATGTACCCCCTCTGGTTCACATATGAACAGACACACTCCATCCATGTGTGTGCGGGTCCACCATATGTTGTTGCAGAAACCACAAATGTGTGTCCCTTGCAGATCCCCCTGTGCAATGGCAGGGATACATATGTGAACTTCTGTAGAGCCCCAGTCTGTGGAGTCACTGGGCCAAAGTGCCCTCACAAACCTATGTCCCCATCTCTATTGTGGGTCCATGCAGCCTGCTGTTTGTAAATGTTGCTCTGTTAGTCGCAATGTTCAGCAATTACCGCCCTGGCAGGTCTGTGGGTCCTGGTGTGTGGGCCCTGTGGTCAACCTTTGTGAGGTACCCCATTATTTGCAGTGCATTAGCCTGGAATGAATGTTACAGCATGGGATCATAGAAGATTATAACATGGTCTCCTAATGCAATCCTGAAGGCATCTATTCACAGAAATTGGTCTGTCACCTGTGTGGAGTACATAGTGATCAGCATGTTGCCTGTGTAGTATTAGAGTAGAGTCAGGGGCCTGTCATTACATGGATCCACATATAGGTCACATGGACTGAGCAGGTGACACACATCACACCTAGGGGGAGCCAACTCCATAGAATATGTTCCTTTTGTGGAGAACTGTATAGATCAGATTGTACATAGGGGTGACATGGTAAAAGGGATGACGACCTGTGGTTTTGCAACCTTTATGCACTGCAATCTGACAATGTGCCACACAAGGTGTCCATAGCATTGTAACATGGCAACATGGCAGATGGTGGCAGATAATGACTGGTCTGGTCCATCACATTTGCCAAGCAAGGTGGCAAATATAGTGCCACCTGCTGATCTGTGAAGGTTAGCCCTCCCAATGTCTCAGTTCAGGGGTATACACACTGCTCTGTATAGATCAACCCAACTTACTGAGATAGAAGAGATGGCAATGTTGTGTTTGCTTACATGTTGTTGCCATAAAGGGATCCACTGTGTTGGTCCCATGCCATTTTGAGGTCTGTGACTGTATTTGCTACCACCACTTCCATTGAGGGCCATTCCAAGCAGCCACCACCCTTTCAGTAGAAAGGTATCTCCAGACATTGCCTTATAGTTGACACCCATGCAGCTACAAGTATAACATCATACTTTTACAGCTCCCACCTCTTTGGAGGAGGTTTGAGTGTACAGCAAGACTCCACAGGTCTGAACTGTCTGATTCAAATCTCCCCTCTTCCCCCTCCCCTGGAGTGGACATATATGAGTCCTCAGGTCTCTTCCCACAGGTTGTCTGATGCAGGCTGAAGATGATGTGGCCAACCGTCCTATGAACCATTTCCAGCTGTTTCATGACCTTCATGAGAAATGGCCTGAAAACATTAACACAGTATTCCAAGTGATGCCTTGCCACCACCTTGTACAGTGCCATTCGTACCTCTACCTTTCAGCCGGTCATAGCTCCCTGCTATGCAACCTTGCATGCCTCTGGCCCCTACCACTGCCATGTCACACTGTCCTGCCAACATCAAATCCTCAAACACTATCTCAACGAGGTATGTCCCCTGGTCTGTGCACACCAACCTCTCACCCCCATTGCATATGATTCCCTGGGATGTATGCCACCTAGTGTCTGACAGTGCCCCTCTTCATATCATAGTGGCACTGTCAAACATTATTCATTCCTCTAGCTTTTGTTTACCTGTCCACATGTCATCCACTCCCTCAAGGGAGTCTACTGTGTTTGACAGCTATGTGTCATCTGCAGGAGGACAGGCCTGTCCAAACAGTCTTTGGGCACTATTACACACACATACATTGAATGGTACAGGTTCCAGGACCCTATTCTTGGGCACACTGCTAATCACCACCCTTCCATCCAAGTGAGTTCTGTCCACCATCACCCTCTGTCATCTGTCAGTCAACGCATTTCTGATCCTGACTAACATCCTGGAACCCATCCCCAAGCTGTTGGCTATATTGATAAGCCCCCTATAATGGACAGTATTTATTTATTTTATTTATTTATTTAGCAAGCATTTGTAGCCCGCTCCTTCCAGCGATCAGAAGCGGGTAGGATTACTATTGTGAAACTGCCGAATCAAGGCAGGTACAAATTTTGTTTACATACAGATTGTCAGAAAAGCACATCATACAGAGTTAACACTTCTTAGCTATGGGGGAGTTCATTTACATATATACATAAATACATATACAGGATAATCTTCTTGGACTGTCGAATCAAGGCAGGTACAAATTTTGCTTACATACAGATTGTCAGAAAAGCACATCATACAGAGTTAACACTTCTTAGCTGTGGGGGAGTTCATTTACAGATATACATAAATACATATATACAGGATAATCTTCTTGGACACAGTGGTCAGGGGCTGCTCCATCTGTGGGTTTAGTTCAGGTTGAAATGTGATTGGAAAATGTGCGTTTTGAGTTTCTTTCTGAAGTCTAGAAGGTCATTGCTAGCTCATAGTTCTGGTGGGAGTTGGTTCCACAGTGTTGGCGCCACATATGAGAAAGCCCTGTGGCTGGTGTTAGTTTTGGCAGATCTTATATCTGTTGGAGTGTGAAGGATGTTGGAATTGTGGGTTCTTCTGTTTCGGGTAGGAGGTTGCAATCTTACTAGGTTGTTGAGGAAGGAAGGTGCTAAGTTGTGGATGAGTTTGAAGGTGGTTGTTAGTATTTTGTATTTTGTGCGAGCTGTTATGGGTAGCCAGTGTAATTGAATTAGCACTGGTGTGATGTGGTCACTTAGATTTTTCTTCATTATGACCCTGGCAGCTACATTTTGTGCCATTTGTAATATGTTTAGGGTTTTTTTTAGGTAAACCTTGTAGGATGGCGTTGCAGTAGTCAAAATGTGGCATGATGAGTGCTTGGGCCACTGTTCTGAAGTCTTGGGGATCAATAATATTCCGAATGGGTTGGAGCACTCTAAGCTTGTGGAAAACTGCTCTGTTGGTCTTTCGGAGGTGTTTTTCCATCTTTAGGTCACAGTCAAATGTGACTCCTAGATACTTTATTTCTTTTTTTGTTTGGTAAGTGTTGTTACATAGTGTTATTGATGTGGGAGGGTCAAAATTCGGTTCTTTGGAGATATACATTACTTCGTTTTTTTGTGATTAATTGACATGCTACTTTGTTGTAACCAGTCTTGCATCTCTCCGATACATGTCTCCAGTGGGTTGTAGTCTGGGTTTTTAGTGTCTAGTTGTGTGTATAGCATGATATCATCGGCATAGATGTGGTAATTAATTTTGTGCCGTGAGAAAATTTTGCATAGTGGCTGCATATATATGTTAAACAGAAGTGCTGAGAGAGCAGAGCCTTGGGGGATTCCCTGTGTTTGTGAGAAAGATTCTGCTTTTTCTCCGTTGAATTGAACCTAGATTGGCCACTGTTGGAAACAGAATACTGGGCTTGATGGACCTTGGTCTGACCCAGTATGGCATATCTTATGTTCTTATGTTCTTATGTGTTCGATTTGAGATGTAGGATGAGAACCATTTTAGTGGGGTTCCTGTTATTCCTATTGATTTTATCCTATTTATGAGGGTCCCATGATTAACTGTATCAAAGGCAGCTGAGATGTCAATGAATACAAGTATCATTGGCTTTGGTGAAATATGGCCAATAGCACTGGAGCCAATCCAGAGCAGCAAACTGATCATGGAATCACAGCACACATTGTATGTAGACAAACACCAAAGTCAAATCCTGAGAGGAGGAATAGCCTAATAAGGCACTATACTGGCATCTCCGTAAAACCTCATCCAAGAAACATAGAAACATAGAAATATGACGACAGAAAAAGACCACATGGCCTATCTAGTCTGTCCTTCCATAACAACTACAACAGTCCCCTTTTTACCTTTAGAGATCCTCTGTGTTTGTCCCATGCATTTTTGAATTCAGTTACTGTCAAGCTGGACCATGACCTGATAATGGACTGTATGTGCAGATAGTGACCCACAGCATAGTGTGACACTGCTGACCAGGTGTAGCCACAGTCTATGACTCACCACCTATGAATATTAGCCTTGTCCCCAAATGCACTGACATCCGTCTTATGTTCCTAACAGCCTTACTATGTCTGGAATGCCAACATGTAGCCACATGCATATGCTGACAGTGCCAACATGTGCCCACATTCCACAGTCTATCCTGCCTGCCTGACACACAGTATTGCAAAAGACCAAAGACCAGCCATCTACCTACATCCAATGAATGGTGATCAGTGCCACCTCACATCAGAACACAAACACAGGGTTGGAACATGTAGTGGCCATGGACGTCTGTCATAGAACATGTAAGGTCAGTCTGTGTCAACAGGGAACACATGTGCACATGATGTTTTGGAAATATGCTGTGGGACATGGGTCACATCATGTGCCACGTGACACCCTCACAGTGATCTGTGACAAGATGGCATGCATTGCAAAGGTGGGACCCAATGTGGGACAAATGTGGTAACAATGGCTCCTCCATGACATGCCAGTGTGATGGCAGGGGGACTCTGGCCAGCAGTGATAGATGTGTGGCCATGAAGGGGGAGGTACTGTGCAGCCCCAAAGGGGCTTTCTAGCTGCAGTCTGCAACCTGAATACTGTGACAAAATGCATACCCATGGGCATTCTGCATTACTGTCACCACTGGTATGTTTGAAGCACCACAGATGGAAGCTATCCCTGTTCCCGCAGGTGGAGGATCTGCACAAAAAGGCCAGGGAGATGCACCAGAGGCAGCCAGACTCCCTCCAGCGGCTGCAGGAAGAGATGTAGCAATCTGCAGATGGTGTGTAATGTAGCATGTGTGTGACACAACAGCAAGAGTGATGCACTGGCCCTGGCCAAATCACAACATTGGACTGCACATGTTGGCATATGTCCATGCATCGTGCACCAAACAGGATATTCCGTGCACATTTACCCATGTATGTGTTAGCATCCCTAGCGTGGGGGACTGGGGCACTGTCCAGTCCACATAGAGGTACACCCATATATGCAGGGGATGACTTGCTATCCCAGATGCATCATATGGTCCTGTCAGTCATCCCCCAGTCAGCACATATAGGTATGTGATGATGCACCATGTGAATGGCTGCTGTGGGCATGCTACAATTGTTCATTGCAGAGATGGGAAAGTCACAGCATACGTGTTGTGTGCTGCAGGGTCAACATCACACACATATGTGAATGCCACCATATCAAGCAGTTAGGAGGCACAGTTGTGCCATAAGGTGCATGGTACTGACACATCCTTGGCAGAATCACAGGATGGCACTAAGAGACCACAAGAGCCATCAGGGCCCAAAGTCCATCAGTAACATCCATATACACCCATTCACCCATCAGGCATGGCACACCTCTGCTGTATGTATGATCATAGGAGGTATAAGTCAGATGTGCCCTGTGCCACCCTGCCCACCCACAAATCAGACATTTTCCAGGTGCATACACCCCTTCAGATGGCTCCGGGGGGACTGAATTCTGCTGTTGTTACCCTAAACTATCTGAACATATGTATGCATGCACTCTCACCCCATGCCAAAGTTGCTGCTTGGCTGCTTACATTGCTGCTGGGATGTGTAGTAGCTGCCTGAAAATGGACCTTAGTAAGGCTACAAGATACACCCTTGAACCAATACCCTCTGCCACCCCAGGCCACCCATCCCTCCACATCCTGCCATGATGCCAACCTGGAAACATCACTGACCCACTCTTTCCAATGCAGCATACATCCAACTTTCACCCATGACCTGCCTGTCATGTCCCACTGACCCAATGAGCAGGCACACATACCACCACAAACACACCACTGGGGTACCTACATCACTCTGTTGCCCAGCCAGATCAATATATATTCCCACCCTTTGCTGATGTACAGTATCTTTGGTCCAGCAGTAACCCCAATGGTCTGCACAGATCCCTGATGTGGCAGTCTCCTCTGCTGTTCCCAGCATGCTGGTAGTGCACCTTGGCCAGGTCATCATACGCCTCCTATGGACCTCATCAGATGGATGTCAGCCCCAACCTTATGGTGTATGGACACATGCACACTGTGAGTCAAACACCCTCACCCCCAGAACATACTATGCATGCAGTGCTGGTGTGCTGCCACTGTCTGGCCTCCCCTTTGCACCAATCTGTGCAGGCACTACAGAGGACCCCAGGGCCCCTGAATTTTGGTTTGGCATCTAGGGGTGGTAGGCAATGTACCCACCGAGCCACATTGACACCAGTGGGAGGCCAAACCTCTCTGCAGTTGCCTACACAGGTTGGTAAACTCAACCCCTTGTCTGTCATGTCCACACTCCCTGGATGCATCACACCTGTGCAGCTGATATCCTATTTGATCCTGGGAGACTGCATGCCCTGCTGTGCACATCTCACCTGCTGCATGGTTGGTGGGCCATTAGCTATGTAAAAGGCTTGCAGCCCTTGCAGCAGGTGACAACTTCCCTGTCATCAGGGAACATGCGGCTGATATGGAACTCTCTGTTTATTTATTTATTTAACCTGTTTTTATACTGCCTTATCCTTCAATCAAAGCAGTTTTACATTATGTAATCAGTACAAACAGGTACTGGATGCATTCCCTTGTCCCCAAAGGGCTCACAATATATGTGTACCTGAGGCAATGGAGGGATAAGTGGCTTGCCCAAGGCCACAAGGAGTGTTCCCATTCACTGAACCTGTAGATGTTTCAGAAATCCTGGGAGACCAGCCAGATGGCAGCGGCACAGCCCTCCAGGCCACGGAGGTGGTGATAGCGGCAGTGGAAGCTGCAACAGAGGAGGAGGAGACATCTGCTTCCTGGGATGTGGGAGAGGGGGAGGAGGAGGAGGAAAAGGAGGAGGAAGAGGAGAAGGATGGGGAGGAGAAGGAATGGGAGGGTGAGATGGAGGAGGTGGAGGGGGGAAAGAAGGGAAGGGGATGGAGTGGTCTGAGGAGGAGGAGAAGGGGAGGGAAGAACCTCTGGAGGTGTGGGATGTTGAAGGGGAAGAGGAGTGTGTGGGACAGGAGGAGGAGGAGGCTGAGACAGAGGGGCAGCATCCCCACACCTCCAGGGATTCAACCTGCCAGGCATGGCCATACTTGGCCACACACCTGGGACCCATGATTGTAGAGGGCCCAAGGAATCCCTGCCAGCTGCCCCATGGTCTGCCTGCACAGGTGGGGACATTCCCCTTGGTGCCAACCAGTGCCACAGTCAGGGTGTGCACCAATGCCACAACCCAGACCCCATACACATGGGGCCTGGGGTCAGGGGACTGGGACTGCTCCCGGACTGTGGCACTGCTGGCCAGGCACAGGACCAGCATGCCCCAAACAGAGACCATGAGGCAGCTGGTGGATGACATGTGCATGATGGCTCATCAGCTGCGGAGACTGAGGGGTGGGGGACCAAGCCTCTGCAATACATGAGCCATCATGCTATGGAGGCCCACAGGAGTGGTAGTGCCCCCAGTGGGCTTGGGTGCAGCCCGGCCCTCTGCACACCTGGGTCCCAGGTGTTGCCATCACTTAATGACCAGGAGGGGTCTGTGGTGGGACCAGCCACTGACACCAATGTAGGCACTGTGTGCCATGCACTGTTTTTGTAACAGTTAGTTGTGTGTGAAAAATGTTTTGTGTGTGCCCTGTTGGCTAAAATGTTTTTTTTGCACATAACTATGGCCTGGTCATGTGTCCTTCTTTATCAACAATGTGCACATTGGTACACACATAGCACTGGTTCCCTGAGTTTGTGACAGGCACACATGGTATAGTGCAAACAGCAGACAGTAGGGATGGTATGTGTGGTGCTGTTTGCAACCTCCTGGGACCTCCCAGATTGTGCCACCTTGCCATGCACAGCAGGGGACATGTTGGTGGCCATGTCCTGCCCACTTGACCCACATGCCTGGGGACCAGGACATGTCCATGTGTACACAAATGGCATCATGGGTGAAATGGTAGTGGACCTGTGACAGAGTCACAGAACAACAGAACTGAGTGGTGCCAGGGTTAGCTGTGGTTCAATGAGCACATCCGCTGCTATGGTGAGGGGTGACCCAGCAGGTAAAAGTGTTCAGCACATAGCCTGCAACACCAGTCACCTATACAGTCCCAAGGGAAGGGGAGGGACATATTGCCAAACAGAGGAAGGGGGTGCATAGAGCATGGGCTATGGGGTGTGCTAGGAACAGGTGAGTGGATGTGCACATTGACACTGTGGGACACATGCCATTATGAGGAGAATGCCAGAGGGCATGGAGATGATGACTGTGTGGCCACACAACAGCAGTGGACTGAATGTTCATTTCATTTTGCATGGATGTATGGAGGGAGTATGTGACATATATGGGAGTGAGGTGGGGGTGTGATGTTGGACATCTGAGAGGAAACATACTCATGACATGTCCACCTAGGTGGGTGCATGCTCAGACCCATATCAGGTAGGAGTCTCTACTGGTTCCTTGCTGTGATATTGAAAAATACAGATAGACAGGTGTACATGTTTTTAATTGTGGGTGTGTCAACAGGCTACTGCTTTGTCTGGTGTCCATCACCCCTCTGGCCATGTTCACTGCCTTCATGGCTGCCCATGCCCATGCCATCCTGGCCTCTGACCTCCCCTTGCTGTTGGTGGCACTGGTGCTGGTGCCAGTGGCTGATCCCTGCCTGCCATACTGGCCTGGAAGTCCATCTGTCTATTTATCACTGCTGTAAGTGCCTGCAGGCCCTCTGCCATTGCTGACCAGGGGCACATGCAGCAGGTGCACCTCATGCATTCATTGCAGATCCTGGCAGATGCCCTGCAGCTTCTGGTGGATACCTGTGGAATGATGTTTGTGAATAGTGAGGCAATGTGCATACAGCTTCCATGCAAACACATGCAAATGGGAGCTCAGTGATGACAGAGACCTGGCATCCTGGCAACATATGCTGTTTGTATCTGTCAAGGGTGACAGGTCTGCTCATGGTGTGCATTCCATACCCCCCACATGTTGGCAACTGCACCCACCTGACAGGTCTTCATGGGTTGATGTGTGGTCCGCCAGCCTATGCATCATATCCTGCAGTAACTTGTGGGACAGCCTGGAAGATGTTCTGGGCACAGACATGGTTGTCACAAATGTGGGGGTCTATGTGCTGATCTCCTATCTCTGGCAGACTGACACAGCTTATCCACGAGCAATGCAGCATCTTTGATGGAAAACATCATTCCAAGACACCTGTCCACCTTTCATGTCCTTGACGATAACACCGTCAGCTTAGCATGCTGCGCCATTGCCATGTTTCACTGTGGGAATGTTTGCCCAGGTGTGATGGTATATGTACACATTGCCAAACACATGGTGCTGCCCATGATTGACAAAGGGTTATTGTTTCCATCATATCTGGGATAACACAACAGGCCTATAGCAGAAAGCCATGCTAGGTAGCTGTCACTGCTGGGAGGCAAACAGTACAATCAGAGAGATTAAAGTGTTTGGTAACTGATTCTAAGTGTGACTCAAAAATGTTTGGATGTTCTCCATGACTTCCCCAAGAATCTGACTGCAGCACTGCCTCTAACAGTAGTGTGCCATAAAGTAAATAGCATCATCTGGTAGGGAGACATCTTCTGCAAAGCACCACCAGTCCCAAAGCCAGATAATAAGGAAAACTAAAAGATAGAGGTTCATTAGTGGAAAAAGAAAAGCAACAGAATATTACACAAAGATGAGTACTAAGCTTATCACCCAAATCCTGCTCCCAATTTCTCCCAACGGTGGAGGTGTTTCTCTGTTAGTGGAGTGTCCAAAAGGGAAACACCTATATACCATGAGAAAAGCTAATTCTACAAAACAACAAACCTAATTAAGAGCACAAAACCTAAAACAAATTTCTAATATAAACAGTTAATTTAAATTCAGTCAGTCACAATGTCCTTTTCTTCAGAACTGTAATGTTGCTGTGATCCAAGTCCAGATGAGTCTCTGTGCCACAACAGAAAGGTGCTTTCTGCTCCAATTTATAGATGCAAGAAACTACCATCAGGGTCTTGTGGAAGAGCTTTTTTACACTGTGAAAGATGGATCCATCGAGGTTGTCCTTCCACTTTTCAGGCTGAATATCCCACTAGGAGCACACGGAAAGCACCCAAGAACTTGGGAGCCAAAGATGTCTTTGGGTGCAGGTTCTTGATCAGGACCCAATCACCTGCCTTCAACTCGGGATACGATGATTCTAGGGGCATATCCTGTCAAGGATTAACCTGTAATGGAGGAGAAACAGACAAAATTGAATGTAACTGGGGACAGTAGGTCAAAATATTGCTGCACAGAAGTTGGAGATCAGGGATTACGGTAAATTCATGAGGGGAAGTAGCTGTACGCCAGGTAACTATTTCATATGGTGTCAGGCCTCCCAGAGTGTGCTGAGGGGAATTGAGCACTACCATAAGGGCTTCTGTCCAATCTGTAACCCAATCCTGAGGCATAGTGCGCAAGTAACCTTTGAGGGTCCTATTCATCCGTTCCACTTGGCCAGAACTTTGCCGATGATAAGGAGTGTGAGGTTGTCTTTTAATGCTCAATACCCTCCCAGACACTTGCAAGGAAGGCTGGACCCTATTCAGAAGAATGAACAAAAGGTACATGCCAGACAGAAATAAACTGGGTAAGCAATAATTTGATAGCAACAGTGGCAGTTATGGAGGTAGTGGGATAAGCTTCCACCCATCTCAAGAAAAGCAAGTGATCACTAACAAGTACCACCTCTTCCCTTTGGCACAAGACAGATCTGTGTAATCAAGTTGTGAAATCAACAATGGTTTCAATGGGCAGTGAAGAATGACAGAAACCTTCATGAGGGAGCTCACTCTGCCAGCCCTTAAACAGTCCAAAGAGGTTGCATAGACTGCCTGTGCCACAGAAAGACAATCAAAGTGATACCACAGAACAGAAAAGGCATGATTCATAGCTGCAGTTGAGAGATGGAATTTATGATGTTGAAAAAGCGCAAGGAGAAATAATAAGTTGTCTGGACAGATGAGATGATCCTTGTTCCAGTAGCCCTAGGAATCACATGTAGCACCCTAAGAAGTTCACAGAGTCTGGGTTTCCAGGGGAGCATCCTGATAATGCCGTAGGAGAGATGAAAGGGAAAACAATGTCTTGTTAGATGGCTTTAAATACAGCAGTGCTGGGGACACGGATGCTCAGAGGGCAGTTTGTCAGGTTTCTTGATCTGCTATCTGGTTGCCCTTCACCAGAAACTCTTCAGCAGGAGAATGTCCTTTGCATTTCAAAACTGAAACTTGTGCAGGCAACAGCACAGCCTGAAGTAAACAATGAACATATTCAGCATGCTTAATCAGTTTATTAGCAGAAGTAAAAAATATCCTCTGAGCCCAGATGTTTCCAAAGTTCCATAGAATGCCCAAAGCATATGCACTTTCTGTATATATATTCATCACAAGGAATCTAAAAAAGTTTGAGTGCACGTGTAAGTGCAAACACCTCAGCTAATTGTGCACCAGCAAATGGCAAAGAAGCAGTTTCCAATAGTGTCAGCAGTGGTAACAGCATATCCTACATGGAGCATACCAGTTTCATCTCTATATGCAGAGCCAACTACAAATAAAGTCAGACAGGCAAAGGGACAGGAGAAAGATCAGGCTTGGCCCAAAAAGAAGTTGAAATAGTTTCATAACGATCATGTGTACCATCATCTTCAGCAAGGTCTGTCAGAGGATCCAAGAGGGTAGAAGGATTACAAATAGATGTGGTGTGCAGAGTAGCATGAGGCTGAGAGATAGTCAGTTCATGAGTTAACAGGCAGGAGGAGGATAAAGGCTGAGTCTTGATCATGTGAAGCAGCCTAGAAACAGAATGAGAAACATAGACCTCAAGAAGGTGCTGTAAAATCAGAAAATCAGTCATTTCAATTGCTTAAGCAATTGCCACTAGACTGTGGAGACAAAGTGGCAAGCCAAGAAGTGATCTGGGGAACTACAGATTGGTGAACCTGACATCAGTACTGGGCAAAATGGTAAAAAGCATTATAAATAATAAAATTACCGAACATGTAAATAGTCATAATTTAATGGGAGAAATCCAACATAGATTTAGCCAAGGAAAATATTGTCTTACTAATCTGTTATATTTTTTTGAAGGTGTGAATAAACGGGTGAGCCAGTGATGTGGAGGCCTATTCCATTCAGGCCGTCCAGCCCATGTATGTCCGGGCAGAATTGGGCCGTACAACGCTAGACCTGATTCTGATCCCGCGGGATCAGAATCAGATGAAGCACATGGATGTGGAGACTGGGACCCGATTCTAACAAGTCACACACCCAGGCCCGACCTGACTAGCTCATTCAGGCTCCTGAATGGAGCCGCAATGCTATGGCATCCCATCACCATGGCACTGTGGCTCCATTCAGGAGCTGCAAATGCCGGCTGCCACAAAAATCTTCCTTTCTCCACAGCTGGACCTTCGATCTGGCCTCCCATGGCCAGGGTCCGGCTGCAAGGTGTGGGGATGCTGCCCCTCAGTCTCAGCCTCCTCCTCCTGTCCCACACACTCCTCTTCCCCTTCAACTACGCAGTCTGTTAAATTCAAAATCCTGAAACTTTTCTTTAAGCATAAGGATGAGGTGTTTTGTGGCCAGAAACTCAATATATATACAGTCAAACCTCGGTTTTCATTTGCCCCGGTTTTCATACGCTTCGGTTTTCAACGTCTTTTCTGACTGAGATTTTGTCCCGGTTTTCATGCATTGCTTCGGTTTTCAACGTCTTTTGACTGAGATTTTGTCCCGGTAGCAGGGAAGAAAAGCTGTCAACGTAAGCAGGAGATGTTGCATGAATGTGGGAGGCAGTTCTTTCTCTTGCAGGGTACGTCTGAAGCTATATCATTAAGATTTTCTGCCATTCTGAAGCACTTAGCAGATAATGTAAAGGTATTTTAATGGACTGAATTCAATGTGATTCCGAAGAGAGCTGGGCACAGCAGCTTGTCAGGGGTGGCTAAGGCCAGATGTTAACATACTGTACTGTACAGTACTGTACTTAGCTTGCTTTCAGTGATGTTAAATGTTCATTTATCCATTTCATTAGTCATTTATATTTATTTCTCATTGTTTTCTGTATGTAAAAATATAGTTATTCTCTATAAAATGTATTTTTTGTGAATATTTTTGGGTGTCTGGAACGGATTAATTGGATTTACATTATTTCTTATGGGAAATATTGCTTCAGTTTTCATACGTTTCGGTTTTAGTCAGACTTTTTCGAACGGATTAATCATGAAAACCGAGGTTTGACTGTATAGATGTTACTCGCTCAGTGCAGGCTTGAAGGAAACAGTTCCTGGGGCTGGAACCAAGGGTATTAGTGTTCGGAGCCACTTATTACCTTAGGTTTCCCTGCAAATGTATCATCATTTTGCAGGGTCAAAACTATGTATTTATGGATGTTTCTCATTTGCAAAAATTTCTATCAGATAGGCAGAAGTAGGGATTATGGTGGAGGTTTTGTAAATGCTCCTTGATTTGGCATTTGCAATGCTTATTTGCTTTTGTTAGGGTAGTGAGTTTTGTTTAGACTGGGTGCTTCTCCCTAGACATGGGCTTTACAATTTCCTTCTCCTGTTATTATGTGCTGTATTGTATTCTATTTACTGATGGTTTTCATTGATTTAGTGGAATGTAAATTTCAAAATTTCAAGTAAAAATAAGTCATGGGATAGGAGGCAGTGTACTATTGTGGATCAGGAACTGGTTAAAAGATAGAAAGCAGAGAGTAAGGCTAAATGGCCAATTTTCTCCATGGAGAAAGGTAAATAGTAGAATACCCCACGGATGTGTGTTGAGCCTACTGTTTTTTAACATCTTCATAAATGACCTGTAAATTGAAATAACTAGTGAGGTGATCAAATTTGCAGATGAGACAAAATTATTCAAAGTTGTTAAAATCCAAGAGGATTGTGAAAAATTGCAAGAGGACCTTGATAAATTGGAAGACTGGACGTCCAAATGGCAGATGAAATTTAATGTGGACAAGTGCAAAGTTATGCACCTAGGAAAGAAGAACCCAAACTACGGTTACACAATGTAAGGTTCCATATTAGGAACCACCACCCAGGAAAAGAATTTAGGTGTTATCATGGATAATACATTGAAAACCTCCACCCAGTGTGCAGCGGCTGCCAAGAAAGCAAATAGAATGCTAAGAATCATAAGGAAAGGAATGGAGAATAAAACCAAGGACATTATAAAGTATCAGTATCATTTCATGGTGCGACTGCACCTTGAATATTGTGTGCAATTCTGGTTGCCATATCATAAAAAGGATATAGCAGAATTATAAAAAGTACAGTACAGAGAAGAGTCACCAAAATGGTAAAGGGGATGGAAGGATACTCCTATGAGGAGAGGCTTAAAAGGTTAGGGCTCTTCAACTTGGAAAAGAGACAGCCTAGGGGAGATATGATAGAGGTCTATAAATTAATGAATGTAGTAGAGTGGATAACATAGTAATGTGGAGGCACATTCCAACATGTGTGTCCAGGCTCCTGAGCCCGATTGGAATTGGGATGCACAGAGATAGACTAGATTCCGATCCTGCGGGGACTAAATGTGCCCTGTGGGATCAGAATCGGGTCTAGGGTCTGTATATGCATGCCGGGACCCGATTCCAATCAGACTACACATACAGTGCCATGCCCAGCTAACCCAGTCAGGCTCCTGAATGGAACCGCAGTGCCATGACATCCCGTTTGCATGGCACCGTGGTTCCATTCAGGAGCCATAATCCCCAGCCGCCGACCACTCTTTCCTTAACTCGCAGCCTGACCCCCGATCTGGCCTTCCATGGCCAGGGTCGGGCTGCGGAGTACCCCCTTCACCCCCTCACCTTCCTTGCGCTGCCCGGGCTTGCCGTACCCCGTCCAGTCTTCCAACCTTGGATGTACAGGGCCAACTTCAGAATCGGCCCTATATGTCAGGGGTCGCAGACTGCCCACTGCCTGCCCTAACTCCGTCTCCACAACACCCTCTCCCGCTCTGTCTAAGCCTCCCCATACAAACTCCTTGTTCATAGAAGGAGGCTTTTGACAGGTCCAGAAGGGGGGCTAATAGCAGGGATGGACATCCCAGTGGGATGTCTATCCCTGCTATTCATGAGACAAAATAGACCCCATAGTAAATGACGACAGATAAAGACCAGTATGGTCCATCTAGTCTGCCCAGCAAAGTGGAAAGAGTAGGTGCACCTGCCTCTCCGTGCAGGTCACCTCTCCCCATTCCTTTGTTTAGGGGTGTACCCACCGCTCCATGCAAGTCACCCGTATTTGTTGAGATATAAGAGATAGTTAAGTTTATTTTGATTTTATCCTGTCACTATAAAGGAATCCACTGTGTCTGTCCCATGCCATTTTGATTTCTGCCACTGTATTTACCCCCACTACCTCCATCAGGAGGGCATTCCAAGCATCCACCACCCTTTCAGTGAAAAAGTATTTCCTGATGTTGCCTTTCAGTTTACCCCCTTGCAGCTTCATTTTATGCCCTCTAGTTTGACAGCTTCTCCATCTTTGAAAAAGAGTTGTTTATTCATTCTCTTTAAGAATTTAAAGGTCTGTATCATTTCTCCCCTGTTCCTCCTCTCCTCTAGTGTATACATATTTAGGTCTTTGAATCTCTTCTCATACGTCTTCTGGTGCAGGCTCCAAATCATTTTGGTCACCTTCCTCTAAACCGTTTCAAGTCTTTTTATATCCTTTGCGAGATATGGTCTCCAAAATTGAACACAATATTCCAAGCGAGGCCTCACCAGTGACTTGTACAGTGGCATTAATACCTCCTGCTTTCTGCTGGAAATTCCTCTCTGTATACAACCCAGCATTCTTCTGGCTTTGGCCACTGCATTGTCACATTGTTTTGCCACCTTGAGATCCTCAGAAACAATCACTCTGAGGTCCCTGTCCTGGTCCGTGCACAGATCGGTTGTTTACTCCATCAAAATGTAGAAAGACTAGGGGACACCAAGCTACAATGTAACCCATTTAAGACTAATAAAATAAAATATTTTTACACTCAACGTGTAATCAATCTCTGGAATTCATTACTGGAGGATATAGTAAAAGCTGTTAGTGTATCTGGGTTTAAAACAGGTTTGGACAAGTTCTGGGAGTAAAAGTCATTAAACCATTATTAAAGAGGACCCGGAAAATCCACTGCTTACCCTGGGACAAGTATTGTGGAACCTTTGTACCTTTTTGGGAACATTCCAGGTACTTGTGACCTGAATTGGCCACTGTTAGAAACAGGATGGACTTTGGTCTGATCTAGTATGGCATTTCTTATGTTCTAAGTGACAGGATCAAATCGGTGAGAAAAATACCCCATTGGCATGAGACTCATTGGGAAAGTATAAAAGTATACAGGTAGCAGAATAGGCAGAAGTACCGTAGCCACACATAGTCTGAATGGCTGTGAGTAGTCAGAAAATGCCAAACAGGGAATATTAAGAAGTATTGATTTTAATAATGAGGCCTACAGGGCCATCCTTGCCAAGAAGGGCATAAAGTAGAGCAGTGAGGTCTGAAAAGTTAACTAAGTTAACAAAAGATTGAGGCCCAAGAAATGTCTAGCTGGAGTGACAGATTGGCCAGATGGAGTCAAACTAACACCAAGAAAGGTAACATATTGAGAGGAAAATTGTCATTTTAAAGGCTGAATTTCATTCCAAAACTAGCAATATGTGTTAACAAGAACAGAGAGCCTGAAAAGCAAGCTTCATAATTAGGTGGACACAAAAACAAGTCATCTACATACTGATCCAGAGATGAATGATCAAGTCTGACATCTTGTAGAGCAGAATTCAAAGCCTGTGAAAAATAAGCAGGACTATCAGTATATCCCTGGGACAGGGTGGCCCACGTACAGTATACTGGGCATTCTCAAATTGGAAAGCAAACCATTACTGACTCTCCTTACTGATGGGGACTGAGAAGAAGGCAGAGCTTAAATCCATGACTGTGAACCAAGCGGCCCCCAGGGATATCTGTGTCCAAGGGAAAAATAGGCAAAATAACATTATTAACCGCTCACAGGTCTTTCATAAATCTGTAAGTCTTACCATCTGCCTTCAGTACTGGAAGAATTGGAGTATTGCCAAGTGAAGTTGTAGGATAGATGATACCTTGTTTCAAAGATCTTCAATTACAGGATGTATTCCATTGATGGCAGCTGCTGGTAGAGGATATTGCTTGAGTCGAGGAAACCATAATCTGGTTTTCAAAGCAATCTTTACAGTCAGGATAGAAATTGTTCTAGCATTAGAACCTGGTGTCACCCATAGGGTTGAAGGAAGTTGAAAGAGAGCAGGATGAATGGTGCTGGCATCTGCAGGAGGAGCATTTCAGAGAGAGAATACAATTGAAAAAGCAATTACCCATCTAACCAGGACAGAGTGGCTTGGTGTGAGGCCACAAAGTCCCAACCCAAAAGATTTATTGATAAAAGTTTCTCCCAAATGAAAAGTAGTGGGTTACACAGCTTGTCCAATCTGCAAAGGTAAAGATTCAAGTTTTCAGTGTGGAATTAGCTTGTCTTCAGTGTTCTCACAGTATACCACCGGTGCATGAGCTAGCTGGGCTTGATAAATAGCAAGCAGATCTTGCAAATGGAGAACAGAAGTAGTAGCTCAGGTATCAGCTAGAAATGTAAGATTAGATTCTCCTACATAGCCTCTAACTCTCCCTGAGGGTTAGACTTAGATAAAAAAATAGTCATTCGTCCCATGTATGAACTGCATAGTCCTCTGGGTTGGAGTAACATTGATAAACTGGGGTAAAAGCCGCCTTCTGTGGTAATCCAGGGGTAGAGAAATGCTGGATGGCAGGGTCAAGATTTTGGTGACAGTTTTGCTGCAAATGTCCAAGCTGTCCACAGGTATAACAAGTACGTGTCCCTCCTGTCTGCCCATGTCCTCACTGGGAGTTCATATAACCCCTTCTTCCTCATCCTCTGCCTCTACTGCTCCCCATGGGTGGATGCATGGTTGCAATTTGTAAATTAAGCAATCTAGTCTTTTTCTCGTTTAACTTGGTTTTCTCTTCCTGCTGCTCCTTATCATATTTTCGCTCACTGTATTGGGCAGCCTCCAAAATTGCTTCTGCTGTTTTAACTGGCAAAATTATCATTGAGTTTTCCAGAATATATTTTATTCATGGAAGCAGACAATTAACAAAAATATTGGTGAATCCTGAAGCCATTGCTTCTTCCTCCCCAGAATGATCTCTAAAGGCTAATATACACTTAGGGGCTTGTTTACAAAGCTGCGGTAGCGGTTCATAGAAACATAGAAACATGATGACAGAAAAAGACCACAAGGCCCATCTAGTCTGTCCTTCCATAACAACAACTACAACAGTCCACTTTCTACCTTTAGAGATCCTCTGTGTTGGTCCCATGCTTTTTTGAATTCAGTTACTGTCCTCATCTCTACCACCTCCACTGGGAGACTATTCCACGGATCCACTACTCTTTCCGTAAAGAAATATTTCCGCATATCACTCCTGAATCTATCTCCCTTCACCCTCATCCCATGTCCCCTCGTAGCAGAACTTGCTTTCAATTGAAAGAGGCTCTCTCCCTGAACATTTATGCCACGGAGGTATTTAAACATCTCAATCATATCACCTCTATCCCGCCTTTCCTCTAAGGTGTACATATTAAGATCCTTAAGTCTGTCCTCATATGCTTTATAATGAAGCCCATTAATCATTTTAGTAGCAACCCTCTGCACCGACTCCATCCTGTTCACATCCTTTTGAAGGTGCGGTCTCCAGAATTGCACACCATACTCCAAATGAGGTCGCACCAAAGACTTATACAGAGGTATTATCACCTCCTTTTTTCTGCTAGCCATTCCTCTCCGTATGCACCCAAGCATCCTTCTAGCTTTTGCCGTCGCCTTTTCTACCTGTTTAGCTACTTTAAGATCATCAGACACAACCACGCCTAGGTCCCGCTCTTCTTTAGTGGACAAAAGTACTTCACCTCCTATACTGTATTGCTCCCTTGGATTGCTGCAGCCCAAATGCATGACCTTACATTTTTTAACATTAAATCCCAGCTGCCAAATTCTAGACCATTCTTCAAGCTTAGCTAGATCCCTCCTCATGTTATCTACACCTTCCTGGTGTCTACTCTATTACAGATTTTGGTATCATCCGCAAAGAGGCAAACCTTACCCGACAGCCCTTCCGCTATATCACTAACAAAGATGTTAAAAAGAATCGGACCAAGGACAGATCCCTGGGGCACACCACTGGTAACATCCTTCTCCTCAGAGTGAGCTCCATTTACTTGTACTCTTTGTCGCCTCCCACCCAACCAATTTCTAACCCAAGCAGTAACTTTAGGGTGCTCAGTTTGTTTATAAGTCGCCTGTGAGGAACAGTGTCAAAGGCTTTACTGAAATCTAAATACACCACATCTAGAGCTCTCCCTCGGTCCAACTCCCTGGTCACCCAGTCAAAGAAATCGATCAGATTTGTCTGACAAGACCTGCCTCTGGTGAATCCATGCTGCCTCGGATCCTGTAATCCGCCGGACTCCAGAAACCTCACTATTTTCTCTTTCAGCAGCGTTTCCAATAATTTACTCACCACTGAAGTTAAACTAACCAGCCTGTAGTTTTCAACCACATCCTTACTTCCGCTTTTGTGTAAAGGCACCACATGAGCCTCTCTCCAGTCCTTTGGCACCACTCCCGACTCCAACGAGGCATTGAAAAGGTCAGTCAGTAGAGGTGCTAGAACGTCCCCAAGTTCCCTCAGTATTCTAGGGTGTATCCCATCCGGTCCCATCGCTTTGTCTACTTTAAGTTGAGCTAGTTTCTCACGAACACAGTCTTCTGAAAATTGTTCAAGATGTCCCTCGCTTCTGTTCTTATTTGTGGGTGTTTTCTGAGGTCCTGCTCCTGGTTCTTCATCTGTGAACACAGAACAAAAATATTTGTTAAGCAATTCCGCTTTATCCTTATCAGCTTCTACATATTCCCCCCCTGCACCCTTGAGTCTGACAATAACACTTTTGCCCTTCCTCTTCTCACTAATATATCTGAAAAATGTCTTATCCCCCCATTTTATTGCATTGGCTATTTCCTCCTCCTTTTGAATCTTTGCCTTCTTGACTACTTTGCTAGCTTCTCTAAGTTTTTCCAAATACAGATGCCTGTCTTCCTCTCTCTGTGATCTCTTGTATTTCATGAAGGCCTCCCTCTTTTTCTTCACTTTTTCAGCTACTTCCTTCGAAAACCATAGCGGTCTCCTGTTCCTTTTGCCTTTATTTATCATTTTAACAAAAAGGTTGGTTGCCTTTAAAATACCCCCTTTCAGTTTTGCCCACTGTTTTTCTACATCCCCCAGCTGTTCCCATCCCACTAACGACTCCCTGAGGTATTGGCCCATCTTCGCAAAGTTAGTCTTCCTAAAGTCTAAGATCTTCACCTTGGAATGGATTCTAACAGCCCTAGTCCTAATACTGAACCACACCATCTGGTGGTCACTGGATGCAAAATGATCTCCCACTACAACATCAGAAATACTCTCACCATTGGTAAGCACCAAGTCCAGTATGGCCCCTTCACGTGTGGGGTCTGTTACCAATTGCCTGAATAGTTCTCCCTGTAGAGAATCCAGGATCTCCTTACTTCTAGATGATACTGCAGCAGGAATGTGCCAATCAACATCTGGCATATTGAAATCTCCTAGCAGTAGCACTTCCCCTTTCCTAGCAATGCTGCGTATGTCTTCAATTAACTCTCTGTCCACCTCTTCCTCTTGTGAGGGAGGTCTGTATATCACACCAATGCAAATAGCTTTCTCTTTCCCTCTTTCTAGTTTAACCCACAATGCCTCCTCTCTCCCTTTTAAGCTCTGTAATTCCAAAGCTTTAATAGTAGTTTTTACATATAGTGCCACTCCTCCTCCCCTTCTTCCTACCCTGTCCTTTCTGAATAAAGTATAGCCAGGTATAGTTACATCCCAGTCATGGTTTTCTGTGAACCATGTTTCTGTAACTGCCACTAAATCCAAGTCAGCCACTCCCACCAAAGCTTCAACTTCAGGGATCTTATTTCCCATGCTACGAGCATTAATACACACTGCTTTCCATGTGTTATCCCTGTTACCCATTTCCATAAAGGTATTTAATGTATCACCTACCTGGGGGCTTTCACTTACCTGGGGGCTTTCTTCACCCATCCCCAACGAATCTAGTTTAAAGCCCTCTTCAGTAGATTAGCCAGTCTACTACCAAAGATGTGTTGACCTTTCTTGGACAGATGGATGCCATCTCTGCTCTGCAACCCTTGGAACAGCATCCCATGGTCTAGGAAACCAAAACGCTCTCGAAGACACCATCCACGCAGCCATGCATTCATCTCCAGGATGCGAGCTTCTCTGCCTTGGCCTTTACCTTCAACAGGGAGGATTGAAGAGAACACCACCTGTGCATCTACCTGCTTCACCCTCTGTCCCAGAGCCATGAAGTCACTTTTGATACGTTCCGAGGTATACCTGGCAGTATCATTTGTTCCAACATGGATTAGCAACATGGATTAGCAACATGGATTAGCAATTTTTAGAATCCATTAAAGTAGTTTGTAAATATGTGAAGGATTGGTCAAGACCGACATCCCTAAGGCAAAACAAGGGTAAAAAAGTTGCAGACTTCCACACTAAGGGGCTTGTTTACAAAGCCGCGGTAGCGGTTCGCGATCGTTATCGGAGCCGCGACCCCATTGATTTCAATGGGGCCGCGGCTCCGATAACAACCGCGAACCGCTACCGCGGCTTTGTAAACAAGCCCCTTAGTGTGGAAGTCTGCAACTTTTTTACCCTTGTTTTGCCTTAGGGATGTCGGTCTTGACCAATCCTTCACATATTTACAAACTACTTTAATGGATTCTAAAAATTTTCTCTAGCCAAATTAAAGTTATCCCTCTGGCTAGCATTTTGAAATGTTTCAGGGTCCGTAAGAGCTACTGCTAGTTATCGCCCTGGACTGGGTGAGTGACGTGATAGTAATCAGATGGGTTAATGAACAGAGCCTTAAACAATTTGTCCAAATTTAGCGAAGTAGGATTATAACTATTAATTATTTGAGACCATAATGAAACAAATCTGCTGGGGTTCTCCCGGTAATTTGGGAAGGTTTTTGCTGGATCAAATACTTTCTTAGGGCTACAGTTAGCAGGGAAAGTCCTTGGAGCTGTTGGGCCAACAGGGTACAAATGGAAAGGATAAGTAGGCATAACCTCAGTCATCCCAGTCACTGCCTTGAGCTTAACTGGGCTAGAATGTAACCTACTCTGCTGTTCCATAGCCTTTTGGATAGATGTTAAAGAATTGAACAGCCTGTCATCCTCCTCTTTATAATTTAAGTAATGCTTCTCCAAAAGTTCCTCAACACTGTCAATAAGTGCATCGTCAACTTTCAACTCTTGCTATGGTAATGCTATAATTTAGGGCCATCTGTAATGTCTCTTTTACATCTGCATTGCTCTCTATTTACTGCTCTAGATGCATGTACAATTGTTGGAGCTGGGAAGTATTAAAGTGCTCCAAATTAAGTTCATCTCCTCCTAGCTTCTTTTTTATTCTAATTATTTCCTTTCATATATGTGGTGCGCGAGTTGCCCATACCCGCTCACCCTGTTCTCTTGTAGTTTCTAGGGGAAAAGGCAGAGAAGAAGGAGGAAATGGAAACAAACTGGCTGAAACTGCCAGTGCTGCTACATCTGCCTTGTATGCAGGATGAGCAGTAGCCAGACATGCATCCTTGTTCTCCTTGTCCTCCAACTTTTTGCATAAATCATTGTACACTTTTTCTTCTATACAAACAACTTATGCCTAAAATACTGAACCTCACCCCTTTGTTTCTTTTGAACTTTTTCATGTGCCATTGTTTATCACCATGTAAGGACGCCCTACTCATGAATAGTGTGTGGTCTCCCTAAATCATTGACCGTCATTTCAAATATTGAAGCTTATCCTCTGAAAAAGTTCCTCCTAAGGGAAAATGTAATGCTTCATTACCACTGGTCATTGAATGCCATCATGCTACAGGGTCTAAAACAATATCACCATGTTTAAACACAGAGGATCTCTAAAGGTAAAAAGGGGACTGTTGTAGTTGTTATGGAAGGACAGACTAGATAGGCCAGTCTTTTTCTGTCGTCATATTTCTATGTTTAACATGCATACAATAAGATGAGCTGCCTTTCTTAAATGCTATAGCCAATGCCTTCTCTTGCCATTCATACAACTTAGTTTGAGTCTCTCAGTGACTAAACAAGTTACCCATCATATTTACAGTTCTCCATATGACTTGCCTTGGAGCCAGAGAAAAGAATCCGAGTCACAGCAGAACTGCATGTTCTAAGTGCTAACTGGGGGACAACAACCACTGGAACCCTTCCTCAGCTCTTGGCTCCTATCTCTGGACCCAGAAGCAAGTGAGAAGAAATGAAAACACAGCACACACAGAATTATATCTTAACAATAACAAAGTTCTGCTAAAGCTTTACAGATTCACAAACACAATACAGATTCACAAACTCAAGTGGTCACTTGTAACACCCTCCCTCTACTGCATGGAGTGCTTTCTTTTATTAGCAAAAACTGCCACATTGTACAATTTTACCTTATCTGCTTATGTCAAGCTTTGTGTTATATTTCGCTAATTTATATCTGTAATTTACCTCTATATGTTTCAGGTTCAAGCCTTGGCATTACAGGTCAAGCTGTGCACAAACATATTGATCACTTCTAATCATGACAAGTATTCTGCAAACACAAACTTTCTATCTAGCTCTCATAAACATAAGCTTTCCTGTCTAGTTGTGTCTGCAAAATACAACCTTGACTGTCTCACACATATCCTCACATATCCACTGTCAGGCTGTCAGTAAATTCCAAGCTGTTCTCACTCTTTATGCTTCTGAGCATTTCTCCAGGGGACCCTAGTACCCCATTCAGCCCCTCTCTACACTATGCATTACACTATGCTATCACCAATGCCCCAAATCAAACCCGGCACCTCTACTCCACACTCCGGTCCCTCACTTCCCTTCATCCTAACCCCACCTCCATGCCTGCTCCTTCCGCTCCACCCCCCTCTATGCTAGCTTCTACCTTCAGTTCCAAAGTCAGCTCTTTAAGAGCATCCTTGCCATTCTGCCCCCCCACCCATCTCCTCCCCCCCCCCCTACAGCTTCCCCCCCCCTTTATCCTTACATTCTCATACTTGGTCTACTTTTGCCCTAACCTCCTCAGCCGAACTTCATAAACTCATCTCTACTTCTAATAAGACTTTCTGCTCCCTTGACCCCATCCCATCATCATGGCTCCTTACACCCTCTCTCTCGTCTCTTCCCCCTATTATTTCCATCTTAAACAACAGTCTATCTTCGGGTGTCTTCCCCACTCCTTGGAAGCACGCCCTAATCCGCCCAATTCTCAAAAAATCTTCCCTTGACCCTCTCGATCCATTAAACAATCGGCCCGTCTCACACCTTCCATTTCTCTCTAAGCTTCTGGAAAAGATTGTATTCGCACAACTCTCGTACCATCTAGACTCCACCAACTATCTTCACCCCCGCCAATCAGGTTTCCGGCCAGGTCACAGCGTCGAAACTATTCTTCTTGCCTTCACAAATTCTTTGCATGTAGCTCACGATCGGGGTGATATCTCGGTTGCGGTAGCACTTGATTTTTCGGCGACTTTCGATCTGGTCGATCACTCTCTTCTTTTAGCTCGTCTCCGTGAAGCTGGTGTTCACCGCACTGTCTTTAAATGGTTTCACTCTTTTCTTCACGCTCGGTCTGCCTCTGTACTAGCCACGTCACCCTCTCTTCTACCTTCCGCCCCCTTCCCTTTACCATGTGGGGTTCCCCAGGGTTCTGTCCTGGCCCCCCTTCTCTTTAATCTTTTCCTGGTACCCCTCACACTTGTCATTCAACAATTTGGGATCTCTGCTTTTTACTACGCCGATGACATCCTTCTTCTTCATCACACTTCCCCACTTTCTCCTGATCTGACCCCTCTTAACAACTGCCTCACTGCTGTCACTCACTGGTTAACCCAAAACTGCCTTCACCTTAATCTGGCCAAAACCACTGCTATCTGGTTCCCCTATGGTCACCCCCCCCCCCCTTCCTTAGCTCCATCCCTTTCCATATCCTTAGTCACTACCTTTCGCTATCTTGGTGTTCTCTTTGATTCAGATCTTTCCTTTCACGCCCATATCTCACACATTACTAAAACTTCCTTTTATTTTCTGCGTCAAATCAGTGCTATCCGCCCTTTTCTTTCGTCTTCTGCCTTATCTACCCTACTCTCTCTCTTGTTATGTCCAGGGTTGATTTTGCTAATTCTATTCTTATTGGTTTGGCCTCCTCTCATTTACACCATCTTCAAAGAATCCAACATACCGCAGCCCGCCTTCTCTCTCACTCATCTCATTCTCACCATATAACCCCTCTTCTTATCCACTTACACTGGTTACCTGTTCCCTTCCGCTCCCAATATAAACTACTTACTTTGGTTCACAAGGCCCTCCACACTAACTCCCCACAATATCTAGCTGACTTAATCCACTTCCACACTCCCAGATATACCCCCCGCTCATTCCACCTAAACTGACTCATCCTTCCCCCCCTTCTGCCGCTCACTTGCAATCCACCCGCTCTTCAGCTTTTTTCTTTATAGGTCCCGCACTATGGAATTCCCTCCCCTCTGCTATCCGATTAGAACCCTCCCACTCAGCATTTAAACAGCAGCTAAAAACCCACCTCTTTTCCCTAGCCTTTAACCTCCCCACTTCTCCCCCCTCTCTATAGCTCTACTCCTCTCCTCCCACCCTCTCTTGCCCTTTCCGTCTTTCCCTTTTACAAAATGTAACTTCCTTTTCTTTTATTGGCTTTGTGCCTTATTTTTTTAATGGTTTTTATGTATTGTAAACCGCTCTGATTTTATTGTGAAGGGCGGTCAATCAAATTTTATTAAACATAAACATAAACATTAGACCATTCTTCCAGTTTTTGTAGATCTTTCCTCATGTTGTTCATGTAATTTTATTTCTTTTATGTGTTCTCTCTTTTTATTTCTTTTGTCTGTTCTGATTTAATAATGGAGTTCTTTCAGAAAGGCAGTATATTAACTACCCAATAAACATAAACGTGTTGTCTACTCCTTCAGAGAAGTCCACTCTTGCAAATTTGCATGTCATCTGCAAAAAGATAGACTTTTCTCTTCAATCCTTCAGCAATGTCACTCACAAATATATTGAATAGTCAACCAATTTCTGATCCTTTTCACCACTTTGGGACCCACCCCCAGAATGCTCAGTTTATTTATAAGCCTCCTATGAGGAACAGTATCAAAGGCTTTGCCGAAATCTAGGTAGATCACATTCATAGCATGCCCTTGATCTATTTCTCTAGTCACCCAATCAAAAAACTCAAACTAATTTTCTTTGGCATAATCATCCTTAAACCATGTTACCTTGGATAATGCAACCATTGGTTTCTAGGAAGTCCACTATTCTTTCATTTAGTAGCACCTCCATTAATTTCTCCAGCTTACCGGCCTATAGTTTGTCACCTCTTCCCTATAACTACTTTTGTGAAGAGCTACCACATCAGCCCTTCTCCAATTCTGTGGAACCTCTCTCGTCTTCAAGGATCTATTAAACACATCCTTTAAAGGCCTTGTTACAACCTCACTGACCTCTTTCAGTATCCTGTGATGTATATCATCCGGTCCCATAGCTTTGTTCCCTTTCAGTTTTGCAATCTGTTCAAAAACATCATCTTCTGCGAATGGTGTGGTATCTACTCCATTCCCATTTGTATATTTGTCAATCATATGTGATCCTTCTCCAAGATTTTCTTTAGTGAATACAGAACAGAAGTATTTGTTTAGCATTTTCACTTTTTCAATGTCACTTTCCATGAATCTGTCCTTGGTACTTTTCAGCCTTGCAATTCCACCTCTGGTCTTCCACTTCTCCCGAATATACCTGAAAAAGATTTAGTCTTCATGCTTCACATCTTTGGCCATCTTTTCTTATGCCTTTGCTTTTGCTATCCTTAACTCTCTCTTTTTCTCTTTTAGCTTTGTCCTGTATTCTTTTCTGTGTTCCTCTTTTTGTGGTCTTCTGAATTTTGTTAAAGCTGTATTTTTTGGCTTTATTTGTGCAACCACTTCTTTGGAAAACCATATAGGTTTCCTTTTTCCTTTTGTTTTTATTCACTTTCCTTGCATATATATCCGTTGTCCCTTTAACCGCCTCTTTCAGTTTAGCCCACTTCAATTCCACTTCCCTTATATCCTCCCACTCTGCCAACTGTTCCTTCAGGTACTCTCCTATTTTACTGAAGTTAGCGTTTTTGAAATCTAGGACTTTGATTTAGTTTTGATTGGACTCTGCCTTTACTTTTACCTGAGACAATACTGTGTGATGATCACTGCTGCTCACAATAGTACCCACCTGGACATTCAACATGCTATCTCCATTGGTGAGTACTAGATTTATTTTATTTATTTTATTTAACACTCATTTTTATACCGCATCTTCCATAGATCAGTTGCGGTGTACAAACAACAACATTTAACAAAGCTAAGTTTGTTTTACATAGAACATCTTAATTTTACATAGAACATCTTAACATATCAAAAGTAAACAAGGTGAGTTTTTGAACTGGGACCGTGTAAAAACAGTTAACTAACAAAGTGGAGTATCTATATACGTAAGACAGTACATAACTGATACAACTATATACATGCGTAGGTATTAGGGCATAAGAGATAGGATCGTCAATTCGTTAGAGCTGAGTGTTGTCCGTTTAGGTGGGAGGTTTGTGCTTTAAGTGGTCATTTACCTGATTATCCTTTGTCTATGTTGAATGCAAGGTTTTCCATGGTGTTGTAGTGTTTAGTGAATAGATAAGTTTTTAATTTTTTGCGGAATTCCAAGATCTCTGTTAGTGAACGTAGATCCTCTGGTAGGGAATTCCAGATAGTTGGGGCTATGTGTGAGAAAGCTCTGTTGTTGGTCAATTTATGTGCTTTTATGAAGTCCTTCGGGGTCTTTAGTTTATTTAACTGTTCTTTTCTATTAGTAGGCTTAGGTGTTTCTTTGCATATTAGATTACATAGAGTAATCGGCGCCATGTCGTTTAATGCTTTAAATGAGGTTATTATTGTTTTGTATATTATCCTGCTTTGTATTGGTAACCAGTGAAGTGATGCAAGTATAGGTGTTATGTGTTGGAGAGAGTTTATTTTTAGTATAATTCTTGCTGTTGCATTTTGGGCTAATTGAATTCTTTTAATGTTCTGTTTTGAAATGCCTATAAGTATTAGGTTGGCGAAATCAAAGTGAGGGGTTATGATAGCTTGTGTTATATTAATGAAATCTTGTACAAATACAAGCGGACGTAGCTGTTTGAGAATTTTAAGCTTGAAATAGATTTTCTTTAAAGTGTTTCTAATATGGGTTTCCATTGTAAGGTGTGTATCTAGGATAACACCTAGATATCTTATTTCGTTTTTTATTTTAATTTCTTGCTCTTGTAGTGTTATATGGGTAGGGTGGATAAATGATTGATTTTTTGTTACGATTAGGACTTCAGTTTTGGCATGGTTTATGTAAAGGTTTTGAGTTTTTAGCCAAATTGTGATTTCATTATAGCAGTCTGAGAGGAGTTGTAATGGTATGTTAGGGATTGTAAATGGAATGTACATCATAATATCGTCTGCATAGAGGTGATAATGTACTCCAAATTTTTTAAAGATATTGCAAACCGGCTTTATGTAAATGTTAAAGAGTAGATAAATAAATAGATAAAGAGTAAATAAATAAATAAAATAAATAGGGCTGAAAGAGCAGATCCTTGTGGTAAACCTATTTCTTGGTTATATGTAGTTGAAGTTTGATTACCTATTCGTACATTTTGTGTTCTGTTGTTTAAATAGGAAGTGAACCAATTATGTACTGTGGAGTTTATGCCTATCTGTCTTAGGTTGCTGAGCATTATTGAATGGTGAACACTATCAAAGGCTGCTGATATGTCGATGAAGAGGAGGATGAATGCTTGTTTATGATTATCGATTCCTCTTAGGAGAGTATCAATTAATACTGTTAGTAGTGTTTCTACTCCGTGGCGGGGCCGAAATCCATATTGTTGTTCGTCAAGTGGGTAAGAAGTGTCTATGTATTCCTGTGTCTGTAATTGCACTACTTTTTCTATTATTTTGGCCAAAAATGGGATGCTAGAAATGGGCCTGTATGATGCTGGGCATGTTTTATCTAGTTTGCCATTCTTTAGGATTGGGCGTATTTGTGCATGTTTGAGTGATTGAGGAAGGTAACCTTGGGATAATGAGAGGTTGACTATTGGGAGAATGAAGGATAGTAAGGTAGGCAGAGTGTTTTTTATCCATGACACTGGGCATGGGTCTAAATAAGAGGTTGTGGTATTGAGTCCTGATATGATAGTTTTTTAATGTTGTTCTTGAAATGGGGTAAAAGTCTGACCATTGGTCAACAGATTGGTGAGAGTTGTTGATTGTATCAAAAGGCATTTGAAGTTTTTTTGATTTATCTTGGTAGTGATTAGCTAGTATTTGTACTGAGATGTCGGTGATTTCGTTGCTAGAATTTTGAGCGTTATTGGTAAGGTTTCTGACAATAGAGAATAGTTCTCTAGGTCTGTTATATGATTTTGATAAGGTTGCAGCGTAGTAGTTTTTCTTTGTACTATCGAGTGTTTCTTTATATTTTATGAGATGGTTATTGTATATTTCCTTATGTATAGTCAACTTAGATTTTCGCCATTTACTTTCGTGTTTTCTTAGTTCTTTTTTCATTTGTTTTAATATGTTATTGAACCATGGTGTGTTGTTGGTTTTGGGGTGTATCCTTTGTTTATTTATGTGATTGATTTTGGCTGCATTATTGATGGTATCATACCAATTTTTAACAGCATCATCAAGGTCTGATGTGGATGGTAGAAGGTGGGGAATTGTTAAATCGAGGAATTCCGTTTCATTAAATTTTTTAAATTTTGATGTGGGGCCACTTAATGTATAGCTTTTGACATTAGTAGTATGATATGTGAAGTTTGTTTTGATTATATAATGATCAGACCATGGTGTCTCTGTGAGTACTATGGAATTTAGATTCATTAGTTTGAAGAGTGAATCGGGAAGAAAGATCAGGTCTAGTGTTCCTCCTTTTATGTGTGTTGCGGTATTTATTATTTGATGATAATCTATATCTGATAAGGCATCCATAAATAATTTGGAGTTTTGTGTTGATAGTGATGGTAGGTTGAAGTCACCTAGCATGATTATAGGGTTTTGTTCGGTAGATGAGCTAAGGAGATCAATAAATGAGTCCAGACAATCTGCACTTTGGTCTGGAGGTCTATAAATTAAACAAATTTTCATGAGGCCAATTTTTATCAATAATGTGTCTATGTTATTAGAGATATTTGATTGAATTGATTTGGCTTTTAGTATCTTTTTTGTCATCATTAAGACTCCTCCACCTTTTTTGTTGGATCTATGTTTGTAAAAGAGGTCGTAGTTTTCATTATCAAGTTGGTTTAGGTAGACTGTGTCCGTTTCAGAAAGCCAAGTCTCTGTGACACATAATATGTCTGGTTTAGAGTCTGTTATTAGATCATTAAATATAGGGAGTTTGTTTTTCATTGAGCGAGCATTAATAAGTATGCATGACAGTGAGGATGTGTTTGAGCAGGTTTCCTTGTAAATTTGGGATGAGTTTGTTTGTTTTATGTGTATTAGTCTATGATAGTTTATTTTTGGATAGTTATTTGGGTAATTGTGTCCAATATGGTTGTCATATCGAGGTTGGGTGTGTATTATGGGAATGGTCATGTAATTTTTGATGTTTAGGCTTAGTGATAGATTAATTATTAATATTGCTAAAAGTATACAAGTGTATGATATTCTTAGAAACATGATGTTGTGGTGTGGCAATGCAAGTGATAGTGCGGCCATGGCGTAGGATGCCGTGTTGTCAGTAGATCATAGAGGGTCAGGTTGAGCCTTTAGTGTGGGCGGTTGGTGGCAAGTTACTGACTACAGTAATTGAGAGGTAGGCAAGCAGTATGGCTACTGATAACAGGTTACTGACTACGGTAATTATGAGGTAGACAAGCAGTAAAGTTCTTAGCAATTGGTAACAGTATACTGACTACAGTAATTAAGAGGTAGACAATTATGAGGTAGATAAGCAGTGATTATGAGGTAGATAAGCAGTAATTATGAGGTAGACAGTGGTAACAGGTTACTGACTACAGTAATTATGAGGTAGACAATCAGTAAAGTTCTTAGCAATTGGTAACAGTATACTGACTACAGTAATTAAGAGGTAGACAATTATGAGGTAGATAAGCAGTGATTATGAGGTAGATAAGCAGTAATTATGAGGTAGACAGTGGTAACAGGTTACTGACTACAGTAATTATGAGGTAGGCAATCAGTAAAGTTCTTAGCAATTGGTAACAGTATACTGACTACAATAATTATGAGGTAGACAATTATGAGGTAGATAAGCAGTAATTATGAGGTAGACACTGGTAACAGGTTACTGGCTACAGTAGTTATGATGTGGACAGGCAGTAAAGTTCTTGGCAACAAGTTATTGGTTACAGTAGCCCTTAGATAGATAGGGGGTAAGTGTATTAGCAACAAGCTGATGAAACCAGTATACTGTAGTGCTAGCCGACGGGATTTGTAAGATGTGGTTCTAGCAACAGTGGAGAAGAGTTCGAGCTGTTGGCTACAGTTTAAGTGGTTATAAGAAGTTGCTGCTGGTTACCTTGAGGCGGCTGGGAATGGTACTGCTGTCGGGAAAGTTATCGCTGATGAGGATAGCGAGCTCAACCCTGAAGGAGCTCAAGCAGTTGGTCAGTTGACGCGATGATTAGATGGGTGTTTTCGGGGAGGCCACTGCCTAAGGGCCACGCCAAAGGGCCCTCTGGCGAGGCCCTCAGGCGCGGGCCCGCCAGGCGCGGGCGCGCCCGCTGGCGCTTCTCTTTTTATAAATGGAGCACTGCCCCGATTGGACAGGGGAGCCGATGGGACGTCCGGCGTTGCAGCCCTTGTTGAGCACGCGGCAATCTCCCTCCTGGGAGCTGTGCAGGGCCGGAGAGAGAGATCCGGAGCTGGCGCTTCTCTTTTTATAAATGGAGCACTGCCCCGATTGGACAGGGGAGCCGATGGGACGTCCGGCGTTGCAGCCCTTGTTGAGCACGCGGCAATCTCCCTCCTGGGAGCTGTGCAGGGCCGGAGAGAGAGATCCGGAGCTGGCGCTTCTCTTTTTATAATGGAGCACTGCCCCGATTGGACAGGGGAGCCGATGGGACGTCCGGTGTTGCAGCCCTTGTTGAGCACGCGGCAATCTCCCTCCTGGGAGCTGTGCAGGGCCAGAGAGAGAGATCCGGAGCTGGCGCTTCTCTTTTTATAATGGAGCACTGCCCCGATTGGACAGGGGAGCCGATGAGACGTCCGGCGTTGCAGCCCTTGTTGAGCACGCGGCAATCTCCCTCCTGGGAGCTGTGCAGGGCTGGAGAGAGAGATCCGGAGCTGGCGCTTCTCTTTTTATAATGGAGCACTGCCCCGATTGGACAGGGGAGCCGATGGGACGTCCGGCATTGCAGCCCTTGTTGAGCACGCGGCAATCTCCCTCCTGGGAGCTGTGCAGGGCCGGAGAGAGAGATCCGGAGCTGGCGCTTCTCTTTTTATAATGGAGCACTGCCCCGATTGGACAGGGGAGCCGATGGGACGTCCGGCGTTGCAGCCCTTGTTGAGCACGCGGCAATCTCCCTCCTGGGAGCTGTGCAGGGCCGGAGAGAGAGATCCGGAGCTGGCGCTTCTCTTTTTATAATGGAGCACTGCCCCGATTGGACAGGGGAGCCGATGGGACGTCCGGCGTTGCAGCCCTTGTTGAGCACGCGGCAATCTCCCTCCTGGGAGCTGTGCAGGGCCGGAGAGATCTAGATCCAGCGTTGAACCTTCCCTGGCTAGTTCCATCCTTATTTGTCTGAGCAATGCTTCTTGGAAGGCCACAATCTTTTTACTTCTTTTCAGATTTGCAGAAGGAATACTCCAATCCATGTCTGTAGATTAAAGTCACCCAATATGATCACTTCTCCCTTCATTGCTACCTTTGCAGTATCAATGATCAGTTCTCTATCCATCCCTTCCATTTGAGTTGGAGGCCTATAGACTATAACAGTATGGATGATAGTGCCATCTTCTCTTTCCAACACAATCCACAGTGCTCATTCTTTTCTCTACGTCCCCTGCATTTCAGTGGCTTTAATATTGCTTTCTACCCTTTCTATCCCTTCTACAGTAAATAGATTATAGCCAACTATGGCTATATCCCATTCATGCAACTTATTAAACCATGTTTCTGTAATGGCCACAATGTCCAAGTCAATTTCCACCATTAGGGCTTCCAGGTCAGAAACTTCGTTGGCTAGACTTTGAGCATTGTGTTAGAGCACTAGATTGGTAAGCAAGAGACCATAGTTTGATTCCCACTGGCACGTCTTGTGGCCTTGGGCAAGTCACTTAACCCTCCATTGCCTCAAAGGAAAGTCCTGGCAATCTACTTCTGGTCACACTGCCAAGAAAGCCTGGGAACTGCTGGGTCGCCAAGAGTTGGCACTGACTCGAAAGCACACTTTGCATTGCATTTGCTCATTGCCTTCCAGCAATTGTTGGTTGGCTTGCTTGTATTTTGCATGGATTTTATCCCCGACTCCTCTTCCCTCGTCATTGATGTGTGAGTTAACCTTTATTTTCCCAAGGTGTCTTAGCAGTGTGCACCCAATATGACAATGATATTATAATTAGTTCTTGATCATATTTAAACACTTCTTTTATTACTTTAACCATATTTTAAAAGTTTTGCCAATTTTGAGCATGTTCCAAAAATGGAACATTGGGAAATCCTCATTAGTTGTTATCATACAATAGATAGAATGCACAAAACATGTCAAACAGAAGTCTAAAAAATTATTTGGTTGTTTATATGGTTATTTTTTTCACTTCTAGTGAAACTCTATAGGCAACTGCATTGTATGATATTGTTCAAAGCAGTTCATGTGAAGCCTTTTTGGACATTTGCTGCATTCTTTTGTAGTGTTCTTAGAGCACAAAAAACAGCAGCCTTGTGATGTTGATCGCATATAATGTTCTACTCTGTAGTATCGAACTCAATGTGGTACATGGGCAGTTGGCCCTCCAAGACAACTATGAACATGCCGGAAGATCAAATGAGTCAGTGCTGTGGATGCATCAGTAACACGGCAGTACAATCGCCATGTTGCAACTATTGCAATATTGACAGTATTCACAGATTCCACCACCACTTTTTCCCTTTCATTCTTGGCCTATATGCAGACAAGAGCTGGTCCATAACATCAGCTCACCCCATTCCAGACAAATAGGGGCATGTTTACTTAGGCGCGCTAATGTTACCGGAGTTAAGTGCAGCGGTAATGTTACCAATGCCATATAAGGAAGTGGGCTGTGTGGCGTTAAGGTAACCTGAGCCATTATTGTGTGATACAGGGTGCCCTGGCCAGTTACCATGCGTTAAAGGGTGCCTGGCCGTCTAACGCACGTTAAAGGGACGGCGCATGGCAAGGGGACAAACAGGGCACGTGAAGGCTGACAAAGCGCCCTAACCTAAGGTGCTGTATCCCAGGGCGCCCTATAAGGCGCCTTAGGTTAGGGCACCCTATAAGGCACCTTATACTAGGGTGCCCTATAAGGTGCCCTAACCTAAGGCACCTCATAAGGCACCTTAGGTTCGGGCACCTTATAGAGTGCCCTAGGATAAGATAGATGGACTGAAGGATGGTTGGAAACTGTGATGAGGGTATGATGTGCTGGCAACACAGATCTGCAGAGATGGGACTGGCACAGGCATGAAAATTATATGAGAAGTATAGCCATAAACAAGAGAAAAACAAGGAGACATTGATCCCATGACCCCTGCCCAGAAAGTCATTGCACAAACCAGCAGGCTACACCCCCATGTTGAGTTCCACAGCAATGGCTGGATACAAAAACACTGCAGGGCACCACACTAAATGTCTGCAGTGTGCCAGGATAGGGTACATAAGAACATAAGATATGCCATACTGGGTCAGACCAAGGTCCATCAAGCCCAGTATTCTGTTTCCAACAGTGGCCAATCTAGGTCATATGTACCTAGCAGTTTCCCCAAGGGACACAGGTTCCACAATGCTTGTATTGGTTCAAGCATTGATATCCTGGGTCCCTTCTTAATAATGGCTTATGGACCTTTCCTCCAGGAACGTGTCCAAACCTTTTTTAAACCCAGCTACACTAACAGCCTTTACTACATCCTCCGGTAACAAATTCCAGAGTTTGATTACACATTGAGTGAAAAAATATTTTCTTTTATTAGTCTTAAATAGTTTACCCTGTAGCTTCATTGCATGTCCCCTAGTCTTTCTATATTCTGATAAGGTAAACAATCGATCTACGTTTACCCGTTCCACTCCGCTCATTAATTTATAGACTTCTATCATATCTCCCCTCAGCCGTCTCTTTTCCAGGTTAAAGAGCCCTAGCCTTTTTAGCCCCACCAGTAGCCATGATGCAATGCACATGCAGAACAGCAGGCTACAGCTGATATCACAGTCTGTAATTGGGACGTGAGCCACAGATAAACACATGCACACATACCATGAAATGGTATGCATTGAAAACAGCATGCAGAAGAGTAAACAAATTAAACTGAAAGGGCGTAAGGGGCCGGTCTGAAGGGCCAGCCATGTGGATGGTGTGTGTACAAGGGCAAAATGGGGAAGAGATCCAAAAAGGAGCACGTGAGAATTGAACTGGTACACTGAAAAGTGCAAACACAGCTCACCAACAGAAATACCAAAACACTGAACCAACTGCCCACCCAGACAGTGCAAAGAAAGGGACCATATCTAACAGCTAATATGTGACAGATAGGCTGCATCGAGGGCAACATGTCACACAAACAGTCACTGGCCCATCCACAGATGATGAGAAGGACAGATCATGTCCAGGAGCTGCATGATGTGTACTGCTCAGTAGCCTCCCCCCCCCCCATGCAGCTGTACGCTCCAAATGCTGTAGTCACATATGTGTGTATGTAGACAGTAGGTGGTGAATGATGAGGACCCAACACACATCAGTTATGAAATGTCCACAAAAACATACCTGCCTGTCAATACAGGACACAAAAACCTGAAAAAGCATACACAGCAAAATGTCTGCAAGTGTACAGTCATATTTATGTAGCTAGTTATTTAACAGTTTTCCTATACTGCTTTATTATATCAATCAAAGTGGTTTACATTGTAACTTAAAACTAGTGATGTACATTAAAGAGGGTCATTGATAACCTGGATCCTGTCTGAGCAATGGAGGGTTAAGTGACTTACCAAAGGCCACATGGAGTGCTAGTGTGAATTGAACCTTGGTCTCCTAGCCAGTGTGCGAACCATTAGGCCACCCCTCCACCCCATACCATGAATAGCTATGCCGTCGATGATGTGTAGACAAGGAGTCAGGCGCATCTTTAATCTGCCCCGCCACCACTGTCAGCACCAGTGTCAACAAACACCAATGCCAGCTTTGTCCCTGATACACCTCCCAGCTGGGGATGTACTGGCACCAGCCTGGCCATGCCTATAGCCAAATAGTAGAAAAACCCACCCAAAAGAAGCCACACTGGTCAAAATGAGCTGACATGCAACTGGCCAGGCATATGGGAGTGAAGAATGTAGCTGTGTTAAAATGTAATACCTATGTGGATATCAGTGAAACCATCTGTGGGCAAGAATGCAACAGCACAACGTTGGAGACACCTCACACATCCTGTGTATGATAAAATACCCACACTGGGCAATGATCACAAAGGTGGTCTGGGGTTATTGTGTTGTGAGTGATCCAGACGGCATCGAAGTACGTCGTCTGCATCATCACTGCAATAGCAAGAGAACACATGGCGCATGGTTGACGTTCCAACATACCTGGTTGGAATGTCTGCACATCATCTATGCAGATGATGTGTTGATATTTACACCAATTAATGTCACGCTCCCAGATTATACAGTACTAGTGGGATGCTTCAACGCAATAGCAGACTGGCTCCTCACTCAAAATATGCGAATAAATCTCAAAAAGACCGAAGTCCTAATCGTCACGAAAAACAAAGAATTTGCACCCCCGGCTACCCTAAAAGTACGGGACGCAGAGCTTCCAATCAAGTCCACCATAAGATACCTAGGTGTAACACTGGATCATCGACTGGACTTCAAAGAACATATAAACCGCACTGTAAAAATCATTTACTTCAAGATTATGACCCTCCGACACCTGAAAAACATGCTTGACCCTAACAACTTCCGAACTATATTCCAAGCGATAGTCACACCTCACTTTGACTATGCAAACATAATACCCCATGGCCTCCCAAAAAACACCCTAAATACGCTACAATTAGCCATGAATGCCGCTGCCCGCGTCCTGTATGGAGCATCAAGGAGAGACCACACAACCCCCATCCTAAGGGAACTACACTGGCTCCCTATAAGCTGCAGGATTGCATATAAAGTCCTTCTCATTACCTTCAAAGTTATAAACAAAATAGCCCCCCCTCTCAATCTCAACACTCCTCAATCACACCCCCAATATTAGATCAAGGAGATCAGCAGCATCTAATACTCTAACCATACCGACAGAATACACAAGATGCACACGTGCAACTACAGACAGAGCATTCGCACACTATGCCCCCAGACGCTGGAACAACCTTCCACCCACCGTCAGATCAATCACTGACCTCAAGCAATTTAGAAAAGCCCTAAAGCATCACCTGTTCCTTCTATACTTCTCCCAATACCATGATCCCTCACTGACTCCCCCAACACAACTCAATCCCACAAGATAAGTAGTAATGTTCTGTCACATGCCATACATTATGTAAATAATACCCTATCACTGTATATAGTTGCATACATTTATGTACAAAGTTTTCCCAAAGTTGAATCCTGTTTAATTTCCCTGTTATATGTAAACTCATGACAGCTTGTTGCTTTCCATGAGCATTTTTGTTCACTGTAAACCGCACTGATAATAAAGAGCGTGGTATAAAAGAACTGTAAATAAAAAAAATAAATAAAAAAAATAAAATGTATAGCTGTCAGTGTCAAACACCTGTGCACGAGTCATCGTAAGATGGGCAGGACAAAGTGATGTTTACATGTGTCCCATGTCAACCAACTGTACCATGGCCATGTGAGGGCTCTGATAAGTGGGTCAGCCATGAAATATGGGTCCGGCCACACAACTGACAGGGAGCACAGTCTAGGCAGGTACACCAAGCTGACCCCACAACCACAAGGCAATAAGGTAGGAAAGGAAGATACAGAGATGTAATGCCATGCTGCCATGCAGAGATGTGGATTTACAGTGCACAGGCAAATGCACAAACATGACAATGATGTCATGTCCCAATGCCCCAGCACAACCCCTCAGCTGTGTAGACCATATGTGTGTGTATCAGTGGGTCATACAGCAGTGTAGATGGCCTGAAAACCGAATGTGATGTGCCGAGAAATTTCACAAGTCAGGTACCCAGCAAATACATACCTTTAATGCACAAATGGGTCCAAAAACAGTGACACAATGCAAAATGAGGACATGGTAACAGGTACGAGAGGCACATGTTGCCAAAGAACATGCAAAGCAGAACCTCACAGACATGCAGAGATAGCACTATGCAGAAGGCCTGCTGCAATGGGTGCTGCGGATACAGGAGCATCGCACCTATGTCAAGGTACATGGAATGCACAAATGCAGGTGGAAAATAGACACACCTACTGGCACACTGCAAAGGTACCCATGCAATGTGAGTGGCGCAATGTCATGAGATAAATATGACTATGCAGACATGCAATGATTTGTTTGTAAATCAATGTAGAGCATCACATCTGTACAGTAACCAAACACAATAACATGTATGTGGAGGTAGAAAGAAAGGTCAACAATGGTGCACTAACCCACACAAAATCCACATTGGCACATGCACTGGTGTACCAACATATTCAGTCACATGCACATGCACCATGTACATTGAACCATGACAGAGTGCTGCCCCAGATTTTATTTATTTATTATTTTATTTATTACAATTTCTTATATATCGCACTATTTGCCATCAGCGCGGTTTACATTAAAACAAAAGACCAGAACAACAGGCTGTTTGGTTTTACAGAGAACAAGGTGTACAAACTTGGATAACATGGGTGAACTATTTACATGAAATATCTACAAGTAGGCGTTATGACAAAGCTCTAGAAGTATCATGTAGTTACTTTCTTTGGTGGGGTTAGCTAGGTGTCATTGCTGACTGGGTAGTACTTGAGGAACAGGTGATATTTGAGTGCCTTCCTGACCTGGGCTAAGTCAACGATAGCACGAATGTTTGATGGTAGAGCATTCCAGCATCTTGGGGCGCAAAATTTGAAAGCTCTGTTTGCCGTTGTCAGGGTGCATTTTGTCAAGGCCTTTGGAATTGTTAGAGAGTTTATTGATGTTGGTCTTCTGGATCTGTTCGGTGGAACGGTGTGCATGTGCTCTGCAAGTGAAGAGGATGAAAGACCATTGACGGTCTTGAAGGTCAGTAGTAAGGTCTTGAAAACAAGCCTTCCATGTATGGGGAGCCAGTGAAGCTGCTTCAGGATAGGCGTCACATGGTCGCTCCTAGAGACCCCTTGGAGGACCCTTGCTACGGCATTCATGGCAAGTTGTAGCAGGTTCAAGGTAGATTGTGGGAGGCCTTGTAAAATGCAGATGCACAGTAACACCCCTGGCGAGGGTCAAACAGCAATCCAAGATGCTGGCGCGCATCACAGTGGTGTGGTGGCAAACAGCGTGTCATCTCCAAGTGTAAGGTAGCCAGACAAATAAAAGAGAACCTACACAATGTTCCTCTTGTGCCACACACATGGCTGTATGCTTCTGTTGATCCAAACATATGAGGATATCCAGTGATGCAAGTCACACAAATGGGCCACACACACGTACACAATGTCAGATGGATTTACAACATACAGCAAGTATGTGAGTCCCTGCTGCACATGTATGGACCAGTACACAGTGTACACAGTAGAAATGGTGTCTACAACCGTACATGTCCCGTTAAGACTGTCCTTGAATCCCTGTGCATGCATAGTCACATGTGACATCTCAATGTGCCACAGTATGTCAAAGGTGACATGTGTCTCCTGCGATGAACATGATACCCAGCAAGAGCAGGGCAGCAACAGTGTATTGGTCATCCTTGTGATGCACAAAGTATCAGTCCAACAATAATGTCCATCATAGGCATGTGTCCCACTTTCACAGGGCCATCGCCATATGCAACCATCTCCCAGGGATTGTTGCATGATGTTGCTGTGTTCTCCAACAAGTGGGTGATGGTGACTGCAAATGCAGTGTAGTAGATATGCTGTGTGTGTTGCCTGTGCCCTGTGGTAAAAGGAAGAGAAACACCGTTATGGTATGTGTCACAAAACATTAGGTCACATTGCAGGGAGTGAAACATCAATATGTGCATGGCAATGGCTGGATACAGAAAGACTGCAGGTCACCACACAAAATATCAGCTGTGTGTGCCAGGATAGGGTAACCCCACCAGTACCCATGATGCAATGCACATGCAGAACAGCAGTCTACAGCTGATCACCAAATGGAGGATGCACCTCTCCAGCACTTCAGCTAGGTATGAAGAACTGACAGTGTGTGATACTGGCACAGAGCAGCTACAGATCATGCCACTGCACAGGTTCTGTGTTCACCCTGAGGGTGAGGATGGGCACTCAGCATCAGGTCCGCAGTATCTGTGGTGCTAGAAGTAGGTTCTGTTGCAGAGCCCCATTGCTTCCTGTGTGTGGCAAGTGTTCCCTGCAGTGGAACCTAGCGTCACCCTGTGTCTACCTGTATGCTCCAGTCACATTTAGTCCTAGTGGACTGTGTCACGTGTCCCTATCCCCAGCCACGTGCTTAGGAGATTAGGGTTGCCATTTTAGTCCTCTTTAAAAGGTTTGAAAACTGTTTCCTTCAGGAGCAGTGCCCTCTGGGAGTTGTAGTTTCTCTCTTAAAAAGGATAGTCATGGAGACATCGAGTGAAGGCAAACATGACACAGTTTATTTCCCCAAAATATGCACAAATAAGGTTCAAACGCAAAGTATCTGGATATTTCCTCCAGGACAAAAAGTACAGAAAATATTTACATCCTTAAGCTGAGTAACTTCTCAAAGGCATTAACCAGATGCAGACATTTCATCATTCCAAACAGGCAAATCAAAAGTACAGCTTCTTAGGTTCAGCAAAGTTAAGAATGTCTTTCTGCTTCCTTAGTGAGATAATATACAGTGCTGTGCAAACTTGTCTTACTTAACCTGGTTCCTACCTTAGCAAGGTTAAGTTTTCTTGGTAGTGCTTTTTCCCAAAAGCATTTACTCAGGCTGCTACTCCTTAACCAAGGATTCAGTAGCCTCTGCACGACACAAAGAACAGTCCATTGGCAGTTCAGTAATCAAGGGGTCTGGTTCATTATACTCCACTTGCATTTCCTCCTGCTCTGGAATTATAATATCCTGCACTGAGCCCTCATGACCTGCCCCTGGTGGAATTCTTGCTGAGGATTTCTGTAACTCCCTCCAGAACTTCTCTACCCGGTAAGGAATATGGAGAACTGTAATACTGGATATCTTTCTCTGGTTCTCTTGCCCCAGTTCCTCTCTGAGGTTTAACCATGGCTCTCTGTTGGAGGCTGGGTTCTTCTGCCTCCTGGTTTGAAACCTAGCCACCCACCTCTGAGTGTTGTGAACCTCTTGGTCAGGAACAGAAATTTGGAACCTGCCCTGTTCTCTCCGTCTGAGCAGCTCTTGCCTGGTTTCCCTTGTGCCAGACTCTTTCCAGGTCCTTCTTCTTTCTTCTGCTCGGAACTTTCTTTCTGGGAACTTCCAGCTCAATTTCCAGTCCTGCTCTGAGTTTGTCTCTGACTCTGTCTTCCTGGACTCTCTCCTTGAGTGTTTGCTTGCTCTGCTCTTCTCTTCTGAGCAACCTTTTCCTCCTGAGCAGCTCTTCTCCCCCCTGCTTTTCCCTAAGCAGTGTTTATAAAGGTGCTTCCTGGGCAGCGTTTCTCTCTGCCTTAACAGGTGTTCATAATCATGCTCCAAGCCTGCTACTCCGTCAGCAGAGCTTGGGTGTGGCAGCCTAGTCTCAGAAACTCTAAGCTTGCTCTGAAGTCTGTGCACTGCTGGAATGTTTTTAAAGGTACAATCACTGATTTTCTCTAACTCCGCAGGCTCACCAGTGCCTTCCTCATCACATATCCCCCCCCCCTTAAGATATTATGGGCTGGCGATTTTTCACTCGCACAGCTCATAATTCTTGACCAGGTACCAGCATTTTACTGCCAAGCTCCTGCCTTATGCTCTACTTTTGCTAGATTACCTAACACTATTCGGTCATGCCAGGGCCTGAGAACATTGATATGGTAAACCTATTGGTGGCCTCTCTTGCTCTCTACTGCATATGATACTGGTCCAACTTGCTTGACCACTTTATATGGTCCTTTCCACTGGCCCTCAAATTTTGGAGTGGCCCCTGCAACCATTACTATAACCTTTTCGCCTACCGCAAGTTGGCAAGGTTTTGTACCCTTATCGTAATTCTTCTTCTGGCTTACCTGACTGGCTCTTAGGTTTCCCTCCGCGACCTGGGAGGTTCTATGCAACCGTCCCCTTAAATCCCGCAGAAAATGGGGTACCTCAGTTACTTCTATTTCAGGCTCAACCCATTGTTCACTTAATATATCTAAAATTCCTCGTGGAGCCCGCCCATACATCAATTCATAAGGAGAGGCTCCCAAAGATGCTTGTGTCCGCTCTCGGCAGGCATACAGGACAAAGGGAAGCATAGTATCCCACTCAGCCATATTACCATCCAGGCCTCGCCTCAGCATTTGTTTCAATGTTTGGTTTTGCCTCTCCACCAGTCCATTGGACTGAGGGTGATAGGCGGCTGTCCTTACATGTTGTATTCCAAAGGCGTCCCACACTTGGTCTAAATATTTGGACATAAAATTACTGCCCCGGTCTGTCAGCACCTCCTGGGGAAAACCCACCTCACAGAATAGCTTTATTACCTCTAGTGCTATAGGTTTTGCCGATATATTCCTTAAGGGAATGGCCCAAGGGAACCTAGTGGCTTGATCCACTATAACCAGTATATATTGGAAACCTCAGGGTGTCTTTATGAGAGGTCCCACTATATCCATAGCAATTCTACAAATAGGTTCCGATATCAATAGTATTGGGAGCATGGGCACCCTGGGTGTATGGGCTGAGGTAACTCGCTGACACGACGGGCAAGACTCACAAAATCGTGAGGTTCTTTGAATACGCCCGGCCAATAAAAACGGGCTAGTATCTGATCTAGAGTCCCCTGTATGCCTTTATGACCTCCTACTGGATGATCATGCACCAGCCTGAACGCCAACGTCTTAAAAGAGCCGGGCACCACCAGCTGCTTACAGATGGTCCCTGCCTGGGGATCCAGGCTCTCCCTGTACAGCACTCCCTTCTCTAGGAGGAACCTTGGAAGGACATCCCTTTCCTCCCGAGCATGTTCAAATGCCCGTATAAGCGTGGGATCTGCTTGCTGCTCCTTGGGGAAGGACGGGAACTTCTCCACTAACTCGGCTGGGACCCAAGGCAATCCTTGTCTAGCCTCCAAATCAGCTCTCCTTTGAGACCTGCATTGCCTTTCATGGCGTTTCTCTGCTTTTCCTTTTCTACTCCTGTTGGAAGGGGAAACAATTAGATCATCATGTGGCGGTAACTCTCTCAAAGATTCATCTGGGGGTTCATCCTTTTTGTTCAGGGCTTCTGACTGAGAGTGTGTAGAGACTAGACCCTGTAAGCCCTTTTCCAATCCCTTTTGGAATTGGGGCCAATCCCGGCCCAACACCAGGTCATGTGGCAACCTTGGGACTACAGCTATCAGGATTTTATTTTGTATCCCTAACCCTTTTACTACCAGATTATACATAGGATAAAAAGATGATGCCCCGTGGATACATCTAATCCTGACTTTTCCCTCAGGTCTGCTCGGGACTGCCTCACTCTGAGATTCTATGGCTTGCCAGAGTTTCTTAGAAATCATGCTCTGGTCGGCGCCGGAATCCAGTAAAGCTTTTGTATCAACGCCTTGAACTTCTACATTCAAGAGGAAACCCTCCCTTGTATCTTTCTCAATAGCAGTCATCAGTGCTATACGTGCCTTACATTGTTTTTGTAGGTGTCCTATATTACCACATCTGAAACATTTTCTTTTCTCCCAGTTACTTTTCTGCAAGGGTATACAAACTTTTTCGCATGCACTCATTGACCTTGGCCTCCTTTCTGCTTTTTCAAAACTAGCCTTGGCTGCCAATTTTGGAGTGCCCACTTTTATATGACCAGCCAACTGTGCTTCCCGATAGCGCTTGGTCAGCTGGGTGGCTTCCTCCGTAGTCTGGCAGTTTTGCAAGATCAGAAAGGTTTTAACCTCCTCTGGAACTGCGGTCATAAATTGTTCTAATACAATAGTATCTAAGACTGTTTCTAGAGTTTTCCCTTCTGGTATCAACCATTTCATTACCAAGCTTCTGATCCTTTGACAGAGAGCTTTTGGTGTCTCACCAATTTTTAACTTGGTCGCTCTTAACATGCGATGATAGACCATCGGAGTTAGACCTAGGCGATCTCTGATAGCCTTTTTTAATTTGTGGCAAGCGCTGCAGGCATGGCTCTGTATGCCACCAACGCCTCTCCAGTGAGAGTTGTTGCCAGGCGTACAGCCCATTGCTCTTTAGGCCATCCCACAGTGTGCGCAACCTGATCAAAAGGCTCTAAAAAGTCATCTAAATCATCATTTTCAGACAGTTTCCCAAAGGTAAGTGTCCCACCAGTTTGTGGTCCTATCCCACAGTTAGTGTGTGTCTCTGCAAAACCTGGAGGAGCTGGTGAAGCTTCCTCAGTCGCTTTCTGCATAGCCAGCCACGCCTCCATCAGTTCTAGTATCGGCTTCTGCTGTGCACGTAGTGCGGCTGCAGCTTGTTCCTGAGCCAGATATGCCATTTCCCTCTGTTTTTCAAATTGGGATGCCATCCACTTCAATACGTCCCCCTGCTCCATTGCAGCGGCTTCTGTAGGGAAAAAGAAAGAGACAAACAAAACCAAGTGCGATACCACCCACTACTGCAAGTTTCACTAACTTCAGCACCTGGATTCTTGCACCTTTTGTACTCAAATCCCTTTTGTCTCACGCCTAATTACCCGTTACCTGAGGTAGGTGTAGATTCATGCCTTGAAAAGGTATAGGTCTCACTGATCCTCCTGGTGTTTCATCTGACCTTGACAGTGATCCTCCACTCTGGGTACCTCTGCACCGCTCAGTAGCTTGGAGTTTTATTTCTGCAGCGTATATCCTGAAGTGATTTTTTCTAAAAAAATCCTGATACAGGCGTGAAAAAAGATCCTGCCAACTATGCCAGTTGTCACGTGCCCCTATCCCCAGCCACATGCTTAGGGGATAAGGGTTGCCATTTTAGTCCTCTTTAAAAGGTTTGAAAACTATTTCCTTCAGGAGCAGTGCCCTCTGGGAGTTGTAGTTTCCCCCTTAAAAAGGATAGTCGTGGAGACATTGAGTGAAGGCAAACATGACAGTTTATTTCCCCAAAATATGCACAAATAAGGTTCAAATGCAAAGTATCTGGATATTTCCTCCAGGACAAAAAGTACAGAAAATATTTACATCCCTAAGCTGAGTAACTTCTCAAAGGCATTAACCAGATGCAGACATTTCATCATTCAAAACAGGCAAATCAAAAGTACAGCTTCTTAGGTTCAGCAAAGTAAAGAATGTCTTTCTGCTTCCTTAGTGAGATAATATACAGTGCTGTGCAAGCTTGTCTTACTTAACCTGGTTCCTACCTTAGCAAGGTTAAGTTTTCTTGGTAGTGCTTTTTCCCAAAAGCATTTACTCAGGCTGCTACTCCTTAACCAAGGATTCAGTAGCCTCTGCACGACACAAAGAACAGTCCATTGGCAGTTCAGTAATCAAGGGGTCTGGTTCATTATACTCCACTTGCATTTCCTCCTGCTCTGGAATTATAATATCCTGCACTGAGCCCTCATGACCTGCCTCTGGTGGAATTCTTGCTGAGGATTCCTGTAACTCCCTCCAGGACCTCTCTACCCGGTAAGGAATATGGAGAACTGTATTACTGGATATCTTTCTCTGGTTCTCTTGCCCCAGTTTCTCTCTGAGGTTTAACCATGGCTCTCTGTTGGAGGCTGGGTTCTTCTGCCTCCTGGTTTGAAACCTAGCCACCCACCTCTGAGTGTTGTGAACCTCTTGGTCAGGAACAGAAGTTTGGAACCTGCCCTGCTCTCTCCGTCTGAGCAGCTCTTGCCTGGTTTCCCTTGTGCCAGATTCTTTCCAGGTCCTTCTTCTTTCCTCTGCTTTGAACTTTCTTTCTGGGAACTTCCAGCTCAATTTCCAGTCCTGCTCTGAGTCCGTCTCTGACTCCGTCTTCCTGGACTATCTCCTTGAGTGTTTGCTTGCTCTGCTCTTCTCTTCTGAGCAACCTTTTCCTCCTGAGCAGCTCTTCTCCCCCCTGCTTTTCCCTAAGCAGGGTTTATAAAGGCGCTTCCTGGGCAGCGTTTCTCTCTGCCTTAACAGGTGTTCATAATCATGCTCCAAGCCTGCTACTCCGTCAGCAGAGCTTGGGTGTGGCAGCCTAGCCTCAGAAACTCTAAGCTTGCTCTGAAGCCTGTGCACTGCTGGAATGTTTATAAAGGTACAATCACTGATTTTCTCTAACTCTGCAGGCTCACCAGTGCCTTCCTCATCACAACTGAGATCCACTCAGAATAGTGCATACCATGTGTTGCAACGTGGCGGCCATAGCCTCCTATTATCAGGGCAGAGGGGGCATCTAGACTCACATGAGGTATATGTAGCAATGCCTAATATACCGCCCTCTCCGGGGTCAAAGTGGTTTACAACATATGTTTCTTGTCCCCAAATAACCCTTTTTCTAATTGAGGCAGTTGAGGACATGGGGCACAGGCATGAAGAATAGCTGTGCAATCAGCAACCCCAGTCCTCCTGGCCAGGGGGGGTTAGACCAGATCTGTACCTGGTACAAGGGCACGGGCAGACCAGCAGTAATGCTGGGAGTAGGCCTGGAAAACCTCAGCTGCCACCCACCGAGGTCTGACATTGACCAGCAGAAGGAACAGTCAGACTGTACCTGCTGCATCCCACCAGGTGTTCCAGCTATGCACATACTAATTGCAGACAATCCATATTGCATGTTCACAGAGGAACTATGTGCACCCAGAGTTGGGATACACAGCACAGACACCCAACAGGTACCTCATTGATTGGACCCCAGAAAAGGAAGCACACTGATATCACTAGAGACAAATGCTATATAGCACTATGTGGGAACATAGCCGTGCCATGGTCACTGCTTGGTCAGAGTGAGAGTGTCCTCCCAGCATGACATGCTGTGGCCACCCTGTTCATGCAGATGGTGGTGGGGCACTATGATATCCCAGCCATTGCCCTACCCCCAATGCAGACGCATCCTGCCCAATCCGCCCTGTCCGGGTCATACCTACAATACCTGGCACCTCAGTATGCACAGTTGCAGGCTAACGCTGGCAACAGTGTACGTATTGTGGGCCCAGTGAGGAGTAGGAAGCCACAAAACAACAGATAGACATACACACACACACTCCTATTGCAGCATTGTGCAAAGATAGGGGTGGTTGGCAACCCTGCCTGCCACACTAGTCCCCATCACAGTGCAGGCATTACTAAGGTGTGCAGGAGCTAGTAGTAGTGCTCTGGTGATAACTGCTGCTCTGTGCTGGCGCCAACAGCCTGACTCTCCATGAAGCTTTGGATAGTGGAGCCTGTGTGTGTGTGTGTTTGTACTCCTGTTGGCAGAAGCTTTTGGGATTGCACATGCTGATGTTGTATCTGAAATGTAGGGTAAAATGTAAGGACATGCTCTGCAAGATCCACAGCTGGGACATGAACCTGTGACCCTCTGTTCCAAGACACACTGGCTATGTGTACTGCCCCATACTGTTGCCACAGAAGCAGAGCAGTCCCTGGAGCTATCTTTGCTCTTCATCAGAGAGACCTTGTTTGTTGCACTGCACACCACACACTGGAACAGATCATGGCCTTGGTCCTCTGCAGGTGGGTGCCACTGCCCCTCCGCCACCAACAACCCCCCCCCCCCCACCATGTTGACATGCCCATATACTGTCGGTGCTGGTAGTGTGCAGTCCCAGGCCATCCAATATGCAGGTAAGCGGGTGCCTAGGGTTCAGGGTCTGGGGTGCAGAGGCATACATGGATATCCACACATCTCCCCCATCACCGCCTCCCAATGTTATGTCCCTTCCACATGGGGGAGAGATGGCTGGGGAATGTCAGGTTGGTGATCTAGCAACTATTGGCTAGGGTGGACCTGCTAGATAGATTGTGTTATGCCAGCAGACTATGGACAGGCTAGGGCATGCAATGCGGGTTCAGTGTATCCAATTTGGACTACTGGGTATATACATGTTTCAGACAACACGTGGTCACACACTGCACTGCCTTACCAGGGGGCTTTAGTAAAAAGTGTTCATTTAGCTGGGTTTACGAACAGTTTGGGATGTATCCTGGGGAAGGTATGTAGACCCTTGTTAGAATGTTTGCCAGATGTGCACTGCTTGCCCTATTACAGGCATTGTGATTCCTGTGTGATGTTTGAGGTACCTGCAGGGTACGTGTCCCCTGGATGGGACACTGTGGAACACAGACTACTGGCCATGTTTGACCTTGGTCAGCCGCTGTCTTGCTGTTTTCCAGTTTCTGTGTTCCTATGTGCCACCTAGGTGACTGCCTAGTCCACCCTGTGCTTCAGCTGCACCCACTGCATGTCTCGCCTGCAGCCCCCTTTGCCCCATTTGCATCATCACCATATTGCCCTTTCATACTTGGGCACTATGCTGTTGCTGCAAATGGAGCACTACTATCACTTTACTTGGGTTCCCTGTCAGTGTTGTACATTGCTGACACTTAAATGGTCTCTCTCTCCTGCAAATGTGCATTTACGGACAGGTTTTCACTGGCGGTAATGTCCTGGCATTACTGTTCCAGCATTAGTGAAGCAGGAGCCTCTCCCCGCCCATTGACCCCTTCTCTCCGTCTTCTCTCCACCCTCTGGGACATTTACCGCTGCCGGTAATATTACCGCACGTTAACGTTACATGAGGTAATGTTACCGCACGGTAACGTTACCAGTGCTACATTACAGCAGTTTAGTAAACATACCCCTTAGTGATCAGGATGGCAGGGTAATACATTAGTGCTATGATATCACTCAGACCTTTGCACAGTATTATGCTTATAGTTACTGTATATTCAACTAGAGAGGTAGAGGAGGGAGTGATTTCACAACAGTTGAATAGGGTAGTACTTCCCAGGTTGTCTCTGGAAGAGGTTGAGGCCTTAAATATCCGTATCTTGATGGAAGGAGATTAGGAGTATGATCCATAATCTTCATCTCCATAAGAATCCTGGGCCTGATGGCTTGTTGAGTGAGTTTTATGCACTGCTAAAGCATCAACTGCTTAGCCCAGTGTAAATTCTTTATTCACAGGTGTTTGAGAGTTGGGGTATGCTTAAGGAGTTAAAAAGGGCATTGATTACTGTTATTCCTAAAAAGAGTAGGGATCGACATTTGGTGGAATTATATAGGCCAATATCCCTTCTGAATATGAATCTGAAAATGATGGCAAAATCTTTGGCTGACAGATTTGTGGTGTTGCTCCCCAAGTTCATGAGCAGTGATCAAGTGGGACTTGTGAGGATGCGCTATGTGGTCCATAATGCTCGAAAAATTCTTTCAGTGATGGAATGTTTGTCACAAAATATAGAAACCTTGGCAGTCAGTTATGACACTGAAAAGGCTTTTGATAAGGAGAACTGGCCATTTCTCTTTCAGGCATTGGAGAGGTATGGACTGAGCAGGTATTTCCTCATCACTGTTCGAGGTTTGTATTGAGCTTTCAGGCAATGGTTATGGCTAATGGATTCTCATCACCTTAATTACTGTTAGAGAGAAGCACACAACAGGGCTGCTACTGCTTTTAACTTTATATATATTTAGAGCCCTTCTGCAGGGGGTTCATGTGAATGAGTGGATCCAGGATATACTGTAAGGATGGGTAATCAGAAAATCGAATATCTCTCTCCCACAACATCTTTCCACTGTTGATGAGATCTGTGGGTTCTCTTGGGGTGGTCCTAGAGAAATTTGAGTGTTTGGGGCAAGTTGCAGGATTGATGTCAAATTATTCTAAGTCAGTGACGTTATCTTTATCTTTATCTTTATTCCATCACTTGATAGACCGCTTTGTCGAAACATTAAGCGGTTTACAATAAAATAAAAGGTCAAGCGCCGCAAATCATAGAAAAAGGAACGCCATAAAATAACAGGAAAGAGGAGAAAAAGGACAGAGTAAAAACAATAAAACCATAAACCCTAATCTACATTTAGCATGCAAACATTGTCAATGTGATCTACATGTCTTTACATTTACTCCTATTGACATGGTTTCAGATCTTGCCGCAATGTCACAACTGTGGTCCCACAGGTGCTCCTTGTGGTCTTGGGCAAGCCACTTAACCCTCCATTGCCAATGTTCCCTGTAAAATAGTTATCTCCAAGTTATAATGCCCTGTTCAATGTAATTTCAGTTTGTTCAATGTAAACCGCCTTGATATCATGAAAGGCGGTATATAAGAAACTTTAAATAAATAAATAAATAAATAAACCCGACCAGAACTCCGGAGGGTCGGACACAAATCAGAAGGACAAAACAAAGGAAATACAAAAACAAGAGACAAACCCAATAGCAACAAAACGAATGGACCAACTGAAAACTTCAAGGAGGGACATCGGGAGGTAGATTGAAGGCTAGTTGGAACAGATGGGTTTTGAGTAGTGTCTTGAATTGAGGATAGGAAGGCTCTAAACGGAGGGAAGGTGGTAATGCATTCCACAACACAGGACTGAGAAAAAAGAAGGCTGAATGACGAGTTTGTTCCAGGTGTGCCTGTGATGGAGAAGGTAAGGGCAAACGATTAGCATGCAAAGAGCGGAGCTGGCGATATGGAGTATGAAGAGAGATAAGGTCAGCAAGGTAAAGAGGATTAGTAGCATGAATAGCACGGTGCGTCAGAATGAGAAATTTATAATGGAAGCGAAAACGGAGAGGCAACCAATGCAGATGAAAGAGAATGGGAGTGATGTGATCAAAACGATGGGCAAACGTAATGAGGCGGGCTGCAGTGTTTTGAATAAGCTGTATGCGTTGAAACTGGTAATTTGGAAGATTAGCGAAGACAATATTACAATAGTCAAGCCTGCTGGTGACCAGGGCCAGAACAAGGATGATCAGAGAACTAGAGGCTAGACCTAAGGGGACACTGGGGAAGAGATTTCCTGCTAAAATGAGTGGGTGATAGAATGAGAATGAGAATTAAGATTTAACTCTTCCGGATTTGCTAGTTGGTACTACGAGTACTGTTTTTAAGAATTGAGCCATTGACATGGGTGAAGCATTTAACTGGTGATGATGGTAAGATTGTGTTTTTTCAATAACTCCCACAGACAGTCATTCCTTACATAGCCTTTAAATCAGATACTTAAGTGTGCCCTCAGTTCATATAAGGTCTACTAGCCAGGGATACTTGTGATATATAGCTATTTGGAATTGAAGTACACATTTCCTTTTAGATTTGCAGAGACCTATTCTTCTACTTAAGTCTCCTATTTAATTTTGTAACAAAAGTATACATTTTAAGGTTGCAGGGTCCTTTGTATAGTGGGCTGGTACATAGAATTAAGATTTCAGTTTGAACTTTTCAGTTTCCATTGTTCTGTTAGAAGCCTGCTTCACAGGGTATGATTAATTCAATCAGCTCTGCAGCCTGAGCAAGTTATCTGATCCAGTTCTGGTCATCACAGCTCCAGGAGACTCTACACAAAGCTATCTTTTCAGACTTTACAATTGCCTGCATTTTTAATATAAATTTTAACTTTTGGCTATAAGTTAGGAATATTTAGACTGCCTACATTCCTTGCATAGCCTTTAAATCAGATATCTGAGTGTGCACTCAGTTCATATAAGGTCTACTGGTCAGGGGCACTTAACTTCCCACCTACCTTACCCCTCACCCCACCCACCCCAGGGTTGCTTTGCCTATATAGTCATCATATACATTGACATCTGTCCTTTAATTAGATATTACACCCACCTTTTCTCTTTCTTCTAGGAACGCTTTATAACAGTCTTAATCAGCATGTTGTAGATTCAATGCAATAACTGTAGTGCTTTCATTCTAAGAAGAATCATTCAATGCAACAACTATAGTGCTTTCATTCTAAGAAGAATCGTAAGAGCTTGCCCTATATGCCTCAAGTTTGCTACTATGCATAAAGAATTGACTCTACTAAGGGAAGAATTATCTGCAATTAAACACACCATTGCTCCCACAAAGAATGAAACGACCCAGGAACAAATGGCTCTAGTAGGTTGTGACCTGTAACATGGAGACACCCTCTACATCAAGAGATATCCCTACATAAATCTTTCACTGCCTTGGATAATGGTGCCCAATCTGTGGAAACTAACGTGCCCTTAATTGAAAGAGTCAATGCCCAAAATACTAATAATACGCCAAATATCACAGGTACACTACCAAAAAACTGCCTCCAGTTTTGCAACTGATTCGTATAGATTTTGGGGTGCTGAATCCAGGAAAAATAGCCAAAATGTTCCATCATGTCACGTTTTCTTGCAAAATTAGATTTCTTACCCATATAAGGAATGTTCACATAATTTCTTTTTAGCCGACTGCAGTTTATTTTCTTGGCCCAAAATAGAGGTTGTAATGGTTAACTAACTAGAAAAACTCCCTCATGATATTTTAGAGTGTTTTGTATTCATTTTATACATTAACAGGACAATTGGGAGGCGGGGGGCTAAATCCAGTACTCGCGCTGGCGCATGTTCTTTCCTGTTCGCCTCGCCTCGTTCGCTCGCTCGCTCGCATCGCTCAAACACGGTGGTTGCGACATGAACGTTCCTGTCAAATTTCAGTTTCTTGCAAGTTCATTATTACCTTTTGTTTGCTCAGTCGTAATCCAGCTTTATTCCGAAGTGGTTCACTACAGTTGTAGTTTGCAGTGCTGTGTATTTGTGATGGCTCACAGAGCCAGAGGTTGCGTCAACTCTCCGGACAGTTTTTGTTTTATTTGTGGGGAATATACCGTGAAAAAGCGGCAGAGGAACATTTCTGCATTTATTAAAAAAGTATATTTCGCCTATTTCGGTTTGAAGTTAGGCGATCAAGACAAACCGTGGGCTCCTCACAAAGTGTGCAAGACATGTGAGGAAGATCTACGCTTATGGATGAAAGGTAAAAAACAAGCATTTCATTTCGGAATACCTATGATATGGCGTGAACAAAGAGACCACAGCAGTGACTGCTATTTTTGCTCTTGCATTGTGAAGGGATACAACTTAAAAAATAAGAACGTAATAAGTTACCCCAACCTTCCCTCAGCAATTAGGCCTATGCCTCATAGCAACGAAGTATCTGTGCCTGAACCACCAAAATCTTTGGATCATATTTGTGTGGACGGTTCTGATCATGATGAGACTCATCAGATGGCTTTTCCCGATGAGTCCAGTACTTCCGAGTTTGAAACTGAACCAGATCCGAAACCTGAACTTTTCTCTCAAGCTGAATTGAATGATTTAGTCCAGGATTTAGGACTCCCAAAAGATGCTGCCCAACTGCTAGGTTCTCGGCTTAAACACATTTGTTTGTCTTCATGTATTGCAATGGTGCGGTTTGCATTTTCTATTCTTACATACATACCTGTACAACATTTTTTGCACATTTCTTTGCTTTGCTTTGTGTCTAACCTCGCTCTTATATGCTCATTGTTTGTGCACATGTATGTGGCTGTTTTAAGTGCAGACAATTTTGCTACCATCACAGTGTGTTTTGTTGACATTACTCTATTCTTATGTGCTGCCTTGTGTCACAAGGTGGACCTATCGGAGCCTGAGAAAATGGAAATCAGCAGCAGTGATCAGGGGAGAGATGACAGTATAAACAAAAAACTGTCAGATGGTTGCTATAGACAACCTAGGCACACGTGGGTAAGGGCTGAGAAGACACACCCAGATAGCAAGCAAAGGGAGTTTGCTTTGCTTGATAGGAATCAGCTGGGTAGAGGTGGAGCCCATAAACACAGAGATATAATACGCTCCCAAATAGTTAGAGAGGGAGAGGAGGTGAACCAGCAAGTCTCACAGCAAGGGAGACAACGGTCAGCGCAGCAGAAGCTGGGAAAAGTATGGAAGTGGAATGAAAGAGAGTCTGAATTACTGAGACAGCATGCAAGCCCACACGAAGGTCTGAGTGAGTCTCAAACCCAGAGTGAAACATTTGGAAGGCAGAAGCCAGATATTGAATGCATGTGTGAAGAGCACGAGAGACGTGGGAGAGTTGCAGTACAAGGTAACAAAGCCAGAAGTGTTGATAGTGGCTGTTTTCTACCCGAGTGGGTAAAACCCTGCAGCAATAGAAAAAGCCACCCAGAAATAAGCTGTAGAAATAATCCCTTCCCTTGTGCTAGAAAACCCAGGAGAAAAGAAGCTCACTTACTTGGAAAAGCTAGAGATTCTAGTATCCACTTTAAACTCCCAGAGTTTGAGCAACCTCCGTATAGAGCAGTGCAATCCAGGGCAGCTGTGAGGAAAAGGCTAGACCCGAGCACGCTCAGAGTCTACCGTAATCACTCTAACAGCAGAGCCAGGGAAGTTCCTGAATGTCCTTATGCTTACCAGCAGGGGCTGAGCTCTCATAAACCTCATGTAAAACTATATGGTAGTTCCCAGGGAGGCTTTGAGAGAGAAGGACAGAACAACTTCCTGCTTGACGAGGAAAACCTACATTATCCTTTTGAAACAGCTGACCTTGAAAACGTGAGTGTTAATGAACCAGAATCTATGGAATATGAGAATACAGAGTTAGCAACAGTTCCTGAGCCCATGGAATGCTCAGTCTCGGTAATTGACCCAGAGTTTTCCTTAAGGTGAAAAGGGTTGAAGATAACCTGAGTAAGAGTCACAAGTTGTGGGCTGGAAAACGTGTCTCACAGAAAACCATGTGAATGAGCTGTGCTGTAGCAGCAAAAAGGAAAGCCTGTGAAAAACATTGAGAATGTTTAATTCTTTTCTTTTTGCATTTAAGCTGAAGTAAGCTATTTTTGTTTAACCTTTTGATTTCTGTTACATGCCCGAAGTGGGTTGTTTGCTTTGTTTTGCCAAGGAGAAAATACCTCACGGACGGGGAATAAAACCCTGAGTTTGGAACACAAGTGTCTTTTGTGGTTTATAGAGAAGGTACAACTACCACCCTCAGGGGAGTCCTCAGGCAGCACCAAGGCCTCACCGGTAGGGCACCTGGGGGTGCGACAAAATGGCGTAGTATTGAGGTTTTTTTTTTTTTTCCTGTGGCACAAGCCAATTTTCCTGGACAAGAGGAAAAAGGACATTTATGAGAAAAGAAAAAAAAAGGTGGATACAAAGCACGGTTGGAGGAAAAATCGACTGGCAGATCGGCCAGAGGATGGACAAAAGGCTTTTTCTCAGATGCTGAATTCTACCAGGAGACTAAGGTACTAGTAGCCTGGGTAGACGGGTACGGGATACCAGTGAGAGAAAGAGGGCGCTATAGCTGGGATAAAATTTCCTGTAGAAAGTACCGCACTTGGTGGGTCTTTCTTTTCTTTTCCATTGCAGGTGCAGAGTCCACAGAAGAGGAAGATGGATCCACAGGACATGCTATCCTGAATGAATGCCCAATGGGAGAAACAAGCAAGGATGGTGCAACATCTGCAGGACCAGTATATGACAGCCATGAGAGAACAGCAACAACCATTGCTGGAGGCAGTCAGCGCACTAGTGAACAAGTCTCGTGAAGAAGAAGCAGCATCTACTACCACACCGCAAGTAGAACTGAACACTGGTTTTGCTTTGTTGTTAAGACATTTGAAACAGGAGGACAATCCTGATGATTTCATAGAAGCATTTGAACGTATAGCCGGAAATCTGAAATGGCCTGCAGAGCAGTGGGCAATGAGATTTGCCATGACTTTAAGTGGTGAAGCTCTGTCTGCTTTTAAGGCCATGCCCGCTAGTCTTGCTAATGATTATTATGAGATCAAAAAAGCTGTAAAGGATCGGCTTGGTCTTACTCCTAGACATTATAAGAGGTTGTTCAGGGAAGCACAAATGCTAGAGAATGAAACACCAAGAGCCTTATGCCAACGACTTAAAAGTCTGGCGTATAAGTGGCTAGACCCAGATGGTAGAACACTAGAATCTCTCATAGATGAGATCATTCTAGAGCAATTCCTGATAGCAATACCCTCAGAAATGAAAACCTTTCTAACACTGCAAAACTGCTCTAGCACGGAGGAGGCAGCTAAATTGGCCGAAGTATATAGGGAAGCCAAACAAGCGGATACCTCCAAAATAAGCCTCTTAAAAGTGGCTGGTGTGAAAGAGATGGATGAGTGTAAGAAGGATGAAAGGGTTAAGGCATATAGGTATGATTCTGGTAAGAATGTGATGACTGGAAACACGAGGAAATGTTATAAATGTGGTAGACCTGGACATCTCATGAAGGAGTGTAGAGTGAAGACAGTCCTCGTAGTAGGGACAGAAAAGCAGATTCCCAAGGGTATATTCTTACAAGTCCAAGTAGATGGATTAGACACCCTAGCTCTGCTTGATTCGGGAGCAGAACAAAGTTTGATTGCCCAAGAATTTTGGGAAACCATGAGACCGTCTCGCCCTGTAGCTCCGAAGCAAGTACAAGTAAAATGTGTACATGGTATGCAGCTTCCCTACCCCCTACACCAGGTTTGTGTTAAAGGACTAGGGATAGAGAGAAAGATACAGGAGGCAGTAGTCCCCGGGCTACCGCAGGACCTAATCCTAGGATGTGACTGGCCTTCTTTTCAAGGAGGAATAAGACAGGGGATATGCATAAAGACAGGATTGGTCTCTACCCGATCCCAAGCCACTGTAGCGGAGACCCGAGAATCCCCGGTAGGAGAAGTACAAAAACCGGAGGAAGAGGGTGTTAAGGAGGCTCCCGAAGAGAGGGTTGAGGCAGAAGAGGCAGATACACTTCCCAACCACGACGATTTGGTTCAAAGCCCGGTTGAGGGAGGGAAGAAAGCCAAATCTAAAAAACGCCATGAGAGGAATAAGAGAACCCAGGGAAAAAGGGAACTAGAAGTGGGGGAGGGGTTGCCATGGGTACCCGCCGCTCTGGTCCAAATATTCCCATCTTTCCCAATGGAGCAGAAAGCAGATGCAGCACTCAAAAGAGCTTTTGAGTGGGCTCAGAAAGATAGAAATGTGTTACCCCGATTCTTCTTAGACGAAGACATTCTATATAGAGAAAGCCTGGATCCCTATACAGGGGCTGTAAGAAAACAACTGGTGGTACCAGTAGCTTTTAAAGCAGTGGTTTTACGTTTAGCGCACGACCATCCGGTTGGGGGACACAAAGGCGTTCAGGGAACGCTAGACCAGATTTTAGCGTGCTTTTATTGGCCGGGGGTGTACCAGGAAACAAAGCGCTATTGCGATTCCTGCCCCGCTTGTCAGAGGGTTTCCATAGCCAAACCCAAAGCCGTGCCTATGGTACCATTACCAACCATAGCGACACCTATCAGACGCATGGGTATGGACATCGTAGGCCCATTAATAAAAACACCTAGGGGTTTCCAATACCTTTTGGTTATTGTCGACCACGCGACCCGGTTCCCCTGGGCTATTCCCCTCAGAAATATTTCGGCCAAGATTATAGCGCAGGAACTGGTAAAGTTGTTTTGCGAGGTGGGGTTTCCCCAAGAAATCTTGACTGATCAGGGCAGTAACTTTGTTTCAAGATACCTCGCTAGGGTTTGGGAGGCGTTTGGTATACGCCACATAAAAACGTCGGCATACCATCCCCAGACCAATGGGTTGGTGGAGCGCACCAACCAGTCAATTAAGCATTTGTTACGAAGGGGATTAAGGAGTGGGGAGATGGCGGAATGGGACACACTACTCCCATTTGTTATGTATGCTTGCCGGGAGCGTGTTCAAACCTCATTAGGGGTATCCCCGTTCGAACCTTTATATGGTAGGACCCCAAGGGGAATACTTGATATTCTACGGGATGAATGGGTGGAACCTAAGGTACCAGAGATAGGGATTCCACAGTTTTTAAAAGAGCTGAGGACGCACCTGAGGAAAACATCCCAGGCCTCAGTAGAAAATTTGAGACGTAGTAAACAACGACAAAAACAATACTATGATAGGGGCACACAGGCCAGAGAGCTGGCAGTAGGAGACAGGGTCCTTATACAAGTAGCGGACCCAGGTCCTAAATTTGAAGCTCGCTGGAAAGGACCAGGCATAATAATAAAGAAAGTGGGATTCGTGTCATACCTTGTTGAGAACGAGAAAGGACGTAGGCAGGTATACCACGTCAATGTGTTAAAGCCATGGAAGGAAAGGGTGGCCACAGCTAATTTGGCCTACCATGAGCAGCATTATAGAACCCCGCAAGGGATTACATGCTGTCTGCCAGAAATTGCGGCAGCAAGTAATATTTTAAGGGGGGGAATGTGTCACAAGGTGGACCTATCGGAGCCTGAGAAAATGGAAATCAGCAGCAGTGATCAGGGGAGAGATGACAGTATAAACAAAAAACTGTCAGATGGTTGCTATAGACAACCTAGGCACACGTGGGTAAGGGCTGAGAAGACACACCCAGATAGCAAGCAAAGGGAGTTTGCTTTGCTTGATAGGAATCAGCTGGGTAGAGGTGGAGCCCATAAACACAGAGATATAATACGCTCCCAAATAGTTAGAGAGGGAGAGGAGGTGAACCAGCAAGTCTCACAGCAAGGGAGACAACGATCAGCGCAGCAGAAGCTGGGAAAAGTATGGAAGTGGAATGAAAGAGAGTCTGAATTACTGGGACAGCATGCAAGCCCACACGAAGGTCTGAGTGAGTCTCAAACCCAGAGTGAAACATTTGGAAGGCAGAAGCCAGATATTGAATGCATGTGTGAAGAGCATGAGAGACGTGGGAGAGTTGCAGTACAAGGTAACAAAGCCAGAAGTGTTGATAGTGGCTGTTTTCTACCCGAGTGGGTAAAACCCTGCAGCAATAGAAAAAGCCACCCAGAAATAAGCTGTAGAAATAATCCCTTCCCTTGTGCTAGAAAACCCAGGAGAAAAGAAGCTCACTTACTTGGAAAAGCTAGAGATTCTAGTATCCACTTTAAACTCCCAGAGTTTGAGCAACCTCCGTATAGAGCAGTGCAATCCAGGGCAGCTGTGAGGAAAAGGCTAGACCCGAGCACGCTCAGAGTCTACCGTAATCACTCTAACAGCAGAGCCAGGGAAGTTCCTGAATGTCCTTATGCTTACCAGCAGGGGCTGAGCTCTCATAAACCTCATGTAAAACTATATGGTAGTTCCCAGGGAGGCTTTGAGAGAGAAGGACAGAACAACTTCCTGCTTGACGAGGAAAACCTACATTATCCTTTTGAAACAGCTGACCTTGAAAACGTGAGTGTTAATGAACCAGAATCTATGGAATATGAGAATACAGAGTTAGCAACAGTTCCTGAGCCCATGGAATGCTCAGTCTCGGTAATTGACCCAGAGTTTTCCTTAAGGTGAAAAGGGTTGAAGATAACCTGAGTAAGAGTCACAAGTTGTGGGCTGGAAAACGTGTCTCACAGAAAACCATGTGAATGAGCTGTGCTGTAGCAGCAAAAAGGAAAGCCTGTGAAAAACATTGAGAATGTTTAATTCTTTTCTTTTTGCATTTAAGCTGAAGTAAGCTATTTTTGTTTAACCTTTTGATTTCTGTTACATGCCCGAAGTGGGTTGTTTGCTTTGTTTTGCCAAGGAGAAAATACCTCACGGACGGGGAATAAAACCCTGAGTTTGGAACACAAGTGTCTTTTGTGGTTTATAGAGAAGGTACAACTACCACCCTCAGGGGAGTCCTCAGGCAGCACCAAGGCCTCACCGGTAGGGCAACTGGGGGTGCGACACTTGTTACAATTTTCTTTATTCTTATTTGAATAACTACTAAACAATTAGTATAAAGAATTCATCCAAGAAACTCTTATCTCGATCGCACTCAATCTGAAACGTTCACCTCAAACTGCTAACCCAATGTAGCAAAAAATCTGCACGTGATGGAGCAAATTGGTTACCAGATTTGGATTCAGCGCACCAAAAAACGTAAAAATCAATCGAAACATTAGAGGCAGTTTAAAAAAAAATTTTTTTAGTGTACCTGTGTATTTATTTTATTTATTTATTTATTTATTTAATGTCTTTTTTTTATACCACGTTCTTTAGAATCAGTGTGGTTTACAGTCAAAAATAACACAGGTACACTACCAAAAAACTGCCTCCAGTTTTGCAACTGATTCCTATAGATTTTGGGGAGCTGAATCCAGGAAAAATAGCCAAAATGTTCCATCACGTCACGTTTTCTTGCAAAATTAGATTTCTTACCCATATAAGGAATGTTCACATAATTTCTTTTTAGCCGACTGCAGTTTATTTTCTTGGGCCAACTACCTAGAAACACTCCCTCATGATATTTTAGAGTGTTTTTTATTCATTTTATACATTAACAGGACAATTGGGAGGCGGGGGTCTAAATCCAGTACTCGCGCTGGCGCATGTTCTTTCCTGTTCGCCTCGCCTCGTTCGCTCGCTCAAACACGGTGGTTGCGACATGAACGTTCCTGTCAAATTTCAGTTTCTTGCAAGCTCATTATTACCTTTTGTTTGCTCAGTCGTAATCCAGCTTTATTCCGAAGTGGTTCACTACAGTTGTAGTTTGCAGTGCTGTGTATTTGTGATGGCTCACAGAGCCAGAGGTTGCGTCAACTCTCCGGACAGTTTTTGTTTTATTTGTGGGGAATATACCGTGAAAAAGCGGCAGAGGAACATTTCTGCATTTATTAAAAAAGTATATTTCGCCTATTTCGGTTTGAAGTTAGGCGATCAAGACAAACCGTGGGCTCCTCACAAAGTGTGCAAGACATGTGAGGAAGATCTACGCTTATGGATGAAAGGTAAAAAACAAGCATTTTGCTTCGGAATACCTATGATGTGGCGTGAACAAAGAGACCACAGCAGTGACTGCTGTTTTTGCTCTTGCATTGTGAAGGGATACAACTTAAAAAATAAGAACGTAATAAGTTACCCCAACCTTCCCTCAGCAATTAGGCCTATGCCTCATAGCAACGAAGTACCTGTGCCTGAACCACCAAAATCTTTGGATCATATTTGTGTGGACGGTTCTGATCATGATGAGACTCATCAGATGGCTTTTCCCGATGAGTCCAGTACTTCCGAGTTTGAAACTGAACCAGATCCGAAACCTGAACTTTTCTCTCAAGCTGAATTGAATGATTTAGTCCGGGATTTAGGACTCCCAAAAGATGCTGCCCAACTGCTAGGTTCTCGGCTTAAACAGAAAAATCTATTGTCACCAGGAACAACTTTTTATTGGTACCGCAACCGCGAGACACAATTTTTGAAGTATTTCAGCAAAGAGGAAGATTTGGTATTTTGCAACGATATATACGGAGTGATGGAAAAGTTTAAACTCAAGTATGATCCTGCTGAATGGCGGCTGTTCATTGATTCGTCAAAAGACAGCATAAAAGGTGTTCTTCTTCATAATGGCAACACATTCGCTTCAGTTCCTATTGCTCACTCTGTTATTCTCCAAGAAAAATATGAGAATTTGGCCCTGATTCTTCAGAAGATTCGTTATGATGAGCATAGGTGGATGATTTGTGGAGACTTTAAAATTCTATCCATGCTATTAGGGCAGCAATCCGGTTTCACCAAATATCCCTGCTTCCTTTGCTTGTGGGATAGCCAGGCCCGCGACCTACACTGGGGGAAAAAAGACTGGCCAATTCGGGAGTATTTGAGACCCGGTGAGAAAAATGTTCTTCATGAGAGCTTGGTACCTCGTTATAAAATTCTATTACCACCTCTCCACATTAAGTTGGGTCTCATTAAGCAATTCATCAAGTCCCTTCCAAAAGATGGTGAGTGCTTTCAGTACCTTTGCTCAAAGTTCCCCCGACTTTCTGAAGCAAAGCTAAAGGAAGGAGTGTTTGTTGGCCCTGATATAAGGAAACTCATTTCGGATGGAGCATTCGCTGAAACGATGTCTGAGAAGGAAAAAGAAGCCTGGGTTTCCTTCAAGGATGTTGTTCTCAAATTCTTGGGGAACAGGCGGGATGAGAACTATAAGGATATTGTTGCCAGGATGCTCAATGCCTTCAAAGAACAAGGCTGTAACATGAGCCTGAAAGTCCATTTCTTGCACTCCCATGTGAACTACTTTCCCGAAAACCTGGGGGCGTACAGTGAAGAACATGGTGAAAGGTTTCACCAGGACATCAAGGACACAGAGAGAAGGTACCAAGGAAGATGGAACACCACTATGATGGCTGATTTCTGCTGGTTGCTGCTGCGGGAAACCCCAGATGAAAAATACGCCAAGCAGCGCACCAAGAGAAGCATTCGGGGGAAGAAGAAACGGGCCCACCAGGAGATTGATTGACCCAAGAATGACTTTAAAATCTAAACTGTGTTGACAAATATCGTGTTTTTACTAAACTTTGAAATAAAAATTTGCTAGTTATTACCACAGTGTCGGATCTCATTTATTAGAATTTTATTTTCACACCATCGGGTGTTTGTCTTCATGTATTGCAATGGTGCGGTTTGCGTTTTCTATTCTTACATACATACCTGTACAACATTTTTTGCACATTTCTTTGCTTTGCTTTGTGTCTAACCTCGCTCTTATATGCTCAATGTTTGTGCACATGTATGTGGCTGTTTTAAGTGCAGACAATTTTGCTACCATCACAGTGTGTTTTGTTGACATTACTCTATTCTTATGTGCTGCCTTGTTACAATTTTCTTTATTCTTATTTGAATAACTACTAAACAATTAGTATAAAGAATTCATCCAAGAAACTTTTATCTCGGTCGCACTCAATCTGAAACGTTCACCTCAAACTGCTAACCCAATGTAGCAAAAAATCTGTACGTGATGGAGCAAATTGGTTACCAGATTTGGATTCAGCGCACCAAAAAACGTAAAAATCAATCGAAACATTAGAGGCAGTTTAAAAAAATTTTTTTTAGTGTACCTGTGTAATTTGTACAGTGCAGGCCGACCTGCACTGTACTTACAATAAACAGGTGTTGCAACTTGGGACTAACTAGGGTAACTATATACAGGCTGAGCAGCAGGTCACGGAATAATGTATTGACCAGGTCTGCTTGGCAACTCTTTCAGGTAACTATATACAGGCTAAGCAGTCGGGTCACAGATGTACAGTGTTGACAAGAGCTGCTTGGCAACTATTTTCAAGAGTAGATGGCTATATACACGTTCATGTCAGGGTGTACAGTGGTGCTACTGGGCGGGGCTGCATCGGTGTGATGTGGGGGTGTTGGGGGGTGTTGTCCTGGTGGTTGAGTATGGCTGGATGTGATGTGTCACTATTATGGGAGTATTGCTGGAGGAAGAGGTGGTGCTTCAGTGCCTTCTTAAATTGGGCAAGGTCAGTGATGGACCGGATGGTAGGTGGGAGGGTGTTCCAATATGTGGGTGCATAGTACACGAAGGCTCTGTTCCTTGTTGCTTGAGAGCATTTCGTAATTGTGCTAGGGATTCTCAGTGTCTTGGCAGCGAATGACCTTCTGGCTCTGTTTGGGGGGGTGAGGAGGACGAGGGCCATGATGGAAGTGGAGGTGCAGCTGTGAATGGCCTTGAAGGTCAACGAGAGTCTGCAGTGGACCATCAGCCAATGGAGTGTTTAAGGATTGGGGTTACGTGCTCCCTCCTGGCGGCTCCATGTAGTATTCTGGCGGCTGGATTCATTGCAAGCTGAAGTGGGTTCAGCGTGTTCTTTGGTAGTCCCTGTAGAATTGAGTTGGCATAAAGTGGGGGATGACCAATGCTTGGTAGATTGTCCGGAAGTGGTCTGGTTCCAGTAGAGGTAGTAGATGCTGTATTGTCCGTATTTTATGGTATACTACCTTGACAGTGTTGTTTATGTGGGCTTTCATGTCTAGCTTTTGGTCTAATGTAACCCCTAGATAGCAGACCATGGGCTTGCTTAGGAGTTCAGCACATCTTACTTTTAGTGATGCGGGGGGAGTAAATGTTTGGTTCCTGGTAATGAATAGTGCCTCTGTTTTGTTGAAGTTTATGAAGAAAAAAATCACAGAACAGAAAACTACTACTACTTAGAGATTCCATCATCAGAGGTACCAATTTGGGAACACAGCTCAAAGAAAAGAAAATGGTCAAATGCCTTCCAGGCTCTTCAGCCAGCAGGAATACAAACCAAATTGTTGGTATAGTTAGTGCAGAAAGTGAGCACTCCAAAATTAACATTGTCATCCACTTGGGTACAATGGCCTCTGCAGTTCAAAGGGACTTCCAGACTCTGGGAGAGAAACTCAAGCCCATTGTTAACACTGTAGAATTCTCAGAAGTTGTACCTGTTTTTGGTACGGGAGCAGAAAGGCTGCATCGCATAAATAACTTTAATACATGGTTCCAAACCTGGTGCAAACAAGAAGGATTCAGATGTATAGGCCAGCGTTTTTCAACCACTGTGCCGCGGCACACTAGTGTGCCGTGAGATATTGTCTGGTGTGCCGTGGGAAAAATTCCAATTTCATCCGTAACATGTGGCCTCGGCTCACAAATTAGGGTTGCCAACCGGCCGGTTTTCAGCCGGCCTGGCCGGTTTTTCCATGGCCAGGCCGGCTGCTGGCACAGTTGTAAAACCGGCCATTGAAAAGCCGGTTTTTTGCTCTGGCCGCACGATCGGGCGCGGCCAGAGCAAAAAAAGGGCTTTTGTGCCGATGTCCGCGGCGCGACCGCGATCGCGATTCCCTATAGCTGTGCAGCCGCTGGTTCTGCTTTGTACAGAGCAGCGGCTGCACTACACTTACATTGAAAAGTAAAGAGAAACTGTGTCAGGAGCCCTCCGATCATGCAGACCGGAGGGCTCCTGACACAGTTTTTCTTTACTTTTCAATGTAAGTGTAGTGCAGCCGCTGCTCTGTACAAAGCAGAAGCAGCGGCTTGGGCAGAGGGGGGGGGGGTGTGTGAGTGAACCAGCAAGGGGTGTGTGTGTGTGAGTGAACCAGCAAGGGGGGGGGAGAGTGAGTGAACCAGCAAGGGGGGTGGAGTGTGAGTGAACAAGCAGGGGAGGGGGGTGGTGTGAGTGAACCAGCAAGGGGGGGGGGGCGATGGTGTTAGTGAAACAGCAGGGGAGGGGGGGGTAAGTGAGTGAGTGACCCAGCAGGAGGGGTGAGTAAGTGACAGGGGGGTGGGTGAGTGAACCAGCAGTGGAGGGGGGGGGGTGGTGTGAGTGAACCAGCAGGGGAGGGGGGTTAGTGTGAACCAGTAGGGGAGGGGGGTTGGTGTGAGTGTTTGATTCCTATTCAAGAGAATTACTTTATATATAGTCAATATAGGCACAGAGGTAAATTTTTTTAACATTTTCTAATGGTGTTGTGCCTCGTGATTTTTTTCATGAAAAAAGTGTGCCTTTGCACAAAAAAGGTTGAAAAACACTGGTATAGGCGACTGTGGAAAAAGATGGATCAACAAGAGACTATATTGTGCTGATGGACTACATCTCACCAGGAACAACTTTTTATTGGTACCTTTTTATTGGTACTTTTTATTGGTACCTTTTTATTGGTACTTTTTATTGGTACCGCGAGACTCAATTTTTGAAGTATTTCAGCAAAGAGGAAGATTTGGTATTTTGCAACGATATATACGGAGTGATGGAAAAGTTTAAACTCAAGTATGATCCTGCTGAATGGCGGCTGTTCATTGATTCGTCAAAAGACAGCATAAAAGGTGTTCTTCTTCATAATGGCAACACATTCGCTTCAGTTCCTATTGCTCACTCTGTTATTCTCCAAGAAAAATACGAGAATTTGGCCCTGATTCTTCAGAAGATTCGTTATGATGAGCATAAGTGGATGATTTGTGGAGACTTTAAAATTCTATCCATGCTATTAGGGCAGCAATCCGGTTTCACCAAATATCCCTGCTTCCTTTGCTTGTGGGATAGCCGGGCCCGCGACCTACACTGGGGGAAAAAAGACTGGCCAATTCGGGAGTATTTGAGACCCGGTGAGAAAAATGTTCTTCATGAGAGCTTGGTACCTCGTGATAAAATTCTATTACCACCTCTCCACATTAAGTTGGGTCTCATTAAGCAATTCATCAAGTCCCTTCCAAAAGATGGTGAGTGCTTTCGGTACCTTTGCTCAAAGTTCCCCCGACTTTCTGAAGCAAAGCTAAAGGAAGGAGTGTTTGTTGGCCCTGATATAAGGAAACTCATTTCAGATGGAGCATTCGCTGAAACGATGTCTGAGAAGGAAAAAGAAGCCTGGGATTCCTTCAAGGATGTTGTTCTCAAATTCTTGGGGAACAGGCAGGATGAGAACTATAAGGATATTGTTGCCAGGATGCTCAATGCCTTCAAAGAACAAGGCTGTAACATGAGCCTGAAAGTCCATTTCTTGCACTCCCATGTGAACTACTTTCCCGAAAACTTGGGGCGTACAGTGAAGAACAAGGTGAAAGGTTTCACCAGGACATCAGGGACGCAGAGAGAAGGTACCAAGGAAGATGGAACACCACTATGATGGCTGATTTCTGCTGGTTGCTGCTGCGGGAAACCCCAGATGAAAAATACACCCAGCAGCGCACCAAGAGAAGCATTCGGGGGAAGAAGAAATGGGCCCACCAGGAGATTGATTGACCCAAGAATGACTTTAAAATCTAAACTGTGTTGACAAATATCGTGTTTTTACTAAACTTTGAAATAAAAATTTGCTAGTTATTACCACAGTGTCGGATCTCATTTATTAGAATTTTATTTTCACACCATCGGGTGTTTGTCGAGGACATTAGGAAATGGCACTGCAGACCAGGTTGTCATCTTGACATGGTCATGGCTATGCCCATGTCCCACAGGCATCTCAGAGGTCCACATCATGTCCATCAGTGTTGGTGCACAACCAGAAAAGGAGCACCTACTTGCAAAAGACCTAGAGAACACACAGGGCAAGAGGCAAAGTGGTCATTGCGCTTTATTATTAAAACGCCCCAGCGCGTTTCGGCAACGCCTTCCTCAGGGGGCTGAGAACTGCAAACAAACATGATAAAATAAAATAAACAACTACATATTAAAAAACATGATAAAAAACATAAATAGACCAATTATAATAATACAAATAAAGTAAATACAATTATAAATATCAAATAATAGAATTAGCATAAAATAAACATCCAGAGAAGGACTAACAAATATAAGAATAAGAAAATAAAAGCAAGAATATCATTTAAACAGACAAGTATCATTTTAAAAGATACTTACAGTAGACCGTGTCTTTAAATTGATAGAAGCACACAGGGAAAACATATAGCACAATATATAAGCTAAAAAATATATATCAACAAATAATCAATGCAAAAAACTTATAATACATGTGCATAAAAACTTATGTACATAAAAACTCAAAAGAACAAAGCAAATGGGGAACCCAAACCCAAAGCATGTAAATTGGACAAAAGTAGCACAATGCTTAAAGAACATTAACAATAAAAACAAGGTTAAAAATCAATATGTCAAACATTTAAAAACAAACAAACCATAAAGAAATCTTTAAGAAATGGGAAGTAAATGAAACTATACCCTAAAAATGTTAAACCCTATGTGTTAGATAATGAAAAGCATACTGCTTATATGTAACACAGAGGGTACAAATTTAAAAACCAAAAAGATGACGATATTAGAAAATAATGTGAGGAACAATTTGATATAAAAAATCGTCAGAACTTGGCAAATGAAAAAACGCTGAATATTCAAAACACAAATGTGTATATATAGAGACCATGTAAAATATAGCTCACAATGGAGCAATTATAACTAAAAACTGTTGACTACAAAGTGAAAAAAATGAATTGACTGCCAAATTTGACTCGATTCTAAAACTGATGTAAAATACTAGCCCACAATAAAGAGAATATAGAATTAAATAAACAAACAAAAATCTGTACAAAATAAACAAAATAAACAAAAAACCAAAAACATATGCCTTGCAATGGAAAAACCGTCAATATGTAAAACACCTAACCAAGGCACTGCAGCACAGATCCCCCAAAAAATGCCACGATTGGCGTGGTTTTGAGCACACATAAAATAAGCCCAAACTAAAACAAATATAAATAGCATGTTATGAATTAAAAGTAAGTCAAAAAATAAAAGTGAAAATAAACTGGGACCGGACCAAGTGTTATAAAAAAACTTAGTTTAAAATATGCAAGAGTATCACCGAGGGCACTTCATAGCATGACACTCATGTCCTTACTGCAGAACGGATCGAAAAACATAAGAACATAAGAATAAAACATTGAGGAAAAAAGAGAAAGAGGGGACCCAGAGAAGACAAAACATTACCAATTTAGTGTGCTGGAGAATTTTGAGGTTCTGTATGGGTGGCTCAGCAGCAGAACACTATTGAGCACATAGACCATGGTGTGTGGGGAGGTCCAGGAAGTTGTGGCAGAGGCTGGTGGGCCACACAGGGACCTGGACATCCTCCGGAAATGCGTTAACGATATAAAGCATGGAGTCCTTGCCCACATGACTGCGGAGAGACAGCATGCGTTGGGCACTGGTGGGGGTGGACCCATCGGACCTGGCCTGACACCCCTGGAGCAGCAGCTGGTCGAAAGACTGGGGCCAATATACCTGCATGGACTGTCCCCAGCGCTGGACACAGCACATCCACTGGCAGGTATGTCTGAGATATGTATTCCAGGAAAAGCTAACAACCTAGCACATGCAGGGGCAGCCTCAGGGGGGTGCGGGGCCATATCCTGAGACCCATTGCGGGGCAACATAGCCACAAGAGGCCACAAATGCATCAACTGTTGCATAATAGATTTGGAAAAGGTTTGGACAGGTTCCTGGGGGAAAGGTCCATAAAGCATTATTAAAAAGGGACCCAGGATATCAATGCTTACGTAGGACCTAGACTGTCCACTGTTGGAAACAGGATACTGGGCTTGATGGACTGTGGTCTGACCCAATATGGCATATCTTATGTTCTTATGTAATGTTAACATACACCAACTGATGTTAAACATGCCTCTTAATAAGTGCATAGACAAAGTATGAGTACCAGATATCACACCCAGTACAAAAACGTGAACAGCAAAGGAAGAACTTCTTTTTATTAATCAATTTAAGCCACTGGCCCTTTATACACAGGCCGTGTTTCGTTGCCTTCATCAGGGGCTGGCTTAACTAAAATATATAAAACACATAAAAAATACATATGAAAACAATAATAGTAAAAATACATAATTATAAAAACATATAAAAGGCCTTAATAAGAACGTTAATATAATTATTAAACATATAAATAATAAAATTTTGCACAGCACAGGATTGTGTAATATAGTCGGAATTTAAACACATATTGTTACAGAAATAAATATGTAACACACCAATAGGTATACCACATGTATGATAAATACATAACAAACTGTTTAAGAGAATAAGAAAATAAATAAATAAATAAATAAATAAAAGTCATCCCCTGTGTACCCTTATTTGATCCATATATTTTAGTTTCACTCACTTGGTTTGCAGCTTGTCGTGCTGTGAGGGCTTGTGTGCATCAGTGATGCTGAGAGCTAAACTATCAGTAGTTTAACTACTGGCAGGGTCTCCCAAGATGGAAAGGTCTCAGCTGAGGTGCCAGACCAAGACAAACCACCCATCTGGGCAGTAGCAGAATGGGATAGTGTTGACGGCGGAGGATCACATTTCTGTGACAACGGCAACAACACCGAACTTATACTGCGCGGAAGAAAGGCCCGGCAATCTACTTCTGTATCTTGCCATGAAAACCCAATGGATAGTTACAACAAAACAAATTGTGCTATAGTGCTGGAAGATGAGATCCCCAGGTCAGAAGGCACTCAACTAGCTACTGGGGAAGAGCTGAAGACTTTTCAGAGTAAAGCCAGCATTTATGATGTGGTTGGATCAAAGCCCTCGAGACGTCTGACTGCTGATGTAGCTGTGCATGAAATGAGAGTCAGAAGCTGTAAAGATGTCTTATGCATTGGAACATGGAACGTACGAAGCATGAACCAAGGGAAGTTGGAGGTGGTCAAGAATGAAATGGAACATGTACAACTTGATCTGTTGGGTGTCAGCGAACTGAAATGGACTAGCATCGGGCATTTTGCATCAGATGATCACATGGTCTACTATGCTGGAAATGAAAGACAAAGAAGAAATGGTGTTGCATTTATAGTAAAGAAGAAACTTGCAAGAACTGTAATGAAATACAATGCAGTCAGCGAACGCTTAATCTCTATTCGTCTACGAGGAATGCCTATCAACACAACTATAATTCAAGTATATGCCCCAACAACAGCTGCAGAAGAGAATGAAATTGAAGAGTTCTATGAACAAGTACAAGCTGAAATTGACAGAACATGCAAACAGGATATCCTGATAGTCATGGGTGACTGGAATGCAAACGTTGGCAACAAAGAAGAAGGCAAAGTAGTTGGAAAATATGGACTTGGAAACAGAAATGAAGTTGGAGAAAGATTGATCGAATTCTGCAAAACTAACAATCTATTCATCTCAAACACCTTCTTCCATCAACACAAGCGGCGACTGTACACATGGACTTCACCCAATGGATTGTATAAAAATCAAATTGACTACATCTGTGGAAGTCAACGATGGAAAAGTTCTATAACATCAACAAAGACAAAACCTGGAGCTGACTGTGGTACAGATCATCAACTACTAGTATGCAAACTCAAGCTAAAATTGAAAAAGAGTAAACCACTCATGAATGCATCAAAATATGACCTTGAGAATATACCACTGGACTTTAAAGACTGCCTGCAAAATCAATTTGCTGCTTTAGATACAAATGACAGAGCTCCAGAAGAGTTATGGAATGACATCAAGAAGGTTGTGTTGGAAGAAAGTGAGAAGTCTCTACAAAAGGTGAAAAAGCAAAAACGGCCAAAATGGATGACGGAAGAAACTCTGAAAATTGCCCAGAAACGCAGAGAAGCTAAAGCTAGAGGAGAACGAAAGACAATAACAGAACTCAACAGAGATTTTCAACGTACAACAAGACAGGACAAGGAAAAGTACTACAAAGACGCATGCAAGGAAATAGAAGCAGAAACTATTAGAGGAAGAACAAGATCGACTTTCCTAAAGCTACGAGAGTTAAAGAAAAAATTCCAGCCTCAAATTGGAATGTTACAAGATGCTCAAGGTTCTACGTTACCGCCTTGATTGAAGGATAAGGCAGCATAGAAATACTGTTAAATAAATAAATGTTGAATGATGCTGAGAAGATCAAGAAAAGGTGGAAGAAATATACAGAGTTTTTATATGATAAAGATCAAGTGGACCAACAGCCGTTTCAACCTGTACCTTATGATCGAGAACCATTGGTGATGAAAGAAGAAGTTAAAGCAGCATTGAAAACCTTATCAAAGAACAAAGCAACAGGCATTCATAGCATTCCCATAGAAGTATTACAGCAATCTGATGCAGCTGTTACCGTACTTACAAGGCTCTGCCAAGAAATATGGAAGACAACATCATGGCCAACTGACTGGAAAAGATATGTTTTTATACCAATACTAAAGAAAGGTGATCCAACTGACTGTGGAAATTATCGCACAATCGCTCTGATCCCACATGCCAGCAAGAGTCTACTGAAGATTATTCAAAAGAGACTACAACCATACCTGGAACAAGAACTACCTGAAGTGCAAGCAGGGTTCAGGAAAGGGCGAGGAACGAGAGACATCATTGCGGATGTGAGATGGATCCTTGAAAAGACTAAAGAATACCAAAAGGATATCTATTTGTGCTTTATCGACTATAGCAAGGCTTTTGACTGTGTAAACCATGAGAAACTCTGGGCCACATTAAGAAGCATGGGTATACCAGAACACCTGATCGTACTCTTGCACAATCTGTACATTGATCAAGAAGCAACAGTTTGAATGGAACAAGGAGAAACAGAATGGTTTAAAATAAGCAAAGGTGTAAGACAAGGCTGCATACTTTCCCCCTACCTGTTTAATTTATATGAAGGACAAATCACCAGAGAAGCAGGATTGTATGAAGACAACAGAGGTGTGAAGATTGGTGGAAGACTCATCAACAACTTTCGCTATGCTGATGATACCACATTACTGGCTGAAAATGAAGATGATCTGAAACATTTGCTTCTCACAATCAAAGAACATAGCCTCAAAATGGGTCTGCACCTTAATGTAAAGAAGACAAAGATCATGACAACTGGCATAATCAACATGTTCATCATTGAAGGAGAAGAAATTGAAATCGTGAACAATTTTAAATTACTTGGATCAACTATCAATAAAGTAGCAACAAGCAGTCAAGAAATCAGACGACGCATTGCTCTTGGCAGAATGGCTATGAAAGACCTAGATAAGATTCTCAAGAGCAGAGATGTCTCTCTCCATACAAAGATTCGACTTGTTCAAGCTATGGTATTTTCAATAACATCATATGGATGTGAAAGCTGAACAGTGAAAAAGATAGACAGGAAGAAGATTGATGCCTTTGAATTATGGTGCTGGCGGCGAATACTGTGTATACCATGGACTGCCCGAAGAACAAACCAGTGAGTACTAGAGGAGATCAAACCTAAGCTTTCTTTAGAAGCTCAGATGACAAGACTTCGACTTTCATACTTTGGACACATCATGCGAAGAGAGAGATCATTTGAGAAAGACATCATGCTTGGCAAGATAGAAGGCCAACCCAAAAGAGGAAGGCCAGCAATGAGATGGATCGATACAATAGTAGCAGCTACGTGTACCAGTCTGTCAACAATGAGCCGCCTGATTCAAAACGGAACACAATTTAGGATAGCTATCCAGAGGGTTGCCATCAGTTGACTCCAACTCTATGGCACTTAACAACATTTTAGTATATTCAATGCATACTATATATTCTATAACACTTAAGGAAAAAGGAGGAAGCAGCAACTACATGTATGAACGGCATGAACTGCCCTCTAGATGATCAATGAAAACCTGTTATAATGAACTCCCGAGTAAAAATGATGCTACAGGAGTATCACAAAAATGTTGTATGAAACAAACAGAAACAGTGGAATCGCTAAACAACCTATATTAATAACATATATATGGCAAATTAGCCCTTCTATAAATCCCCCTACATTATTGCCTTTAAATTGCATATAAGATTACCTGTATGGGCTCAAACACACTACCATAAGAATAATATGTATCCTTTCTTGATGTTCTTTAAAAGTAAATCAGTTTTCACCAAAATCGCCAACGTAATTGGGCTATAAAAAGAAAATATCTAAATTTTATTTTAGGGATCACTATGTTTATCCTCTAAACTTGTTAAATAGCACAACTGCAACATATTTTATATGTAGCTCGTACTGTATACTAGACTGCAGGAAGGATAAATCTGTAGTCTGCCAACAGCACTTTAAACTTGTATAACCAATTCGGACTGAAAACAACCTTTATATACCTATCTTAACTTTACTATAACTTACTATTATTCTAATCCCTTCATTTTTATAAGAAAGATTAAGTATTATTATGATTTATTAACTCTTATAGTCACGATTACACTGGCGCCATTGTGTTCATGGACGATCGATATGCTGCCTAAACTCTTACTGACTGAAATGTTCAATCTCTTTTATATCTCTTTTATTTAGAAGCTACTTATTGATGCTAAGCTAAAAATAAAAATAATAATAAAAATTGTTTAACATAAGCACTATGTATTGACTCACTTATTTAAACCGTAGAATTTATGTCCTATAAACGGGGAGCCTGTCTGCAGAAAAAACTCTTATTGCGTTCAATTCTATAAAATCATAAACAGATAACTAAAAGTCATTTTATATTCTTATTATACAAATATCCATAAAGTTTAATGCACATTCCTTGCCCAAAATAAAAACTCACTGCGAAAAACTTTTAAACGCACCGCTCTTGTACCACCGGCTCCTTCATCCTAAAACGCCGGCGTCTGCGCATTGATTAAAGGTGGCGACTGGCACGGGATATGTAAATGAATCGACGTGTGAATATGAATTAACATGTTAAACACTACGTATTGAAAGGGACGGCTGTATTTATTCCTACCTGCATATCAGATTAAGGTAGTGATTGCTATTCATCTCATTGTTTTATTAATTGTACTGAACCATGGTGACTTAAGAACCAAATTGTTGAACTAACAACGGAACACTATAAATTTATCATACCCGCATGTAGTTGAAGAATTTTAATTTCCTTAACCCTTAAAATTCATATATACATATTAAATTAGTTAAGATATGTACATCAAACTAAAATTGGAATCCCATAAATTTATCGTACCCGCATGTAGTTGAATGGCATTAATTCTCTTAACCTAATGTAAAACCATAAATATATATTAAATAAGTTAAGATATGTACATTGGGTATAAATAAATAATTAAAAATATTTGAAAAAAATTAAAAGTTATTATGTATTAAAACATAACTTATGACCATGTGACTTGTTTATTCCATAGCTGTCAATAACTAAAATGAATCTTCTTTTGCTTTTTGAACTAATTAACCTTTTCTCCAAACGTAACTGACATAGGGATATGTGTATAGAAAATAATTGTCATTAAAGACCATGAATTGAACCACTACTTATCATATTGATCTCCCAATAAACGCAGATACTAGGGCACTAGAAACTCTAATTGCATCTAATGTGCCTTTCTTTATATATATAAACCCTACAAAAAAACTGATAGATCTCTATCCATATTCAATCCACTAGGATGTAGACTATTTAGAGCAAAAATATATCGTTCCTCTAATCGCCGAATAGTTTTCTCTACATCTCCCCTTCTCCAATTCATTTTAACTTTCTTGATAACGAAAAATTTTAAATCAGATACTTTATGTGCTAATTCTTGCCAGTGGTTGACCAAGGGTTTGTCCACCGCACCTCTCTTAATGCAACTCCTATGTTCTATAATTCTTTTACATTAGGAAGAACTGAAAACACTGCCCATCTAGAACCCCTAGCAAACCCACCGTAACTTGACAGCACTACCAGTACTCACAGTGCACTACACCAGACCTATCACAAGGCAGCAGTGCAAATATCAAACCTATATATTGCAGAGACTAAAAATACATGACCTACTGTGAAAAGAGAACAAGTGGAAATGTGAAATACAATCCACAGAAACATAATGCATCAGCTCATTTACACATGCTGAACACAGACCATCACCAAACAAAGATCAAAGAAGCACAATGTAGACATAGGAAGACAAACATATAACTGGTAATACCAAAAGCCTAACAAGGAATGTACACCACCACTGTGGGAAATGAACTATACAGTAACGTCCACTTGTACAACAAATAGCGCAGACGTTTATGATGCACATATCCCATAGCTGACATATTCCAGCTATGAAGGTCAAGGGATAGGGATAGCTCCCCACCTTTCGTGCATTTGTATTCTCAGTTGCAATTGCACCAGACACATTCCTCTGGTGTCCTTGTGTCTTCTGTGAACACTCCACTGCTGTGCTGTCTTCACTGTCCTGTCTTCTCTCCTCTAATATCCATCCATCCTCACACATCTGCAGTAACATATGAACTTTTCTCCCTATGCCCTTTCCGCCAGCATACTTTATTCCCCAGTCAGCCAATCACAGTGTACCCCGCCATCCGCAATCCCCTCCCCCCCAACATACCCAATACCTAGCCAAATGTGGAGTTACCTTCCCTCCCACACAGAGGACCTCCCCCCATACCATGTCAATTCCCCATCCCCATCCCATATGAACCTTCCCACAACAGCAGCTACCTTCCAGTTCCAGCCCCACCCAGTGTTGGCTTCCATCCAGCCACTGCAGTGGCACAAATCCAGTCCCCGGAACCCCTCCCACAATCCACCATCAATCAAAGCATCCCCCTCCCACCCACATCCAGAAGAGGGCCGGGGCTAGCTAACAGGGAGCTGGAGAGGGCCCTGCTCCCCCCCCCCCACAGCTGCCTCAGGGAAGGTAGAAGATGCCCTCCACCACTGCAGATGGTTGAGGGAGCTGGGGTATTCCTGGCCTCCTCCAAGGTCGCTCGGCCTGCAGATATGCAATTAAGGATGTCTGCGTGTGGCCACCTGAAACACGGGGCCCTGTGCAGATAACATTCCTGTCAGATGGACTGCCGGCCCTGAACACATGGACATGCTGGGACCACTAATAAATGATGCATGGCGCGTATACCACCACACACGTATCTGCAAACACATGACAGTGCACAGAGTAGTGCCGAACAGACACCCATGTCACACCGCACACATACCTGGTGTGATTGACCCCCAATACAGGCATAGCAGCGGGACAGGTACAGCAAACATTGGAGAACCCATCTGATCCACTACCAAGGCCCCCAACAGTCAGTTGGCATTGGCCATACAGGAAAGGATCACATATCCATGTACCTCTTGCCCCATTGCCCCCCCAATCACCACCTCCCCCCCTCATCCCCACACTGCTGGACAACTGTCCATCCACTCCCCATAGCAGCCTGGGCCCATCCTGGTTGAGGTGCAGCCTGTCCCCTTGGTAGTGGCCATCCCTCCCCCAGATTGTTTCCCGCTTCCTCACGGATCAGGACCCCTCGCCCTTGCACCAGTGTCGCATCCACGCATTGAGACACCGTGGCCCTGCCTGCCCTGGTCTATCCTGGGCATGGAACGAGTGGCAGCTCGGAAACAGCCACCCCGGAGGGTCTAGCATTCATCTACCCACCTAGATGCCGGATGTTAGTGCCCAGAACCGCACTACTACATTACCCAATATTTAGACCACTCCCCAGCACTATCCACGGCCATGTCTAGGTGGCACGTGAGGCCCGCGACCCTCACACCAGGCAGGCTTGTAACCAGGCGATCCTGACCTCCACCAGCCACACAGCCATCTACGTGCCTACTGACCGCAGCGGGGTCCCAGATATAACCTGACACTTCCACACTGTGTCCTGAATGTGAGCTAGGCCCTGACTGTGTATTGCATTGACATTGGTGGACCTCTGCTGGGTTCTACATCTGTCCAGATAGCTGTCCTCCTTGTATCACATTTGGGCCGGCATTCTTTGCTGCAACTGGGCCCTGACTGATGTAACAACTACACTGGGTGCACAACTGAGACAGCTTTGATCCCTGGACGTCCTATTCCCCCATATCTCAGATATCTCCCAGCTGTGCAACCTATATTTGCAGAGCTCACACCATACATAGCAGTCCTCCTCTGTAGCCTGCCAAGAAACCAGTTGAATGTGTCACAGTGGCGTGTGTGAACCAGGTATCACAGGTGTTACCTTTTTCTCCCGCAGGCATACGACAGGAGCTCAGGGGCATACAACAGGAGCTTCATGGACAGCGTCAGGAGATGCAGGGTCTCTGGCAGGAGGTGGGCCAGCTGCAGGACGTTGCACTGCAGAGTGCATGGGCGACTGAAGCCAAAGTGGCAGGGATCATGAGTATAGCGGAGGCACTTGAGGCCCTCGCTGGATGGGGGCAGCAGCCAGCGGCAGCATCAGCACCAGCATTGAGGGGTGGGAGGGGGCCAGGTTGGTGCAGGCGTGGGTGGCCACGCAGGAAGTAGAGGTGGGGGGGGTGTCTAAATATCATGGTCATTAAAGGCATCTGATTTTGTTGACACCTGTATCCACGTGTCCAGTGTTGCTGTCTCTGCTCCCAGGGTTAGTCTGTCCCCCATGTGGTCATCCTGGTCTCCTATCCCTTGCCTTGGTGCCTATACCTTGTGGCATGGCATTCCCTGTCTCTATCCCATGTCACAGGGCGGGGTGGGGGGGTGTCTGCACAGTCACCACTCAGCACATCTATGTGTTGGCCTGCCACATGTGCCGTGCACTGTGCCAAGTGTGCACTGCTGGCATGTCAGTGCCACCAGGCATGTGCCCATATCTGCAGGACATACCAACACATGGGCATATCCCGGTGGCCATGAGGGATGCACACAGCGCCACACTTGCCTATCCCTCTGCCAGCTGTGCAGAGCGCGTCATGTATGTGATATCTGTATTGCACACAGACACACACGGACATGCACACTGTACAATTGGGTGACGGATAATGAGGCACATGACCATTGAGATGTGGGTCATTATACAAAAGTAACATTTATTTACAAGATATCTACAAATATATATTTTTACATAAACATATTTACAGGATAGGTTGAGTGTGGCATGTACATTGCCAGCATTGGTGGGAGTGGGGTCCTGGCAGTCCCGGGGCACAGGTTTGCAGAGGGCAGGGGTGTCACAGACCACGGTGGTGATCTATCCCACCTGGGGGTCATCATGGCCTGATGGCTGATGAGCTGCGGGGCCCCCCAACGCCTTCCTGAGCATCCGCAGCTCATCTGCCATCCGGCACACGGCACTCACCACCTGCTCCATGGTCCTCATCTGCTCCCGCTGGCCCATCGAGACTGTGGTGAGTGCCACAGACAGGGTGTGTGGCCATTCGCCCCCACACAGGCCCCATGTGTATGGGGTCTGGGTGGAGGCGTCTACACACACCCTGTCTGCGGCACTGCCTGCCTCTACTGTGGCTGTGTGGGAGACAGCAGGAGGACCAGAGAGCAGGTGGTGTTGACCCCCAGGGCCCTCTGCAGCCCTGCTGCTACTCAGGACTGCACACACCCTGACCAGTGGGGCCCACCATCAGATGGCCCCATAGCACACACCACCAGGGGTGCATCCTGCCTCATGGCCCCATCACCTGTCCCCACCTCCCCGCCACCCTCCCCCTTGCACTCCCCTGACCCTCCCACCTCCCTCACCTTCCCCCACCACACACCCTCCCACTCCCCTGCCCCAGTGCCTCCTCCACCTCCATGTCCTCCACCCCCTTCTTTCCTCGCCTCAGTCTCCTCCTCCACCACATCATCGCCTCCGCCGTTGTCGTCATCATCAGCATCATCATCCTCCTCCTCCCTCCACTCATCCTCTTATTCCTCCTCCTCCTCCACCTCCTCTTCCTCATCCTCCTGCTCCTCCTTGGCCTCTTCTTCGACATCCTTCTCCATGGCCGACACCTCCTCCTCAATATTGGCCTCTGCTGGAACAGCTGCCACTGTGGGGGTATACAGACAGGACAACATCAGTCATGTGTTCACCACATAATGGACACATAGTAGATTACCCCACAACCAGCTGCTGAATTGTAACATGCTGTGGCGTGTCACACAGGCTGCATCACTCACCATCCCCATTATAGCTCGGATAAAATACAAAACCCTAGTGACTACATTTAAACTCATCCATAACCTGGCAACAACCTTCCTCACCAACCTAATCAACTTGCAACCTGCCAACAGAAGTAGGAGAACTACCGCCATAAACAACCTCCAGGTACCAATAAGTATAAGATCAGCTAAAACAACCACAAGCAACAGGGCATACTCCTACACTGCCCCCTCACTCTGGAACCAACTCCCGCCTGAGCTGCGCTCAATCAACGACCTGATGGCTTTCCGAAAAAAACTGAAGACATATTTATTTCAACAGGCCTACAACATATCCTGAACAACAACACTCTCCACCCAGTATCTGCTCCAACAAAATTTCATCAAATGTAAAATAATCTTATGCTCCTGAATGTAACAAGCATAAAATGTATATATGTAAATATCTCCCTCTCCCCCACCTATACATGTATGCTGTGAATATCCCTTGAATCATATTTTCCCCGTTTATTGAAAATTCCTGGCATTGGTCTGACAACCTATCAGACAACCTTTGTAAATCACGCTGTAAATTTTGAAATTTGTCAATTGATCTGACTCTCCCTGTTTACCTAATCAAACCGCTCCTGATCGCTGGAAGTAGCGGTATATAAATATATGCTAAATAAATAAATAAATAAATCCTCCTGCCCCATCAGCTCCTGCTGCAGCCTCAGCACGAATGCGGGCCTCCGCCTCTGGAGCTCACGTGCCTTCTTGTGCAAATCATCCACCTGGGGGGTACAGCAATAGATAGCTACTGTTATGGGACAAACATGCATGACCATCATCTGACGCAGTACATGCATGGCTGTGTGCAGTGGCTTGATGCTCCAGCTGTACAGTGACAGTCCATTATCATCTGTCAGCACTGTCGCCTGCCTGTGTGTGTGGGTGTATGGGGTGCCACGGATATGGTGAGGGGGAGAGGTTCATGTTCATATCCCTGCAGCACGGCACAAAGCAATGGTATGGATTCCACTAGGTAATTCAGTACTGACAGGGCGTGAAATGTGCAGGCCCGGGAGGGAGGATGTGAGTGGGACCAACAATCTACAGTACAATGGTGTCTGCCTCATGTAAGCTGGATAGGAGATGTGTGTGAACAGCCAGGTCATGGACAGCAGATTTGTCTGGTGATGGCACCACTGACACGGCACCACAGTCGTGAAACACGTGCAGTTCATTGTGCCTGGCAGGATGGCCAAAGGACATGATTGGCGGGGATGGGGGACTTGCCTGGTATCCATGTGGTGGGGAAGCTGTGACAGGACTGTTTTCCAGGTATCTTAGACGGAGAACAGGGGAGGGGCATAGGATGATAGCCAGCTTGGGTAGGGAGTGACGTGAGACATTTGTATGAATGGCCCATATTAGGGCAGCGTAAAGGGGTGCTCACAGGTAGCTGTGTACAACTAGTATTGCACATGGTGGGGATGGAGGGGATGTGAGCGTGAAGGGACGTGGGTTGCCAGGAGGATGCTACAGGCTCACGGGAGAAGCAGGTCCCTTTGGTAGGGGGTATCCATTTAGCACATCCTGGGGTTGTTGGTGGGTGTTGTGTGGCCCAAGCACGTGAGAGTTGTATGACAGGAGTGGGGGGGGGGTGGTTAGGGTAGGGCGATCAAACAAAGAATCCTGTCCATAGACCTGCGGCCTCCTGGGGATAGGGCAGACCTGCACAGATATGCAACCGCAGCTACAATAGCACCAGGATTCACCACAGACCCATGTCTATAGTCCTGAGGCCCCATGGAAATGGGAGCGAACAACACACATAAGCAGGTATGCCTATATTAACAACAGGATTAACTACAAACACCTGTTGATGGCCCTGAGGAATCCTGGGAGGAGGGTGGATCTGCACACATGAGCAGGCGCACCTACAATAGCACCAGGATTAACTACAGACCCCTGTTAATACGCCTGAGGCCTCCTGGGGGTAGGGCAGACCTGTACAGATATGCAGCCGCATCTACAATAACACCAGGATTTACCAGAGAACCCTGTGTATAGCCCTGAGGCCCCATGGGAATGGGGGAGAGCAGCACACATAAGCAGACACACCTACATTAGCAACAGGATTAACCACAAACACCTGTCGATGGCCCTGAGGCCTCCTGGGAGTAGGGTGGATCTGCAAACATGAGCAGGCATACCTACAATAGCACCAGGATGAACCACAGACCCCTGTTAATAGGCTTGAGGCCTCCTGGGAGTAACGCAGAGCTGCAAACATGAGCAGGCGCACCTACAATAGCACCAGGAATGACCACAGACCCATGTCTATAGCCCTGAAGCCCCATGGGTGTGGGGGCGACCAGCACACATAAGCAAGCGCACCTACATTAACAACAGGATTAACCACAAACGCCTGTCGAAGACCCTGAGGCATCCTGGAGTAGGGTGGATCTGCACACATGAGCAGTCGCACCTACAATAGCACCAGGATTCACCACAGACCCCTGTTAATAGTTCTGAGGCCTCCTGGGAGTAGGGCAGACCTGCACAGATATGCAGCCGCACCTACAATAGCACCAGGATTAACCATAAAACCCTGTCTATAGCCCTGAGAACCAATGGGAGTAGGGCAGATCTGCACACATAGCTGGCACATCTATAAAAGCAACAGGATTAACCACAGACCCCTGTTAATAGGCCTGAGTCCTCCAAGGGGTAGGGCAGACCTACACACACAAGCAGTCACACCTACAATAGCACCAGGATTAACTACAGACCCCTGGGAGTAGGACAGACCTGCACAGATATGCAGCCGCACCTACAATAGCACCAGGATTAACCACAGACCCCTGTCCATAGGCTTGCAGCTCCTGAGGGTAGGGCAGACCTGCACAGATATGCAGCCGCAACTACAATAGCACCAGGATTGACCAAAGACCCCTATCTATAGCCCTAAGGCCCTATGTGAGTGGAGGCGACCAGCACACATAAGCAGGCACACCTACATTAACAACAGGATTAACCACAAACACCTGTCAATGGCCCTGAGGCCTCCAGGGTGTAGGGCGGATCTGCAAACATGAGCAGGCACACCTACAATAGCACCAGGGTTAACCACAGACCACAGTGAAAAGGCCTGAGGCCTCCTGGAGGTAGGGCAGATCTGCACACATGAGCAGGCACACCTACAATAGCGCCTGGAATGACCACAGACCCCTGTTAATAGGCCTGAGGCCTCCTGGGGTTAGGGCAGACCTTCACACATGAGCAGGCACACCTACAATAGCACCAGAAATGACCACAGACCCCTGTTAATAGGCCTGAGGCATCCTGGGGGTAGGGCAGACCTGCACACATGAGCAGGCACACCTACAATAGCACCAGGAATAACCACAGACCCCTGTCTATAGCCCTGAGGCCCCATGGGAGTGGGGGCTACCAGCATACATAAGCAGACGCACCTACATTAACAACAGGATTAACCACAAACACCTGTCGATGGCCCTGAGGCCTCCTGGGAGAAGGGCGGATCTGCAAACATGAGCAGGCGTACCTACAATAGCACCAGGATGAACCACAGACCCCTGTCCATAGCCCTGAGGCCCCATGGGTGTGGGGGCGACCAGCACACATAAGCAAGCGCACCTACATTAACAACAGGATTAACCACAAACGCCTGTCGATGGCCCTGAGGCATCCTGGAGTAGGGCGGATCTGCATACATGAGCAGGTGCACCTACAATAGCACCAGGATTCACCCTGTTAATAGGTCTGAGGCCTCCTGGGTGTAGGGCAGACCTGCACAGATATGCAGCTGCACCTACAATAGCTCCAGGATTAACCACAAAACCCTGTCTATAGCCCTGAGGCCCAATGGGAGTAAGGCAGATCTGCACACATAGCTGGCGCATCTATAAAAGCAGCAGGATTAACCACAGACCCCTGTTAATAGGCCTGAGGCCTCCAAGAGGTAGGGCAGACCTACACACACAAGCAGTCACACCTACAATAGCACCAGAATTAACTACAGAGCCCCTGGGAATAGGGCAGACCTGCACAGATATGCAGCCGCACCTACAATAGCACCAGGATTAACCACAGACCCGTGTCCATAGGCTTGCAGCTCCTGGGGGTAGGGCAGACCGGCACAGATATGCAGCCGCAACTACAATAGCACCAGGATTGACCAAAGATCCCTATCTATAGCCCTAAGGCCCTATGTGAGTGGAGGCGACGAGCACGCATAAGCAGGCGCACCTACATTAACAACAGGATTAACCACAAACACCTGTCAATGGCCCTGAGGCCTCCTCGGAGTAGGGCGGATCTGCAAACATGAGCAGGCACACCTACAATAGCACCAGGGTTAACCACAGACCACAGTGAAAAGGCCTGAGGACTCCTAGGCGTAGGGCAGACCTGAACACATGAGCAGGCACAACTGCAATAGCACCTGGAATGACCACAGACCCCTGTTAATAGGCCTGAGGGCTCCTGGGGTTAGGGCACAGCTGCACACATGAGCAGGCACACCTACAATAGCACCAGAAAGGACCACAGACCCCTGTTAATAGGCCTGAGGCCTCCTGGGGTTAGGGCACACCTGCACACATGAGCAGGCACACCTACAATAACACCAGAAATGACCACAGACCCCTGTTAATAGGCCCGAGGCCTCCTGGGGTTAGGGCTAGGGTTACCAACTTTTTCACCGAGAAAAACCCGACACCTGTGGCTCGCCATGCTCCACCCATTCTCCGCCCCTAGTCCCACCCCTGCCCCGCCCCCAGCCCCACCCACAAAAATTACTGAGGATTCGTGTAGGCTAACTTCCTTGGTCAGATAATAATTAAACTGGGAACCCCAAAATCCAAACATGAAATGTACAACACTGGAGAAATAAAACTATAAAGTAATTTCCTCTTGCACTAAATAAAAACGCAAAGATGTTATCAATACACACTTCCCAGACCAAACATATTCCAGCTAATAAATTCAAAATAAAAAGTATTTTTCTACCTTCTGTTTGGGCGTTTTATTTTTCAGTTGCAATTGCTCCAGTCACTTTCTTCTGGTTTCTTCGTGTCTTCTGCAAGCTATCCATTTGTCCTTTCTTCTCTTTTAGATGTTTTCCATTCTCTCTCTATTTCTGCTTTAACATACTGATTGTTTCCCTTTTGCTCTTTCCCCCAATTCTTTCCTTATTCCTTTATCATCCATTTAAATTTCACCCTTCCATTCTCAAGCCCCTCACTCTCCCAATACCCAGCCCATCATAGACTTTTCTTCCACACAAAATATTTTTTCCCCTCTCCACTCATTCCCCATCTATTCTAGTCCTCCCCCAAAATCAGTTCCCTTATAGTTCTAGACCCACCCAGCATCCACTCCCTTCTAGTCCCATTCTCCCATGCCCCACATCAGCCCATTTCCAGTCCTATTCCAGCTCTTCATAAGCCCATTTCCAGTGCTAGCCTTCACATCACAGGCCATTTCCAGTCCTAGCCCCCCCCCCCCCATCACAGCCCATTTCCAGTCCAAGTCCCCCATCACAGCCTATTTCCAGTCCTAGGCCCCCCCCATCACATCCCATTTGCAGTCCGAGTCCCCCCGCACCATCACAGCCCATTTGCAGTCCTACCCCCCCCCACCATCACAGTCCATTTGCAGTCCTAGCCCTCCTAATCACAGCCTATTTCCAGTCCATGTTCCCCCTCCCTCCACCATAGCCCATTTCCAGTCCAAGTTCCCCCCCCCCATAGCCCTTTTCCAGTCCAGGTCCCCCTCCCCATCACAACCCATTTCCAGTCCATGTCGTCCCCCCCCCCCACATAGCCCTTTTACAGTCCAGGTCCCCCTCCCCATCAAAACCCATTTCTTTCGAGTAGAATGCCCCCCCCATAGCCCTTTTCCAGTCCAGGTCCCCCCCCTTCACAACCCATTTCCAGTCCAAGTCCCCCATCACAGCCTATTTCCAGTCCATGTCCCCCCCCCCCAGCCCTTTTCCAGTCCAGGTCCCCCTCCCCATCAAAACCCATTTCCCGTCCATGTCACCCCCCCCCGACATAGCCCTTTTACAGTAAAGGTACCATCCCATCACAGCCCATTTCTTTCCAGTCCAAGTCCCACCCCCCCATAGCCCTTTTCCGGTCCAGGTCCCCCCCCCCCCCCTCACAACCCATTTCCAGTCAAATTCCCCCCTCCTAGCCCTTTTCCAGTCCAGGCCCCCTCCCCCCATCACAGCCCAGGCAGTCCTTGGCCTCCCCCCCAAAACCGCGGTGTCTGAGGCTTTAGAGGGAGCCGGGGAAGCCCGCGCGAGGCCCCGGCTCCCTCTGAACAGCCGCCAGCGTGAAGAGCCTTTTCCTTCACGCTGGCGGCTGTTCCTGTGAAGCCTCGAATGCTGGGAAAGGTTAAAGGGCAATGCCTTTAACCTTTTCCACCAATCGCAGCTTCACAGGAACAGCCGCCAGCGTGAAGGTAAAGGCTCTTCACGCTGGCGGCTGTTCAGAGGGAGCCGGGGCCTCGCGCGGGCTTCCCTGGCTCCCTCTGAAGCCCTCCGGGTTGGGAGAAAAGCCGATTTTTTTGCTCTGGCTGCTCCCGATCTTGCGGCCAGAGCAAAAAAAACGGCTTTTCAAGGGCCGGTTTTGCCTCTGCGCCGGCAGCCGGCCTGGCCATGGAAAAACCGGCCAGGCCGGCTGAAAACCGGCCAGTTGGCAACCCTAGTTAGGGCACAACTGCACACATGAGCAGGCACACCTACAATAGCACCAGAAATGACCACAGACCCCTGTTAATAGGCCTGAGGCATCCTGGGGGTAGGGCAGACCTGCACACATGAGCAGGCACACCTACAATAGCACCAGGAATAACCACAGACCCCTGTCTATAGCCCTGAGGCCCCATGGAAGTGGAGGCGACCAGAGCACATAAGCAGGCGCACCTATATTAACAGCAGGATTAACCACAAACACCTGTCGATGGCTCTGAGGCCTCCTGGGAGTAGGGTGGATCTGCAAACATGAGCAGGCGTACCTACAATAGCACCAGGATTAACCACAGACCCCTGTTAATAGGCCTGAGACCTCCAGGGGATAAGGCAGAGCTGCAGACATGAGCAGGCGCACCTACAATAGCACCAGGAATAACCACAGACCCCTGTCTATAGCCCTGAGGCCCCATGGGAGTGGGGGTGAACAGCACACATAAGCAGACGCACCTACATTAACAACAAGATTAACCACAAACATCTGTCAAGGGCCCTGAAGCCTCCTGGTGTAGAGATAAACGAGTGAAGAAAGAAACACCCAAGGAGTCAGAAGGAGACAACGGTTTAGCTCAACTCCTGCCCAATCGGAGCAGTGGGAGAAAGCCCGCAGCAGCCAAAAGCCTCCTTAAAAGCGGCGTCCCTGCATCGAGGGAGCCGCTTCCTGCCTGCCCGACCTAACAGCTCAACTCCTGCCCAATCGGGGCAGTGGGAGAAAGCCCGCGGCAGCCCAAAGCCTCCTTAAAAGCAGCGTCCCTGCATCGAGGGAGCCACTGCCTGCCTGCTCGACCCAACAGCTCAACTCCTGCCCAATCGGGGCAGTAGGAGAAAGCCCACGGCAGCCCAAAGCCTCCTTAAAAGCGGCGTCTCTGCATCAAGGGAGCCGCTGCCTGCCTGCCCGACCCAACAGCTCAACTCCTGCCCAATCGGGGCAGTGGGAGAAAGCCCGCGGCAGCCCAAAGCCTCCTTAAAAGCGGCGTCCCTGCATCGAGGGAACTGCTGCCTGTCTGCCCGACCCAACAGCTCAACTCCTGCCCAATCGGGGCAGTGGGAGAAAGCCCGCATCAGCCCAAAGCCTCCTTAAAAGCGGCATCCATGCATCGAGGGAGCCGCTGCCTGCCTGCCCGACCCAACAGCTCAACTCCTGCCCAATCGGGGCAGTGGGAGAAAGCCCGCGGCAGACCAAAGCCTCCTTAAAAGCGGCATCCCTGCATCGAGGGAGCCGCTGCCTGCCTGCCCGACCCAACAGCTCAACTCCTGCCCAATCGGGGCAGTGGGAGAAAGCCCGCGGCAGCCCAAAGCCTCCTTAAAAGCGGCGTCCCTGCATCGAGGGAGCCGCTGCCTGCCTGCAGGACTCAACAGCTCAACTCCTGCCCAATCGGGGCAGTGGGAGAAAGCCCGCGGCAGCCCAAAGCCTCCTTAAAAGCGGCGTCCCTGCATCGAGGGAGCCGCTGCCTGCCTGCCCGACCCAACAGCTCAACTCCTGCCCAATCAGGGCAGTGGGAGAAATACCGCGGCAGCCAAAAGCCTCCTAAAAAGCGGCGTCCCTGCATCAAGAGAGCCGCTGCCTGCCTGCCCGACCCAACAGCTCAAATCCTGCCCAATCGGGGCAGTGGGAGAATGCCCGCGGCAGCACAAAGCCTCATTAAAAGCGGCGTCCCTGCATCGAGGGAGCCGCTGCCTGCCTGCCCGACCCAACAGCTCAACTCCTGCCCAATCTGGGCAGTGGGAGAAAGCCCGCAGCAGCCCAAAGCGTCCTTAAAAGCGGCGTCCCTGCATCGAGGGAGGCGCTGCCTGCCTGCATGACCCAACAGCTCAACTCCGGCCCAATCGGGGCAGTGGGAGAAAGCCCGCGGCAGCCCAAAGCCTTCTTAAAAGCGGCTTCCCTGTATCGAGGGAGCCGCTGCCTGCCTGCCCGACCCAACAGCTCAACTCCTGCCCAATCGGGGCAGTGGGAGAAAGCCTGCGGCAGCTCAAAGCCTCCTTAAAAGCGGCGTCCCTGTATCGAAGGAGCCGCTGCCTGCCTGCCCGACCCAACAGCTCAACTCCTGCCCAATCGGGGCAGTGGGAGAAAGCCTGCGGCAGCTCAAAGCCTCCTTAAAAGCGGCGTCCCTGCATCGAGGGAGCCGCTGCCTGCCTGCCCGACCCAACAGCTGAACTCCTGCCCAATCGGGGCAGTGGGTGAAAGCCCGCGGCAGCCGAAAGCCTCCTTAAAAGCGGCGTCCCTGCATCGAGGGAGCCGCTGCCTGCCTGCCCGACCCAACAGCTCAACTCCTGCCCAATCGGGGCAGTGGGAGAAAGCCCGCAGCAGCCCAAAGCCTCCTTAAAAGCGGCGTCCCTGCATCGAGGGAGCCGCTGCCTGCCTGCCCGACCCAACAGCTCAACTCATGCCCAATCGGGGCAGTGGGAGAAAGCCCGCGGCAGCCCAAAGCCTCCTTAAAAGCGGCATCCCTGCATTAAGTGAGCCGCTGCCTGCCTGCCCGACCCAATAGCTCAACTCCTGCCCAATCGGGGCAGTGTGAGAAAGCCCACGGCAGCCCAATGCCTCCTTAAAAGTGGCGTCCCTGCATAGAGGGAGCCGCTGCCTGCCTGCCCGACCCAACAGCTCAACTCCTGCCCAATTGGGCAGTGGGAGAAAGCCCGCGGCAGCCCAAAGCCTTCTTAAAAGTGGCGTCCCTGCATCGAGGGAGCTGCTGCCTGCCTGCCCGACCCAACAGCTCAACTCCTGCTCAATCGGGGCAGTGGGAGAAAGCCCGTGGCAGCCCAAAGCCTCCTTAAAAGCGGCGTCCCTGAATCGAGGGAGCCGCTGCCTGCCTGCCCGACCCAACAGCTCAACTCCTGCCCAATCAGGGCAGTGGGAGAAAGCCTGCGGCAGCCCAAAGCCTCCTTAAAAGCGGCATCCCTGCATCGAGGGAGCCGCTGCCTGCCTGCCCGACCCAACAGCTCAACTCCTGCCCAATCGGGGCAGTGGGAGAAAGCCCGCGGCAGCCCAAAGCTTCCTTAAAAGCGGCGTCCCTGCATCGAGGGAGCCACTGCCTGCCTGCCCGACCCAACAGCTCAACACCTGCCCAATCGGGGCAGTGGGAGAAAGCCCACGGCAGCCGAAAGCTTCCTTAAAAGCGGCGTCCCTGCATCGAGGGAGCCGCTGCCTGCCTGCCCGACCCAACAGCTCAACTCCTGCCCAATCGGGGCAGTGGGAGAAAGCCCGCAGCAGCCCAAAGCTTCCTTAAAAGCGGCATACAAGCATTTTAGAGAATGTATTTTATTCATGTTAATTTGGCTATTGTTAGACATGGGTAAATTGGGATCTTTAAGCTCTGTCTGCTCCATACTTGAGGTTATTTGGGCTACTTTACTCTTTTGTGGAACCTCTCTGCTTTTGGTAGTATCCTTCAAGGATACATTCTTCCGAACCATCCGCTCTTGTGCGACTGTCGGCTTTCCCCTAATATCTAGTTTAAAAGCTGCTCTATCTCCTTTTTAAAGGTTAATGCCAGCAGCCTGGTTCCATCCCGGTTAAAGTGAAGCCCATCCCTTCGGAAGAGCCCCTCCTTTCCCCAGAATGTTCCCCAGTTCCTAACAAATCCAAAACCCTCATCTCTGCACCATTGTCTCATCCACGCATTGAGACTCCAGAGTTCTGCCTGCCTTTTGGGTCCTGCGCGTGGAACAGGAAGCATTTCGGAGAATGCTACCCTGGAAGTTCTGGATTTCAACTTCCTACCTAAAAGCCTAAATTTTGCCTACAGAACCTCCCTACCACATTTTCCTATGTCATTGGTACCGACATGTACCAAGACATCAGACTCCTCCCAAGCACTATCTAAGACCTTATTTAGGTGGCGCGTGAGGTCCGCTACCTTCGCACCAGGCAGGCATGTTACCAGGCGATCCTCACGTCCACCAGCCACGCAGCTATCTACATGCCTAATGATCGAATCACCAACTATAACGGCTGTCCTAACCCTTCCCTCATGGGCACATGGCCCTGGAGAAACTTCCTCGGTGCGAGAGGGTTTTACATCACCTGGAGGACAGGTCCTAGTTACAGGATCACTTCCTGCCACACCAGGGTGATGCTCTCCTGTCACGTGACCTCTCTCCTCCATGGCAACAGGGGTGCTGCCAGACTGGAGGTGGGACTTCAGGACTATATCCCTGTAGGTCTCGTCTATGTACCTCTCTGTCTGTCTTATGCTTTCCAAGTCTGCTACTTTAGCCTCTAGAGAACGGACTTGTTCCCTGAGAGAAAAGAGCTCCTTGCACCTAGTGCACACGTAAGACCTCTCACCAACTGGGAGAAAATCATACATGTGACACTCAATGCAAAAGACTGGAAAGCCCCCATCCCGCTGCTGGACTGCTGTCTGCATCTTAGTTTTAAGTTTGTGTCTAGATCTTTAAGTTCTTACTTACTAGGGGTTGCTATGGGTATTTATACCAATAAAACTGTACCTAATACGTTTAATATACCTTGTTCACCTGTAGCTTAATTAATCTCAGGTCCTTAGTGTATGACTGATTTGTGTAATGAGTTTCACCTGTAAGCACCTCCTGTCTTTTAAGATGTGTAAGTACCTATAAAGCTACGATTATCCCAGGGGAGAGAGGGAAATAACACTTATTAAAAGAGGGCTGCTACACAGTACCCTGTCTTGTGCTGCTGAGGTAAGCTAAATTCTGATTTGATTTAAATTATAGCTCTTAGCTGCTGCTAGGCTCTAACTTCTGAAATTTAAACTACAAGCTCTCTGCTGGGTACTAAATTTAACCAGAAAGCTCTCTTCTGTGTGTTAAATTTAAACTAAAAGTACTTTGCTCTTACTTGGCCCTGAGTGACTATTAAATTTAAATTACAAGCTCTCTGCTGGGTATGAAATGTAACCAGAAAGCTCTCCTCTGTGTTTTAAATTCAAACTTTAATTGCTGCTACTAGGCCCTAACTGATCCAACAAAAAACAGTGGGTTCACAGATTAAGTAGCTTTAATACAAAGAATTCTTTTTAGAAAATTACCAGAAGTATATACTCACAGTTGCAGATTTCTCTCCAGAAGTAACAGTCCTCTTTCTAGTCCTTCAAGACCTAACAGTCCCCTTTCTAGTCCTTCAATTACAACGACCTCAAAACCCTCAGCCACACGCAGAGATACCCACAACAAACCACCACCCCAACTTACACAGTGACTGGACCACCTTCAAAGAAACCACCACAGAAGAAATATCATCCACCATCTCCCACCTAAACACCACCACCTCTCCGCTGGACCCCTGTCCCGCTGATTGGATAAAGAAATCCAAAGACGAACTAAGTGCGCCATTGACCTATATCGTCAAAGAATCCTTCACCCAAGGTCACATGCCAGACACCCTCAAAACTACAATCATCCGACCATCCTTAAAAAAGCCTAACCTGGATCCCCTTGACCCAGCCTCATACAGACCGATAGCAAGCCTACCTTTTACCGCCAAGATAATCGAGAAGATCGTCCAGCAGCAACTTCAAGAACACCTGGACACCAACAACATACTGGACCCACAACAACACGGCTTCCGCCCACTACATGGAGTGGAGACCCTCATGACTACACTGATGAACACCCTCATCATAGGAACACAAAAAAAACACTCTGGATATGCCATGATCTTCCTTGATATATCTGCTGCTTTCGACACCATCTCCCACAACATCCTCATACGCAGACTACAGACAATTGGGATCAAAGACACCGTACTTAAATGGTTTCAATCTTACCTAACAAATAGACAACAACTAATCCGTACCAGCACCTTGACCTCGCCCCCCTTCCAGCAATACCAAGGAGTCCCTCAAGGATCAACTCTGTCAGCCATGCTCCAACATTTACCTCCAACCACTCTGCTCAGTCATACGCTCTCACAACATCAGCTTCCACATATATGCTGATGACATCATGCTCTACGCCCCTATTATGACCACAAACCCAACAAACCCACATCTATCAGCATGCTTCTCTGAGGTATCCAATTGGTTACAAGAAAATAACCTGTCCATCAACATAAAGAAAACTGAAGCCCTCATAGTGACAAAAGACCCTGACTTCACACCACCAACACACCTCAACATAGGAACTACAAGCATTCAAATTCAGCCACAAATAAGATATCTGGGCATTATCATTGACCAAGCCCTCACCTTAAAGCAACAAATTGCCAAAACCTCTGGAATAATATTTCACAAAGCAAAATTAGCGCAACGTCTCAGACCACTTCTCGATCATCAAGACTTCTGGACAATAATGAAAGCTATGACACTCCCATATCTGGTCTACTGCAACGTACTCTACCATGGCCTTCCATCCACACAGACCAACCCCCTCCGAACAGCATTGAACACCACAGCAAGAATCATTCAGAAAGCAAAGAAAACTGACCACATCACCCCAATCCTGAAAAACCTACACATACTTCCACTCGAAGCAAGGACTAAATACAAATCCATCCTACTCACCCACAAAGCCATCCACCAAACACAGAACACCCAGCTTCGCACCCTGCTGTCTCGACCAGCTCACGGCAAAACTACCAGACAAGCCTCCAACAACTCCCTCACCGTCCCTCACAAAAGAACTAAATGCTCTCAACGGACATGCAATCGAGCCTTTGAACTCTATGCTCCATCCCTATGGAACTCTCTACCGAGCCATCTCAGAAACAATGCTGATCTACTATCCTTCAGAAAACAGCTAAAAACCACCTTATTCCAGGAATACTTCAATACGACTCCCACCAAAAAGTGCACCAACCTCTGATCTGCCAACCGTGATCCACTGATCCAAAGCTGCACTAAACTGTCCATGTCCTAAGTTCGTCTCATGTCAAAATCAACAATGTTGTCTCCCTGGTGATGGTCCCACCCTCATACTTAATTTCCCCACCCCTGAATGTAACGCCGCTTTGACCCGGTGAAAAGTGGGATATAAATACAGTTAAATAAATAAATAATGTGCACAGACCCAGAGAAAATAGTTTTTCCAAATTCTGGGCCCCCACCAGAGGGCTCAGAGAGATTATATAGACCTCATATCAGATTATTACAGCATTTCTTCATGATTGGTCACTTTATTACAGTATAGTCCTGATTGGAGAAAGTCTACTGTACTCTTATCTCTAGCGAAGCAGAGGGAGAGTAGTTATCTCTAGCAAGCAGAGAGAGCAGCAGGACAAAGGAATAGGGGAGGGACAAGCATGTACCAGGGTATGACTTCACCAAGAGAGGTTTATCCTTTTCAAGAGGGGTGTATCCTTTTCACTTAACCCTTCCAGCTCTCAGCCCTGCCTGGATTTCTACCACATTCCCCACTTTTTAAGGGAAAAATTTGCCTTGTAGTGAAGGAGGCCAATTTTCCCTCATAGCAGTTGATCTGACTGTGGAAGGGATTTGTATTTGCATACTGCCATCACATGGGCAGCAGTTTTTCTGCTACACCATGGTCTCAATGGTGGAGGCAATAAATCAGATAAGGATAGGGATACAGCATGGCAGGTTGACACATAGCAAGAGAATAAGGAGAACCCCCACTACTAGGGTTTTTTAAGTCCACCTAACCAATTGAACCATTCCGCAAACCACCCAGCACCTATAGAAGGGGCGGTGATATGATTAGCTAGATCACGTAGCTCTTGAATAGAGCGTTCAGTGGAAACACTCTCATCAGTGAGATTAAAACAACACATACCCTCAAACTCCTCGCAGATATGATTTAAGCGTAGGAGCAGAAAATCAATGGTCATCCTATTCTGCAGAATTGCCATCTGCAGACTGGACATCTCATGATTCATAGTGGCTAGGATGGTTGAGGTAAGATTAATGGATTTGGCCAAGGAACAAGCAATACGGCTTACTTCCATAGTGTTGTGTAAAGCTAACCCAGGTGCTCCTACAATGGATATTGCCAGTCCTAGAGCTGTCTGATCACTATAAGGTTCCACATTAGAGTTTCAGGTAGGAGGCATAGGTTTTGATTAAGGATAGCGCGAGTGGGAACTAACCTTACTAGGGGTATGAGAGAAAGCAGCAGTAGTAAGTCTGCCAAAAGTGCAAGGACCTCCAGTAGCATTTATGGGAACATAAGTGTGAGCAGTTTTACCACATAACAAAAGCCATCCTAAGAGAAGATACATTTCTGAGTAAGCATAAGATACCTTCGTAATAGACTTGCATGATAATACGGTGTTAGACACATTAAAAACCCCTTTAGTGGCATTTACAAAAATAAAGCAATCTATAGCTTTAAGCGTGGAGACAACCTGCAAGGAGAAAGGGGCCTTGTTAAAATAGGCTGAGGTAGGACAGTAACACCAATGAAGTAGAAAAATGTAGAAAAGGTTAGCTTTGGCTGTTTGCAGTTCAGATTATGCATTACAGTAAACGTTTGCATTTCACACAAAGTAGTGGGTACAGCAATAAGGCATGTTGATAAAAAAAAACTCCAGGCTGCGATGAGCTGCGTACACAAAAGTCTGAAGTATTCAAAGCAGTCCCGGCAAGTAGTGTTACTACATTTATAGTCCCTGAGGCCAATAAGGGAAGGCCCCAAATGAATGCCAGAACAAAAGTCATCATGAGCAGATGCATAGCGACCATGGAGCTTATCTCCCACTAACAGTATCTGAAGATGACTCCTCAAGCTTCTGCCGTGCGTAGACTAGCCGGCTTCCGGTATGCGGCTAGTGCAGGGCTCCGTTGTCTGCCAATTCCCTGATTCTCCGAAGCGTGAGGTGTAAGGGATCCTGAGAATGTTCGTGCGCTGTCCACTTATCATCCAAGTCAGGAGCATCTTTCTTAAGACGAGTATGATGAATCCACGGGGTAACCTCTGAGACCTTGACTGCAGTCGGTGTGGCTAGGAGAACTGTAAAGGACTTCTCCAGGTAGGGCATAGTGGTTCACGTTTCCATTCCTTAATCCACAGACGATCTCCCGGCTGGTGGGAATGGAGCGGCTCTGACAAAGAGATAGGCTGTATTTGTATGCCTTGTTTCCGGTTGACCCCAGCGGTTGAAGACGTGAGCGGTGACTTGGGGACTGAGGGTCCACTCGTGTGGGTTTAGCTGTCGGCTCAGTCTGTCCGCCAGGGAGTTCTGCACACCCGGGAGATAGGATGCTTTTATCCAACAGTGTTTCTTTAGGATCAGCGACCATATCTTGAGTGCTTCTCTGCATAGCGGTCGGGAGCCTGTTCCCCCCTGTTTGTTGACATAGAACATGGCCACCTGGTTGTCTGTCAGCATTAGGAGAGACTTGTTGTTGATGTGTTGTTGGAAAGCCTGTAGTGCATATCTTATGGCTCTGAGTTCCAGAAGGTTTATGTGGAGGCTGGTCTCTGCCAATGTCCAGGCTCCTTGCGTACGCAGATGGCCCATGTGGGCTCCCCATCCCGTCTGGGATGCATCCGTGGTGATAGTGACTTGGTGACTGGGCTGCTGAAAATGTTTCCCCACCATGAGGTTCCGTTTGATTGTCCACCAGCGAAGGCTCTTCTTGGTTTGGGCGTCGAGGGTGATGCGTAAGGAGAGCGGTTGTGTGCGCTGATTCCAACACGAGCGTAGGCGCCACTGGAGGGTTCGCATGTGCAGTCGTGCTAGAGGCAGAACGTGGGTGGTAGCGGCCATATGGCCCAGGAGGCAGAGGAGGGATCGGGCCGTTGAAGTTGTCTGATGGGAGGCTGCCGTGGCGAGGGAGGCCAATTTCTTCGCCCTCACATTCTTCGCCGCCATTGCCCTCACAATCCCTCACCTATGCATATACGGGCTCTCTCCTCCATCCATTCCCTACGACATAGGCGAAAGGTTCGTCTCCCCGAAGCGTGAAGCCAGGCCCACACACAATGTCTCGGCCAAGGTTCATCGTTCATGGTCTACTGCATGCCTTCTACCATTCTTGGTGACTTGCACGGTCCAGGGTAGATCTCTCCACCCTTCCCCCAAATAAGGCCACGTTGGGTCACATAGCAAACACACCGCACCACCTGCCCTGTGGGCACACCTGACCCTAGGGCATAAGGGCCCACATGACCCTAGGGCATAACACAGATTCGCATGTTCTAGCTATCTCAAGGACACATCTGGCTAGTCATGAACTGACGCGTGGCCCAAGGCCCTTGCGATGAACTTGAGGGCATTCTGTACCCCTCCCTTGGTCATCCATCCAGACTTTCTGAGACATTACTGAAACCTAACTCTCAGCCTCAGCTGGGGAGAACTGGATGGTGGAGTAGCCTAGTGGTTAGTGCACTGGCTTAGTAACCAAAAGACCACCGGTCATCCATCCAGACTTCAGAGACATTACTTAGTAACCAAAAGACCACCGGTCATCCATCCAGACTTCAGAGACATTACTGTCTGGACGGTACTGACCACGACGGACCGGCCTTCCGCCTATCCGTTCTGTCCGTGTGCCGTGTCCGTCATCCGACGGCGCCGTGCGGAAGTGCTCTCTAGAGCTCAGATTTCTCTGAGCATGTGTAGGAGGTCCCACCTCCCCGGCCCGCCCCCAGCCAGATCAGTGAGTGATTAGCTATGCCTTACTGGCTAGGGCGCAGGCCGGTGCAGGCCACCCTCATACAGGGGAGGTGGGTGGGATCGTGTGGCTGACCTATCCTGCTGTCCACGGAGAACTCCTGTTACAGGTAAGTAACTCCGTTTTCTCCTAGGACAAGCAGGATATGTGTCAGCCACACCTGGTGCCTCCCAAGCAGCAGATGCGCTGTGGGGTATGAGGGAGGCATGACAACATCAAGGTAGACTTGGATTAGCTGTGAGGCAAGGTATTTATTGGTGAAGGTGCAACAGCAACCGGTGCAAACGTGCAATTTCAAGTAACATTGTAGTGAACCACAAGGTGCCATAGTGCAAGTGCAAACATACTAACACAACCATCGGGGGAGGTCACATTGATCCACCATAGGGCGGTGTGCAGCATAGTAAAACAACATCAACACAATGAGGTGATGTGCAACATAGCAAACAACATCAACATACAAGCATAAATATGCAAGAAAACAAGTACTCTGTATCAGTCACCATGTGGGCTAGGCTGCCTGGTATAGAGTCAGCTGTGGTTGGGCGGACCGGCCTCAGGTAGCCATAGACAGGACAGCCCTGCCAAAGGAGCTATCAGCTTCAGCCTGGAGATCGAGGCAGTAGTGTTTCTGGAAGGTAGACTGTGCAGACCAGGTGGCGGCCTTGCAGATGTCGATCACCGGGGTCTCATGCAGGTTGGCGAGCGAGGTAGATAGGGCACGGAGCTGGTGCGCCCCCGCCCTGCCCGCTGGGAGGGACCCCGCCTTATGAAGGCAAAAAGCCACGCAGTCCGATATCCAACGGGAGAGCGTGCGCTTGGTGCATTGGCTCGAAGGGTTCCTGCGTCAACTGCTGCAGGACAACATTGAGATCCCAAGAAGGTACCGGTTTCTGTACCGGGGGTTGCAGGTTCACGAGGCCTTTCATGAACCGCGACACGATGGGCACTGCCGCGAGGGAACCCCTGGAGGGTCCACACCGTTGCTCGTGCAGAGATGCAATGGCGGCGAGGTGGACCTTGATGGATTGAGGTTTTAAGCCCAAGCTGAAAAGGGCAGAGAGGTACTGCAGAACCTTAGGCACCGGGCAAGAGACTGGGTTGAGGTCTTGTTTAGTGCACCAAATACTGAAGCGCTTCCATTTTAGGCTGTATGACTTCCAATTTCTTCGCATTCACATTCACTGCCCCTACGCTCTGGAACGACCTCCCTATAGACCTCCGCATCATAAAAGACCTCTCTCAGTTCAGGAAAGAACTAAAAACTTACCTATTTACTGAACACTTTGAAATCCCATATTCCCCTAAAAGACCTCCATAACAACTATGCCCCTACACTCACTAAAACCCCCATACTCAAAACTAAATAACTCTCCCTCCCCTCCTGCCTGCCCCCACACACACCCCGACTTATGACATAAAAGGAAATAAATTCCAACACCTAACGACACATGCCCTACACACAACACACATGCCCTACACACAACACTCAGCCACTGTAAATTTCCAATGTAAATAATTAATAGTTGTTTGTATTATCAACACCTCATAAAGTTGAAGTTTATTGTTCAATGTAAATAGTTGTACCTAACCGTTCAATGTAAATAGTTGACTCCGATTGTTTAATGTAAATGTATACAACTGTGTACAATTGTTAAGTTTCATGTAAACCGCCCTTGATCGCTGGAAGGGGCGGTATAGAAGAAAATAAATAAATAAATAAATAAATAAATAAAAAATAGGCAGTCGCTCTAGTATCCACCTGTTCAAAGACTGAAAAACAGATCCCAATGCCAGTAGGTGTTGTCTCGTAAGTTCATTACCTATCTGCTCCAGGTCTCCCTCAAGGCCCTGAACAATGGGTGGTGGTCGACCATACAGTACTTCATAAGGGGATATTCCCAAGGTCCGAGTTGGGGAGGACCGGACCCGGAGAAGGGCTATCGGCAAAGCCTGATCCCACTTAAGATGAGCTTCCTGACAGAGTTTAGACAACTGGAGCTTCAGAGTTTGGTTCATCCTTTCCACCTTTCCCGAACTCTGTGGGCGGTAAGCAGTGTGAAGTTTCCAGGTAATCTGGAGGGCCTTAGAAAGGTCTTGAAGGCACTTAGCAAAAAATGCAGGGCCATTATCTGACCCTATAGTAAGAGGTAGGCCAAACCTGGGAATTATCTCTTTCAGCAGGGCCCTGGTAATTTCTCAGGCTATCTCTGTTCTACAGGGATAGGCCTCAACCCATCCTGAAAATGTATACACTATCACCAGCAGATATTGATAACCCCTTACTCGGGGCAATTCAGTGAAATCAACCACAACATTCTCCATAGGGGCAGCCCCAACCGCCCGCATGGAAACCGGGGGGTAGAGGCCCTTGGCGGGGGTTACCCCTGGCACATTGGAGACAGCGATGTGCTGCAGCTGCCGTTAAGGCAGTCAGATGTGGGACATAGAAGCAAGACTGTAGAATGGTTTGCATGGAGGTCTTACCTAAGTAGGTGGTCTCATGAAATCAGCGGACAAAAAGCAGGCACTAGACTCTCAGGGATAACATATCGGGGTGGATCTTCTAGTAACCGCAACCACCCAGCAGTAGTGAGAGTAGCCCCTTCCTGAGTGAAGAAATCCATCTCTTTCCTGGTATAATGTGGGTCCCACTCTGACATAGGAATTGGAAACAGGGGGCTTGAACACTTACTGGGACTGTTCCTTGCTAGCTTGGCCTCCCTATCAGCCCTGCGGTTACCCTGGATGACCAGAGTGTCTCCTCGCTGGTGTTCCTTGCAGTGAAATATCGCCACCGCTTCTGGTGCCCACACAGCCTCTAGTAACTCCAAAATCTCCCTCCCATACTTTATAGATTTCCCGCTTGAATTTAGGAGTCCCTTCTCTCTATAGAGGGCCCCATGGGCATGGAGTGTAGTGAATGCATACTTAGAATCAGTGGAAATGTTTGCCTTCAGGCCTGCAGCTAACTGGAGGGCTCGAGTAAGGGCAATGAGTTCAGCTTTCTGGGAAGAAGTCCCTAAGGGTAAAGGCTCAGCCTCCACAACAACCCCAGGAGTGACCACAGCATATCCGGCCTTCCGCTGTCCATCTTCCATGAAACTTATGCCATCGGTAAAGTATTGAACATCAGGAGAGGCCAACGGTACATCCTTCAAATCCGGATGGCTGGAGTACACTTCACCCATAACCCGGATACAATCATGTTCAGGTAGCCCAGGTATTAGAGGGAGTAGGGTAGCAGGATTGAGTGTTTTCACTATCTCCAAGTGAACCCGAGGATTTGCACACAGCATGCTCTGGTATTTTGTCATCCGCTCATTGGTAAACCAATAATTGCCTTTGTACTCCATCAGTGTCAGTACTGCATGCGGCACTTTAAAATACAGTTCTTGCCCAAGGGACAATTTATCAGCCTCTGTTGCCAAGAGAGCTGTTGCTGCTACTGTGCGGAGACAAGAAGGGCACCCTCTTGCTACTGGATCCAGCTGTTTGGATAGATAAGCCACCGGTCGTTGCCAGGAACCTAGACTCTGAGTGAGGACACCAACTGTCATCCCCCCTTTCTTCATGGACGTACAGATGGAATGTTTTTTCCACGTCGGGCAGTCCTAGACTAGGGGCTGATAGCAAAGCCTTTTTCATATTCTGAAATGCCTCCTTTTGGTCCGGGCCCCAGTTGACAGGATCTCGTTCTCCCCCTGTTGTAGCTGCATACAGGGGCTTTGCCAACATTGCATAGTTGGGTATCCAGATTCGACAAAAACCGGCAGCCCCTATGAAGCCTCTTAACTGCCTGCGATTTTGTGGCTCAGGAATAGAACAAACAACCTCCCTCCACTCAGAGCCCAATCTTCGAAGGCCTTGGGCAACATGGAATCCCAAGTATCTGACTTCAGTCTGGCACAATTGGGCCTTACTTCGGGACACCCGATAGCCAGACATCCAAAGTAGGTGTAGAAGTTCTGAAGTAGCAGTTAGACATTCTTCCTGGGAAACAGCAGTAATGAGAAAATCATCCTCGTATTGCAGCAACACGCGTTGAGAAGGGCAAGACTAGAACTGATGCAAATCTTGACTAAGTGCATCCCCGAACAGCGTGGGGGAGTTTTTGAATCCTTGGGGTAACCGTGTCCATGTCAACTGACCCTTACTGCCAGTAATAGGGTCCTCCCATTGAAATGCAAACAGTGGCTGGCTAGGAGTGGCCAATCTCAAGCAGAAAAAGGCATCCTTTAAGTCCAGAACAGTGAAGCAGGTTGCTTGTGCAGGAATCAAACTCAGTAAATTGTAGGGGTTTGGCACAACAGGGTGAATGGTAACAACAGCTTCATTGACCTTCCGTAGGTCCTGCACAGGTCAGTAATCATCAGTACCTGGTTTTTGAACTGGCAGCAAAGGGGTATTCCAGGGTGATTGACATGGTTTTCAGGAGTCCAGACTTAAGTAGTTGCTGGAGATGTTTATGAATGCCCTCAACATCTCTTCGGAGCAGGGAATATTGCCTGACACAATTGGGACATTCGTTTTTTCTTCTCTTTTTCAGTGGCCCATTTCTCTGCAATAGGCACACTGATCTCATTCCAATAGTCCTTGCTCCAAGGATCCTCGCCGGGTTCCTCTACCCCGGCCTCGGCTTCTCGGTTCCCACGTTGACTTTCCTTGTCCTTTCTCAACTAGCGCCGCTTCTAACATATCAGCTTTCTTTTTCATCTTTCGTTCACACTCACGCTTCATCTGATCTCTGTTCACAAATACTTTCATAGCAACTTCCATCTGCTGGGTTATATTCATTCCAGCAAAACCTTCAAGCTTCTGAAGTTTCCTTCGAATGTCCCCCTGTGATTGTCCCACAAATGCTATATTCACCATCCGCTGGTTTTCAAGTGCTTCAGGGTCAAAACGGAAGGATTCACAGAGTCTTTCATAAAACTGGTCAGGACTCTCGTCAGGGGTTTACGGTACCTCAGATATTTTTCCTAGATTCATCGCTTTCTGGCCCCCCTTTTAAAGCCTTCAAGGAGAGCCCGATGATAACAATTCAGAGCAAGGCAGCCTGCATCACTGTTTGCCACCCAGTGGGGTTTTAGGTCAGGAAAGTCTCTCAGCACTTCTCGCTGGGACCCCCAAATGAGGTCGCAGTGCTCTAGTACAGGGGGGGGGGGGTGTACGAATGTGGAACTGACATTCTTCAGATCTGTGAATCTGGAAACTTTCTGAAGTGCTGGGCAGGTCTGTATCTGAAACTGGCATTTGTATGCTTCCCTTACTGCTCTTCTGACTGTCAGAGAATGTAGTATCTGTTGAGGGGGGGGGGGGAGAACGAGCTGAATTCCCTGCTGAGTCTGCCGACCTAGCTGAAGTCACAGAAATCTGCCTGGGAGGAGGGAAAGGGGGGAAATTCTTCTGTCTCTGGCTCCTGTACTAAAATGGGCAATTGCGATTTTAATTTAGGCTGCATTTCCTGTGGGCTACGAGACAAAAGTATGCGACAGTGTTCCCCGTAGCATCTCCGGAGCCATTTAGGTCTCTGCCGACAAACATCCAGCCAGGAATCAATATAAGGGAATTGATCAGGATGTTTAGCTACCACAACTTGGTGCACTCGGCTAACCAAGTCATAATCAAATGTTCCTTCTTGGGGCCAATCAGTATTAAAGCTAGCCATTCATGCTCACAATATTTCTTTAACAAGGATGGAGTCATACAAACTCCATAATCTGCAGAGAATCCCTTCCTGAAATGCTTTACCATACACTCTAAGGGGCTGCATTTCATCTCTGATCCCCCCATATATTTCTTCCAGGCTTTGAAAACACAGAGGGAAAGGAATGCAGACAGCCAGGAATCTGGCTGCTCTAGTTTCAAGAAGGGTAACTAACAAGATGGCGCTTTCACCCCACCCTAACAAAATGGCGCTTTCGCCATTTTTCCCCGACCTGGGCACGGTCGCCTTGCCAGGAACTGCACTAATCAGGAGTCTATGCTCACTGCACAAGCCTCTGCTTGTGCCAAACACATAAATCAAGCACAGACCAACAATTCCGTAGAAAACAGACTAACTATTAGGAACGCGGTTTCCCCCAGCTCAGCTCAGCTCAGGGTACTAGGGTGATTCCTTCGAGAGGTGATCAATCTCTCCTTCTCCCCGTAGGAAGGACTGATTTTTCCTGAACTGCAGACAGAGACAGACCCCCGTTATCACTTACCCCACTCAGATGTCCTCTGGAGTTGAAGGGGTTGTTTCCTACACCCCAGAGCAGGCTCTTAGGTGTCCGTCGGATAAAGCCAGCGGCAGAGGCGAATCAGGAAGGAATACTTTCCAGAACAACTGGTCTGGTGGCGCCTTGTATTCCCCGCTGCGTTCGCCACCAGCCTGGCTCAAACCGATTGAACCTAGAGGTAGCAAGATAACCTTTTCTTTCTTATCTCGCAGTCTCAGCCAGGTCAGGGAACCAAACATGTAGCAGATAAACGAGTGAAGAAAGAAATACCCAAGGAGTCAGAAGGAGACAACGGTTTAATGTGCACAGACCCAGAGAAAATAGTTTTTCCAAATTCTGGGTCCCCACTAGAGGGCTCAGAGAGATTACATAGACCTCATATCAGATTATTACAGCATTTCTTCATGACTGGTCACTTTATTACAGTATAGTCCCGATTGGAGAAAGTCTACTGTACTCTTATCTCTAGCGAAGCAGAGGGAGAGTAGTTATCTCTAGCAAGCAGAGAGAGCAGCAGGACAAAGGAATAGGGGAGGGACAAGCATGTACCAGGGTATGACTTCACCAAGAGGGGTTTATCCTTTTCAAGAGGGGTGTATCCTTTTCATTTAACCCTTCCAGCTCTCAGCCCTGCCTGAATTTCTACCTTATTCCCCACCTGTTAAGGGAAACATTTGCCTTGTAGTGAAGGAGACCAATTTTCCCTCATAGCAGTTGATCTGACTGTGGAAGGGATTTGTATTTGCATACTGCCATCACATGGGCAGCAGTTTTTCTGCTCCACCCTTCCAGCTCTCAGCCCTGCCTGGATTTCTACCTCACTGCGAGTAGGGTGGATCTGCACACATGAGCAGGCGCACCTACAATAGCACCAGGATTAACCACAGACCCCTGTTAATAGGCCTGAGGCCTCCTGGGGGGTAGGACAGACCTGCACAGATATGCAGCCGCACCTACAATAGCACCAGGATTGACCACAGACCCCCTATCTATAGCCCTGAGGTCTCCTGGGGCAGGGCAGACCTGCACACATGAGCAGGCACACCTACAATAGCACCAGGAATAACCACAGACCCCTATCTACAGCCCTGAGGCCCCATGAGAGTGGGGGCGACCAGCACACATAAGCAGATGTGGCAGGCTATGGCCTATAATAGTCTGCAAATGTGAAAGGCCTGTAAGCTAGGCCCTGATTCCAACCCCCATCATAGCTAGAAAAGAACCAAAAATCTGTAGAAAATGAGAAAACTGTTTTAAACTGCTTAATAAAAAATGTTTACATGAATTCATAAGTTTTTCATTATTCTCTTGTGTTCTGAAGATGAAAATGTTTCAATACTTGCATTCCTAGAGCCAGAAACGACCTTGCTGTAGAGAAGTATCAAAACCTAGAAACTGAACCATTCTTAGAACAGTCCTAAAGGAGGGAGCTGGGTGCTAGGCCCAGGAGGGATTTCTGATTGGACAAATGCAGGGGGCGTTGGAACCAATAGAAAGTTTGCATGTATCAAACTGAAGAAAAATGTATAAATGAATATGTTTCTGTAAAAACTTTGCTCAGTCCTTTTTGAAGCTCTGACTAACTGGGCCTTGTGCACAATAAATTGGTTTGGACCCTGTAAATTGACTCCTGGACTTATTCATTGATTGCACTTCGCTGCAGCATATCCTTGGTGCGTTGGCCGGGAAGTGCGAGTAGTGAATGGTATTCAAGTGAATAATCCACGCAATTCGCCTCCAGGTTTGGCCCGGTTGGAACCGTGTCTGTCCGACCGCAGGGGAAACCTCAGGTGCCGCCGATCCCTTTGTATCGGAGAGGGTTCCGCCTTGCCTCGGTGGGCCACTGGGTCTGGCCGGCCAACACCTCCGAACCCGAGGGGAGTCCAGGATCCAACCCAGGAACGGGTGTGGTATCGGGATCCGGATCCGGTGAGTAGACATTTTCTTGTTTAAAAGTCAGTGAAGCCTAGGGAAAAGTCTTGCATGTGTGCGCGAGACTGATTTGGTATAGACTAACTGGAAAAATCTCGCATGAGTGCGCGAGACATCTCGCATGAGTACGCAAGACAAGAGAGCCTGATCACCTCTCATAAGGGCGGTCCTAGTACGCTCCACATAAGGGTTAGCGGAAGCCGAAGCCATCGACCCTTTGTTTGGGAATAGTCAGTTAGTCAGAAAACCTTGGGCATTTGAATAATGATTTCCTGTGATGATATGATTGCTTGTGTGATTGAGAGGTCTTGAAACACAGACCGAGTGAGAGCGGACTCCTGAGTAGCGCAGTTCCTGGCCGGGCAACTGCACCCAGGTCGCGAAAAGGAGGAAGCGTGTGGTGTTTGTTCCCCTCAGTGTTCTGTGGGCTGTACGGACCCCTTACCTACAGCCATACTACCTACCCTTACTGTTCGTTGTCTTGTACGTCATTACATGTATGTCATTATGATTAGATTATGGGAGGGACGGAGTCCACGCAAACTCCGCTGGAGTGTATGATCACGAATTTCCATAAAGGATTTTCAGGAGACTACGGCATAAAATTGTCTCTGTCTAGATTAAGAGTGTTATGTGATAGGGAGTGGCCTGTGTTAGCTACTTCATGGCCCCGTGGGGGCATCTTCGATATAGACATAATTTTCCGTGTTCATCAGCTTGTACAAAAAGCACACCCTGACCAGTTTCCCTACATAGATTCCTGGTTAAGTGCTTGTGAAAGGCAGCCCTCATGGATGAAGCGCTGCTATGAGGAACAATGTAGAATATTAGTAGCCACCACTAGGGGGACCCGGAAGGTTGAGGAGGAAAAGCCGCCTGTGTATTCCGCCTCAGAGTCCCCAGAAATCCTGGCCCGTTTACCCCAGTACCCATATAGGTTAGTTCCCCCAGCTCCGCTACCTGAAGCTGAGCCTGATGAGGAACCCCAGCAATTACCGCTGCAGCAGCCAAAGAAGCCCACTTCCCCGAGTGATAGCCCCGAGTCAGGCCCAAGCACGTCGGGGGGACCGGGGTCCTCCGATGATACTGAAAGCGAAGGCTCTCCTGCCAGTTCAGGGTCACCCACCAAGGAAGCCTATACCCGGGAGCCGTATGATTTAAGAAGTATAACCCCGAAGAAGAAGGAGAAAGCAGGGCGCCTAATGCCATTGCGTCAAGTGCCTGGTATACCTATCTTAAATGAACAGGGCCAGATGGCGCCAGGACCAACCAGTCTAGTCTACGTGCCTTTTTCCACTACTGATTTATTAAACTGGAAAACGCATTATGCATCCTATACAGCGAAGCCCCAGGAATTGACAGAGTTAATGTCTAGCATTATGCAAACCCATCAGCCCACCTGGGCCGATTGTCGCCAGCTGCTGTCCACCCTCTTTACTACTGAGGAGCGAGGGCGCATTGTGCAAGCAGCCCTCCGTTGGTTAGAAGAGAACCCCATAGAAGAAGGGGATCTGAATCTCCCACAAGCAGCCGCCGCAGCTTTCCCGAATGAAGATCCTAGATGGGATCCGAATAATGACAGGGGGGCAGCAGCCCTAACGCGATTTTGCCAGGCCTTGCTGCAAGGCCTGAAGAAGGGAGGCCAGAGGACCATGAATATCGGGAAGGTATCTGAAGTTATCCAGGGTCCAGATGAGAGCCCAGCGGCCTTTTATGAGCGGTTGTCTGAAGCCTATAGACCAGCGATGGCGAACCTATGGCACGCGTGCCAGCTGTGGCACGCGAAGGCCTTGCAGCTGGCACGCGGGAAGGTCCGCATTTAAAAGGTCCCAAATTTAAAAAAAAAAACAAACAAACAAACCGGCTGCTTCTGCCGCGGCAGCCTCAAGAGCTCTGACGCGGCAGCCTCAAGAGCTCTGCCGCGGGGGCCCCCCCCCCTGCCCGGCAGAGCCTCCCTGCATCATCTACCTTCAAGTCGCAAAACGCGGGCTTCTTTCAGAGCCGCGAGAGTTTCATTTCTCGCGGCTCTCCCGCGAGACAGGAAACTCTCGCGGCTCTGAAAGAAGCCCGCGTTTTGCGACTTGAAGGTAGATGATGCAGGGAGGCTCTGCCGGGCAGGGGGGGGGCCCCGCGGCAGGGCTCGAGAGGCTGCCGCGGCTGAGCGCTTGTGGCTGCCGCGGCCGTAGCAGCCGCTTTGGTTGGGTTTGTTTTTTTTAATTTGGGATGATAGGGGGGAAGGGGGTTTAGGACTGGTAATGGGCTATGGTGGGGAGGCTAAGACTGGAAATGGGCTGATGGGGGGGGGGGGTTAGGAATGGAAATTGGCCTTGGGGGGGGCTAAGAAGGTAAAGGGGCTGATGGGGGGGGTTAGGACTGGTAATTGGCCATGGGGGGGGGGCTAAGACTGGAAAGGGGCTGATGGGGGGGTTAGGACTGGTAATTGGCCGGGGGGGGGGGGGTTAGGACTGGTAATTGGCCATGGGGGGGGGCTAAGACTGGAAAGGGGCTGATGGGGGGGGTTAGGACTGGTAATTGGCCAGGGGGGGGGGTAGGACTGGTAATTGGCCAGGGGGGGGGGTAGGACTGGTAATTGGCCAGGGGGGGGGGGGTTAGGACTGGTAATTGGCCGGGGTTAGGACTGGTAATTGGCCATGGGGGGGGCTAAGACTGGAAATGGGCTGATGGGGGGGGGTTAGGACTAGTAATGGGCCATGGGGGGTGCTAAGGCTGGAAGTGGGCTGGTGATGGTGATGGTGATGGTGATTTGGGGGGGGGGGGTAGGACTAGTAATGGGCTATGGGGGGGGGCTAAGACTGGAAATGGGCTGATGGGGGGGTTAGGACTGGTAATGGGCTTATGGGGGGTTTAGGACTGGAAATGGGCTATGGGGGGGCTAAGACTGGAAATGGGCTGAGTGGAAGGAGGGCTTGAACTGCAAATAGCTGATGGGATTGGGGCTTGGAATGGAAATGGGTTGTGAGGGGGAGGGAGCTAGGACTGGAAATGGGTGAGGGGGGGCTAGGACAGGAAATGGGCTGATGGAGGGGCTAGAATAGGACTGGAAATTGGCTGTTGGGGGGGTGCTAAGATTGGAAATGGGCTGTGGTGGGGGTTTGGATTGAAATGGACTCATGAAGGGGCTAGAACTGGAAGTAGGCTCATGGGGGGCTTGGATTGGAAATGGGCTGAGTGGAGGGGAGCTAGGATTTGACATGGGCTGATGGTGGGGCTAGGAAAGGACTAGAAATGGGCTCATGGGGGGCTGGGTTTGGAAATGAGCTGATGGAGGGACTCGGATGGGACTGCAAATAGATGGGGGAGCTAGGACTGGAAATGGGCTTATGGGGGGTTAGGACTGGAAGTGGGTTGATGAGGGGGGGCTAGGACTGGTATTGGGTTGGGAGGTTGCTAGGACTGGAAATGGGTTGGGGGGCTGCTAGGACTGGAAATGGGCTGATGCAGGGACTAGAAGGGAATGGATGCTGGGTGAGGCTGGAACTAGAAGGGAGCTGGTGTTGGGGGAGGATTAGAATGGGATGGGGCTGGGAGAGTAAAATGGAGAGGGGAAAAATATTTTGTGTGGGAGGGATAAAAAATCTACAATTGGCCGGGTATTGGGAGAATAAGTGGGGATTGAGGATGGAGGGGTAAATTTTGAGTAGATGAAATAGGAATGAGGAAAGAGCAAAAGGAGAAAGATTAGTATGTTAAAGCAGATGTAGAGAGAGAATGGAAAAAAAAACCAAGAAGACAGAAGAAAAAGGACAAATGGACAGCAGATGGAGAGTTAGGAGAAGACACGAAGAAACCAGAAGAAAGTGGCTGGAGCAATTGCAACTGAAAAAAAATGCACAAAAGGTAGAAAAATATCTCTTTATTTTGAATTTATTAACTGGAATATGTCAGCTCTGGGAAATGTGCATCATTAATTTTTGCGCTTTGTTTAGTACAAGAGGAAATTAATTTATAGTTTTATTTCTACAGTGTTGTTGTATATTCCAAGTTTGGCTTTTGGGGTTCCCAGTTTAATTATTGTCTTCCTGTTTTTAAATTGTGATTCCTTGTTTGGTGATGGTCTGTTCTGCATGTGTAACTGAGCTGAGGTATTCTGTTTATATAATTCCTATTTGACATTGCCACTTGTTCTTTCCCCAGTAGGTCATGTATTGTTGTTCTCTGAAATGTATTGGTTTAATATTTGCAGTGTTGCCTTTTGATAGTTAGGGTATGGTGCTTTGTGAGTCCTGGTAGTACTGTTAGGATACGGCGGGTTTGCTATGGGTTCTAAATGGGCAGCGTTTGTAGTAGTTCCTAATGTGCCTGGCGGTTGGTACTGGATTATAGTAATGTAGAAACCTTTTAGTCTTTCTTTATCCATATACTCATTAAGAGGCATGTTTACTAAAAGTTAGTGTATGGTAACATTATGCAAATATTTATGCAAATGAGGCACCTTATGCAAATGAGGCTTTAATGGACGTGCTGGCACTTTGAGGAAATTCTTTGGTTTTGTGCGGCAGTTTGGGCACTCGGGCTCAAAAAGGTTAGCCATCACTGCTATAGACTATATACCCCATACGATCCCGCCGCTCAGGAGAATTTGCGCATGGTAAATGCAACATTTGTCAGTCAGTCCCAGAGAGACATAAAACGAAAATTGCAGAAATTGGATGGATTTGCGGGTATGAATACAGCACAGTTAATGGAAGTCGCTCAGAAAGTATTTGTGAATCGTGAAAATGAACGTGACAGAGAAAGTGAATGTAAAATGAAGAAGAAAGCAGATCTTCTTGCTGCCGCTTTAGTTGAACGACAAGGAGGAGGTTTTCCTAACCAAAGGACCAGAGAACATGGAAGAGGCCATGGAAGTAGCAGGCCTCCATTGGGTGCGAATCAGTGCGCCCACTGCAGAGAAGAAGGACATTGGAGAAATGAATGCCCGCATCTTGACTCCACCCCCAGGAGGGGAGGAGGGAGTCCCTGGAGAACAGGAGGCCAATTTCGGAATCGGGGAGGAATGAACCGAGCACAGTTCCAGCAAGAGAGAGAAGAAGTCATTGAGGGAGTGGCAGTAGCAATGGGCTATGACATGGATGAAGTGGATGAAGACTAGGCCAGACCGGGCTCCAAGTTCACCCTGGGTCCCCAGGAGCCTATGGTCAGTTTAAAAGTAGGGGGCCAATATATGGACTTCATGGTAGATACAGGAGCAGAACATTCCGTGGTGGCAAAGCCAGTGGCTCCTCTTTCCTCTCGATCTGTCACCATTGTTGGGGCCACTGGGAACAGGGCCACCAAGCCATTCCTGCAGAACTGTATGTGTGAACTAGGGGGACAAAAGATATCGCACCAGTTCTTCTATATGCCTGAGTGCCCTATTCCACTTCTGGGCTGAGATATGCTTGCTAAGCTTCAGGCACAAATATCCTTTGCTGAAGGGGGAGAGATGAAGATGACTGTGAACCCAAAGCCTGCAGGATTAATGGTGCTAACTGTTCCCCGAGAAGAAGAGTGGCAGTTCTATAGTACAGCTCCAATTAAGTCAATCAGTTCCTGTATACCTACCAACCTTATAGCCCCACCTGAAGTATGGGCAGAAGATAATCCACCTGGCCTAGCAAAGAACATAGCCCCTGTCATTGTCACCTTCAAGCCAGGAGCGGAACCAGTGCATGTGAAGCAGTATCCTCTTCCCCAACCAGCCATTGAAGGTATCCACAGCCATTTAATGAAACTGCTGAAGTATGGACTTCTCAAGGAGTGCCAGTCACCTTGGAACACCCCTCTTCTCCCAGTAGAGAAACCTGGGACAGGGGATTACCGCCCAGTGCAAGATCTAAGGCGGGTAAATGATGCAGTTGAAACTATACACCCAGTGGTGCCAAATCCTTATACTCTCTTGGGACTGATCCCCGCTGAGGCTACTCATTTCACCGTCCTGGACCTGAAAGATGCCTTTTTCTGCGTATGCCTAGCCCCCACGAGTCAACTTTTGTTTGCTTTTGAATGGCAAGACCCCACAACAGGAAGGTGGGGGCCATCTTACCTGGACTAGATTACCTCAAGGATTCAAGAATTCACCTACTCTTTTCAGTGCTGCCCTGAATCAAGATCTTTCAAGTTACTCAGTGAACCCAGGACAAAGGGTTCTCCTTCAGTATGTAGATGATCTGCTCATAGCCACCAACTCAGAAAGTGAATGTCTACAAGCCACCAGTGAACTCCTGTACCTTCTGAATGAGGCTGGATACAAAGTCTCAAGAGCCAAGGCGCAACTATGTCAAACTGAAGTTAAATATCTAGGGTTCCAGTTGTCTAGTGGAATTCGACGCTTGGGACCTGAACGGAAAGAAGCTGTATGCAGTATTCCTACTCCAGCCACCAGGAGGCAAGTAAGAGCTTTCCTGGGTGCCGCAGGATACTGTCGCATATGGATCCCCAATTTTGCACTGCTAGCAAAACCATTGTATCAAGCTACCAAAGGAATGGAAAAGTCTCCACTGGAGTGGGGACCTGAACAGGATGCAGCATTCCAATCTCTGAAAAGTGCTCTGATGTCATCACCAGCCTTAGGTCTCCCAGATGTCCAGAAACATTTCCATCTCTATGTCCATGAGTCACAAGGAAATGCGTTGGGGGTACTAACTCAATCGCTTGGATCTTGGCAACGGCCAGTAGCCTACTTGTCAAAACAGTTGGATGTGGTAGCAAGAGGTTGGACCCCTTGTTTGAGAGCTGTTGCAGCCACAGCCCTCCTGGTGAGCGAAGCAAACAAGCTCACTCTGGGACAGAATCTTCAAGTTACTGTACCAAATTCTGTCCTGACCCTCACGAACATAAAGGAAGTTTCTGGCTAACAAACTCACGAATGTTGAAATATCAAAGCATGCTGTGTGAAAACCCTCAGATACAGTTAAAAGTCAGTCAAGCCCTGAATCCTGCTACGTTATTCCCGGGGCCCCCTGATCATGACTGTTTAGAAACTATGGACACTGCATTTTCAAGTCGCCCAGATTTAACTGATGTCCCTCTGGAGGACCCTGAACGGACTTTCTTCGTAGATGGAAGCAGTCTCGTCATCAATGGACATCATTGTGCCGGATATGCAGTGGTGACCCTTGATCTGGTAGTTGAGTCCTCAGCTCTGGCCTCAGGAACTTCAACACAGAAAGCTGAACTGATAGCTCTCACTAGAGCACTGATATTAGGAGAAGGACTCCGCTTAAATGGGTACACAGATTCCAAGTATGCCTTCACAACTTTGCACGCACATGGAGCCTTGTATAAAGAACGAGGGTTGATCACCTCAGGGGGCAAGTCCATTAGGTATGGGCCCAAAATATTGACATTATTAGATGCTGTGTGGGCCCCCAAGCAAGTTGCAGTCATGCACTGTCGAGGTCATCAGGCAGGAGCAGGAGAGGTTACCCGAGGGAACAGGTTTGCTGATGCCACAGCCCGAAAAGCAGCCACAACTGGATGAGTTGTGACCCAAGATACCCCACTGCAAGATGTCTTATTCCCTGTGCCCCTTAGCTCATGGGCACCCCGATACACTACAAAAGAGTTAGATTATTTTTGTGAAAAGGAGGGAGGGGTCTTGACAGAAAAAGGATGGATAGTGCTGCCACCTCCAGAAGGTAGCTCGCCTCCGGGTCCCACAGTCATTCCTAAGTATTAGCGCCAGCCTTTGTCCAGGCCTTTCATCAAGCCACACATTATGGGAAGACGGCCATGGAGAGAGCCCTAAGGCCCCATTTCTGTATCTCACTATTAGTACCCCTGTCCGCTTCAGTGGCACAGCAATGTTTGATATGTGCCAAGAATAATGCTAAGCAAGGTCCCATTCCACCCCCAAGAGTTCAGTCAGTAGGGGTGGCCCCGATGAGTGATATTCAGGTGGATTTTTCTGAAATACCATGAGAAAACGGATATCACTACCTGTTAGTTCTAGTTTGCACATTTTCTGGGTGGGTAGAAGCCTGTCCCACCCGAACTGAGAAAGCTAGAGAAGTCACTAGAGTGCTGCTCCATGAGATTATCCCTCGATTTGGAATACCATTGACTATAGGATCAGATAATGGACCCTCATTTGTATCCCAAGTGACTCAACAGTTAGCAAGAGCTCTACAGATACAATGGAAGTTGCACACTGCCTACAGACCCCAGAGTTCAGGGAAAGTAGAACGTAGAAGTATGAATAGAACCCTGAAATCCCAGTTGTCCAAGCTTTATCAAGAAACGCACCTAAAGTGGCTTCAGGTTCTCCCTATAGCCCTTCTTAGGATACGTTCTGCTCCAACCAAGTCTTTAGGAGTTTCCCCTTTTGAGATCTTGTATGGGCGACCCCCACCCATTGTACAGGGAATAAAAGGAGATATGAGACAGATTGGATCTGAAATAACTCAACAAGAACTATTGGCTTTAGGTTCTGTTTTGCAGAGTCTTCATACCTGGGTGCAAGATCGATTGCCCATTAACCTGACATAGCCGCTGCATCCCTTCAAGCCAGGAGTGTCAGTGTGGATGAAAGAGTGGAGAAAGACCCCGCTGGTGCCGCATTGGAAGGGACCCTATGTTGTCATCCTGTCAACCCCAACTGCAGTAAAATTTGCAGAATTCGAACCCTGGATCCATCACAGTCGAGTGAAGCCGGCAGCTGCTCCTGAGCCTGGACAATGGACTTCAGTAAACGACCCTGAGACTCCATTGCGACTCACATTGCGGAGACAACCAGCAATGTAAGAATCTTCAGAATCTACAATCCTACTCCTGTCATGCAAGGGTGATCATCGAAGCAGGAGAGAAGAAGAAGAAGACCCTACAAGTTCATCGTACCCAACATTCCAGTTGACCTCCAAAGACTATAATCACAATGTTCTTCCACTATTGCTTTGTGGGAGTGATGGTCCTGGGATTCCTGGAAAAGACGTTTGCCTTACCCCCTTGTGCAGCTTGTATAACTACCACCCGAATTGGACTGAAGGTTACTCAGACTTTACTTTACCATTCTTACTATACTTGCACTGGTATAGTCAGCCGGTGTGTGTACAACGGTACAGAGCTAAATATCTGTACCAAGGGGAAAAGTAAGACTTGTTATAATCCCCGACAGAATCCTTCCTATTATGTACTTGAGATACGCTGGAATGATGAGGACGGAGCCCTCATAAATGCCACGCGCCAACTCACAGACCCCACAAAATATGTTCTCTTGGACTTTGATGCCTGCGATGTGATAAACAGGAATGCCTACCACAAGTGTGGGTCATGGGAACAAGCCTACTATCATGATGATAAATATATGTGTCCAGAAGGAGCCTACGGATGGGGACAGTGTACTGAAAAGAATTCCCCAACCACCGTCTATAGCACGTCATCTAAAGATGCCTACTTCTGTCCAAAGTGGGAATGCATATATTTTGCTACTTGGACTAATGCACCTATGGGGCGGGATGGAGATAATCGCAGAGGCAGCCTGACAAGGGTCAGATTACCTGAGCCCAAGAAATGCAAGAAGGGTGCCTGCAATCCCCTACAACTCCTCATACTCGACCCTAGCCAGTGGAAGCAAGGATACAGATTTGGATTGCGTATAGCAGGAGGAGGCATAGACTCCGGAACCATCATACATATACGGTTAAATACTAAGGCTCATGTATTCACACTCTATCAAATACATCACTCTTTTTATGAGGCCATGAAAGCAGAGTTTGAGATTCCTCATGCCTCCCAAAACTTGTTCCTTGAACTCGCCGGAGCAGTAGCATCTAGTCTCCACATTTCAGACTGCCTCTTCTGTGGAGGAACTAAGATGGGAGACCAATGGCCCTGGGAGGTGCAAGAAGTGAACTATTCTATTCCTTACAACCAGAATGACTTACATAACACTACTAGTGAGTGGGTACTGGCCCACCCCATTTTTGGTAACTTGTGTTTTGCTCGCTCAGGACCACAGTTTAACATGGAGGTTGGACAGCTGGTCTGTCTCAATCAAAAGTTCTACAACAGTACCACAAGGAAGATGTCCTGGTGGTCAGGAATCAACGCATCAGAGCCCTCCAACCCTTTAGTCCGTTTCCCTCATCTTGCCAGCATCTGGACTAATCTAGCATCTTATAATTCCTGGCAAGCACCACCTGGACTGTACTGGATTTGTGGAACCTGAGCATATGCTAGGCTTCCTCACCATTGGGGAGGAGCATGTGCATTGAGAACCAAACGACCTTCCTTTTTCCTTTTGCCTACATCCCATGGAGAGCAACTGGGTTATCCTGTGTACAGAAGTCGACAGAAATGAGAGGTCTTGAAAATAGGCCAATGGGACAAATGAAAGGAGGAGGAGTGGCCACCTGAGAGAATCATTTCATACTATGGACCTGCTACTTGGGAGCAAGATGGGGCATGGGGATATCGTACTCCTGTGTATATGATAAATCGTATTATACGCTTACAAGCTGTTGTTGAAATAATAACCAATGAAACTAGCAAAGCACTAACTCTTTTTGCTAAGCAGAGTACACAAATGCGCACAGCTATTTATCAGAATCGTTTAGCTCTAGATTATTTGTTAGCAGCTGAAAGTGGAGTATGTGGAAAATTGAATTTAAGCAATTGTTGTTTGCAGATTGATAATAATGGGCATGTTGTTGAAGATATAGCTACCCAGATGAGAAAGCAAACATTTGTGCCTGTTCAAACTTGGCATAGTCTAAAGTTGGATGGGTGGTTCGGGTCAGCGTTTTCATGGTTAAGTGGTTTGAAGACCCTTGTGTTCATTGTGTTATTCATATTAGCTATATGCTTATTGCTCCCATGTCTCCTACCCCTTTGCTTACGCATGGTAACCTCTGTTATCGATAGTACTGTAGAGCAGAAGGCAGCTACAAAGATATTAGCTATGTGGCAATATTACCCTATACCCCAAGCTGATACTGTTACGCAAGTTTAATCTGTGATTTAATTCTCACCCTTTCTCACTTGCGGGTGAGAATAATCAAAGGGGGGAATGTGGCAGGCTATGGCCTATAATAGTCTGCAAATGTGAAAGGCCTGTAAGCTAGGCCCTGATTCCAACCACCATCATAGCTAGAAAAGAACCAAAAATCTATGGAAAATGAGAAAACTGTTTTAAACTGCTTAATAAGAAGTTTTACATGAATTCATAAGTCTTTCATTATTCTCTTGTGTTCTGAAGATGAAAATGTTTCAATACTTGCATTCCTAGAGCCAGAAACGACCTTGCTGTAGAGAAGTATCAAAACCTAGAAACTGAACCATTCTTAGAACAGTCCTAAGGGAGGGAGCTGGGTGCTAGGCCAAGGAGGGATCTCTGATTGGACAAATGCAGGGGGCGTTGGAACCAATAGAAAGCTTGCATGTATCAAACTGAAGAAAAATGTATAAATGAATATGTTTCTGTAAAAACTTTGCTCAGTCCTTTTTGAAGCTCTGACTAACTGGGCCTTGGGCACAATAAATTGGTTTGGACCCTGTAAATTGACTCCTGGATTTATTCATTGATTGCACTTCGCTGCAGCACAGACACACCTACATTAACAACAGGATTAACCACAAACACCTGTCGATGGCCCTGAGGCTTCCTGGGAGTAGGGCGGATCTGCACATAGGTGCGCTCCTAACTCTAATCTAACTCCGTAACTCTAATCTTGTTTGGCATGTTTACTTCTTTTCAGCTCTCTGCTTCTTCGCCGTGTCTGATTCCGGAATCACTGCTACATCATCTCTCCGCACCCCTTGCACTCTTCTCCAGGCTCACCAGGTATCAGTTTTCGTTTATCCATTGTCTCCTGCTGCCTCCCCTATTCTCCCTACTATGTCCTGCATACCAGTTCACTGGGGGTGTCGCCCAGCCGCCACTTCTCGTCGGCGCTCTCGCTCCCCTTCTAATCTTCTCCTCTGTGCCCCCTCTCGTTCTGCCTTCCTCTCTTCTGCAGTTCCTGCCTTCTCCCCCTCTCAACCTTCTGTACCCCCTGCCTCTTCTCAGTTTTCCTTTAAGGTTGGCCTTATTAACTGTCGCTCCCTCAGGACTAAGTCTCTCCTCATTCAGGATCTTATTTCCTAGGCTTCCTTTGACTTGACTCTCCTCACCGAGACTTGGTTAAAGGAAGGGGAGGATGCCCTTCTTGCCCGTTGCCTTCCAGCGGGCTTTTCAGCAGCATCTGTTCCTCACACAGGCCGCTCTTGCGGCGGTGTGGCCGCCATCCTTGCCCCCTCCCTCTCTTTTACCCAGATTCTCTCTCCTTCCCTTTCTTATCCCGAGGCCCTTCTCCTCCACCTCCACACTACCCCCCCTACTCATGTTCTCCTCATCTATGCGCCCCCTGCCCTTCGTTCTGATCTCTGGGACTCACTCCTCCGCTCCCTTTCCGACCTCTCCCTGCTCTTTTCTCACCTCCTTATTGCCGGTGACTTTAATCTTCACCTTGACTCCCCTTCATCCCCCAGAGATCATGCATTCCTCTCCCTTCTACACGACCTGTCTCTCCTGCAACACGTCTCTTTCCCCACTCACTCCGCTGGTCATACTCTTGATCTTTTCCTGACCCTCTCCTCCTCCACGCTCTCACTTTCCAACTTGTCCTCCCTCTCCCTTCCCTGGTCAGATCACCTCTGCCTCTCAGCCTCCTGCTCTCATTCGGTGGCAACACTCCCTTCCCTTGAGCCTCCCTCCACTCCGCGCCTCTCCCGTTCCCTTACCCAGTCATCGGTTCAGCACTTTCCCCCAGCCACAGATCTGCTCCCCTCAGACTTCGCTTCCTTATCTCCCAATTCCCAGGCCTCCACTTGGTTCTCTTCCCTTTCAACCGCCCTTGACCATATCGCCCCCCTTCGTCCACGCCCAGCTCCACGTCGACCCTCACATCCCTGGTATCACCCCGGTCTCCTCCTTCTTCGTTCCCAACTCCGCAGAGCCGAAAGGCAATGGCGTAAGTCCCCCTCACCGGCTACCCTGTCTCTCTTCAAAGCCCAGCACTCTTACTACCGCTCCCAGGTTCACCTTGCCAAGTCTTCCTTCTTCTCCACTGCCATTGCCAATGCTCCTAACCAGACACGTCACCTTTATTCCACCCTCAAATTTCTTACCTCCCTTCATCCTTCTGCCCCTTCCGCACCCACCCATCCTATCCCCACCCCTTCTCTTCTTGCCTCTGCTTTCAGTAACAAAATCTCCTCCTTGAGAGCATCTCTACCCTCTCACCCTCCACCTATTCTTTCTCCTCCTCCAGCTGCCTCTCCACCCCCAGTTTCTCATCTTTCTCATACATGGTCTTCCTTCTCCTTGACCACCACCGCCGAACTTCACCATCTCATTTCCTCTTCCAACAAAACCTTCTGCCCTCTCGACCCTATCCCTTCCGCCTGGCTACTGTCTCCCTCACAGTCCTTCCTTCCCTATATTCAAATCCTTATTAACACTAGTCTTTCCACTGGGACTTTCCCCTCCCCCTGGAAGCACGCCTTAATCCTCCCTCTACTTACGAAACCTTCTCTTGACCCTCTCGACCCCAATAATTATCGCCCGGTCTCCCAGCTTCCCTTCCTTTCTAAACTTCTCGAAAAGGTTGTTTTCGCCCAACTCTCCCACCACCTTGACTCCGCCAATTTCCTTCACCCCCGCCAATCTGGTTTCCGTCCTGGGCACAGCGTTGAGACCATTCTTCTTGTTTTCACCAACGCCCTGCATGTAGCCCACAACCACGGTGAAATCTCGGTGGCGGTTGCTCTTGACCTTTCCGCTGCATTCGACCTGGTCGATCACTCTCTTCTCTTGTCTTGAATGCGTGACGCTGGCCTCTGTAGCACTGTTTTTCGGTGGTTTCACTCCTTTCTCTCCTCCCGTTCTGGTGCTGTTCTCCCCTCTTCTCCACTTTGCCCTTCCTCTGACTCCTTCCCCCTACCCTGTGGGGTTCCACAGGGTTCTGTGCTGGCCCCTCTCCTTTTCAACCTCTTCTTGACACCCCTTACACTACTTATTCAGCAATTTGGCATCTCAGCTTTTTATTACGCTGATGACATTCTCCTTCTACACCATACCTCCCCTGCTTGCCCCGACCTTGCCCCGCTTAACTCCTGCCTGGCCGCTGTTTCTGTCTGGATGTCTCAAAACTGCCTGCATCTTAACCTTTCGAAAACCACAGCTATTTGGTTCCCACATGGTCACCCCCCTCCTTCGGTGGCCCCCTCTTTCCCCGGTCTTCCTATCTCATTGGTCTCCACCTTTCAGTATCTCGGCGTGCTCTTCGATTCGGATCTTTCCTTCTCTGCTCATGTCTCTTATGTCTCCAAAACCTCTTTCTTCTATCTCAGACAAATCCGTGCCATTTGCCCCTTCCTCTCTCCCTCCGCTCTAGCCACCCTGTTGCTCACTCTCGTCATCTCCCGTATCGACTTCGCCAATTCTGTTTTCTCTGTTATTTTTAAACTCCAACTATCACGACTTCAGCGAATTCAGAACACTGCCGCCCGTCTCGTATCTTACTCCTCCCCTAGAGACCACGTTACTCCTCTTCTTTTCCGTCTTCACTGGCTTCCCATTTCCTTTCGTATCCACTTCAAACTTCTCACGCTCGTTCATAAAGCTCTCCATACCACTACACCACAATATCTGGCCGATCTCATTCACTTTCACACCCTTAGACACCCCCCCCCCCCCGCTCCTTCCATCTCAACCGTCTCGCACTTCCTTCCCCCTCACTTGCTCATCTCCAATCCACCCGCTCCTCAGCTTTCTTCTTCATAGGCCCTGCTCTTTGGAACTCCCTACTCTCCGCTCTCCGTCTGGAGCTCCATCACCCTACCTTTAAACATGCCCTGAAGACCCACCTTTTCTCCCTCGCCTACAATCCCCCTCCCTCCTAGCCCATCCTCTCCCCATGTCATCTGCCCCCCCCCCCCCCCATGTTTCTGTCTTTCTATTCTTTCTATTCTTTTTTTTTTTTTAATTGTAATTTCCTTTTCTGCCTCCGGCCTTGTGCCTTGCTGTAACTGATGAATTTATTTTTATTTGTAAACCGCTCTGCCTACCACTGAAGGGCGGTCAAGCAAGTTAATAAACATAAACATAAACATGAGCAGGCGCACCTACAATAGGTTTATCAACTGGCTCCAAATGCGCCCGACAGGCTTGATCCAGTCCTGGGTTTACCCCATTGCATGTAGGGACACGTAGTCTTGCTTTTCTTATGGAGTGCAAAGGAGAAATCAGATCTACATGTCCCTGCATGCAATGGGGTAGACCAAGGACCGGATCAAGCTTGTCGGGCGCATCTGGAGCCAGTTGGCAACCCTAACCTACAATAGCACTAGGAATGACCACAGACCCCTGTTAATAGGCCTGAGGCCTCCTGGGGGTAGGGCAGACCTGCACACATGAGCAGGCGCACCAACAATAGCACCAGGAATGACCACAGACCCCTGTTAATAGGCCTGAGGCCTCCTGGGGATAGGGCAGACCTGCATACATGAGCAGGCGCACCTACAATAGCACCAGGAATGACCACAGACCCCTGTTAATAGGCCTGAGGCCTCCTGGGGATAGGGCAGACCTGCATACATGAGCAGGCGCACCTACAATAGCACCAGGAATGACCACAGACCCCTGTTAATAGGCCTGAGGCCTCCTGTGGGTAGGGCAGACCTGCACACATGAGCAGGCGCGCCTACAGTGCCTACACAATGGCCAAGAAGAACCTGAGCAGAGTGAAGCAGGAGCAAAAGGTGTGATTGCCTCCTGGGACAAGAAGGAAATCAAAGGGGGGAATGAGATGGGAAAGAGGATAGCATGCTAGAAGAAAATGGCTTGCTGGCTGAAATATCTGGCAACAAAGACAGGAGCAGCTGCACAAGAACAGCCACAGGATAAAACCAGATAAACTATCTTTACAACCAAGCTGACAAAAGAATGCCTTTGCCAGAGATGCCTTTGCCAGAGTTATCTTCTCAGGCAGAAACACAAAGGAGTAGGGTGTTAGCCACAAATACCTTAGACTGCAGGGAGAGATAAGGTAGCCACCGCTCAACTGACCAATCAGGGAATCCTAGCCATTAGGTACATTCCAGATATGCCACTTAGATAAGCAAGGGGCCCAGAGAATTCCTCCAAATTGCTATTCTGCTCTAACCCACATGAGGAACTCCTATGCCAAAACTCTATAAAAACCCAGCTTCTATCCTGTGTGAGTGCTGGACTCCTTGATAGCTTACTATGAGCCAGCTCTTCTATTGCAGTATATAGAAAGATATCTGCCTGGAAGTTTTGTCTCTCTCTTTCCATGTTTTGTTCTCTCCTTGCCAGGTATTATCTGGACTGGACTGGGACCCCGCTAGATGCTCGTCCCACGACAGCAGCCGCACCTACAATAACACCAGGATTGACCACAGACCCCTGTATATAGCCCTGAGACTCCATGGGAGTGGGGGCTATCAGCACACATAAGCAGGCGCACCTATATTAACAACAGGATTAACCACAAACACCTGTCAATGGCCCTGAGGCCTCCTGGGAGTACGGCGGATCTGCAAACATGAGCAGACACACCTACAATTAGGGTTGACAACTTTTTCACCGAGAAAAACCCGACACCTGTGGCTCGCCATGCTCCACCCATTCCCCGCCTCTAGTCCCACCCATGCCCTGCCCCAACCCCACCCATGCTGCACCCCAGCCCCACCCACAAAAATTACCGAGGATAAGTGTAGGCTAACTCCCTTGGTCAGAGAATAATTAAACTGGGAACCCCAAAAGCCAAACATGAAATGTACAACACTGGAGAAATAAAACTATAAAGTAATTTCCTCTTGCACTAAACAAAAACGTTAGCAATACAAACTTCCCAGACCAGACATATTCCAGTTAATAAATTCAAAATAAAAAGTATTTTTCTACCTTCTGTTTGGGCATTTTATTTTTCAGTTGCAATTGCTCCAGTCACTTTCTTCTGGTTTCTTCGTGTCTTCTGCGAGCTATCCATTTGTCTTTTCTTCTCTTTTAGATGTTTTCCATTCTCTCTCTATATCTGCTTTAACATACTGATCATTTCCCTTTTGCTGTTTCCCCCATTTCTTTCCTTATTCTTTTATCATCCACTCAAATTTCACCCTTCCATTCTCAATCCCCTCTTACTCTCCCAATACCCGGCCCATCGTAGACTTTCCTTCCACACAAAATATCTTTTCCCCTCTCCATTCTCATTCCCCATCCCCATCCCCTTTTAGTCCTCCCCCAAAATCAGCTTCCTTATAGTTCTAGACCCACTCAGCATCCACTCTCTTCTAGTCCCATTTTCCCATGCCCCCACATCAGCCCATTTCCAGTCCTATTCTAGCCCATCACCCATTTGCAGTCCAAGCTCCCCCCATCAGCCCATTTCTAGTCCTATTCCAGCTCCTCATCAGCCCATTTCCAGTCCTAGCCCCACATATGCTCTTTTCCAGTTCCATTCCAGCCCCCCATCAGCCAATTTCCACTCCAAGCTCCCCCATCAGCCAATTTCCAATCCTAGCCCCCTCGTCAGCCCACTTCCAGTCCTATTCCAGCCCCCCATCAGCCCATTTCCAGTCCTATTCCAGCTCTTCAACAGCCCATTTCCAGTGCTAGCCCTCCCATCACAGGCCATTTCCAGTCCTAGCCCCCCCCCCCAATCACAGCCCATTTCCAGTCCAAGTCCCCTCATCACAGCCTCTTTCCAGTCCTAGCCCCCTCCCCCATCATCACAACCTATTTCCAGTCCTAGGCCCCCCACCACCATCACAGTCCATTTATAGTCCTAGTCCCCCCCCACCATCACAGCCCATTTGCAGTCCTAGCCGCCCCATCACAGCCCATTTCCAGTCCAAGTCCCCCCCAACCATCACAGCCCATTTCCAGTCCTAACCCCCCTAATCACAGCCTATTTCCAGTCCAAGTTCCCCCTCCCCCACCATAGCCCAATTCAAGTCCAGTTCCCCCCCACAGCCCAATTCCATCGCAGCCCAACCCCCATAGCCCATTTCCAATCCAGGTCCCCTCCCATAGCCCAATTCCAGTCCAGGCCCCCCATAGCTCATTTTCAGTCCAGGTTTCCCCCCCCCCCCATAGCCTATTTTCAGTCCAGGTCCCCCCCCCCCATAGCCCATTTCCAGTCCAGGTACACCACCCCAATGCCCAATTACAGTCCAGGTCCCCCCCCCCCATAGCCTATTTCCAGTACAGTTTCCACCCCTCCCCATATCCCATTTACAGTCTAGGTCCCCCCCCCCCCCCATAGCCCATTTCCAGTCCAGGTTCCCCCCCCATAGCCTATTTCCAGTCCAGGTCCCCCCCCACCCATAACCCATTTCCAGTCCAGGTACACCCAATTCCCTTAGCCCAATTCCAGTCCAGTCCCCCCCCCCCCCCATAGCCTATTTCCAGTCCAGGTCCCCCCCCCCCATAGCCCATTTCCAGTCCAGGTACACCCCATCAAAGCCCATCCAGTCCTTGGCCTCCCCTCCCCCCCCCATCAAAGCCCAGTTGTAGTCCTAGCCTCCCCCCCCACCCCCGACCAGCCCTGCTTTTCTCCTTTTGCCTTTAACCTTTCCAAGCAATTGTGGCTTCACATAAACAGCCGCCAGCGTGAAGGAAAAAGATCTTCATGCTGGCGGTTGTACAGAGGGAGCTGGGGCCTCGCGCAGGCTTCCCTGGCTCCCTCCCCTGCGGACTTCGGGAGTCTGGAGAAAAGCCTTTTTTTTGGCTCTGGCCACTCCCGATCTTGCGGCCAGAACAAAAAAATGGCTTTTCAAGGGCCGGTTTTACATCTCTGCCGGCAGCCGGCCTGGCCATGGAAAAACCGGCCAGGCCGGCTGAATACCGGCAGATTGGCAACCCTACCTACAATAGCACCAGGATTAACCACAGACCAATGTTAAAAGGCCTGAGGCCTCCTGGGGGTAGAGAAGACCTGCACACATGAGCAGGCACACCTATAATAGCACCAGAAATGACCACAGACCCCTGTTAATAGGCCTGAGGCCTCCTGGGGGTAGGGAAGATCAGCACACATGAGCAGGCGCACCTACAATGGCACCAGGAATGACCACAGACTCCTGTCTATAGCCCTGAGGCCCAATGGGAGTGGGGGCAACCAGCACACATAAGCAGACACCCCTAAATTAACAACAGGATTAACCACAAACACCTGTCGATGGCCCTGAGGCCTCCTGGGAGTAGGGCGGCTCTTGAAACATGAGCAGGTACATCTACAATAGCACCTGGATAAACCACAGACCCCTGTTAATAGGCCTGAGGGCTCCTGGGGGTAGGGCAGACTTGCACACATGAGCAGGCGCACCTACAATAGCGCCAGAAATGACCACAGACCCCTGATAATAGGCCTGAGGCCTCCTGTGGATAGGGCAGACCTGCACACATGAGCAGGCATAACTACAATAGCACCAGGATTGACCACAGACCCCTGTTAATAGGCCTGAGGCCTCCTGGGGTTAGGGCAGACCTGCACACATGAACAGTGTTGTGGGACGAGCATCTAGCGGGGTCACAGTCCAGTCCAGATAATACCTGGCAAGAAGAGAACAAAACAAGAAAAGAGAGAGACAAAATTTCCAGGCAGATACATTTTTATATACTGCTATAGCAGGGCGGCTCATAGCAAACTATCAAGGAGTCCAGCACTCACACAGGATACAAGCTGGGTTTTTATACAGTCTTAGCATAGTAGTTTGTCACATGGGTTAGAGCACAATAGCAATTGGAAGAATTCTCTGGGCCCCTTGCTTATCTAGGTGGCATATCTGGATTGTACCTAATGGCTAGGATTCCCTGATTGGTCAGTTGAGGGATGGCTACCTTATCTCTCCCTGCAGTCTAAGGTATTTGTGGCTAAAGCTCTACTCCTTTGTGTGTGTGCCTGTGAAGATAACTCTAGCGAAGGCATCTCTCTACCTCCCCCTTCCATTCTTTTGTCAGTTTGGTCCCAACCCTGGGATCCAGGCTCAGCAAAACCCTGCCATTCCCAAGAATCCTCTTATCTGTCTTTTAGTATGTGGCTTAGGACAGTTTATGTTACCCTGAAGTCTGCTTTCAGATAATTTTCTCTGACTTTCTGATAGCACATGACCCAAATATTGTACTTCCTTTTGGGCAAACTGAATCTTTTTCAGGGAGACTTTGTGGCCTTTGTAATCTAAACTAATTAAAAGGACTTTAGTATCCTGCACATTTGCTTCCTTTATGAGGACATTCACGTTTAAAGTGGCCCTTTTGACCATAATGGAAATGGGTATTGATTCCAGGATCATTTGGTCGAAGACCCCTAGGAAATATGTTTTGATTTTGAGTAATGACAGTAGCCAATAGCTTAGTCATAGTTTTCTCATTGCACTTTTCCTTACTGTCTCTATTGTTAAAAATAGAAGTGGCCGGGGGGCGGAGCCTGATGTCCAGCGGGTAAGACGCTTCGCGCTGAAGCTCCCGAGAGGCCTACTCAGAATCCTGACTTAATACCTATACAAACTTAATATTTTGCTCCGAACTTACCGGGGTACCTCGGGGGGGATGGCGGCCCATAAACCAGCGCGCTTGGACTTCGGGTCTCCTTCTTCTTCACACGGAAAACGCTCCAAAACAGAGGTGTCTTCCCCACAGAAGATGGTTCCACTTCGTGAAAACCCCGAAATGCACCTGGAGATTTAGAGGAAATACGCGGCGTGAAGGAACTGGTGCAGTCCAACGGAGAAAGAAGCGCTTCGAGCCCTGCGAGAAGACTTCGGAGTGCTCCAGGACCGACTTGAAAGTCTTTCACTACGGCAGGACAACATGGCGGGGGTCCTCGACTCGCACGCGGTGCGCTTGGGCAACCTGGACAAGGCTGAGCGCCAGATACAGAATCTTCAAAAAGAGCTAGAAGATAGCAATAATCGAGCCCGTCGCAACAATGTGAGGCTCATTGGAATACCGGAGGGGGCGGAAGCAGGAGATATAAGAGAATTCCTGCTCAAAACTCTTCCCTCCTTGCTGAAGATCACTTTTCATAGAGATCTGGAAATCGATCGAGCACATCGTGTTCCTACCCACATGGCGCTCAACCGAACGACCCCCCGGCCTATTATCTTTCGATTACTACGATATCAACAAGTGGAACAAATTTTAAATGCTGCCCGGGCGAATCATCATCTGGAATTTGAAGGTCATAAAGTCTCCTTCTTCCCTGATTTGGCAAAGCCCACAGTTGACCGTCGGAAGAGACTCCTTGCTTTTCGCCCTCGACTTCAACAGCTACAGGCTCGCTTTGGCCTGTTGTATCCAGCGAAGCTCCGAGTGACTCTCCACAACCAAACTAGGACATTCGAAGATCCTGATCTACTATCAACATTTTTAGACTCCAAAGAAGCAGAGCAGATGCGCTAAATCCAACATCTTGGACTTATTATCTGCCGGCTCTGTCCGCCATTTTGAAGGGCCCGACGTGGTGGTCATAGCCAAGCACAGAGTCTACCTGGACTTTCTTTCTTTCTTTATATGACTTTTTTTGGTCTCCTATCCCTCCATGATGTGTGCCTCGGTCGGATTCGGAGCACGCACAATTATACAGGTTATATGTTTTCAATTTGGCCTTCTCTGGGGCTTCTCCCCGCAGACACATGGTCGCCAGTAATTTCTGGGGTTCTGCTTCTTCTCTACCGCACCGCGGTTTTTCTTTTTTAATATGGGGCGCTTCACTGTATTGCATTAGCTTATTTTCTTTCATGTCATGTGTACAGCCAGATACAGTTAATATGAGGGACATTGTGAAATTATGTGCGCTATCATGCTCAGAATTTTTAACCTTTCTGAATGGCCTTATGTAAGATCTTATCACTTAATGTAAAAGGCATCAATAGTCCAATCAAAGAAAGAAAATCCTTAGCTATCTTAGCCATGAGCATGCTGATTTAGTGTTTCTCCAGGAAACGCATCTAAACTCTGCTGAAACACTGAAACTCAATGCTAAGCCTTACATGGTGGCTGCCTATTCCCCCGCCGTTTCCAAACGATGTGGGGTAGCCATTCTGGTTAAAAAGTCTTTGCAAGCTACTGTAATGGATACTAGCTCTGATAAGGAGGGTAGATGGGCCCGTGTACATCTTAAGGTTGGAGATAGTGAATTCACGTGTATTTGTATTTATGCCCCGAATGTGGACAACCCTGCTTTCTATGCAAGTATTGCGCAGTTGGCACAGGCCTCTGCCAATACTCCATTAATACTTGGTGGCGATTTCAACCAAGTGCTAGACCCTTTGATAGATAGACAACCGCCTAGAACGAGTAGTCCACCCAAGAGTCTTGCTACCCTTACAGCTCTGATGCAAGATCTTGCGTTAGTAGATATATGGAGGTTGCTTCACCCCTCCGACTTAGAGTTTACCTTTTTTTCTGCCCCCCATCACTCACAATCTAGAATAGATTTCTTTCTCATTTCCAAAGCACTGATTTCTCAAGTGGACACGGCTAGGACTCATCCTCTCCATATTTCAGACCATGCGGCCATATCTTTATCATTACATGTCACTACGCGAGACGATTCTCCCCGAGCTTGGTTTTTTGATAGATCCCTACTAGATCAAAAAGATTTTCAGGTTGATATAAAGGCCGCTATCCAAGATTATTTTCATTTTAATTCACCCCATGACACAGCGAGCTGGGCCTGGTGGGAGGGTTTTAAGGCATCTATCCGTGCAACTATAACCAGCTATCAAATTCGACAGGGGAAACAAAGAAAGCAACACTTACTGATTCTAGAGCAACAGATACAAGCTGGGGAGCGTCTTCTCACGTCCCGTACTGACCCATGTATTTTACTCCGTTTACAACGCCTGCGTTTTCAATACAATCAGCTTTTGTATACTGCTGCTGCTAAAAATATTGAATCACAACAAGGGATATATTACCGGGAAAATAACCGTGCTGGTAAATTGTTAGCAAATGCCCTGAAAGGTCAAAAAGAAGCCAAGCGTGTTACCGCTCTCCGTAATCCATCGGGGGGGGGCTTGGTCACTAAAGATACAGAAATCTTAGAACTCTTTCGTGATTTTTATACTCGGCTATATCAATCTGAATGTGATTTTGAGCCAGATGTATTTGAACGATTACTTTCAGGGGTACAAAGACCGACCCTATCTGACGAAGATAGAGAGGCCATGGACAAACCATTCACTTTAGCAGAAATTCATTCTGCTATCAAGAGATGTGCCACAGGTCGAGCTGCAGGCCCAGACAGTCTCCCTGCTGAATTCTACAAAACCTTTCACGCTGACTTAGCTCCAGTTTTGAAACTCTATTTTTCTGCTCTGGCCGAGGAGGGATCTCCTTCTGGGTCCTTTTCAATAGCAAATGTAGTAGTTTTTGAGAAAGAGGGGAGAGACCCACAACTAACAGCTAATTATCGTCCAATTTCCCTCCTAAACGCGGACTATAAAATATTTGCCACCATTCTCTCCACCCGGCTCTCTGATAGGATGTCTACCTTAATACACCCAGATCAATGCGGTTTCATTCCCGGTAGATCAACTGCTGACAATGCTCGGACTCTATGTCATGTACTGACTACCGCAGTTAATCTTGATCGCCCATTTGTTGGCCTCTCACTTGATGCTGAGAAGGCCTTTGATCGCTTAGAATGGCCCTTCCTGTTTGCAACCCTCCGCTGGTACGGATTCGGAGAAGGTTTTCTCCGTTGTCTCCGCACCCTATATGCACAGCCTACAGCCAGTATCTGTGCTAATGCTTTAAAGTCTCAGCCATTTCCCCTTCAACGCGGTACTCGCCAGGGATGCCCACTGTCTCCACTTCTTTTCGATCTTGCACTTGAACCCTTAGCTTTACTAATCCGGCAATCGGAGGAGATTCATGGAGTCCCCTTCTCTCATAGGGAAATCAAAATTTCAGCATATGCTGATGACCTTATGCTCTTTGTCTCTCTAGACTCAGTGCCGGCTGTCCTAGAGCAAATTGGTAAATATTCACAACTCTCGGGTTATAAGATAAATTGGACCAAGTCGGTAGCCTTTCCACTAAATCCTCTGCTTCATCAGGCGGATATGCAACCCTTTCCCTTTTTATGGCAACCTCGCATGGTCAAATATCTTGGGGTTCACTACTGCTCTCCTTTGGAAGACACTATATCCTTTAATGCCAAAGACTTAACCTCTAAGGTCCGGGCGCTTACTCACCGTTGGACTCCTTTAACACTTACCTGGTGGGGTCGCCTAGAAACCATAAAAATGATGATTGTTCCTAAAGTGAATTATATTTTAGAAATGTTGCCCTGTCTCCTACCTCGACGTACATATAAAGATATAGAGGGCCTTCTGACTAGATACTTATGGCAAAACAAGACACCTAGGATAGCGAAACATAAGCTGCAAGCAGATAAGGAAAATGGGGGTGTCAGATTCCCTGATTTTCTGAAATACCATCAATCTTTTCTTCTCAAACAAGGCGCTCGTTGGCTGGAAGATCTAGCACCGAGTAGACCTGTGTGGCTAGACATAGAGGAGGACCTCTGCAAACCGATTCCTCTTACTTATCTCCCTGGTATGACTCTCCCATCAGACTCCCACTATCCACCAATGCTTTTAGACACTTTAGGTGCCTTTAATACTCTTATGCAATCTCTAGACTCCCGATTTTGTCCGCTAGACAGGCTCCCGCTTTGGTACAATACTCGATTTCAAATACAAAATAAACCGATGGCGTGGAGCCCCTGGTACACTAGGGGCATTTGGATCCCTAACCAGTTGTTCCATGATGGTCGCTGGAAAACTTTTAGCGAATTGCGAATTGAATTTGGTCTCCCAGCGAAACACTACTTTCAGTTGGTGCAACTTCAGCATTGTCTTCGGAGTGCTAAGGTGCTCCCGCCATCGGAATCCCCTACCCAAGGATTGTCGGAGACTATCCGATCTATCGGGAGTTCACCGGGTATAGCATCTAACTTTTACAAAACCTTATGTAATGCCATAAATAGAGGTACCCCTATAGCACAGAAAGCATGGGAGCGAGAATTGCATGTAACTTTGACCCCGGAGCAATGGAGCCTCGTCTGGAGTAGAGTGACACGGGTTTCCCGATCCGCCTCACTCACTCAGACACTCTTCTTTCTAGCCCACCGGTGTTTCTATACTCCTGACAGATTAGCCAAATGGAAACACCACTCAGGGCAATAGCTGTTGGACATGCCATGCGGCCATTGGTTCACTACCTCATGTTATGTATGAATGTCCCGCACTACAGTATTACTGGCGTTGGGTCTGGGGTCGTATCCAATCTATTTTGCACTTCCAAGAGCCCCTTTCTTGGAGGATAGTGGGACTCCGCTCAGCTGCGGGGATCCCCTCTCTTCCAAAAACGGCTTACTTCCTTTTAGACTTTATGCTGGGCATTGCTATTTCCCTAATTACGAAATACTGGAAAAATAGCTCCCATCTGAGCCCCAAAGAATGGTGGAATCATGTTTGTCTCTACAGTAAATATGAACAAATACCTCGTAAGCTTACTCCTTCTGTTCAGACTCCTCATCATCTGTCTAAATGGAAGATGCTCAATGACTATGTTCACACTGCTAAATGTTCTCATCTGACTGTTTAAATTTGTATAAATTTTTGTCCCATGATTATTCTGTATCGCAGATACTATTTCTGTTCGTTTGAGGTACAATCACTGTTGTTTAGAAGCGCTCACCTGCTGATATTGTCGGCTTAGAGAAGAAGCATGGGGGTGGGGGGTAATAGGGTTTGCTTTTCCTTATTGTATACTTGTTTTGTCTCTTTTGGTGTGTTGTTTCTTTTGTTTGTTGCAAAATGAAAATAAAAGTTAAAAAAAAAAAAAAATAGAAGTGGCCACAGATAGTATTGCATTTAAATTCTTACCATTAAAATCATCTCTTGATGCTAGTCTGTGCCTTATATCAGGAGTGCATTGTCCTTTAAACAAGCCTCGCATTAAAGCAACATGGGCAGCATCATCAGGGTCTCCTATACATCCCCAGACCCTTACAGCTTCCTTAACATGCTGAAAGAAATCTGAAGGATGTTCATCTGGTCCGTGCTTCACTTCATGCACTTTCTGCCAATTAACAATCTTATGGGCAGCCTTACGGAGACCTTCCAAAATGCAGAGACGGAAGATAGAGTTGAGGTAATTTCCCTCTGCAATGTCAGGGTCCCAATTGGGATTACAGTCAAAATCATCATCAGCAAGGCGTCTAATACCCTGGGGTCTATCATTATCTCAGTTAATAGTGGTTCAGGCTTCTTTGGCAGCCCTAATAACCTCTGGCCCTTCCCCAGCCTTAAGGAGAGGCTGAAGGAGTACCTGGCAGTCTTTCCAGTCTGCCTCATGCATAAGGAAAATAGTTTCAAAAACTTTAATAACTCCTTCTGGATCATCCCTCCACTGAGGGGTGGTATTTTCCAGTTAAGGAGGTCTGCAGTGGATAAAGGGACTTAGACCTTGCGGTCTGTAACTTGCCCATCAGTCCCCATAGTAGGGACAACTCTCATGGGCATCAGGGTAGTAATATCTTGGGCATAATTAGAATGTATTATAGCTTAAGTAATATTTGGCATATCTCGGACACTGGTGGCAATGCTTGCAAATTTACAGATTGATACAGGGAGATGAGAGCATGTTCTTTGAGAAATTCTCTCTCCCTCTTCCAGGGAAACTGTTGCCTGCGATGAACTTTCTGCCTGTGTGGGGCTGGGTGTCTGATTAACTGACCCCTGGGATACTAAACTTACTGAAGGGGGGACTCTAACCTCAGAATGGGAAGGTCATCTGGAGGCTCCAGAACATCAGGTAATCTCGGGACAGTAGGGGTTAAATTATAAAGCAAGGGGTCAAGGGGATCATCTAAATCCTGATAAGGAGGAGGGGGCCCTTCATCCTTTCTCTTTACTACAGGACAAACATTTTTCTGACAATTTTTCTCAAGACAGAATTTCGTAGAATTTTCAAACAAATAATAATAATCAAGTTGATGCATCTTTTGATCCGTTAGAATGCGTCTAAGATTTGAAAGAACTGGGAGGTCAAAGGACCCACCCTTTTTAGTTAGGACCGATCTGGACAGATTGGCCATATCTGGCAAACGGTCCCCAGTTCTTAGAACGCATGCTAAAGGTTTTTCGGTCCTGGGACCCTTAAACCTTTAAATTTACCAATTCTTACTTCCCACCAAGCCTCTAAGGGAGGTGTTTAAACCTAACACCAAGCCTGGAAATGAGGGAGTGACCAATTCCCCACCGGTGATTAATTTTCCCTACCTGGAAACTTGGCAAGTGCCTTGCTGTCTCTTTACCAGCCTATCAATCTTCTCTGGACCTCCCACTTATCACCTTTCTCTCCCTTCATGATCAGGAAGGTTCTCCCCGGTAACACTGATCTTAGTGGGTGTGCGCTTAATGTTCCATCGATCCAGAAGGGGGAGACATTTCCGGTGGCTTAGATGGTCCCAATCTGGGGTGCCATTTTGTCATGGGATGAGCATCTAGCGGGCTCCCAGTCCAGTCCAGATAATACCTGACAAGGAGAGAACAAAACAAGGAAAGAGAGAGACATACTGTTACTGATACTGCTACATATCCCTGAAACTTACACCTGCTACTGTTAACACTTAGCCTTGCTAATCCTAACTGCTGCAACATTTACTTTCGATACCTACACTTGGTATTGCCGCAAATATAGTTACCAAGGGTGCAAATACAATTGGCGGACTAAACAACATTGAAAAGTTACATTAACTAGATATAAAATGAAGACACCAATCCTATATATCGGTATATGCCTGTTCACGCTAATCCATGCCTATACATTCAATCCAAACCTATATCAAACGCACCTATGCGCTACACTCTACCTCCTCTACACCATACAAATGCCACAACCTCTCCTACTCATACTACCAAAACATAAACACAGTAACGCACCCACTCAAACACAGTGCCTACACTAACAGTCCTACAAGAAATCGGAGGCACCACAGGCCTAAAGCATCATTGGACCACGCACACAACCAACCTCTGACACAAACCGCTAACAACCAGGCTAAGCAAGCACTGCATGAAACATGTAAGATCACCCTCATCAATGCTCGCTCAATCAGGAACAAGACCCACATAATCCACGACATCATCACAGATGAGAAACCGGACATCCTATGTATAACTGAAACATGGGTCACCAACACCGATGCAGCCATATTAAACCAGATCAGCAAACCTGGATACAACCTATACAACTGTCCCCGAGCCCACAAGAAGGGGGGAGGGATCCTCATAATAGCTAAAGACAACCTGCAACTCCTAAGTACATATCAGAACTCAAACACAGACATAGACCTACTAAAGGTGGAAAACACTGCAGTATCCATCTGCCTAATATACAGACCCCCCTCGCCACAGCACGAGATTCTTGCCTCAGCATTAGAAAACATATCCTCAACGCAACCAAAAAAATTCCAGATCATACTAGGAGACCTAAACCTAACATCAACGACAGCCACACATGCAAACACTTTCCTAGAGGCTATGACCCAGCTAGGGTACCAACAACTAATAACAGAGCCCACTCATGAAAAGGGTCACACACTGGACATGATTTTCGCACCTGCAGGAAAGCAGGCCAACGTTGAGAAGCCTCTGATAGAGATCATACCATTACCCTGGTCAGACCACCACCAAATCAATATGCAGATAAAGCTTCCTACCTTGTCCAAGGGCACAAAGGCAAAAAGAGCACCACTCCAACAAAGAAGATTTAACAAGCCAAATATGGAATCTCTCATCAAGACCATCAAATCCCACATAGACCTGGGTAAAACAGACCTCAATGAATTAACAAGTAGCTGGGATACCGGAATTCAGGCCATGGCGATCCCTAAAGAGAACCATATACCAAACGCATCCAAACTCAAATCAGAACCTTGGTACAACATAACGCTGACCAGAATGAAAAGAGACCTTAGAAAATATGAAAGAAGGTGGAGACATACCAAATCCATCGAGCTCAGATCTGTGTACCTCAACCTCCTATCAAAATACAAGGAAGAAGTAAACACAGCTAAGAGGATACACCATACCAACATTCTAAGCAAAGCCATCAACAAACCACGTGAACTCTTTGCACTAGTTAAATCATTAACCAAAACAGCCACACCAGAACATCAAGATACCCACATAGATCCACAAACGCTTGCAAACCACTACGCAAGCAAGCTGACTACCCGCCAACCCCACTCTCTATATAGACACACAATGCCAAGATACAGAGGTGGAGCATAAACAGACGTGGAGTATTTTCCGCAACATTGATGTGCAACAAACCATCAACATACTAACCTCTATAAATACCACCACCTCCCCACTCGACCCCTGCCCAACAGCATGGATCAAAGCAGCAAAAAAAGAGATCAACCAGCAAATATCCCACATCGTAAACCAGTCACTAAATCAAGGAATAATGCCGGACCAACTGAAGCAATCTATAATAAGGCCAATCCTAAAGAACAACTCGCTCAATAAGGAAGATCCGACATCATACCGCCCCATCTCCAGCATTTCATTCCTCGCAAAGATCATAGAAAAAGCAGTGCTCATACAGCTTCAAGAGCACCTTGATGACTGTGATACCCTATACAAACAGCAATACGGGTTCAGAAGAAACCATGGAGTTGAGACGCTTTTGATAGCACTAATGAACAACCTCCTCAAAGGCCTAGAAGACAGAAAGAAAATGTTTATACTCATTTTCATCGACATCTCTGCCGCCTTTGACACAGTACACCATGGGATCCTCCTTAACAAACTAGAATCTATAGGAATTGTGGGAACCCCCCTCAAATGGTTCTCCTCATACATAACGAACAGAAGGCCACAAGTACAATTCAATGGTGAGAAAGCTGAACCTTTCTCCAAACGCAGGGCATACCCCAGGGTTCTGCCCTCTCGGCACTTCTGTTCAACATCTACATGCTACCCCTCTGCGACATCTTCAAAAGGCATAATATTAAATACCACATCTATGCAGATGATATTATGCTTTATACACAACTAGATACTGCCGACCCTCAATATACACTGCTCGAAAATTGCTTGGACGAGATGTTAGGCTGGCTACAGAAAAACAACATGACAATCAACCATAAGAAAACAGAAGTCATGTACATATCCAGTAAACCAAAATTAAACCCCCCCCCCCCCCCCCCTACAATCACACTGTGCAACAACACATACAACACGAAAAACGAAATCAAATATCTGGGAGTCACACTCGACTGCAACCTAAAAATGGAGACACACCTACGCAAAATGAATAAAGCCATCTTCCATAAACTGAGAGTGTTACAACCACTAAGGAAAATAATAGAACCCGGTGATTTTCGGTCGGTAGCGCAAGCTCTCATTATACCGCACCTAGACTACTGTAATGCCATCTTACAAGGTCTGCCTAAAAAGTCACTAAATATCCTTCAGATGGCCCAAAACGTAACAGCCAGGATCATAATGGGAACAAGCATTGCTGAACACATTACCCCCATTTTAATAGAGCTACACTGGCTTCCAATTGCAGCTAGGATACAATACAAGATATTAGTGACCACCTTCAAACTAATAAACAACGTATCCCCATCGTTCCTATCCTCACTTATCAGCATGCAACCTACAAATAGGGACAGAAGAACCATCAACTCGGGAACCCTGCAAGTCCCCACCAACATCAGAACAGTGAAAAACTAGTACGAGTCGTAGAGCTTTCTCATTCTCTGCGCCAACTATCTGGAATCAACTCCCGTGTGAGCTGCGCAAAACAAAGGACATCACCAAATTCAGGAAAGAGCTAAAAACTCACCTATTCCGATATCATTACAATCAACTATGACCATCAACTGCGAGAGAATTTTAAATCTGCTATATGTTTAAATATGTAAATAAGAATATATAAATGTAAAAATGTATGATTCATCCCCGAAGACGCTAACCATGTGTGCTGTGACCTCAGATCCATGTATTTACCACCCCCCCCCCCAAGTCTTGATTGACAATCCCCCAAAGATGAATCAAACCGCTGCTGATCGCTGGAAGTAGCGGTATATAAATGTGTAGTAAATAAATAAAATAAATAAACAAAATTTCCAGGCAGATATATTTTTATAAAACCAGTACAGAGACGTGGAGAACTCAGAAGGGTAACCAAAATTTTATTAAGACAAATTATGCCACTGGCCCGACACAGGCCGTGTTTCGCTGCCTTCCTCAGGGGCTCAAAGTGGACTAAAAAGCTAAAAATACATACATAAATATATTAATAACATCAATAAAACAATCATAAAAACACCTGAAATGTATGGGCCTTAGAATAATGCTAAATATGAATAGATGACTTACATAAATAATTAGATAACATATAAAAGATCAAAGTATAAGCATAAAAAATAGGTTGTATATGCAGAACAGTATATAAAACCATAAGAGCACTTTAAATAACATACAAAATTATTATAAATAATTAAAAAATGTAAAAATATAAATAACTAAAGGTATTAAAATTAAAAGTGACACATACCTGTTTTAATCCTTGCACATATATCTAATCCTACACCTTTTTTTCTGGGAGAGGAAGAGAACATGTATAGATCAACAAACATTTAAATAATCCATTGTAATATGACAGAAAACAAGTGCACATAAAAACCCCCCACATTAAAACCACATAAAAAAAGGGGGGAAGAGAAAGAAGTGTATCAGTGGAGTACACACCAAGAGCCGGGTGCAATAAAGAAATGTATTCATAAATCTTTACCTTCAGTTGATTATTTTCCAACGCGTGTGAAATAGGAAATTCCTATACACAAAGCAGCAAATTGGAAACTTCACTGAAAAACCAGCGTCTGTACTAATAGCCATAACCACAATTACTAAATCATAAAACAAAAGGGAAGGCGCCTTATCTTTAAAACATTAATAACCCAATCAATACCCTCAATAAATATAATAAGAAAATATAATAATATATAAATACCACAAATAGATAAATATAAATACATATACCAAAAAAGTAAAAGAAATAAACAATAAAAACTATAGGCAGCAATTTACTACCTCTATGTATGCCACGGTGAGTGTTTTAATTAGACCTCATAAAATCAAGAAACTGCACAAAAACAAAACCTTGCCATGCAAATAACTCTTTATTTTAAAATAACTATTAACTCTACCAGCCACAATGTAATTTTTTCAATACAGACAAAGACCCGGGGCCATTAGTTAATTAAAACTTTCTACCATTTAAAACCCGCAGTAACCGGGGATCCATACCAGGCGCTCTCTCTCAACTCCCAAAAAACTCCAAGGCCCCAACCTGCACTTTTCCCACAAACTGCACCAACACACATTGTTTGGACAAAACACCAGGTTGCAGCTTTATTGCCCAATAACAATTAACATTTTACAACCAAACAACTTACCCAACAATTTCCCCCCCCCCCTACCCCGGCAGAGCGATACATCACCAGCCGTGCTATTAGCAAGGTGACCTCGCTTCCACCCCTGGTCCGGTCACCCACCGGTCCAGCTCGAACCACCCCTGCTCAACTTCGCCATATCACTAGCAAAAGTAAGCTCAGGGTTCTCCGGGTCGTGGGCACCCTGCCCCCGCCCCAAGTAGCTTATGTCTCCAGACCCCGGAAACCTCTGGGATCCCGCCACCGGCATAGGCACACACTTGTGGCTTTGCCGCCCCCATAACCGGGCAAAGCTGCGACCTGCCGGCGTGACCTCCTACCACCTCCTCCAATGCCTCCTGCCAGTCATTAAGAAGAAGGTCAAGCCCCACCGGGGACAAATGAACCCCATCCGACCTGTACAACCCAGCACAGGCCACATCCACCCAATCATGCTGCACATGGCACCCCCCGTGTTCCACCACCCACCTCCCAATCTGCCGGTTGATCTTAGTCAACCCCCACGACCAGTGGCGCTGCTCCTTGCACACCGGCCGTGGGATGACATCAGACCACAGCAATACCACCCCCGCAAACATTGACAAAATGCGAGAAAAGTCCCTCTTGGCAGCGTTGATCAATTGCTTGCAGGTCCAAGAGGCCAGATCATTACCTCCCAAATGCAACAGTAGAAAACCGGGCGGTGTCCTTAAACGTGCATGGTGATGCAGCAAGGGCATCAACTGTATCCACCTCAGTCCTCTTTCGCCCAGCCATGAAAGCGCCACCACTGCAGGCTCCAATCCCAGGTTCCGCCCGACAGGCCGCTCCGCAGCATGTCTGCCAGCCGAGAACACAAAAGAATGCCCCAGCAGCCAACAGTTCCGCACACTGCTGCCCCGGCCTGCAAAGAAAACACATAGTTAATGATCTGCATACCCCCCCCCCCCCCAAGCCCAGGCATCATAACCAGACATAAGTTTGAAAAGCCCTGGACCTCCACCGGCCAATCGACTGTATTTGTGGAGCCGACAACCCAGCACCCGCCACCCTGGTCGCCGCCCCAATATGGAAGGAATGCGCTGCAAATTGCCGGGCATCCTCCCCCAGCCGCCACAGCCCCAAACGTAGGACCGCGGTAACCTGGTAACGGGTGACCACCCAAGCATCCGCATGGACAAAAAACCCGCCCTTGGCCCGGGGACGACCCTCCAAATATAACCGAATTGCCGCCACCAGGCAGGTGGGCCCCCCTATAGCCCTCAACACCACCCACATACCCCTGCCTTGCGGGTCCGTCTTCCACTTTCGCAACAAAATCTTCAACAGATCCCCCTCCAATTGCACATGATGGCACTGCAAACTCAACCCCGCTCCCCCCCTCTTGGAATCCGCCACCAACTCCCCTACCCGGAATGCACCAAAAAACGCCAGGCAAAAGAGCGCCCTGAAAAGCTTGGCCTCATATGCCGATGCAGCCACCGCAGTCATTGCCTCACAAATCCTGACCAGCAAATCATGGGTGATTGGGCGACGTGAGTCAGGCAAAGGGGGGTGCACCCATCTCCAACCCTGCATCAACTGCCTCACGAGAAAACCCCCACCCGAGGTGGACCATCCAAGTGCCCTAGCGAAAAAAACGAAGCCCGCCAGGTGCTGCCGCACAGCTGCCCGAGACAGACCCATCCGCTTGGCACTAACAATATAGCTACCCAGCACTGCATCAGGCACGACCCCCCCCCCCCCGCCACCCCAGCCCCTGTAAGAAGGAGACCACTCGCCGACAGCCCCGGCAATACGCAGTCCACGTGCTCTCCGCAAGCAAACGCCGCAGCAGCTCCATCAACTCCGCTGGCCAAAACTCCATAAGCTCCACGGGACCTGCGAGCCCACTGGATCCGCTTCTGGCACCAGCTGTCGGAAACGCTGCCACTGCAAATGAGACAGAGCATCAGCTATACCGTTCCTATGACCCGGAATGTGTCGAGCTCTCAATGTCACATTCAAGCGCAAGCAGGATAACACAACCTTCTGCATCAACGCAGCAACGTCTAAACACCGCAGCGAATAATTATTGATGACATTCACCACCGCCTCATTGTCACATCACCACACCACCTTTTTGTTACAACAACCTTCCTGGCCACAATGCCAATGCCACCAAAATAGGGAACAACTCCAAGAAGGTGATGTTCTTCAGAAGCCCCATCTCCCCCCAGGCCGCCGGCCACCTGCTCGTGCACCAAGACCCCCCAAAGTAAATACCTAACCCCGCCCCGCTGGCCGCATTAGTGTACAACTGCAAGTCCACGCTCGAACATTCCTCACCCACTAGAACAGCCGACCCATTAAAATCCCGCAAGAAAGCATCCCAAACAGACAAGTCCTCATGCATAGACCTGGTAATCCGCATGCGATGATGAGGTTTAGAAACACCAACAGTGGCCAACGCCAACCGGCGCAGAAAAACACGCCCCATCGGTATCACCCTGCAAGCAAAATTCAAGGAACCGATTAGAGCCTGCATTTCTCGCAGAGTATATTTCGCCGAGGCCACGGCATTCGCCACCAAAACCCTCAACTGTATCACCTTTACTAACGGCAAACGTGCCACCATTGCAACAGAGTCCAGCTCAATTCCCAAAAAGGTGAGGGTAGTCGCTGGTCCCTCCGTTTTCTGCTCCGCCAATGGGACACCCAAGTCATTCGCTACCGCCACAAAACCTTCCAACAACTCCCTGCACTGAGAAGTGTGCACTGGCCCCACAAAGAAAAAATCATCCAGATAATGGACCACCGCAGCGCGACCCACCCGTCGTTCCACGACCCACTGCAGAAAAGTGCTGAAAGTTTCAAAGTACTGTGGTGGAGAAGCAGCTGCTGAGGGCAGAAAAATAAAGGGAAAACTGCCTTTTTTTCCTTTCACCCAAAGAACTGCAGACTCTGAAAGGGTTAACTCAGATACGAAAGAGAAAAGTTTCTCAAAGAGAACTGCAGACCAAAACACACCCCCTGTTCCCATGGAGATAGAGGGAGGAGAAGGGAGTGGTTTGGGGGCGGAGTCAGAAGGGATAGGACAGCCCCAAACATTTTGGAAGAGAAACTGCACTCATACAGCAGATTTTCCTGACGGAGGACAGGCTCAGAGCAAGCACCAAGGCAAGCACAGACACAGACACGAGGAGGAGATAAGAGACTTTCCTCGGGAGGAGAGAAAGAGAGAGAAAATCCAGACACAGAGGACACAAGGGTTCCAGGAAGGAAGGACAAGAAGTCCAGGGGAATCCCTTGTACAGAAGCCGGTGAGAGCCGGGAGTAAAAGGCTGACAAGGCTTGTGGAAACCTCGGGAGAAGAATCCTCAGAGGAGGAAATATTCTCAAAGGGGTCTTGGCTCAACTCTCTACCCAGTAAGGACGTTGTCAGCAGAAAACCCAGCACTACTAAGGTGAGCCCTTTACACCGGTTAAAAGGTTTATTAGAGGAAAGGGGTTTTCCCTGCCCTTCCCCCGCTAGCTCTCTCACGGTTAAGGGTGCCTGGGGAAAACTACTGAAGGCTCTGCAGGCTGGGGAGGCTTCCCAAGAGCATACCCAGGAAAACAATGACCCAGGAGAATCAAGTGTGGAGGAAATGGAGATAGGAGTCTCTGGAGAGTCAGATAGCATTTCAGATATGGAAATAAGCTGTGCTATTTGTGCAAGAGAAACATAAGAGGACCAAAGAGGGTTTGAGTGAAGAAAGAAACCCAGCTGGGTGAAGTTAATGTATATTTCTGAGTTACCATGTATTAGGTAAAAGAACTGAGGAAGTTCCTTTTACCAGGACTTTTTAAGCCAGTACTTTTAGCCATGCTTTTTAAAAGTAGCTGTTTCATTTAATGCTGCTTGGGCCAGAGCTAGGCTGAAAGTTTGTATTACAACTGAGAAGGAATTACACTACGTGTGAAAGCAGTTGATTGAGTCAGGAACTGTGCTACACCTGCTGTGGAACAACGGAGGGTGGCACAGCGCCTCCTGAAGACCAAGTACAGAATATCATTGAAAGTAAAGTTTTACTTGAATGCCAGTTTAAAGGCTACAGCAAGCCAGGGACTGTATAAATGGCTTGAGTATTGTTATGTTTGGAGAAGTATCCTGAGTTTTGTTTTCCCTTATCTTCAATCAATTCATGTTAAAGAATTGACTTGGTTTTGGAATTCCTGATTTCTGAGAATAAAATAAATTTTCCTGCGACCTTGCACTTGGCTATAATCCTTTCGGGGACACAACTACATGAGTTTAAGCAAGTTTTAACAAAGGTCAATCATCACAACCCCTGCAGCCCTAGGCAACCGCCTGGCCACAAGGGGGAGTGACGACAGTATGCACAAGACACTGCACAACCCATGGGCATGCATTTGTCAAAATAATAATTGCTAAAGACCTGAAAACCGAGCAACGGAAAGGAGGAGGGGTGCACCGGTAGCAACCGGAACGCAGACTCAATATCCACCTTCGCCATAAGTGCCCCACACCCCGCCTGCCTAACTAGCCGAACCGCCTTATCGAAAGAAGCATAACGTACTGTGCAGCACGACCTCGGAATATGATCATTGACCGATGTCCCAGCAGGGTAAGACAAATTATGAATTAACCGGAACTTACCCGGCTCTTTCTTCGGGACAACCCCCAAGGGGAAACCACAAATCCCTTAAACGGGGGATCGGCGAACGGACCAGCTATCCGGCCCAACTTCAATTCCCCATCTAACTTCTCCTGCACGACGGTTGCAAAGCGCCGCACAGAAGCAGCATTTCGAGCCGCCAATGCAGCCACCCCCCCTTGACCGGAATGACAAAACCGTTGGTAAACCCCTCCAGCAACATCCCTTTATCCCGCACCCTGGGGTAATGCTGCAGCAATGCTCGCAAATCCTCAATCCGAATCGGCGAGGGGGCCAACCCAGCAAATGTACTATCACTTGGCCGAGGGCAAGGGCCCTTTCCGTAGACATTTCGTGGCTGGATACCCGCCCCCACAAACCGAACACGCGTGCCGGAACTTGCAGTCTGGGAATGGGCAGGCAGACTTATTGAACCTCCAGCACACGTCAGCCCCAGTTCCAACCCACTGCTTGCTTGGGGCCCCCGCCCCGCCCACACGAAAGGGCCGGTTTCCCATCGGAAGAGCCGCCCCTTCCCACTTTCACGCCGCTCCCCCCAGCACCCCCCCCCCCCGCACTCGACCGTACCGACATTTGGGTGAGCCACAAATTGATATCCTGAGTGCCCCAGGACAGCGACTTGTTCTCCTCCATCTTATCCCGAAACCTCTCATCATAATTAAGCCATGACCACCCATCATGGACCTGAGAAGCCTCGAGAATCGAGTCCGCATAGGATAACAGCATCCCATGCTGCTCCGGACAGTGACGCCCCCAAACACTTGCTAAGCGCAAGAACGCCCTCACCCAATTGACCACCGTCCGTGCCACCTTCCAAACCCTACCGGCCTTTTCATCCTCCTTCCTCTTCTTCTTACTTTCACCCGAGCGCTTACGACCTTCCAAAAGCCGAAAAATATCTATATAACGCCTCTTCCTTATTCTCCTCCGCAACTTCCGTGGCACACCTTCCCACAATTCCGACAAAACTGTCACTGCCGCTGCACCCCGCCAGCTGAACCACCCCCCGCCATCGCCCTACCCTCCGCCGAGGACTCCGTGGACGAATTGGAGGAAGTGGACGACGACGACCCGGAGCCCCGTCGCCGCCGGCACGCATGCTTCTTCTTCTTGCATGCCTTCCCTAACCCCTCGGCATGCACTCCATCCCCAGCCCCAATAGCTTGCTCCGACTGCAACTCACCCACTGCCGAGTCCACGGTCGAAGGCTGCTCCAACCGCTGCTGACCCACAGGGCCCTGATTCCGCGACTCTCCATCACCGCAGTCCACCGTTCCAGCTCCGGAGTCTCCAGCAACTTCTGCTCAGTGCTTCTGCGGACTACTAGGCATGGCCCCAGGAACCCCTACTGAAGATACCTGTGAAGACAAAAAGGGGAAAGCAGAAGGGGGAACAACCACAGGCCACGGACCAATCAGCCCTGGAGGGGCCCTGCCCGCCCCCCAGCCAATGCTCCCAACCCGAATGCCCAACAGGCCCGGGAACCCCCCCAATCCCCCAAAACCAATACCCCCCTGCACCCCTGCCGGAAACCCAAACCCAGCCCCCCCCCCGAGCCTCCGCCAGCCCCAACGCCCATAGCACCCTCCCAATGCTGCCCCCCAACACCCTGTCCACCTGCGGAGCCTCCTCCCACCCCACCTGAACTAGCACCCTGCCCCTGTGAATCCCCAGTACACTGCCCCCCCCGGGATGAGACAGCACCTCTAACTCTACCGCCCCGCCCCCTCCCCAAACCTTGTCCCCCCCGGGATGAGACAGCACCTCCAGCTCTACTGCCCCGCCCCCTCCCAGCACCCCAAACATGCAATAAAGACCCCCTACCTGCGCGTGCAGCAGGGCCGACCAGGCCTTCAGCAGCTATCCCCAACATACCCCCCACTGGATTCTCCGGGCCCACACGGCACCCCCGAGGCCCCGTGCTGCCAGGCCGGCCCCCAGAACGCTGCCCGGAAGCCACCTCTTTTCCCCCGTCCCCCCCAATCCGGTTTTGGGGCCCCCCCCCCCCCCGGCATTTTTTTTTTTTTGTTAAAACGCCGCACACAAAGCCCCGAAACCCCCCGCGACAATTCCGCCTTAATTAGACACCACTTGGCAACCCGCACCACCCCCCCAACAATAGCCCGCTGCCTGGGGATGAACCCGCCTGCCCACCCAATGACTCGGAAAACGGCCGGACGAGAAACTACGCCCCCAGGCCTCAGCCAGGCAATGAAACCGCCGGGACTAGAGACTGCTCACCCAGGCCTCAGCTAGGCAAGCTGGCCACGCACAATCCCCGACACGATCCAGGAGACGCTGCCACGCTGCCGGCTCCCCGCTCCAGTAGAATAATATAAGTATTAGCAAACCTTAAAAAGAAACCGACATGTGCATTCTAATACATAATGAGAGCGCTTCTATAAACATCAAAAGGGCGTCACAAAAACATCACAGAATTACTGCCACCAATACAGCATTTATTCAAGAAAAATTATTACAGCCTGAGACCATTTATACTTTTCTGCCATTCAAATGGCGGGAAACCTCACTACTCGTAAATTAAATATTTAAAAAAATGCTGACGCTCTCGCTCGAAGATGTGCTTTTTTTGAAAAAAAGGGAAAGGAAACACTATGTTAAATCTTTAAATCTTTAACTGTATAGGTATCGTACTAAAAATCGCTTCTAATTAACCTTGGTCAATTTCCACAAAGTAAAACTTACTGCTTTCCACCATCTGAAACCCGCGGCTCTCACGCGGTCAACAACCAGAGAGACGCCAATATATGCGCTCACACTCTAAGGTGTGTAAAGTGCCATCATAATCCTGACGTTTCACAAAATTCTTTACCAGTGGTGAAATAAAAGTATCTTTTTACTCTACAAACCGCAATCCAACTTTTTAACAAAAATAAAAACATGAAATTTCTGAAAAGGCTGGACACTTAGAAACACTTACTGCTTTCCACCATCGAGAAGCCACAGTTATCCTTAGGTTAAAACTCAGGAAGACGCCAACACTTACGTACGCACTCAAAGGTGTGTTTCTAGCATCATAATCTTGATGTTTCACAAAAACCAGGTCAATGTTAAAATAAAAATATCTACCAGCCACCATGTAACTTTTCAATACAAACAAAAAACCGGAGAAAATTGGTCAATTAAAAATACTTACAACTTTCTACCATTTGAACACCGCGGTCCCACCAGGGGTAAAACTCAAAAAGACGCCAGCACATGCGCACACACTCGAGGGTGTGTTTATAGCACCGTAATCCTGACGTGTCACAAAATGTTTACCAATCGTAAAATAAAAGTGCCCATTCACTTCACAAGTCACATTATCACAAATTTCTTACCAATGGTAAAATGACAGTATCCATTCGCTCTACAAATCACATTGTAACAATCCAATGCAAACAAAAGACAAAAAACAAAGGATTAAAGCAAAACAAGAAATTATTAGGGAGATCAGTCAAAGCCATAAAAAATTATCTTGTAAAAGTATGTGTCCCAAAGAAATGAAAAATAAAAATGAAATAAGGGAAGCAGACTTCCTACCCTGAACACTAATTATAGAAAAACTGATAAATCTTGTTCCATATTAAGACCATTGGGATGCAGAGTATTCATGGTAAAAATATACCTTTCTTCCAAACGCCGAATTGTTCTATCTACATCCCCAACTCTCCAGTTCACTTTTACCTTTTTAGCCACAAAAAATTTTAAATCCGAAATTGTGTGCATTAGCTCGAGCCAATGATTGACCAGGGGTTTATCCATTAAATTCCTTTTTATACAACTCCTGTGTTCAATAATTCTATCCCTAACAGGACAAATAGTTTTTCCTATGTACATCTTATTACATGGGCAAAGGATCACGTAAATAGCTCGAGCTAATGCACACAATTTCGGATTTAAAAAAATTTTGGGGCTAAAAAGATAAAAGTGAACTGCAGAGGTGGGGATGTAGATAGAACAATTTGTGTCACTTTTAATTTTAATACCTTTAGTTATTTATATTTTTACATTTTTTAATTATTTATAATAATTTTGTATGTTATTTAAAGTGCTCTTATGGTTTTATATACTGTTCTGCATATACAACCTATTTTTTATGCTTATACTTTGATCTTTTATATGTTATCTAATTATTTATGTAAGTCATCTATTCATATTTAGCATTATTCTAAGGCCCATACATTTCTAGTGTTTTTATGATTGTTTTATTGATGTTATTAATATATTTATGTATGTATTTTTAGCTTTTTAGTCCACTTTGAGCCCCTGAGGAAGGCAGCGAAACACGGCCTGTGTCGGGCCAGTGGCATAATTTGTCTTAATAAAATTTTGGTTACCCTTCTGAGTTCTCCACGTCTCTGTACTGGTCTTGTTCCTTTTGACATGGGTTGGTGCCTGAGTGTTAGATACATTTTTATATACTGCTATAGCAGGACTGGCTCATAGTAAGCTATCAAGGAGTCCAACACTCACACAGGATACAAGCTGGGTTTTTATACAGTCTTAGCATAGCAGTTTGTCACGTGGGTTAGAGCAGAATAGCAATTTGGAAGAATTCTCTGGGCCCCTTGCTTGTCTAGGTGGCATATCTGGAATGTACCTAATGGCTAGGATTCCCTGATTGGTCAGTTGAGCAGTGGCTACCTTATCTCTCCCTGCAGTCTAAGGTATTTGTGGCTAACGTCCTACTCCTTTGTGTGTGTGCCAGAGAAGATAACTCTAGCAAAGGCATCTCTCTGCCTCCCCCTTCCATTCTTTTGTCAGTTTGGTTGTAAAAGTAGTTTATCTGGTTTTAGCCTGTGTGTGTTCTTGTGCTGCTGCTTCTGTCTTTGTTGCCAGATATTTAAGCCAGCAAGCCATTTTCTTCTAGCATGCTATCCCCTTTCCCATCTCAAGCAGGAGCACCTACAATAGCACCAGGAATGACCATAGACCCCTGTCTCTAGCCCTGAGGCCCCATGGGAGTGGGGGCGACCAGCACACATAAGCAGGCACACCTACGTTAACAACAGGATTAACCACAAACACCTGTTGATGGCCCTGAGGCCTCCTGGGAGTAGGACGGATCTGCACACATGAGCAGGCGCACCTATAATAGCACCAGGATTAACCACAGATGCCTGTTAATAGGCCTGAGGAGTCCTGGGGGGTAGAGCAGACCTGCACAGATATGCTGCTGCACCTACAATAGCACCAGGATTGACCGCAGACCCTTGTCTATAGCCCTGAGACTCCATGGGAGTGGGGGCGACCAGCACACATAACAGGCCCACCTATATTAACAACAGGATTAACCACAAACACCTGTCAATGGCCCTGAGGCCTCCCGGAAGTAGGGAAGACCTGCACACATGAGCAGGCGCACCTACAATAGCACCAGGAATGACCACAGACCCCTGTCTATAGCCCTGAGGCCCATGGGAGTGAGGTCGACCAGCACAGATAAGCAGGCGCACCTACATTAACAACAGGATAAACTACAAACACCCGTCTATGGCCCTGAGGCCTCCTGGGAGTAGGGTGGATATGCACACATGAGCAAGTGCACCTATAATAGCACCAGGATTAACCTCATACCCCTGTTAATAGGCCTGAGGCCTCCTGGGAGTAGGACAGACCTGCACACATGAGCAGGTGCACCTACAATAGCACCAGGAATGACCACAGACCCCTCTTAATAGGCCTGAAGCCTCCTGTTGGTAGGGCAGACCTGCACACATGAGCAGGCGCACCTATAATAGCACCAGGATTAACCACAGCCCTCTGTCGGCCCTGGGGCCACCTTGTAGTAGGGTAGACCTGCACAGATATGCAGCCACACCTACAATAGCACCAGAATTGACCACAGACCCCTGTCTATAGCTCTGAGACCCCATGGGAGTAGGGCAGACCTGCACAGATATGCAGGCGCTCCTACAGTAGCACCAGGATTGACCGCAGACCCCTGTCAATAGGTCTGTGGCCTCCTGGGGGTAGGGCAGACCTGCACACAGCAGCAGGCACACCTACATTTGTCCCAGGGGTGACCACTGACCTGTCCTTTTCCCATGGTGTGCTTGTATGATATGTGTGTTGATTGCTGGCTAATAGGTTGCACTCCTTGGTTTGTGTGACCTGCCCCCATGCACTTACCTCACGTTGGTGGTCGACTGACACATTGTATCTCCTTGTCACCCCTCCCAGGCACTCCTGATCTTGTTGAGGTCCTGCCTCCTGGAGGAGCCTGGGAACAGGCGCCTCTGCCACAGGCAAATGAGGAGCCCGAGCACCTCCAGCTCTGAGCCCGTGAAGGCTGGCTTCCTTAAACAGGCGGCAAACTTGTCTGCTCTATTATTTGCATTACGTTATGATGCAGTATTGTGGCGCTATGCGTTTTGCAGCGTATACGTGTTGCGCAATGTGCGTATGCCGCAATGTGTGTTTTCCAGCCACTGGCGTGTTGCAGTGCCGCAGATGCACACACAGTAACGTGCGTGACATTATTTTCTGACGTATGTTGTGACAGACATTGTTACGTGCCTTATGAGATGCCTTAGGTTGAGCCACCTTAAGGCGCCTTAGGTTAAGGTACCTTCTAGGGCAGGTTATGGCGCATAACAATGCACATCATGCGCGTTCTTGTTCGCATTGCGTGTCTGCATCATGGCAACGCACGTAGCACCACAGTACTGCGTCTTGACGTAATGTGCACACTACAATAGACAGGATGAGGCATCTTATTACCTGATCATTGCCTTTCCTTTTTTCTCTATCCATTATTAGGATTATATCTGTTTTTATGCCTTACAGCTCATGCCTGTCAACTTGATGCATCTTACAGTCCTTACGGTACCTTATCCAAAGACATCTTAGGTTGTGGATGTCATGGGGGGGGGGGGGTTTAGACCAGATCTGGACCTATTGCTAGGGTACTGGCAGACCAATAGTAGCACTGGGAGCCTTAGCTGCCTCTGACCATGGTCTGACATTCACCAGCATCAGGCACAGTCAGACTGTACCTGCTGCACCCCGCCAGGTGTTCCACCCATGCACAACTAACTGCAGACAGTCCACTAGCCAGTCTATATTGCATGGCAGGTGGGTGTCTGCCCATGCTGGCGCCAACAGCCTGACTCTCCATGAAGCTTTGGATAGTGGAGCCTGTGTGTGTGGATGTTTGTACTCCTGTTGTTTGATGCTTTTGGGATTGCACATGTTGATGTTTTATTTATTTATTATTTATTTACATTCTTATATACCGCGCTATTCTGCATCAGTGCGGTTTACATTGAACAAACTGAAATTACATTGAACAGGGCATTATAACTTGGAGATAACTATTTTACAGGGAACATGGGCTATGGAGGGTTAAGTGGCTTGCCCAAGACCACAAGGAGCACCTGTGGGACTAGAAACCCCAGTCCTTCCGGCCCAAGGTTGCTGTCCTCTAGTGGGATTTGAACCCCTGACCTTCCAGCCTGAAGTACCTTGCCCCAACCACTAGGCCACTCCTCCACTGTTGTATCTGCAATGTTGGATGAAATGTAGGGACATGTACTGCAGGATCCACAGCTGTGATGCTCTGCTCCTGGACCTGTGACGCTCTTCTCCTGGACACAATGGCTATCTGTACTGCACCACACTGGTGCCACAGAGGCAGAGTAGTCCCTGGGACTAAATTTGCGTTTATCAGGCAGACCTTGTTTATTGCACTGCACATGGCACCACGGTGGCAGGTCATGGCCTTGGTCTAAGGGTGTTGGGGCCACTTGGCAATAGTGATCATAGCATGATCGCCTTTGATTTAATTAGTGGAGGAGGGATAGTAAGGAAATCCACAGTACTACCTTTTAACTTTCGAAAGGGAGACTATGATAAAATGAGGAAAATAGGTAGGAAAAAACTAAAAGGAGCAGTTGCAAAGGTTAAAGACTTACATCAAGCTTGGGTGTTGTTGAAAAATACTATCTTGGAAGCCCAGGCCAGCTGTATTCCACGCTTTAAGAAAAGTGGAAGGAAGTCCAAAAAACTGCCAGCATGGTTTAAAGGTGAGTTCAGAGAGGCTGTTGTTGCCAAAAAAGCATCATTCAGGAAATGGAAAAAAGAGCCAAACGATGAAACCTGGAAACAACACAAGCACTGGCAGGTCAAATGCAAGGCATTGATAAAGAAGGCAAAGAGAGAATTTGAGAAGAAGCTTGCTGCGTAAGCAAAAATGCGAAATAAAGATTTTTTTCAAGTACATTCGTAGCAAAAAACCTGTGAGAGAGTCAGTTGGACCATTAGATGATAGAGGAGTTAAAGGGGCACTAAGAGGTGACAAGGCGATAGCGGAGAGACTGAATGAATTCTTTGCTTTGGTCTTTACTGAGGAAGATGTAGGGATGTTACCCATGACTGAAGTGGTATTTAAAGATGTGGAAGAATTGAAGGAAATATCGATACATCGTGAAGATGTATTACAACTATTAGATAAACTGAAGAGTAGCAAATCACCTGGGCCGGATGGTATACATCCAAGGGTGTTGAAAGAACTGAAATATAAGATTGCAGACCTGCTATTAGTAATCTGTGAACTATCATTAAAATCATCTCTAATACCTGAAGATTGACGGATCGCTAATGTAACACCAATTTTTAAAAAGGGTTCGAGGGGTGATCCGGGAAACTACACACTGGTGAGACTCACGTCAGTACCGGGAAAAATGGTAGAAACCATCATAAAGAATAAAATTACTCAGCATGTAGATAGTCATGGCCTAATGGGAGACAGCCGACATGGCTTTAGACAAGGAAGATCTTGTCTTACTAATCTGTTATGTTTTTTTGAAAGTGTGAATAAACAGGTGGACAAAGGTGAGTCTCTTGATATAGTGTATCTGGACTTTCAGAAAGCCTTTGACAAGGTCCCTCATCAGAGACTTTTGGCAAAACTAAAAAGTCATGGGATAGGAGGCAGTGTACTATTCTGGATCAGGAACTGGTTAAAAGATAGAAAGCAGAGGGTAGGGCTAAATGGCCAATTTTCCCAATGGAGAAAGGTGAATAGTGGTGTACCCCAGGGATCTGTGCTGCTTTTTGACATATTCATAAATGACCTGGAAAGTGGAATAACGAGGGAGATTATCAAATTTGCAGATGACACAAAACTATTTAAAGTTGTTAAAACCCAAGAGGGTTGTGGAAAATTGGAAGAGGATCTTGATAAATTGGAAGACTGGGCATCAAAATGGCAGATGAAATTTAATGTGGACAAGTGCAAAGTTATGCACTTAGGGAAGAACAACCCAAACTATGCTTACACGATGCAAGGTTCCACATTAGGAACCACCACCCAGGAAAAAGATTTAGGCATCATTGTGGATAACATGTTAAAATCCTCGGCCCAGTGTGCAGCGGCAGCCAAGGGAGCAAATAGAATGCTAGGTATCATAAGGAAAGGAATGGAAAATAAAACAAAAGATATTATAATGTCTCTATACCGTTCCATGGTGAGACTGCACCTTGAATATTGTGTGCAATTCTGGTCGCCGTATCTTAAAAAGGATAGAGCGTTATTAGAAAAGGTTCAGAGAAGAGCCACCAAAATGGTAAAGGGGATGGGAGGATACTCCTATGAAGAAAGGCTAAAAAGGTTAGGGCTCTTTAACCTGGAAAAGAGACGGCTGAGGGGAGATATGATAGAAGTCTATAAATTAATGAACGGAGTGGAACGGGTAAACGTAGATCGACTGTTTACGTTATCAGAATATAGGAAGACTAGGGGACATGCAATGAAGCTACAGGGTAAACTATTTAAGACTAATAAAAGAAAATATTTTTTCACTCAACGTGTAATCAAACTCTGGAATTTGTTACCGGAGGATGTAGTAAAGGCTGTTAGTGTAGCTGGGTTTAAAAAAGGTTTGGACAAGTTCCTGGAGGAAAGGTCCATAAACCATTATTAAGAAGGGACCCAGGATATCAATGCTTGACCTAGTACAAGCATTGCAGAACCTGTGTCTTTTGGGGAAACTGCTAGGTACGTATGACCTAGATTGGCCACTGTTGGAAACAGGATACTGGGCTTGATGGACCTTGGTCTGACCCAGTATGGCATATCTTATGTTCTTATGTTCTTATATGTCCGCTGCAGGCAGGTGCCACCGCCCCCTCCACCACTGATGCCCCCCCTGCTATGCTGACATGCCCATATACTGTCGGTGCTGGTTGTGTACAGTCACAGGCCATCCACTGTGCAGGCAGGTGGGTGCCTAGGTTCAGGGTCTGGGGTGCAGAAGCATACATGGACATCCACACATCCCCCCCATCACCACCTGACACTGTTCTGTCACTTCCACATGGGGGTGAGATGGCTGTGGGGTGTGAGGTTGTTGATCTGGCAACAATTGGTTAGGGTGGACCAGGTTGATTGATTGTGTTCTGCCAGCTGACTGTGCTCAGGCTGGGGCATGCAATGCAGTTCCAGTGTATCCAATATGGACTACTGGGTGTATATATGTTTCAGTTGACTTGTGGTCACACCCTGTACTGCCTTACCGAAGGCTGTGGTAAAGGTTGTTCATTTGGTTGTGTCTACGATCAGTTTAGGACATATCCTGGGGAAGGTACATAGACACTTGTTAGCATGGTCCCCAGATGTGCACTACTTGTCCATTACGGCCATTGTGGTTCCTGTGTGACGTTCAGGGTACCTGCTGGGTATGTGTCCCCTGGATGGGACACTGTGGTACACAGACTACTGGGCATGTTTGACCTTGGTCAGATGCTGTCTTGCTGATTTCCAGTTTCTGTGTTTCTATGTGCCACCTAGGCGACTGCCTGGGTTTGCCCTGTGCCGCACATGCCCCCGCTGCATGTCCCACCTGCAGCCCCCTTTGCCCATTTGCAGCATCACCATAGTGCCCTTTCCTACCTGGGCACTATGCTGTTGCTGCAAATGGAGCACTACTATCACTTTACTTGGGCTCCCTGTCTATGCTGTACATTGCTGACATTGAAATGGTCTCTCCCTCCTGCAAATGTGTATTTACCGACAGGTTCTCACTGGCGGTAATGTCCCAGCATTTATGTTCCAGCATTAGTGTAGCAGGGGCCTCTCCCTGCCCACTCCCCACCCATTGACCCCTTTTCTCCGCCTTCTATCCACCCTCTGGGACAGTTTACGCTGCCGATGACGTTAACACGCGTTAACGTTACATCTGGTAACATTAACATGCGGTAACATTACATCTGGTGATGTTAACATGCGATAACATTACCAGTGCTACATTACCGCACCTTAGTAAACATGCCCATAGTTTGCAATCATGAGGAGCTGTGCCACAACAACCTTTTCACGACATCCTTTGACATGTCTATAGACTGTAATGGGTTCACACTGTCAAAGTTACTGGCACAAGTTATGATATTTTTGTCAACCCAAAGTACAATGCAGTCTTTGCCATGTCTTACAAAATCATATGACCCTCTTTCTCGCTTGGTAAAGAGTCTTTTATCCTTCAAAGGTACATTGCTAGTTCGACCTTCACAGACAGTTCCTATTGATGGAAGTTCCAGAACTCTATATTTATGCAGGAGAATGTAACTTGTGAAAAAGTTATTAAAATAAATTTCATGATTCCTCTTGTTACTGATGATATTTGCAAGAGACATTACAACATGCTCACCTACAGAGACTTCTTGAGGTTGATCAGTTTTGCCACAGTAGATTTTGGCTTGATATGGATATCCTTAGGATTAACATAAAATCCAGACCTTGTATCCAAATCTTATTGGCTTGCCTCTGATCAATATTTTTGCCCCATGGTGACCATAATAAGGGACTATCAACTCATCAGTTCTGAGCTTTTCATCAAATATTCCAAATTGCAATAAGGACTGATTGAGATAGAAACATAGAAACATGACGGCAGAAAAAGACCACATGGCCTATCTAGTCTGTTCTTCCATATCAACTACTACAATAGTCCCTTTTTTTCCTTTAGAGATCCTCTGTGTTTATCCCATGCTTGTTTAAATTCAGATACTGTCCTCATCTCTACCACCTCCACTGAGAGACTATTCCACGCATCTACCACTCTTTCCGTAAAGAAATGTTTCTGCATATTACTCCTGAATCTATCCCCTTTCACCCTCATCCAATGTCTCATCATAACAGAGCTTGCTTTCAATCAAAAGAGGCTCTCCTCTTATGCATTTATACCACAGAGGTATTTAAAATCTCAATCATATCTCCTCTATCCTGTCTGTCCTCTAAAGTATACATATTAAGATTCTTAAATCTATCCTCATATTTTTTATATTGAAGACCACTAGCCATTTTAGTAGCCACTCTCTGCACCGATTCCAACCTGTTTATATCCTTTTGAAGGTGCGTTCTCCAGAATTGCACACAATACTCCAAATGAGGTCACACCAAAGACTTATACAGAGGCACTATCACCTCCTTTCTTCTGCTGGCCATTCCTTTCCCTATGTACACAAGCATCCTTCTAGCTTTCGCCATCGCCTTTTCAACCTGTTTAGCTACTGGCAATGGTCATAGAGTGCTTATAGAGTAGGCCTATTTTTTCAACCTTGAACTTGTCCAATTTTTGGTTGTCAACAATATGGCAGTACTTTTTCATTTCTTGAAATCGATTTCTAGACATTACACTTACACATTTCTACACATTACACTTGCAGTCCAGATCTCCAGTAGTCACGTTTCATTGGTAAAGAATTATATGCTGACAAAAGAAGAATGCTAATGAATTTCCTAAATTCATCTTCATCCATTCAGAACCAAGATTGTTTTTGTCTCGTGTTGCATAGAGCTCAAATTGACCAGCTAAATGTCCCATCATTTCATTTGATAGTAATTTCTCAAACAGCTGCAAGGGTGTCATTGTCACTAGCTCTGGATATGTGCGTAAAAGATGTGAAAGAACCACAGAGCCCAATGGTTTACATAGTAGTTTTTCCTCTTCCACTGTTGATCATTTCCCAAAGCTGTAGTAATGCTACTTGCTTTTCCTGTCTTCAAAGAATTCCCTTTACTTATAGTGGCATCCGCGGGGCTTCTCTGTCTTTTACAATGAAGTCACATCCCTTTTCTTTTTTGAGCTTCTTCTGTCGGTGTCTAGCAATCCGTATTTTTTTCTGGTTCCATATGTATCCCTGTTTTGTTTGAGAACACTTCTAGTTCTCCACAAATGTCTGCAGGTTCCACTGGTTCCAAATCATTTTCATCTATTTGCTCACATTCATCTTTGCTGCCATCCGCCAGTGGAAGGATACAGATGTCGGTATCACTATTGCCATCTTCCATCACCATGTCAACTGCTTGTCTTAAGGTATAAAAACGCTGAATCATGTTGTCTATAATGTAAAATTTAAGTGCATATGAGTAATTGATAATTGACAACAAGAACAACATAAAACTACTTTGAAAATATCATTACTTTACACATAATCAACTATAATTCTGTTCCCTATAGGCGCATCAGCCTATACTAATGAGCATGCCCTAACGTTCCAAAAATGGAACATGGTTGAATGTGATCATTTTTCTCCAAGTCTTTACTTCAACCAGTAAAAATATTAGCATTATGAAGAAGCAGAAACATTTAAAAGAAATCATGGCATCTTACCTGAAATGAAATTTCCACACTACCAACATTTTGCTCCAGAAATCTTTTGTTAAAAACTCTAAGGGGTATGTTTACTAAACTGCGGTAATGTCATTCGCGTTAGGTTCCGCGGTAAAGGTATAGATGGCCATATAAAGGTGTGGGCGGTGCATCGTTACAGCAAGCCATATCAGCTAACGCATGTTACAAACTAACGCGCGCTACAAGGTGCCTCATAAGGCACCTTACAAGGCACCTTATAAGGCACCTTACAAAGCACATTACAAGGCGCCTTGTAAGGGCGCCTTGTTAGGTGCTTTGTAAGGTGCCGTATAAGTAAGGTGCCTTATAAGGCGCCTTGTAGGGCGCGTTGTTAGGTGCCTTGGAAGGTGCCATAAAAGTAAGGTGCCTTATAAGGTACCTTGTTAGGTGCCTTATAAGGTGCCTTGTAAGGTGCCTCATAAGGCACTTTGTAAGGTGCCCTATACAGTAGGGCTCCTTAGGCTATGCGCCGTATTAGGCACCCCTGGACAGGGCACCTTAGAGGGCACCATGGGTTATGGAACCATAGGTTATGGTGGCCTAACAAGATTATGGTGCCCTAGGTTAGTGTGGCCTAAGGGCTGCAAGGTGCTGCAGGATAACATGCATGACCTGTGAGGAACAGAGACAGATGTAGCCCTAACAATAGATAGAGCACTCAGGAAAAGCAATGAACAAGTGAGTGAAGAAGGGAGAGCTGGGAGCCGCTGGACCTGCCATATCTGTGGGCATCCCATATGGCTGCCAGTACTGATGACAAACATGGTGGGGGCAACTGTACCACAGCACAGGGTGTTGGCAATGTAAAGTACTGGAAAGACAGTTGGTGGCAGACGATGGGAATATGTGTCCCCCAGTTGAGGCAGAGGTGGCAGGATAGTTACAATGATGGGTGGACAGAGGCGTGGTGGTGCCATGCAGATCAGGCACAGGCGAGGCAAGCATGAAGAGGTGCAATGCAGGAAAGGGTAGCAGTGCATTACATGGGGTGACAGCCTGCACAGGCAGACAGGACTCTACACAGCTGACAGACGCAGATAGACGGACCGAGGGAATGTTGGCAATTGTTGCGAAGGTATTATGAGCTGGCAGCACAAATCTGCAAAAATATGACTGTTACAGGCATGCACACTATTTGAGTAGACAGGCATGAGAGGAGGGAACAATGAGGAATTGAACCCATGAACACTGCCAAGAATGCCATTGTATTAACCAGTAGGCTATACCTCTGTGGTGTATGTCACAGCAATGGCTGGGTACAGAAGGACTGCAGGTCACCGCACAAACTGTCTGCTCTGAGTGCCAGGATAGGGTAAACCCACCAATACCCATGATACAATGCACATGCCGAATAGCTGTCTACAGCTGATCAGCAAATGGGGTCTGCACCTCTCTGGTACCTCAGCTTGGAAAGACAAGCTGACAGTGAGTGATACTGGCACAGAGTAGCTACAGACCATGCCATTGTGCAGGTTCTGTGTTCTCCCTGAGGGATAGGATGGGTGCCCAGCACTAGGTCTGCAGTACATGTGGTGCTAGAGATAGTTCCTGCTGTACATCCCCATCACTGCCAGTGTGTGACAGGTGTTCCTTGCAGTGCAGCTGAAGGTAATTCGGTGTCCATCTCTATCCTGCAGTCACATGTGGCCCTCTGGGACCAGGCATCACCCAGATTAGTGTGTACCCCGTATTAGGGTCTGGCTGACATGGGCACCTGTTATCAGGGAAGAGGGGTTTCCAAACTTGCATGAGGTTTGTGTAGCAGTGCCTTGATAGTTCAAAGTGGTATACACTACATACCCCAAAGGGCTCACATAACCATTTTTGTAGGTAAGGAACAGCTGCTCCGGACCCTGTGAAGCAACCTCCATCCTGCTGGTATGTGACAGCCCTCCAGGGTTGGTGGGCTAGAGCCATAGCTATAGCAGTGGCAGACCAGCAACAATGATGGGGTTAGCTCTGGAAAACCCCAACTGCCTCACACCACTGTCTGCCAGTCACAAGCAGACAGCACAGTCAGACTGCACTGTATAGGTGTTCCAACCATGCACAGTCTAACTGCAGACAGTCCACTAGCCAGTCCATAGTGCATGCTCACAGAGGAACTATGTGCACCAAGCAGGTATCTCAGTGATTATGGCCCCAGCACTGGGGACACTACAGGAACACTGGGGGGACACTACAGGAACACTGGAGGCAGATAATATAAAGAGCGCTATGTGGGAACCTAGACATGCCATGGTCACTGCTCAGTCAGAGTGAGTGCCCTCCCAGCATGCCATGCTGTGGCCACCCTGTCCATGCAGACAATGGTCGGGCACTACAGTGTCCCAGCCATTGCCCCACACCCTGTGAAGATGCATCCTGGCCAATCCGCCCTGTCCGTGCCATACCCACAACACTTTGCTCCTCATTATGCACATATTCAGGTTAATGCTGGTAACAGTGGGACATTGCGGGCCTGGTGAGGTGTGGGCAGCCACAAAACAATGGATAGACATACACACACACACTGCTATTGCAGCATTGTGCTCAGATAGGGGTGGTTGGCAACCCTGCCCGCCACACTGGTCCTGATCACAGTGCCGACACTGCTAAACTGTGCAGGAGGTAGTAGTAGTGCCCTGGTGATAACTGCAGCTCAATGCTGAGGCCAACAGCCTGACTCTCCATGCATCTTTGGATTGTGGAGCCTGTGTGAGTGGGTGTTTGTACCCCTGTTTGCCGCTGCTTTGGGCTTTGCACATGTTGCTGTTGTATCTACATTGCAGGGTAAAACATAGGGACATGCTCTGCAGGAACCACAGCTGGGGTTTGAACCTGTGACCTTCTGCTTCGGGACACACTCACTGGGTATACTGCACCACACTGTTGCCACAGATGCATGGTGGTCCCTGTGGCTACCTGTACCTTTCCTCAGCCACTGCACACCACATACTGGTACAGGGCATGGTCTAGGTCCACTGCAGGCAGGTGCCACTGCCCCCTCCAGCATGGGCAGACACCCCCCTGCAATGCTGGCATGGCCATATGCTGTCGGTGCTGGTAGTGCGCAGTCCCAGGCCATCCACTGTGTGGGTAGGTGGTCGCCTAGGGTGCGGGGTCTGGGGCATGGGGCATACATGAGCATCCTCACATCCCCCCCCCCCGCCCCATGACCGCCTACCAATAGTCTGTTCTTTCCGCTTGGGGGAGGGTTGGCTGGGGGTATGTCAGTTCAGTGCCCTGGCAACTGTTAGCTCGGGTGGACCAGGTAGATGCAGGTGGATTGTGTTTGGACTTTGTCAGCTGCTGTCATGATGATTTCCAGTTTCTATGTTCCTATGTGCCACCTAGGCTCCTGCCTGGTCCACCCTGTGCCCCTGCTGCCCCGCTACATGTCGCGCCTGCAGCCTCCTATGCCCCATTTGCACCATCACCATAGTGGCCTTTCATACTTGGGCACTATGCTGGTGCTGGACATGGAGCACTACTATCACGTTTCTTGTGCTCCCTGTCTATGCTATACATTGCTGACACTTAAATGGTTTCTCTCTCCTGCAAATGTGCATCTAACGGCAGGTTTTCATTCGCAGTAGGATTCAGCTCTTCAGTTCAGCGCATTAGTGTGCAGGGAGCCTCTCCCTGCCCACTCCCCGCCCATTGACCCCTTCCCCCGCCCTCTCTCCACGCTCATGCTCTACGATTGCATGAATATTCTGTCCAACGACCGGAGTGGCATCTAGCGTCAGTTTGCTAAAACTCTAGGCCACGCCCATTCGAGCAACACACCTTTCATTCACAAGATGTTCGTCGTTCTATAAATATAACGTTTTATAATTGGGTCATTCATTTTTAAAAACGCTGTATAGCTCCAAACTTGCTGTAGACAAAAAGGATTTAGCTATATAGGTGACTGGGGCAATAGATGTAGTCTATCAACACAATATAGCCTCTTGTTTTTCCATCTCTCTGTGGCAGTAAAAAGGAAAGGCAGTAAACAAGTTCAGGATGCCACCCCCAGCAAAAACATTATAACATTAGAAGCAGTCATTTACCAATGTTCTATTTTCAGAATAATAATATATATGCGCCAAATAAATAAGAAAATCTTGCTATTTGTTTATCTCTGCCCCAGATGGCAAACAGGAAAGAACATAGAACAAGAATCACCAGTTACTTTGTTTCAAAAGTGTGACCTAATTGACCGGCAGCTCTCTGAACTTTAATGATTTTTAGGGGTATGTTTACTAAACTGCGGTAACATTACAGACCGCGCGTTATGTAATGTTAATGCACGTTAGGTAACGTTAACGCGCGGTATGTAATGTTAGCATGCGTTAACGTTACTTAATGATCGTTAACGTCCCCGGCCGCAGTAAACGTAAACGCTGCTGTTATTGTATCGATCCATCTCATTGCTGGCCTTCCTCTTTTGTGTTGACCTTCTATCTTGCCAAGCATGATGTCTTTCTCTAATGATCTCTCTCTTCACATGATGTGTCCAAAGTATGAAAGTCGAAGTCTTGTTATCTGAGCTTCTAAAGAAAGCTTAGGTTTGATCTCCTCTAGTACCGACTGGTTTGTTCTTCGGGCAGTCCATGGTATACACAGCATTCGCCGCCAACACCATAATTCAAAGGCATCAATTTTCTTCCTGTCTTTTTCACTGTCCAGTTTTCACATCCATATGATGTTATTGAAAATACCATGGCTTGAACAAGTCGAATCTTTGTATGGAGAGAGACATCTCTGCTCTTGAGAATCTTATCTAGGTCTTTCATAGCCATTCTGCCAAGAGCAATGCGTCGTTTGATTTCTTGACTGCTTGTTGCTTCTTTATTGATAATTGATCCAAGTAGGTTAAAGTTGTTCACGATTTCAATTTCTTCTCCTTCAACGATGAACCTGTTGATTATGCCAGTTGTCATGATCTTTGTCTTCTTTACATTAAGGTGCAGGCCCATTTTGAGACTATGTTCTTTGATTGTGAGAAGCAAATGTTTCAGATCATCTTCACTTTCAGCCAGTAATGTAGTATCAGCGACTAAAAGAAAAGGGCATCAACGGCATCGCTCTTGATTGGTGCAGGTCTTACCTTTATGGAAGATGGCAGCATGTAAAATCCGGAGCAGCAGCATCTGAGCCTTTCCATCAAAGTCAAGGTGTTCAAGGGTCATCATTATCATCCCTCTTATTTAACATTTACATACAACCCATCTGCAATATCATCAGGTCTTTCAAAGTTCAATGTCTACTATACGCCGATGACATTCTTCTCTTCATGCCATTCTCCACAATACAAATGGACCTCTCCTAACTGATTGAATGTTTTGATGCAGTGTCCGAATGGTTTCTGTCTCAAAACCTATGTATTCAACACAAGAAAATGGAGGTGCTCTTTATCACGAGAGATCAGAGTTTCACCCCGCCACCTCATATAAATGTGAAAGAAGCCGAGCTCCAAACAAAATCTACAATTCGATATTTAGGGGTCACTTTGGATCAACGGCTGGATATGAAGCCACACATATCCAACACAGTTAGAGCCATATACTTCAAAATCCGGACACTCAGACACCTTCGCTCCTTATTAGACTCAGACGACTATAGGACTGTATACCAAGCCCTAATCTTACCTCACTTCGACTTTGCTAATGCTATTCTTCAAGGTCTCCCACAGTCTACGTTAAATCCTCTGCAACTTGCCATGAATGCCGCTGCCAGAGTACTAGTTGGAGCATCGAGATGCGACCACATAACGCCGATCTTAATGCAGCTCCACTGGCTACCCACACATGGAAGACTTTTGTTCAAATCCTTGTTACTCACATTCAAAGCCATCAATGGCATCACCACCTCTTCATTAATTGACCTCATTCAGTCCACCCCGCCTAACAGAATTAGAAGACCTACATCAACTAACACTCTAGTAATCACAAGGACCTCAGCAAAATGCTCACTAGCAACATCAAACAGGGCCTTCAGTCTTTATGCCCCTAAATGTTGGAACATCTTACCACCAAATATTCGTGCTGTTACCGATCTAGTACAATTCAAGAAGGCACTCAAATACCACTTATTCCTCCATTACTACCAGGACAGCCAGACTCCAACCTAATTGCATCTCCTCCATACTAGCCTACCATTCAAGATTGTACTTAATCTGTAGCACAAGCTTACTGTACATATGTAAATAGTTGCATTCATACTTCCCTATGTTATCCAAGTTGTTTTTCCTGTTCGCTGTAAAACCAAACAGTTTGTTGTTATGGTACTTTATTTTATGTAAACCGCGCTGATGATAAATAGTGCGGTATATAAGAGATTGCAATAAATAAATAATAAAATAAATAGCGAAGGTTGTTGATGAGTCTTCCACCAATCTTCACACCTCTGTTGTCTTCATACAATCCTGCTTCTCTGATTATTTGTTCTGCATATAAATTAAACAGGTAGGGGGAAAGTATGCAGCCTTGTCTTACACCTCTGCTTATTTTAAACCATTCTGTTTCTCCTTGTTCCGTTCGAACTGTTGCTTCTTGATCAATGTACAAATTGCACAAGAGAACGATCAGGTGTTTTGGTATACCCATTAGGGTGGTCCATAAAAATGAATTCCTGAATTCCTTTGCTCCCTGGCCTGATTCTGGTTCCATTTAGGTAGAAAACAATGTGTACAAAGTTTGAAGCCAATCAAATAATATTTAGGGGTGGCTCAACAAGTCTTGAGATTTCCCCCTGGGAGCAGATGACGAAATGTTGCATCATCTTGTATCATCCACTCATTTCCACGCTGATTACATTTGATTGCGTCATATTTGAACTAATCTCGTCTCTGAGAGGTGGCAAAGACATTGTACTATTATCTTTGTATCTTTATTCTTTTTAGATGGCAAAAAAAAGTGGTTTTTATCTCATTGAAGAAATGTCCACCACAATTCTGGGGGCCAAGCTCCCCAGCAAGGAGCAAGTGTTAAGTGTATTTTTACATCACCATATGACATTAAACAAAGGCGTTAGTGAAAGTGCATCTATTGTAACAAGTGAAGTAGAAGCTTACTGGGAAAAGGCCAGGCTTCCTGTTCAAAGAAATGACAAAATTCAAGAAAAAGTAAAGAAATTGTTCAATCAGTGGAAACGTTTGAAGAAAAACAAAGGGAGAGGAGGGAAACAAGAGGCAAATGAAAAAGAATTCCAGGTTGCAATGAAAAACCTATTTGATGTGGCGCATGCCAATGCAATGTCTTTAATTCATATTCAAGAAGACAAAGAATTCTTAATAGTGCAATGAGAACCAGGGTGCCGCGGCTCAATGTGCGCGATGGACAATAAACTGGCCAACACGGAAGCAAGATCGCAACAGCGAGAAGAAGAACTGAAAAGGCGCAGACAAAAACATGTTGCCAAAGCCGAGGCAACTACAAGCCAAGTTCAGCTGGAAGGATCTTCTTCCTCAGCAGAGTCAGGTGAAGACTCGTCGACATCTGCGGATTCAGATAACGGACAGAAGAAAGCAACTCCACAAACGAAGCAGTTTTGACCTAACAATGTCTGGACCCCAGAGCTTACAGCAGCCCTGGATCGGACAGGGACAACGGATCGCAATGCTCTGTTTGTGGTAGCTGAAACCGCCAGAAGTCTGGGACATTATCCTGGGGAGCTCAATATCAGCCGCTCCAGCGTCAAGCGCCATAGAGAAAAGCACCATCAGCAACAATGGACGGACCTGCACAACGCATTCAAAGCCGAAGGCAAAACATGCATTGTGCATTGGGATAGCAAGTTATTGCCATCTCTCCTCTGTTCAACCACATCCGTTGACCGCCTTCCAGTTTTGATAACGGCTGTCTCCACTGGAGAAACACAACCTCTTGGTGTACCAAAACTGACATCAGGAACGGGCGAGAATCAAGCTGCAGCAGTTTATGAACTGTTACAGGAATGGTGTTTGGATGAAAAGGTTGCAGGCTTCTGCTTTGATACAACTGCATCGAACACGGGATGTCGATCAGGAGCATGCATTCTTCTAGAACAGAGACTCCATCACACAGTCCTTCATTTGGCATGCCGCCATCACATTTACGAAATAATTCTTGGTGCAGTATTCTCTACATGCTCTGGAGCTTCATCGGGTCCCGATGTCCAACTCTTTCACCGGTTCCAAAAGAATTGGGGCTCCCTTGACAAGTCCAACTATCAAACTGGAAAAGACTTGGAGGTGCTGCAACCTGACAGGGATCGCATCATGAAGTTTGCAGAATCCAAGTTGGCACAGGGCAATCACCGAGATGATTACCCGGAATTCTTGGAGTTAACGATTGTCTGCCTTGGAGGGAATCTTCCTAGTTTCAATTTCAAGAAACCCAGAGCTTTCCATCATGCCAAATGGATGGCAAAAGTCTTGTACTGTCTCAAGATTTGGATGTTCCGAGGACAACTCAAAGATCTTACCCAACGGGAGGAGTCCTGTGTTCGTGATGTGAGCATTTTCTCCATCCTGATTCATGTGGAAGCCTGGTTTTCTGCCCCTGATGCCGCAGTTGCTCCTCGAACAGATTTGGAGATGCTGAAGAAACTACACTCTTACCACAATGACCGTGTTGGAAGAGCGGCCAGAGACAAACTGCAACAGCATCTGTGGTATGTGTCAGAGGAGCTTGTGGCACTGTCACTGTTCGATGAAGCTGTTTCAGCACCGACAAAGCGGGCCATAGTGTCGGCCATGATCCCGGCAGAATCAGATGAAAGCGATGAGGATGATGACGAAGACAAAGATCCCCCAAAGCGGGTCGAATTGAAAAGTTCCATGATTCCACCACTTGAATCTTTTGCAACTCGCAAGTCAATCCGTTTCCTGAAACACCTCGACATCAACAGTGATTTTCTTAATGCAGACCCAGAAGACTGGGAAGAGAATGCATCATTCAAAGACGGTCTGAAGAAAGTAAAAAATCTTCCAGTGATCAACGATGTGGCTGAGCGAGGGGTCAAACTCATTGAGGAGTTCAACGGCCGACACATCACAAAAGAAGAGCAACTCCAGTTCCTTCTGGGTGTTGTCTCGCAACACCGTAAGATGTTCCCCACATCGTCAAAGTCCTTACTAGCATCTGGACAACATTAAGTGCTTGGCAAGCATGATACCCCCGTCTATGAGCGGATAATACCCAGTGGTCTGACGAACCCTGGGGGGATCCAGGGGCCTGATAGATAGGGACCTTGAGCCACGCCTAAATATTATTTGATTGGCTTCAAACTTTGCACACATTGTTTTCTACATAAATGGAACCAGAATCAGGCCAGGGAGCAAAGAAATTCCTACTTTTAGTTTTTCCCCTATGGCAGTGGACCACCCTAATACCCATGCTTCTTAATGTGGCCCAGAGTTTCTCATGGTTTACACAGTCAAAAGCCTTGCTATAGTCGATAAAGCACAAATAGATATCCTTTTGGTATTCTTTAGTCTTTTCAAGGATCCATCTCACATCTGCAATGATGTCTCTTGTTCCTCGCCCTTTCCTGAACCCTGCTTGCACTTCAGGTAGTTCTTGTTCCAGGTATGGTTGTAGTCTCTTTTGAATAATCTTCAGTATAATCTTGCTGGCATGTGGGATCAGAGGGATTGTTCGATAATTTCCACAGTCAGTTGGATCACCTTTCTTTAGTATTGGTATAAACACAGATCTTTTCCAGTCAGTTGGCCATGATGTTGTCTTCCATATTTCTTGGCAGAGCCTTGTAAGTATGGTAACAGCTGCATCAGATTGCTGCAATACTTCTATAGGAATGCCATCAATGCCTGGTGCTTTGTTCTTTGATAAGGCTTTCAATGCTGCTTCAACTTCTTCTTTCATCACCAATGGTTCCCGATCATAAGGTACAGGTTGAAACGGCTGTTGGTCCACTTGATCTTTATCATATAAAAACTCTGTATATTCCTTCCACCTTTTCTTGATCTTCTCAGCATCATTCAACATAGAACCTTGAGCATCTTGTAACATTCCAATTCGAGGCTGGAACTTTTTCTTTAACTCTCGTAGCTTTAGGAAAGCCGATCTTGTTCTTCCTCTAATAGTTTCTGCTTCTATTTCCTTGCATGCGTCGTTGTAGTACTTTTCCTTGTCCTGTCTTGCTGCACGTTGGAAATCTCTGTTGAGTTCTGCGATTGTCTTTCTTTCTCCTTTGGCTTTAGCTTCTCTGCGTTTCTGGGCAATTTTCAGAGTTTCTTCCGTCATCCATTTTGGCCGTTTTTGCTTTTTCACCTTTTGTAGAGACTTCTCGCTTTCTTCCAACACAACCTTCTTGATGTCATTCCATAACTCTTCCGGAGCTCTGTCATTTGTATCTAAAGCAGCAAATCGATTTTGCAGGCAGTCTTTAAATTCCAGTGGTATATTCTCAAGGTCATATTTTGCTGCATTCATGAGTGGTTTGCTCTTTTTCAACTTTAGCTTGAGTTTTCATACTAGTAGTTGATGATCTGTACCACAGTCAGCTCCAGCTTTTGTCTTGGTTGATGTTACAGAGCTTTTCCATCATTGACTTCCACAGATGTAGTCAATTTGATTTTTATACAATACATTGGGTGAAGTCCATGTGTACAGTCGCTGCTTGTGTTGCTGGAAGAAGGTGTTTGAGATGAATAGATCATTAGTCTTGCAGAATTCTATCAGTCTTTCTCCAGCTTCATTTCTGTTGCCAAGTCCATATTTTCCAACTACTTTGCCTTCTTCTTTGTTGCCAACCTTTGCATTCCAGTCACCCATGACTATCAGGATATCCTGTTTGCATGTTCTGTCAATTTCAGCTTGTACTTGTTCATAGAACTCTTCAATTTCATTCTCTTCTGCAGCTGTTGTTGGGGCATATACTTGAATTATAGTTGTGTTGATAGGCAATCCTCGTTGATAGGCAATCCTCGGGTTTGCTGATGCTGCGGCGATTCCTTTCCTCTCTTACTCAATGCCTGTTGCTGGTGCCATTAATGACGAGCCCCAGTGTCCCTGATTGGCCTCGCAGTGGGTAGGTGCATCTGCTGTTGTGTGAAGGCCACAATGGCTATCCACATATGCAGCACCATCACCATTCAGTACTGTGGCACGAGTACATGCAGTCACATCAAATGATAGCCACGTGTTGTTCTCATGTTGAATAGTGTAGCAGACATACAGTTACAGCGCATATGTGTAGGATGTGGCGCATGCCCCAACTCTCCCTTGGCAAATTTCCACACAGATACAGGTACCATACAGCACTTCCTGTACAATGCACATGATCTGCAGCATGACAATGCCACATATGCCATGGGGCGACCATGTTATGCAAGGGTAGGCCATCAGGTAGGCATGCGGTGCCTGGGTGGTAGCACACAGGATATGTAGGTGGTAATCCACACATGTCCAACCTCACTCGCTCACATGCAGACGGCATTGGCAACAGCTAGCAGTGGACTGACAGTGTACAACAGGAGCATCCTCCTGCTGCACACAGCCGTGTGTGCTGTGCAGCAGATGATGGCCAGGGATGTCTGTCCCCTAACAGTTCCCAACCATTGCTGTATCCCCAGGTGAAGGATCTGTGCAAGAAAGGGTGCGACATATGGCAGTGGCACCCCAACTACCTTCAGTGGCTGCAGCAGGAGGTGATGGCAACGCAGGATGGTGAGTGATGCAGCCTGTGTGTCACACACCAGCATGTCCCAATGCCCCATCAACTTGTGGGGCCACCTACTATGTGTCAATGATGTGGTGAACACATGACCGAAGTGGTATGTCTGGTTTCTACCCAGAGCAGACGCAGATGCTGGTGAGGGGCCACTGCAGGCTGCAGAGGGCAGAAGGTGGTGCCGGGTATCCACAGGGCCAGACACAGCTGGGCAGCCCCCTGGAGGTAGGGGCGTCCATGGTATCGGACGCCATAGAGGAGGTGGAAGAGGAGGAGGAGGATGTGGCAGAGGAAGAGGAGGATACCGAAGAGGAGGGGTAGGCCGGGGAGGGGGAGGGGGAGTGGGAGGAGGAGGGCGAGGCCAGTGAGGGGGAAGAGGCTGGTGGCTATGGTGTGGTGAAGGGGCAGGTAGGGGAGTGGGAGAGGGAATGGGAGGGGGTGTGGTAGGAGGGGAGGGAGAGTATGGCTGGCGGGGGTGGGGAGGGGGAGAGGTGGTGGAGGGGAGGGGGCAGCAGGAGTGAGTGGGTGTGAGGCAGGATGCACCCCTGGAGGTGCATGACATGCCAGCACCTGCGGGTGTGCATATGGGCCTGGCACATCCACACACCACCATGGGTGCATCCTACCTCATTGGGCAGGTTGTAGCCAGTCCTGAGCAGCACAGGACTGCACAGGGCACTGGGGGCCCCTGCCACCTGCACCATGAGCCTGGGAATGCCCGTCTGGCCACAGAGGAGGCATACAGTGCCACAGACAGGGTGTGTGTGCGGATGCCTCCACACAGACACCATGCACATGGTGCCTGTCTGGGGGCATGTGTACATGCAACCTGTCTGCAGCACTGTGTGCCGTGTCTCTCGGCCAGAGGGAGTAGACCCGGACCATGGAGCAGGTTGTGGATGTCGTGGCCGGATGGCCGATGAGCTGCGCATGCTGCATGAGGCACTCACAGGCATCGCAGCTCATTGGCCATATGGCCACGGTGTCTCCCAGGGGGTGTGAGCAACACAGTGGTATATGGCACCCCTGCCCTGTGTCATCCTGTTTCCCGGGACTGCCACCACCTCCTGGGCAGGGGGGCGAGGCCCCAGCATGGTACCACCTGTACAGATATAATGTGTTATCTTGTTAATGTGTACATATTGTTTTATAAATATTTTATGTTACCACATCTCAATGGTCATGTGTCTCATTTCCAGACATGCCATTGCACTGAGATTGACACATGTCAGCATGTCCCTGTGTGTATGGGTGCAAGACATTTGTCACATACATGGAATGGTCCCCACAGCAGGTGTAGTGGAATGGCATGTGCACTGATGTATGTATCCCTCACAGCCACCAGGATGTACCCATGTGTTGGTATGTCCAGCAGACATGGTTACATGCATGGTGGCACAGACATACCAGGAGTGCACACATGGCACAGGTGGCATGCCAAGACATAGATGTGCCAAACGGTGGCAGGGCAGGTCCCCCCCCCCGTGACATTGGATAGGGACAGGGAATGGCATGCCAAAGGGTATAGGCACCATGGCAAGGGATATGTGACCAGGATGACCACATGGGGGACAGAGTCACCATGGGAGCACAGACTCAAGGGTGAAAGGGAGGAATATTTAGAAGCTGATGAGGATAAAGCGGAATTGCTTAACAAATATTTCTGTTCTGTGTTCGCAGATGAAGAACCAGGAGCAGGTCCTCATAAAACACCCACAAAGAGGAACAGAAGCATCTTGAACAATTTTCAGGAGACTGTGTTCATGAAGAACTAGCAAAACTTAAAGTAGACAAAGTGATGGGACCAGATGGGATACACCCGAGAATACTGAGGGAACTTGAGGATGTTCTAACAGCTCCACTGACTGACCTTTTCAATGCCTCATTGGAATTGGGAGTGGTGCCAGAGGACTGGAGAGAGGCACATGTGGAGCCTTTACACAAAAGCGGAAGTAAGGATGTGATGAAAACTACAGGCCGCTTGGTTTAATTTCAGTGGTGAGTAAATTATTGGAAGCGCTGCTGAAAGAGAAAATAGTGAGGTTTCTAGAGTCCAACAGATTATCGGATCCGAGACAGCATGGATTCACCAGAGGCAGGTCTTGTCAGACAAATCTGATTGATTTCTTTGATTGGGTAACCAGGGAGTTGGACCGAGGGAGAGCCTTAGATGTGGTATATTTAGATTTCAGTCAAGCCTTTGACACCATTCCACAGAGGCGACTTATAAACAAACTGAGCACCCTAGGGTTGGACCCTATAGTTACTGCTTGGATTAGAAATTGGTTGAGTGGGAGTCGACAAAGGGTACAGGTACTCTGAGGAGGAGGAGGTTACCAGTGGTGTGCCCCAGGGATTTGTCCTTGGTCTGATTCTTTTTAACATCCAGGAAGGTATAGGTAACATGAGGAGGGATCTAGCTATGCTTGAAGAATGGTCTAGAATTTAGCAGCTGAGATTTAATGATAAAAAATGCAAGGTCAAGCATTTGGGCTGCAGCAATCAAAGGGAGCAATATAGTATGGGGGTGAAGTACTTTTGTCCACTAAAGAAGAGCGGGACCTAGGCGTGATTGTGTCTGATGATCTTAAAGTAGCTATACAGGTAGAAAAGGCAACGGCAAAAACTAGAAGGATGCTTAGGTGCATAGGGAGAGGAATGGCCAGCAAAAGAAAGGAGGTGATAGTGCCTCTGTATAAGTCTTTGGTGTGACCTCATATGGAGTATTGTGTGCAGTTCTGTAGACCGCACCTTCAAAAGGATATTGTGGCAAGGTCAGCCATCCAGAGCATGGGGGAGGTGAAAAGCATAAGGAATTCACCTTACTCAAGGGGCCTCTGTTAGGTGTGCAGGGTCAGAAGGCCAGAGCCACGTTTCAAAAGCAGAAAACCCCCAGCTGGAATAGGTTTCAGGAAATGATTGATAGAGTAAGAGGAGAGATTGCAAGCATGAGGACCAAAGCACTTACTCTAACAAGTGCACTGATTATTCTAAGTTCAGAAGGCAGGGAGATTACAAACACCTGGGAGAGAAAGAGGTGAGGTTGGATCCCAGTGAGTATAAACCCTGGTTAGATTATGGAGAGCTAGAGGAGCAGAGGAGGAGCACCAGGAGGAGCAGCAGAGGAAGCAATAGAAGCAGCAGATGCAGCCAATGGGGAGAGGAACAGAGTCCAGAGCAGCAAGGACGATGGAATGCTGGAGAAGCCAGAGCAGGTGCTAACTCCTGGAGAAAGGCTGAGCTACCCAGAGATGAGAGATCTGTTTTCCCTGAATCAGGTTGGCAACAGGGGTGGAAGCCAGGAATTGGAGAAGCTTTCAGACCACCAGAGAGATTGTCAGCTGAGCAGTCTGATCAAGTGAGTGAGTCAGAGCCCATGCAATTGGGAGAACCAGAGCCAGAGGTGGGGGAAGAAGATATGTTTATGGATTGTTCTTTATGTCAAGCTTTAGAATTGAAGTGTTGAAGAAAAGCCAGCCTTGAAAGAATTGTTCCTCTTGCAAAGGTAATCTTAAGGCATTAGCAGTAAGGAGGTAAATTCCTGTGTGTTTTGGAAAGGGAATTTACTGTCACATAAGCTTGTAAAAGAAGCTGTGTTTCATGTTTGATTATCAGCTGTGTTAGAACTCTGCAACAGCAAGAAAGCTAATTGGCTGCTTTAAGAGCTTGTGCTTTGCTCCTGTTTTATATGAAAAGCCTGCTAAGAGTTTTGAGGACATTTTGAATGCTTATTTCATATTCACCTGGAAGTGCAGCCCAGTGAATTGAGGCTGAGTGAAATAAACTGCCATAGGAGAATTAAACTTGTTTTCTTTGTGCTATGATTAACAAAGGACTATAAGGAAAGTGTCACACTGTTATCTGTGAAAAGTCTAAGCTTCTACATTTAAGAGGACTTTGAAAAGCCATTGATGAGTTCTGTTTGTTTTTGCCACCAGTTTGCTGAACCTTAAGCAAAAGCCTATAATTTATCCTGTTAATGGAACCTTGAACCTGATCTGTTCTCTTGTGTTTAAAATAAACTTTTTCTGTCATAAGCCTTACCCTCGGTTTGCCTCAACTACAATCCTTTTTACTTGAAGCATAAATATAGCTGATAGAAGAAGGATACATCAACCACCACACCCTCAACAACTAGAGACTAGTGGTTTTGGCGTTGTGCTTGTGACAATATAAACAGGTTGGAGTCGATAAAGAGGGTGGCTACTAAAATGGTTAGTGGTCTTCATTATAAACATATGAGGACAGACTTAAGTATCTTAATATGTACACCTTAGAGGAAAGGCGGGATAGAGGTAATATGATTTAGACGTTTAAATACCTCCGTTGCATAAATGCACATGAGGAGAGCCTCTTTTGATTGAAAGCAAGCTCTGCTACGAGGGGACATTGGATGAGGGTGAAAGTGGATAGATTCAGGAGTGATATGTGGAAATAGTGGTGGATCCGTGGAATAGTCTCCCAATCGATTTGGTAGAGATGAGGACAGTATCTGAATTCAAAGAAGCATGGGACAAACACAGAGGAACTCTAAAGGAAAAAGGGACTGTTGTAGTGGTTGATATGGAAAGACAGACTAGATAGGCATTGTGGTCTTTTTCTCTCATCATGTTTCTATGTTTCTATAGTGGAGGAGTGGCCTAGTGGTTGGGGCAAGGTACTTCAGGCTGGAAGGTCAGGGGTTCAAATCCCACTAGAGGACGGCAACCTTGGGCCAGAAGTACTGGGGTTTCTAGTCCCACAAGTGCTCCTTGTGGTCTTGGGCAAGCCACTTAACTCTCCATAGCCCATGTTCCCTGTAAAATAGTTATCTCCAAGTTATAATGCCCTGTTCAATGTAATTTCAGTTTGTTCAATGTAAACCGCACTGATGCAGAATAGTGCGGTATATAAGAGAATGTAAATTAAATAAATAAATAAAATTTTGTGGCACTATACTTATAATAATGCTGAATATCCTTACAGACTGCCTTGGCTCTCTCCATATAGTGCAGGGGTAGTGTTTGGGTAGAGCTTGGGTTGAGCAGTGATAATAAGTGCACTATGTGGATAACTCTCTGGATAGGCTCTTTATTTAATTTATTTATTTAAACTTATTTTTATACCGCCTTTCTACTATTCAAAGCGGTTTACAATGAAACAACAATTTAAGAGGTCCATGACGCACGTTATTATATAAGGAACTGGAACAATATAACGAAATAACAGTATAACTGTAGCAGCGAAGTGCATGCAATGAATAAAACCAGGAGTCAATTGCAGATTCCAAGCCAATTTATTGTGCACAGGCTCAGGCAAGGAGTGCATCCAAAAGTGACTGAGCAATGGAGTACAGAAGCAAATTCCTTATATACAATTTTTACAGTTTGATACAGGCAAACTTTCTATTGGTCCCAACGCCCCTTTCACCTGTCCAATCGGGGACCCTCTCTGGGCCTAGCTCCTTGCTCCCCCTTCTCAAACTGTTCTAACAAAGGCATAGTCTTAGACATAGATACATTTCTACTTAAAGGCCATTTCTAGCTCAGAGAATGCAGGAACATGTCTGTCATCAGCACAGAGGAATTAATAAAGGCATTATACAGACTTTTTCAAAAATAGTTTCAAAAGCAGTCAAAAGCAGTTTCTCAAACTCTGGTTCTTCTCAGCACTAGCCTCAGGTGGGGGTTGGGGGTCTAGGCCTAGTTTACATTCCCCCCCTTTGATTATTCTCAACCTGACTAAAGGAGGGTGAGAAACTAATCACATATCAGACTCTTGTTAAACTGATGTTCTCATCTTGGGGTATAGCCTGATACTGCCAGATGGCTAATATTCTGGTTGCTGCCTTACGTTCTACCGTACTATCAATAATGGAGGTAAACATTCGCACACAAAGAGGGAGAAAACATGGGAGAAGCAAGCACATAGCTATCATTACAAGAACGACAAACATAAAAGTCTTCAATCCACCCAGGCCTGAAAATAGGGTCCCAGACCATCCACTGAGGTCGAGGCCATTCCAAGTCTGGACTGGTACATATGCATGCCTACGCATATTGGCAGCTATTTCTTCAACGACCTGACCTTGATCATCAATTTGCAAACAGCAGTTAGTGAGATTAAACTTACCACACACACCACCTTCAGATGCTAGTAAATAATCAAGTGCTAAGCGGTTCTGGTAAATAGCTGTATGCATTTGGGTACTCTGCTTTGCTAAAAGAGTTAGTGCTCTACTGGTTTCATTGGTTATGATTTCTACAACAGCTTGTAAGCGTATAATACGATTCAACATATAAACAGGAGTGCGGTATCCCCAGGTCCTGTCTTGTGCCCAAGTGGCTGGGCCATAATATGAGATAATTCGCTCAGGGGGCCACTCATCACCCTCCCACTTATCCCATTGTCCAATCTTGAGGGTGCTTCGCTTCCGTCGACCATTGTAGATGGGGAAGCCTAACTGCTTCCATTGCGAAAGTGGGATAAGGAAGAATGAAGGTCGTATTGTTCCCAAGACACATGCCCCTCCCCAGTTGGTAGGGAGTCGGGTATATGCTCGAGCGCCACAAATCCAATATAGCCCAGGAGGGGCTTCCCAAGTGTTGGTCAGGGCGAGGTTAGTCCATACCTTGGCTAGATGAGGGAAAGAGATCAAAGGGTTGGAAGGTTCTGTAGCATTAACACCTGACCACCAGGATGTCTTCTTTGTGGTGGCATTATAAATTCGTTGGCTCAAGCAGATCAGTTGTCCCACCGGTATGGTGAACTGTGGTCCCATTCGGATGAAACAGAGATGGCCGACGATGGTGTTGGCCAACACCCATTCACTAGCAGTCTTGTTCAGGGCGGTCTGATTATAGGGGATGGAGTAGTTAAGTTCTCTTGCTTCCCAGGGCCATTGGTCTCCCATCTTGGTTCCGCCACAGAAGAAACAGTTAGAAATGTGGAGACTTGAGGCTACAGCTCCAGCAAGCTCAATGAATAAATTCTGCGTAGTCTGAGGAAGTTCTATCTCCGTCTGCATAGCTTCATAGAAGGTATGGTGGATTTGATAAGGGGAAGAAATACAGGTCTTGGTGTTAAGTTGTATATGTAGGAAGGTTCCAGGGTCTACTCCCCTTCCCGCTATACGTAAGCCAAATCTATATCCTGGCTTCCATTGGCTAGGGTTAGACACAAGGAGCTTCATGGGATTACAGGTACCTTTCAGACATTTAAGGGATGTCAGCAATGGCAGTCTCTCCAAATTAGCTCGGCGTTGATCCCCGTCTTGCCCCTGAGGTGCATCAGTCCAGGTGGCATAGTATACACACTCCCACTTGAGGCAAAAGTAGGCGTCTTCAGATACTTTGACATAAGTAGTTGGGGCATGCGTCCCAGTACATATTCCCCACCTGTAGGCTCCTTCGGGACACATGTATTTTTCATCATGGTAGTAAATTCGCTCATTGTCAACAGATCCACAGCTATAGTAGCCATTTCTGTTGATGGCCTCACAAGCATCAAAGTAAAGCGGGACCGGTCTGGTGGGATCTGTGAGCTGTCGTGTAGCATTCAAGAGGACTCCATCCTCGTTGTTCCATCGCAACTCTCAGAACATGGTATGAGGGGTTCTGTCAGGGGTTAAAACAAGTTCTCACATTGCCTTTGGTACAGATACTTAATTCTGTACCATTATATACACACCGGCTAGTCACGCCAGTGCAGGTGTAAAAGGAGTGATAGAGCAAAGTCTGGGTAACTTTTGTTCCGACTCGGGTAGTGGTGATACAGGCCGCACAGGGAGGTAAAGCAAAAGTCATTTTAAGGGACCCCAGGGTTACCGCAAGCACAATATAAACATATAGAGAAAACATGATTACAATGTCTTAATGAACTTGTTTAAGAATTGCAAAGTCTTAACTGTAAGTCTCTGTTTTCACAGCTTCCACCGTACGTAGACCTGTCAGCTTCCGGTTGGTGACAGGAGTAGGGTTGTAGATTCCTCAAGCTTCTGCCATATGTAGACCTGCCAGCTTCCAGCTGGGTGGCAGGAGTAGGGCTGTAGACTCTAGGGTTCCAAAAGAGTTAAGACAGAGTGTGGTACTGTAACTTAGAGACTCTGACCCAGAGTGAGCTTGTTGGCCTCACCTGCCAGGAGGGCTGTAGCTGCGACGGCTCTCAGGCAAGGTGGCCATCCTTTTGCAACGGTGTCCAGTTGTTTTGATAGATAAGCCAGCGGTCACTGCCAGGATCCGAGGGATTGAGTCAATACTCCAAACGCATTTCCGCTTGACTCATGTACGTAGAGGCGAAATGGTTTTTGTACATCTGGCAGGCCTAAGGCTGGTGATGACATCAAGGCTGCTTTCAACAATCGGAATGCTGTATCCTGCTCTGGTCCCCACTCCAAGGGGGATCGCTCCGTACCTTTGGTGGCCTGGTACAATGGCTTTGCCATTAACGCAAAGTTGGGTATTGTGACAATGCAGAGATTGCAGAACCTGATAAGGAAGGTTTAAAATACTTTTTTTCTTCAGAAGCTGTCAGTGAAACTGGGCAAGAAGGGGTTAAAGATTCAGCCCTGAAAGCTGTGCTACACAGGAAAGTGGAAAGAGAGCCACACCCTAGCTTGAAGCAAACCCAGGGAGCTGACGTGGGAGGAAAAGGAGCGGAGTCACACCCGATAGGGCAGCTTGCTTCACTTAACCAGGAAGCAACTGCCAGTAGAGAGCAAGGGAGAAAGAAGGAGAGGGAGTACGAGAACAGACCGGAGAACAGGAACAAGTCCGAGAGCAGGACTGGGACCAGGAGAGAGTCCGAGAGAAAGACTGCAGAGACCAAGAGAGAGTCTGGGAAGCAGAGGCAAAGGGAGACAAGGAGAGAGCTCAAGCCTCAGATGAACCTTCCAAGGAGGAACTACTTGGAGCTCATTAGCCAAGGAAAGCAGGTCAGAGACTATTTAAAACTCCAGGGGAGAAGGTCAGATACCTTGCCTGTAAGGGAGAGAAATAGCTCTCAGGAATCCTCTCTCAGGAATGAAATTATAAAAGAAAGATTGGGCAGAGAGAAGGTCCCTTTCAGTAAGCTAAAGAAAGTTGCTTGTCACAGACAACGTTATAGAAGCTCTAGCTCTGAGTGCAGCCCAGGTGCCTATCAGCATGTTCTTAATTACAAGCAGCACAGACACGGGCAGGAGCTAGGCTCTGACGAAGACGCTGTAATACAAGATTTAGTGAAACAGTATCACAGGAAATGTTTACCTCCCTGCCAGAGAACACAGTCTAGGCGTACCAGAAATCAGGTGAGTCCTTTTTATAAGCTTTTAAAAGGTGCTGATAACTTAGAGCCTGTACATGTGCCTAGGTATGTTAAGGAGAACAAAAGAAGACAGCTTAAGGATTTAATTAAGCAATGGCAGTCTGTAGACTCTCTTAACCAAAGCCTCAAAGATATATCAGACCCAGAAGAGATGTTAATTGATCCACCTTCATCAGTTAGCAGTGATTCGCCTATGGAATGTGGGATCTGTTATAAGGATTGAAGTTACATTAAGTGAATCCTATAAGAGGAGAGAAGCTGTATCAAAAGCTTATATGTGAAGTGCTGAGAAGCCTATTTGAATGAATCTGAGTTTCATTGAGAAAGGCAGCCTCTGCCGTGGGAAACTCAGATGTAATTATTGCACCTGTGAAGTAAAGCTCAACGCTGGAGAATGTCCTATGTTTAAAGAGAGCATACTAGTGCAATGTTTAATGGAAGAAATCAAGGCTTGTATTTGAAGCTAATGGAAGTTAATTGCTGAACTTTGAACTTTGAGTTGTACCTGAGAAGCATCAGGATTTTCATGGACTTTTTATTTGACACAATTGAGTACCACTACTTTTTGTTTGTGCCTGGGGACGTAGTGCTCCAAATTCCTGTGTCTGGAAATAAAGTTATTATTGGAACTCACAGAAGGCCTTCGCTCTGTTACTTGGCCCACAACTACAATGGACACCAGACAGCAGCACTTAGGTATATAAATTTGCTTTCCTCTTTGCCCCACATGCTAACCCCTCATAGGCAACTGCCTATACCTACGCCAGAGGGCGCTGCAGTGTGACAGGGAAGGAAACTGGCGTAGTTTTATGGATTTTTGAAGTACGGGCCTCACACAGAGGAAGAGTGGCATACCAACGCTGCCAGTAAAGTCCTGAGGAAGGAGCAGTTTTGAAAGTTTTGGAAAAAAAAAAAAAAATTTGGTCAACACAAGTATCCAGGAAGAGCTTACCAGAGTGCAAGTCTACCTACCGGAGTGGAGCATCGGCGGAGGCGGAAAGGAGTACCTGTACCAGGGATACCGCATAGCTGATGAGTGAGACACTCCACTTGTGGCAGGTAACCAGTAGCTAAGCGGGTTAACTGGGATACTGCTGCAAGGGGGTGGTAAGATTGCAGGGTTGGACTGGAAGCTGAGGGGATACATTTGTGTGTGTATCGCACTTGGTGTTGTTCTTTGTTTCTTGCAGTAATACAGCAGGATGGAGCCAGCACAGCTAATGAGCTGGGTTGCTGAGAGGTTTCAGCAGCAGCAGGCGATGTCAGCGCAAGCCCAGGAGAGGATGGCTGAGATGATTCATGCGCAACAGAAGCCGCTGTTGGATCTGCTGGGATCATACATCGGAGAGCAGAAGCAAACAGCGCAAGTGTTGGAGACTATGTCCAGTTCGCTAGGAGCTGTAGCAGGACTGGGAACTGTGGGACAGGGTATATTTTCTCTAGGTCAAATGTCTAAGGATGAAAATGTTGATGATTACCTAGATGTTTTCGAACGCATCGCACTCATGAGCGGTTGGCCGAAAAAACAGTGGGTCATCAGGCTAGCTGCAGCATTAACAGGCGAAGCTCTCGCAGCCTATCGGGCTATGCCTAATGACCAGGCCAACAACTATGACGCAGTGGTTAAAACCATTAAGGAGAGACTAGGCTTAACTCCAGTGGTATATCGCCGTCGTTTGCGAGGGTGCAAGTTAACCTCGGGCGAAACACCACAGGCCTTATGCCATAGAGTCAGAACATTGGTTTATAAATGGTTGTCTCCAGAGGGAAAGAGCATTGAGACGATATTGGATGACATTGTGTTAGAGCAATTTGTAGAAGCATTACCAGATGAAATACAATCCTTCCTTATTCTACAAGATTGTAGGAGCACGAAAGACGCCATCTTGCTTGCTGACCGCTTCTTAGAGGCAAAAGCCATCGGTCAAAGGAAGATGAGTGTTCCGGATACAGCAGTCTTGGGAATGTCAGGAATGAGGGAGAGGTGCAAGGTGAATGAGTTTTTGCCTAAGAAACCTTGGCAAAAACCTTCCTGGGATGAGCGAAAATGCTTTGCATGTGGCCGGAAGGGTCATTTGAAGAAAAATTGCAGGGATAAACTAGTGTTAGTAACCACCCAGTCCAAGGAGGTTGGGGAGGGATTTTTACTAACGGTATGGGTCAACAATATCCAGGTCAATGCCCTTTTTGATTCGGGCACAGACCAGTCAATGGTTTCCAAAGCCTTATGGGAGGAGATAAAGGCTCAGGGTGGAGAATCTGTAAGGTACCCTGAGGATAACATAAGAAAGTACCCTGAAGATAAGATAAGAAAGTACCCTGAAGATAAAATAAGAAAGTACCCGGAGGATAAGATAAGAATTCATCCAAAGGATAGCATAAGAATTCGATGTGTGCATGGCGCGTCATCGTCATATCCTTTGCACACAGTAACTGTGGAAGGGCTAGGCTTGAGAAAGAATATCTCAGTAGCAGTAGTGCCTAAGTTACCACACCCCATGATTTTAGGTAGGGATTGGCCTCAATTTAAAAATGGCCTAGTTAAAGGACTAGCTGCCACAGCAGAAGCCAAAGTCCCTGACCCTAATAAAGTAAGAAAGGAACCAGGATGGAGTCAGGAAAAAGAAAGATACACAACATCATCTCCAAGGGGTAAATCCAGGCTAGGGATGGTACCAGCCCCGTTATTTGAGAAACCCCGAGAGAAGCCAGATAGGGAGAGAGCCCCTATCCAGGACCCTCCAAGTAAGAGAAAGTTCATCCTAAAATGTTGTAAGCTTACACCTAATGCTAGGATCCCCAAGAGAGCATCAGAGCAAGCTGCAGGCTTTGACATATATAGTGCGGAGGACACTATTATACCACGCCAAGGTCGAGCCTTAGTAGAAACCGGTATACAGCTTGAAATATCACCTGGTTGCTATGGTCGGATCGCTCCGCGATCAGGTCTAGCGGTCAAGGAATGCATAGATGTAGGTGCAGTGGTAATAGACCCAGACTTTAGGGGAGCTGTAAAAGTCTTACTGATAAATTGTTCCAGAAAAGATTATAAAGTAACCCTAGGGGATAGAATAGCGCAGCTCATCATGGAGAGAGTTGGCTTCCCACTTATAGAGGAGGTTACTGAACTAAGTACCACTATAAGGGGGTCAAATGGGTTTGGGTCCACTGGACAGGCCCTGGTGATAGGCCTGACGGCCACGAGTGAGGAAGAGAAGCCGGAGATGGACCTTGGTCCCCAGCTGGCTGAGTGTAAGGCCAAGCCCACACCCCGGTTAGGGGAGGAACTCTCTTGGCATCAGCAGCAGGCTCTGTTGAAGTTGCTGGAACGTTTTTCGGACGTTTTAACCCCCATGCCAGGAGAGACCCAGCTGGTGGCACACGAAATCGTGACCCCACCAGGGGAAGTTGTCAGACAGAGGCCATATAGGCACCTGAAGCTAAGCGTAGAGAGGTGATCAGGCAGGTGCAGGAAATGCTCCACATGGGGGTGATTGAGGAGTCGGTCAGCCCATGGAATAGCCCGGTGGTCATGGTGCCTAAGCCGGATGGGACGATACGCTTTTGTATCGATTTCAGGAAGGTTAATTCCATCTCCAGATTCGATACGTATCCGTTACCGCGGATAGAGGAATTACTGGACCAATTAGGGCAGGCAACCTATCTCACCACCTTAGATATGACCAAGGGGTATTGGCAGATTCCCCTCACCAGGGAATCGCGGCCAAAAACAGCCTTCAGCACGCCCCTTGGTCTATATCAATTCCGTCGGATGCCCTTTGGGCTACACGGAGCAGCGGCAACCTGCCAGAGACTGATAGACATTGTCTTGCGCTCGCATCGCTCCTACGCTATGGCCTACATGGATGATGTAATCATCCATAGTAATAATTGGGACCTCCATTTAGCACACGTACGCGCGGTGCTGGAGGACATGAGGTGAGCAGGAATCACCCTAAACCCTGCCAAATGTCTTTTTGGAGGGAAAGAGGTGAAGTATCTGGGGCATTTAGTTGGAAGGGGGGTAGTGAAACCGCTCCTGGACAAGGTACAGTGCGTAAGGGACTTCCCACAGCCTTTGACTAAAAAGCAGGTCTGGAGCTTTCTAGGCTTAATCGGATATTATAGAAGGTTCCTACCACATTTCGCGTCCGAAAGCGCACCCCTTACGGACATGTTAAAAAAAAATGCACCCAATCACGTAAAATGGACCCCAAGGGCGGAGAGTGCCTTTGCACGAGTAAAGGAACAGTTGTGTGCGGCACCCATACTAAGAGGGGTCAATTTTAGTAAAACATTTATACTCCAGACAGACGCGTCGGATACGGGACTAGGTGCTGTTCTGTCCCAGAAACAGGAGGGGGTAGAGCACCCACTGATGTTTTTAAGCCGGACGCTGGCACCGGCTGAGCAAAAATATTTGACCGTAGAGAGGGAGTGTTTAGCAATCCGGTGGGCGATTGATGCCCTCAGGTTTTACTTGACAGGCCGCAGATTCACCCTAGTCACGGATCATGCGCCCTTAAAGTGGCTATCAAGCATGAAAGATCATAACCCGCGCCTTACTAAATGGTACATGGCCCTGCAAGCATACGAATTTGGAATAGAGCACAGGCCAGGTAAACTGCACACAAATGCAGACACTCTTTCTAGGATTCCGTGCTGTTCTGGACAGGTCCAGTCAGCCCGGAATATCTTAAATGGGGGGTTATGTGACAATGCAGAGGTTGCAGAACCTGATAAGGAAGGTTTAAAACACTTTTTTTCTTCAGAAGCTGTCAGTGAAACTGGGCAAGAAGGGGTTAAAGATTCAGCCCTGAAAGCTGTGCTACACAGGAAAGTGGAAAGAGAGCCACACCCTAGCTTGAAGCAAACCCAGGGAGCTGACATGGGAGGAAAAGGGGCGGAGTCACACCCGATAGGGCAGCTTGCTTCACTTAACCAGGAAGCAACTGCCAGTAGAGAGCAAGGGAGAAAGAAGGAGAGGGAGTACGAGAACAGACCGGAGAACAGGAACAAGTCCGAGAGCAGGACTGGGACCAGAAGAGAGTCCGAGAGAAAGACTGCAGAGACCAAGAGAGAGTCTGGGAAGCAGAGGCAAAGGGAGCCAAGGAGAGAGCTCAAGCCTCAGAGGAACCTTCCAAGGAGGAACTACTTGGAGCTCATTAGCCAAGGAAAGCAGGTCAGAGACTATTTAAAACTCCAGGGGAGAAGGTCAGATACCTTGCCTGTAAGGGAGAGAAATAGCTCTCAGGAATCCTCTCTCAGGAATGAAATTATAAAAGAAAGATTGGGCAGAGAGAAGGTCCCTTTCAGTAAGCTAAAGAAAGTTGCTTGACACAGACAACGTTATAGAAGCTCTAGCTCTGAGTGCAGCCCAGGTGCCTATCAGCATGTTCTTAATTACAAGCAGCACAGACACGGGCAGGAGCTAGGCTCTGACGAAGACGCTGTAATACAAGATTTAGTGAAACAGTATCACAGGAAATGTTTACCTCCCTGCCAGAGAACACAGTCTAGGCGTACCAGAAATCAGGTGAGCCCTTTTTATAAGCTTTTAAAAGGTGCTGATAACTTAGAGCCTGTACATGTGCCTAGGTATGTTAAGGAGAACAAAAGAAGACAGCTTAAGGATTTAATTAAGCAATGGCAGTCTGTAGACACTCTTAACCAAAGCCTCAAAGATATATCAGACCCAGAAGAGATGTTAATTGATCCACCTTCATCAGTTAGCAGTGATTCGCCTATGGAATGTGGGATCTGTTATAAGGATTGAAGTTACATTAAGTGAATCCTATAAGAGGAGAGAAGCTGTATCAAAAGCTTATATGTGAAGTGCTGAGAAGCCTATTTGAATGAATCTGAGTTTCATTGAGAAAGGCAGCCTCTGCCGTGGGAAACTCAGATGTAATTATTGCACCTGTGAAGTAAAGCTCAACGCTGGAGAATGTCCTATGTTTAAAGAGAGCATACTAGTGCAATGTTTAATGGAAGAAATCAAGGCTTGTATTTGAAGCTAATGGAAGTTAATTGCTGAACTTTGAACTTTGAGTTGTACCTGAGAAGCATCAGGATTTTCATGGACTTTTTATTTGACACAATTGAGTACCACTACTTTTTGTTTGTGCCTGGGGACGTAGTGCTCCAAATTCCTGTGTGTGGAAATAAAGTTATTATTGGAACTCACAGAAGGCCTTCGCTCTGTTACTTGGCCCACAACTACAATGGACACCAGACAGCAGCACTTAGGTATATAAATTTGCTTTCCTCTTTGCCCCACATGCTAACCCCTCATAGGCAACTGCCTATACCTACGCCAGAGGGCGCTGCAGTGTGACAGTATCCATATTCGACAATAGCCTGCAGCTCCCAGGAAGGCCCTCACCTGCTTCCTAGTGGTGGGGGTAGGGATGTGACACGCTGCTTCCTTCCATTCTGATCCCAATCTCCGGATCCCTTTGGACAGATGGAATCCCAGTTATTTCACTTCGGTTTGGCACAACTGCGCCTTTGCTCTGGAGACCTTGTATCCAGCTTCGTTCAGGAGGTGCAAGAGATCACTGGTGGCGTGCACGCATTCTGTTCTGGAGTTGGTGGCTACTAGTAGGTCATCCACATACTGAAGGAGAACCCTCTCCCCTGGAGTCACAGGATAACTTGACAGATCTTGATTTAGGGCAGCACTGAAGAGAGTAGGTGAGTTCTTGAATCCTTGGGGTAATCGAGTCCAGGTAAGTTGGCCTCGTCTTCCTGTGGTTGGGTCCTCCCATTCAAATGCAAACAGGAGTTGACTGGTTGGTGCTAAACGTATGCAGAAAAAGGCATCCTTTGAATCCAAGACGGTGAAGTGAGTAGCCTCAGCGGGAATCAGTCCCAGGAGTGTATATGGGTTTGGTACTACTGGATGTATGGTTTCAACTGCATTATTTACTCGTCTCAAGTCCTGCACTGGGCGGTAGTCACCTGTCCCAGGCTTCTTAACTGGGAGGAGGGGGTATTCCAGGGCGATTGGCACTCTTTGAGAAGTCCGTACTTCAGTAATTTCATTAGATGACAGTGAATTCCTTCAATCGCCGGTCACGGGAGCGGATATAGTCTCACGTGCACTGGTTCCACTACTGGTTTGAGGGTGACAAGCACAGGGGCTATATTCTTCGCTAGGCCAGGAGGATTATCCTCCGCCCAAACCTCGGGCGGAGCTGAAATTCTGGTGGGGATATAGGAACTGGTTGCCTTGGTTGGAGATGCACTATAGAACCGCCATTCTTCTTCCCGGGGTACAGTCAGCACCATCAGACCAGCAGATTTCGAGTTCACGGTCATTTCCATCTTTCCTCCTTCAAGAAAGGATATCTGCGCCTGGAACTTGGCAAGCATATCTCGGCCCAGAAGGGGAATTGGGCACTCGGGCATGTATAGGAACAGGTGCGTTATCTTCCGTCCCCCTAGTTCACAAGTGCGGTTCTGCAAGAAAGGCTTCGTGGCCCTAACTCCCGTAGCTCCGACAATGGTAGTAGATCGAGAAGATAGAGGGGCCACTGGTTTTGCTACTACTGAATGTTCTGCTCCCGTATCCACCATAAAGTCCATATATTGGTCCCCAATCTTTAAACTGACCATAGGCTCCTGGGGACCTAGGGGAAACTTGGAGCCCGGTCTGGCCTAGTCTTCATCCATGCTGTAGACTTCTTCGGTTGCCATTTCCTCTATAGCTGCTTCTTCCTGCTGGAACTGTGTACAATTCATTCCTCCCTGCTGCCGGAATCTTCCCCCTGCTCTCCGCATGCTCTCTCCTCCCCTCCAGGAGGCGGAGTTCAAATTCGGGCAGTCATTCCTCCAATGTCCTTCTTCTTTACAGTAGGCGCACTGATTTGCGCCCAATGGGGACCTCGGTCCCTTCCACGTCCTCGAGTCCTTCGGTTGGAGATACTTCCTCCACGTCATTCGACTAAAGCTGCAGCAAGGAACTCAGCTTTCTTCTTCATTTTACGTTCACTTTCCTTCTGACGTTCTTGATCATGATTCACAAACACTTTCTGAGCAACTTCCATTAACTGGGCCGCATTCATGCCCGCGAATCTTTCCAACTTCTGCAGTTTCTGTTTTATGTCTCTCTGGGACTGACTCACAAAGGCTGCATTCACCATGAGTAAATTTTCCTGGGTCGCTGGGTCATATGGGCTATAAAGTCTGTAAGCTTCAGATAAATGTTCATAAAAGGCTGCTGGGCTCTCATCTGGATGCTGGATGACCTCCGCTACCTTTCCGATATTCATGGCCCTCTGGCCTCCTCTCTTCAGGCCTTGTAGTAGGGCCTGCGGAACCAAGTGAGGGCCGTCGCCCCGGTTGCACTGTTTGGATCCCACTTGGGATCGTCATTGGAAAATCTGCGGCGGCTGCTTGCCGGGGATCTAGGCCTGGGTCTTCTACGGGATTTTCTTCTAACCATTGGGTGGCTGCCTGCACAATCCGTGCTTTTTCTTCAGTAGTGAAGAGGGTAGACAGGCACTGGCGACAATCAGACCAGGTAGGCTGATGGGTTTGCATAATGCTAGACATTAATTCTGTCAATTCTTGGGGCTTTGCAGTGTAGGACGCATAATGTGTCTTCCAATTCAATAAATCTGTGGTGGAGAAGGGCACATAAACGAGAATGGTGGGCCCCACCACAACCTGGTCCCGTTCGTTAAGGATAGGTAGCCCCGGGACCTGGCGTAACGGCATAACGTGACTATCTTTCTGACTTGCTGTTGTACTTCTGAGGGCATAATGTAGCCTGGCTTGCTGGAATTTGGCTCCTCTGCTCCGGTCTCTGGCGACAGGTGACCCTGGACTGGCAACTGAATCCCTGCTTGCTGTATCATCGGTGGACTTTGGCTCTTCCGAGTCACTCGGGCCAGAGCTGGGGCTTCCACTCGGGAGGGGGTGCGTCTCCTCCGGGTGAGGAGGGGGCAGGAGAACTAGAGGCAAGTTGTCAGGAGGGGATCCTCCCTCACCAGGCTCTGCCCGGGGTTGCAGCGGAGCCAAGGGGACTGGCCTATAAAGGAACTGGGGTAGATGGGTCAGAATTTCTGGCAATTCTGGGGCTGAATAGACAGGCAGCTTTTCTCCTTCAGACTTCTGGTCCCCCCTTGTGGTCGCTGCCATTATCCTACACTGTTCCTCGTGGCAGCGCTTCATCCAGGAGGGCTCTTTTTCACAAATATTTAACCAGGCATCTATATAGGGGAACTGGTCGGGGTGTTTTCTGCGTACAATCTGATGTACTCGGGATATAATTCTAACATCAAAGGTACCACCAGGGGGCCACTCAGTGACCAGCACCGGCCACTCCCTGGCACAAAGTATTCCTAATCGGGACGGAGACATTTTTACTCCATAATCACCATCAAAACCCTTCTTGAAATTCTTGATCATACATTTTAGCGGAGTTTGCGTGGACTCCGCACCTCCCATAATGACGTACACAACAACAGACAGCAGGGATGAGTGGTCGGGCTGCAGGTAAGGGGTCCTTACAGCCTAGGAACAAATAGGGAGACAAACACCAAAAGCTTCCTCCTTTTCGCGACCTGGGCGCGGTCGCCCAGCCAGGAACTGCGCTACTCAGAAGTCCACTCTCACGTGGTCTGTGTTTCAAGACCTCTCATTCATGCACACACAACCAAACATGCTAGCAACGTTTTCCCAAATTTTTCCCAGGCCCTATCTAACTAACCAAGAGCAGCCGGTCTCGCGCATACTCATGCAAGACTTATTCGGACTGTAAAACAAACCAAGAAAAGGGCAGTAGTTTGGGCCTCGCGCATACTCATGCAAGGCTTACTCGGACATGCCCTGAGAGGTGATCAGACTCTCGGTACCTTTTACCAAATCAGTCTCGCGCATACTCATGCAAGACTTACCCAAACCTAACTGACTAAGGAACAAGAAAATTTCTACTCACCGGATCCGGTACTCGATACAGAACCAGCTCTTGGGTTGAATCCTGGACTCCCCTCGGGTTCGGAGGTGTTGGCCGGCTGGACCCAGTAATCCGCCAAGGCAAGGCGGAACCCTCTCCGATGCAAGAGGACCGGTGGCACCTGAGGTTTCCCCTGCGGTCGGGCAGACACGGTCCCAATCAGGCTAAACCTTGAGGCGGTAATACGTGGTATATTCACTTGAATACCATCCACTACTCGCACATTCCCGGACAACGCACCAAGAATAAGTAGCAGCGAAGTGCACGCAATGAATAAAACCAGGAGTCAATTGCAGGTTCCAAGCCAATTTATTGTGCACAGGCTCAGGCAAGGAGTGCATCCAAAAGTGACTGAGCAATGGAGTACAGAAGCAAATTCCTTATATTCAATTTTTACAGTTTGATACTTTTTATTTATTTATTTAACTGTATTTATATCCCGCTTTTCACCGGGTCAAAGCAGTGTAACATAAAAAAAGAGGGGGGGGTGGACAGGAATCAGTTTCTGGGGTTGGGGCCATCACCAGGTGATCAACAGTAATGATTTCAACAAACAATTGGGATATAGACATGGATATTGTGATGCAGTCATTTAGAGCAAGATCTTATGGGGGGGGGGGAGTCAGTGGCGAGTGCTCTCATCAGTTCCGAGGTATTCCTGGAATAGAGTGGTTTTCAGTTGTTTCTTGAATGCTAGGGGATCTCTGTTGCTTCTGATGTGGCTTGGTAGAGAGTTCCAGAGGGATGGTGCATAAAGTTCGAAGGCTCTGTTGCAGGTCCGTTGATTGTATTTGGTTCTTTTATGGGGGATGGCGAGGGAGTTGCTGGTGGTTTGTCTAGTTGTTCTGTTGTGGGCTGGTTGTGGCAGTAGTGTGCAGAGCTGGGAGGTTTGAGTTTGGTAGAGGGCTTTGTGAGTGAGTAGGACAGCTTTGTATTTGATTCTTGCTTCGAGGGGGAGTATGTGGAGCTCTCTTAGGATTGGGGTGATGTGGTCGTGTCTTTTTGCTTTCTAGATAATCCTTGCTGTGGTGTTTAAGGCAGTTCGAAGTGGGTTGGTATGAGTGGCTGGCAGTCCATGGTAGATTATATTGCAGTAGTCCAGGTGGGGGAGTGTCATGGCTTGCATCACTGTTCTGAAGTCCTGCGGTTCAAGGAGAGGTCTAAGGCATTGTACTGTTTTAGCCTTGTGAAATATTGTTCCGGTGGGTTTTTTGATTTGTTGATTGAGTGTGAGTGCTTGGTCTATGATGATTCCCAAATATCTTATGTGTGGTTGTATTTGTATTTGTGTGGTTCCAATGATGAGGTGTGTGGGTGGTGTGAAGTCTGGGTCCTTTGTTACAATGAGGGCTTCTGTTTTCTTTATGTTGATGGACAGGCAAACTTTCTATTGGTCCCAACGCCCCTTGCAGCTGTCCAATCGGGGACCCTCTCTGGGCCTAGCTCCTTGCTCCCCCTTCTCAAACTGTTCTAACAAAGGCATAGTCTTAGACATAGATACATTTCTACTTAAAGGCCATTTCTAGCTCAGAGAATGCAGGAACATGTCTGTCATCAGCATAGAGGAATTAATAAAGGCATTATACAGACTTTTTCAAAAATAGTTTCAAAAGCAGTTTCAAAAACTCTGGTTCTTCTCAGCACTAGCCTCAGGTGGGGGTTGGGGTCTAGGCCTAGTTTACAGGCCATAGCCTACCACATAACTACATAACAATAGGTTGAGCTATTTACAGTGTTGTTGTAAGTGAGATAGCTAGTATTCAACAATGGATCATTGATACAGTTTATGAATCTAGTGTATTAGATTGGAGGATTTTAATAGTAAGAATTTATGGTGGATGAGTCTCTAGGTCTTAAGATACGTTATAGTCTTCCTTGAAGAGATGCATTTTTAATTTCTTCCTGAATTCAGAAAGATCTGAGAGTCCTCTTAGGGGCTTGTTTACAAAGCCGCGGTAGCGATTTCCGATTGTTATTGGAAATCAATGGGGCCGCGGCTCCGATAACGATCGGAAACTACTACCACGGCTTTGTAAACAAGCCCCTTAGTGTTGGCAGTAAGGTATTCCATAAGGATAGGGCGAATAAAGTGAATGTTCTATTGTAGGTGGACTGTTTGCTCTTTGTCTTCTGCTGTGGGATGGCTCTTTGTACAGCAGCATTGAATATCACCACTCTACGGATAGTGGGTTTTCCGAAGAGTGGTGATATTCAATGCTGCTGTACAAAGACAACAGAGGTGTGAAGATTGGTGGAAGACTCATCAACAACCTTCGCTATGCTGATGATACCACATTACTGGCTGAAAGTGAAGATGATCTGAAACATTTGCTTCTCACAATCAAAGAACATAGTCTCAAAATGGGCCTGCACCTTAATGTAAAGAAGACAAAGATCATGACAACTGGCATAATTAACAGGTTCATTGTTGAAGGAGAAGAAATTGAAATTGTGAACAACTTTAACCTACTTGGATAAACTATCAATAAAGAAGCAACAAGCAGTCAAGAAATTAGACGACGCATTGCACTTGGCAGAATGGCCATGAAAGACCTAGATAAGATTCTCAAGAGCAGAGATGTCTCTCTCCATACAAAGATTTGACTTGTTCAAGCCATTGTATTTTCAATACCATCATATGGATGTGAAAGCTGGACAGTGAAAAAGACAGATAGGAAGAAAATTGATGCCTTTGAATTATGGTGCTGGCGGCGAATACTGTGTATACCATGGACTGCCCGAAGAACAAACCAGTCGGTACTAGAGGAGATCAAACCTAAGCTTTCTTTAGAAGCTCAGATGACAAGACTTTGACTTTCATACTTTGGAGACATCATGCGAAGAGAGAGATCATTAGCGAAAGACATTATGCTTGGCAAGATAGAAGGTCAACGCAAAAGAGGAAGGCCAGCAATGAGATGGATCGATACAATTACAGCAGCTACGGGTACCAGTCTGTCAAAAATGAGCCGCCTGACTGAAGACCGAACACAATTTAGGATAGCTATCCAGAGGGTCGCCATGAGTCAACTCCGACTCAACGGCACTTAACAACAACAGCAACACGGATAGTGGCAGTTCTGGTTGCAATAACTGGATATTCAGCACTGGCCACTATCAATGCTGAATATTTGGAATATTTTTAGCCACAGCTCAGTATTGATTCTTACATCTGTAACTCTTTCAGTCTGCCTATGTATGGTGTAATGTACCATTCTGATGGCCCTCCTTTAAATTCTCTGTCTTGTCAATGTCCTTGTGTAGATGGTACTTAAGGAAAGGTCTCACTAGAGACATGACGAGAGGCAATATTGCTTCCCTTTTTCTGCTAGTGATATAATCTCTCTTTGTGTTGTAAATATAGGATTAGTTTTCTTAACTTTTGTCAGACTTATCTAGGCTGAGATTATCAGAAAACAATCTTTGTACAATAGCCATTGTAATTTCATAGAATCCACTTCCTGAATGTATGTGAGCAGAGTTAATTGTGCAAACAGATACTGATACTGGTGTCTGTTGCTATAGTAACCTGAACTGCGACAAGCAAACAATAGAACTTTTGAGGCGAGAAAGACAGAAATTCATGTTTGATATTACATCAGCCAGTTAACTAAAAAATCCAGACAGGTCTGATGTCCTAATCATTAATAGTATTGCTGTAGCAAAGTACACTCAATGAATAAGTCCAGGAGTCAATTGACAGGGTCCAAGCCAGTTTATTGTGCACAGGCCCAGTCAGTCAAAGCTTCAAAAGAAACTGAGCAAATGTTTCTACAGAGACATAACCATTTATACCTCTTTTTCAGTTTGATACATGAGAACTTTCTATTGGTTCCAGCTCGATACATACAAACTTCTCATTGGTTTTACATTCCCTGCACCTGTCCAATTAGAAATCCCTCCGGAGCCTAGCAACCAGCCCCCTCCCTTAGGATTGCTCTAACAATGGTGCAGTTCTTGATTTCGTTACTTCTCTACTGCAAGGTTATCCCTAGCTCCAGGAATGCATATATTTATTTATTATTTATTTAACAGTTATTTTGAAACATTTCTGTTTTTTCACACACAAGAGAATAATGTAAGACTTATGAATTCATAAAAACTTCTTATTAAGCAGTTTAAAACAGTTTTCTAATTTTTCACAGATTTTTGGTTCTTTTCTAGCTATAATGGGAGTTAGAATCCAGGCCTAACTTACAGGGCTTTCATAGTAGCAGACCATGCTAGGCCATAGCCTACCACATTCCCCCTTTGATTATTTTCACCCGTAAGTGAGAAAGGGTGAGAATTAAATCACTCATTAGTCAATTAACACATTATACAGGTGTAATAGCATCATCGTGGGGTATAGGGTAATACTGCCACATAGCTAATACCTTCGTAGCTGCCTTACGCTCTATAGTGTTATCAATTGTTGAAGTTACCATACGCAAGCAAAGGGGTAGGAGACAAGGGAGCAATAAGCACATGGCTAATATGAACAGTACAATAAACATAAGGACTTTTAGACCACCAATCCATGAGAATAATGAACCAAACCACCCATCCATCTTCAAACTGTGCCAGGTCTGGACAGGCACAGATGTCTGCTCTCTCATCTGAGTGGCTAGATCTTCAACTACATGCCCATTATTATCAATCTGTAAACAACAATTACTTAAATTCAACTTCCCACATACCCCACCTTCAGCTGCTAACAAATAATCTAAAGCTAAACGATTTTGATAAATGGCTGTGTACACAGGTTATCCCAGTTGTTCTCCCTGGGATGTAGGCAAAAGGAAAAAGGAAGGTCGTATGGTTCCCAATACACATGCGCCTCCCCAGTGGTGAGGGAGTCTAGCATATGCTCGGGTCCCACAAATCCAGTACAGTCCAGGTGGTGCTTGCCAGGAATTATATGCTGCTAAGTTAGTCCAGATACTGGCAAGTTTGGGGAACTGAACTAGAGGATTGGAAGGTTCAGTAGCGTTGACTCCTGACCACCAAGACGCCTTCTTAGTGGTACTGTTGTAGAACTTCTGATTGAGACAGACCAGCTGACCCACTTCCATATTAAACAATGGTCCATAGCGAGAAAAACATAAGTTACCCACAATGGAGTGGGCCAATACCCATTCACTCGTGGTATTGTGTATATTAGTCTGATTGTATGGAATAGAGTAGTTCAGTTCTTGTGCCTCCCAAGGCCATTGGTCTCCCACAAAATAAACAGTCCTCCACAAAATAAACAGTCTGAAACGTGGAGACTTGATGCAACTGCTCCTGCTAATTCAAGAAACAAGTTTTGGGAGGCAGGAGGAATTTCAAACTCTGCTTTCATGGCTTCATAGAAGGAGTGATGTATACGATAGGGTGAGGATACATGGGTCTTAGTGTTTAATTGCAGATATAAGATAGTCCCAGGATCTATACCTCCTCCTGCTATACGCAACCCAAACTTGTATCCTTGCTTCCATTGGCTGGGGTTGACTATGAGGAGTTGCAGGGGATTACAGGCACCTTTCTGGCATTTCTTGGGCTCTAGTAGTCTGATCTTTGTTAAGCTGCCTTTGCGGTGATCACCATCTCGTCCCATAGGTGCATTCTTCCAGGTAGCAAAATATACACAGTCCCATTTTGGGCAAAAGTAATCATGTTTAGATGTAGTGGTGTAAATGGTGGCTGCAGAACTTTTTCCTGTACACCGTCCCCATCCATAGGCTCCTTCTGGACACATGTATTTATCATCATAGTAGTATGCTCGCTCCCATGACCCACATCTGTGGTAAGCATTTCTGTTGATTGCATCACAAGCATCAAAGTTCAAGATAATAGGTTTTGTGGGGTTTGTAAGGGGTTTTGTCGCATTCAGGATAGCTCCATCTTCATCATTCCAGCGTATCTCAAATGTATAATATGAAGGGTTTTGTCGAGGGTTATAACAAGTCATACTTTTCCCCTTTGTGCAAATATTCAGTTCGGTGCCATTATAAATACACCGGCTGACTGTACCAGTGCAAGTATAGTAGGAGTGATAGAGCAAAGTCTGAGTAATCTTTTGTCCTGTTCGGGTGGTAGTTATGCAGGCTGCACAAGCGGGTAGGGCAAAAGTCTTTTCCAAGATTCCCAGGATCACCACTCCCACAAGGCAATAGTGGAAGAACATTGTGATTACAGTCTTTGGGAGTTATCTGGAAAGTTGGGTATGATGAACTCGTTGAGTTTTCTTCTGTTTCTGCTGTGATGGTCACTCTCGCGTAACATAGGTGGATTCTGAAGATTCTCTATAAAGCTGGCTGTCTCCTCAAGGTGAGTCGCAATGGAGTCTCGGGATCATTCACTGACGTCCATTGGCCAGGATCAGGAGCAGCTGCCGGCTTCACTCGACTGTAGTGGATCCAGGGTTCAAATTCTGCAACTTTCACTGCAGTGGGTGTTGACAGGATGACGACGTATGGTCCCTTCCAATGCGGCACCAGCGGGGTCTTTCTCCACTCTTTCACCCACATGGACGTTCCTGGCTTGAAGGGATGCAGAGACTCGGTCAGGTTGATGGGTAGTCGATCTTGCACCCACGTTTGGAGATTCTGCAAGACAGAATCTAAAGCTAATAGTTCTTGTCTAGTTATTTCAGATCCTATCTGTCTCATGTCTCCCTTTATTCCCTGCACTATGGGTGGAGGTCGCCCATACAAAATCTCAAAAGGGGAGACTCCTAAGGATCTGATGGGAGCTGAACGTATCCTAAGAAGGGCTATGGGGAGAACTTGGAGCCACTTCAGGTGTGTTTCTTGGCAAAGCTTGGATAACTGAGTTTTCAAGGTTCTATTCATACGTTCTACTTTCCCTGAGCTCTGGGGTCTGTAAGCAGTGTGTAACTTCCATTTTATTTGCAGAGCTTGAGCTAACTGTTGGGTCACTTGGGATACAAATGATGGACCATTGTCTGATCCTATAGTTGATGGTATTCCAAATCGGGAATGATCTCATGAAGCAATACCCTAGTGACTTCTCGGGCTTTCTCAGTTCGGGTGGGATAGGCTTCTACCCACCCTGAAAATGTGCAGACTAACACTAACATATAGTGATATCCATTTGCACAGGGCATCTCAGCAAAGTCTACCTGTATATCACTCATAGGGGTCACCCCTACTGACTGAACTCTTGGGGGTGGAACAGGACCTTGCTTGGCATTATTTTTGGCACATATCAAACATTGCTGTGCCACCGAGGTGGTCAGGGATCCTAGCAGTGAAATACAAAAATGGGGTCTCAGGGCTTTTTCCATGGCTTTTTTCCATAATGTGTGGCTTGGTGAAAAGCTTGAACAAAGGCTGGCCCTAATGCTTCAGGGATGACTGTAGGACCTGGAGGTGGACTACCTTCTGGGGGTGGCAACACTATCCAACCTTGTTCTGTCAAGACTCCTCCCTCCTTCTCACAATAATAGTCTAACTCTCTTGTAGTGTATCTAGGTGCCCAGGAACTGAGGGGCACAGGGAATAGGGCTGCTTGCATTACAGTATCTTGAGTTCTAACTTGTCCTGTGGTGGCTGCCTTCCGGGCTGTGGCATCTGCAAATCTATTCCCTCGGGTAACTTCTCCTGCTCCTGCCTGATGACCTCGGCAGTGCATGACTGCCACTTGTTTGGGGGCCCACACAGCATCTAATAACATCAATATCTCGGGCCCATACCTAATGGCCTTACCCCCTGAGGTGATCAACCCTTGCTCTTTATACAAGGCTCCATGTGCATGCAAAGTAGTGAAAGCATATTTGGAATCTGTGTACACATTTATACGGAGTCCTTCTCCTAATGTCAAGGCTCTGGTGAGGGCTATCAACTCAGCTTTCTGTGCAGAAGTTCCTGGAAAGTCTGTTCAGGGTCCTCTAGAGGGACATCGGTCAAATCAGGGCGACTTGAAAATACAGTGTCCATGGTTTCTAAGCAATTATGATCAGGTGGCCCAGGACCAATTGGAAACAACGTAGCAGGGTTCAGAGCTTGACTGACTTTCAACTTTAATACCTCCGTGGCATAAATGTTCAGGGAGAGAGCCTCTTTCAATTGAAATTAAGTTCTGCTACGAGGGGACATGGGATGAGAGTGAAGGGAGATAGATTCAGGAGTGATATGCGGAAATATTTCTTTAAGGAAAGAGTAGTGGATCCGTGGAATAGTCTCCCAGTGGAGGTGGTAGAGATGAGGACAGTAACTGAATTCAAAAAAGCATGGGACCAACACAGAGGATCTCTAAATGTAAAAAGTGGACTGTTGTAGTTGTTGATATGGAAGGACAGACTAGATAGGCCATGTGGTCTTTTTCTGTCATCATGTTTCTATGTTTCTATGTTTCTATGTAACTGTATCCGGGGGTTTTCGCACAGCATGCTCTGATATTTCAACATTCGTGCATTGGTTAGCCAGAAGTTTCCTTTGTGTTCCATGAGAGTCAAAACAGAGTGTGGCACGGTGACTTGAAGAGTTTGTCCTAGTGTGAGTTTATCTGCTTCGCCCACTAGGAGGGCTGTTGCTGCAACAGCTCTTAAACAAGGAGGCCATCCTTTTGCAACTACATCTAATTGTTTTGACAGATAGGCCTCTTGTCGTTGCCAAGACCCAAGAGATTGAGTTAATACTCCCAATGCGTTTCCTTGTGACTCATGGACAAAAAGATGGAAAGGATTCTGAACATCTGGAAGACCTAAAGCTGGGGATGACATCAGAGCATTTTTCAAAGTCTGGAATGCTACATCTTGTTCAGGTCCCCAGTCTAGTTGAGATTTTTCCATTCCTTTGGTGACTTGGTATAGTGGTTTTGCAATCAGCGCGAAGTTGGGGATCCATATGCGACAGTATCCCGCGGCCACCAGGAAGGCTCTTACTTGCCTCCTAGTGGTTGGAATGGGGATATTACATACAGCTTCTTTGCGTTCTGGTCCTAAATGTCGGATCCCACTGGACAACTGGAATCCTAGATACTTGACTTCAGTTTGGCATAGTTGTGCTTTGGCTCTTGAGACTTTGTATCCAGCCTCTTTGAGAAGGTACAAAAGTTCACTAGTAGCTTGTAGGCATTCACTTTCTGAGTTGGTGGCTATGAGCAAGTCATCTACATACTGAAGAAGAACCCTCTTTCCTGGGTCCACTGGATAACTTGAGAGATCTTGATTCAGGGCAGCACTGAAGAGAGTAGGTGAATTCTTGAATCCTTGGGGTAATCTGGTCCAAGTAAGCTGGCCCCGCCTTCCTGTTGTGGGGTCTTGCCATTCAAAAGCAAATAAAAGTTGACTGGTGGGGGCTAGGCGCACACAGAAAAAGGCATCTTTCAGGTCCAGGACGGTGAAGTGAGTAGCCTCAGCGGGGATCAGTCCCAAGAGAGTATAAGGGTTTGGTACTACAGGGTGTATAGTTTCAACTGCATCATTTACTCGCCTTAGATCTTGTACTGGGCGGTAGTCCCCTGTCCCAGGCTTCTTTACTGGGAGAAGGGTGGTGTTCCAAGGTGACTGGCATTCCTTGAGAAGTCCGTACTTCAGCAGTTTCATCAAATGGCAGTGGATTCCTTCTATGGCTGGTCGAGGGAGAGGATATTGCTTCACATGCACTGGTTCCACTCCTGGCTTGAGGGTGACAATGACAGGGGCTATGTTCTTCGCTAGGCCAGGTGGATTATCTTCTGCCCATACTTCAGGTGGGGCTATGAGGTTGGTAGGTATACAGGGACTAGTTGACTTTATTGGTGGTGCACTATAGAACCACCACTCTTCTTCTCGGGGAACAGTAAGCACCATCAATCCAGCTGGCTTTGGGTTCACAGTCATTTTCATTTCTCCCCCTTCAGCAAAAGATATTTGTGCCTGGAGCTTGGCAAGCATGTCTCGGCCCAGTAGTGGAATAGGGCACTCAGGCATATACAAGAACTGGAATGTTATCTTCTGTCCCCCTAGTTCACACATGCGGTTCTGCAAGAATGACTTTGTGGCTTTATTTCCAGTGGCTCCCACAATGCTGACAGATCGTGAGGACAGAGGAGCTACTGGCTTGGCTACTACTGAATGTTCTGCTCCTGTATCTACCATAAATTCCATGTATTGGTCCCCTATCTTTAAACTGACCATAGGCTCCTGGGGACCCAAGGTGAACTTGGAGCCCGGTCTGGCCTAGTCGTCATCTATGTCGTCCAGGTCATAGCCCGTTGCTACTGCCACTCCCTCAATGGCTTCCTCCCTCTACTGCTGGAACTGTGTTCGATTCATTCCTCCCCTCCTTCGAAATCGTCCTCCTGGCCTCCAGGGACTCCCTCCTCCCCTTGCAGGGGCGGAGTCCAGATGCGGGCACTCATTTCTCCAATGTCCTTCTTCCTTGCAGTAGGCGCACTGATTCGCACCCAATTGAGGCCTTTCGCTTCCGCGGCCTCTTCCTCGTCCTCTGGTGCTTTGATTAGGAAAACCTCCTCCACGTCGTTCGGTTATAGCAGCAGCAAGAAGATCTGCCTTCTTCTTCATCTTTCGTTCACTTTCTCTGTCTCGTTCATTTTCACGATTCACAAATACTTTCTGAGCGACTTCCATTAACTGAGCTGTATTCATGCCCGCAAATCCATCCAATTTCTGCAATTTTCGCTTTATGTCTCTCTGGGACTGACTAACAAAGGCCGCATTTACCATGCGTAAATTTTCCTGAACGGCTGGATCATATGGGGTATACAATCTATAAGCTTCAGACAGCCGCTCATAAAAGGCCGCTGGGCTCTCATCTGGACCCTGGAGAACTTCCGATACTTTCCCGATATTCATGGCCCTCTGGCCTCCCTTCTTCAGGCCCTGCAATAAGGCCTGGCGAAATCTGGTTAGGGCCGCCGCCCCCCTTTCATCATTCGGGTCCCACCCGGGATCTTCATTGGGATATTCTGCAACAGCTGCTTGTGGGGGATTTATTCCTCCCCCTTCTACAGGGTTTTCTTCTAACCAACGAAGGGCTGCTTGCCCGATTCGCCCTCGCTCCTCAGTAGTAAAGAGGGTAGACAGGAGCTGGCGACAATCGGTCCAGGTAGGCTGATGGGTTTGCATAATGCTAGACATTAATTCTGTTAATTCCTGAGGCTTGGCTGTATAGGATGCATAATGCGTTTTCCAGTTCAATAAATCTGTGGTGGAAAAGGATACATAAACTAAGCTGGTTGGTCCTGGCGCCATCTGGCCCTGATCATTTAAAACAGATATTCCAGGCACTTGGCGTAATGGCATTAGGTGCCCTGCTTTCTCCTTCGTCTTGGGAGTTACGCTTCTTAAATCATAAGGCTCCCGAACACAAATCTCCTTGGTGGGTGACCCTGAACTGGCAGTAGAGCCTCCGCTTTCTATCTCGTCAGAGGACTCGAGTCCCCCCGCTGTGCTCGGGCCTGACTCGGGACTATCACTCAGGGTAGGGTGCGTCTTAGGTTGCTGTATCGGTATTTTATGGGGCTCCTCACCTGGCTCTACTTCAGGTCGTGGTGCTGTGGGAACTAACTTCTGTGGATGCTGGGGTAACCTAGCCAGAATATCTGGGGACTCTGGGGCAGAATACACAGGCGGCTTCTCTTCCTTAGCTTTTCTGGTTCCCCTAGTAGTAGCTACAAATATTTTACAGTGCTCCTCATAACAGCGCTTCATCCATGAAGGCTGCTGTTCACACACACTTAGCCAGGAATCTATATAGGGGAACTGGTCAGGATACACTCTCAGTATAAGCTGATGAATTTGTAAAACTGTTTCTAAATCAAAGGTGCCCCCACGGGGCCATGAAGCCGCTAACGCGGGCCACTCCCTTTCACATAACATTTTTAATCTGGAGGAAGTCATTTTTGTACCATAATCACCCAAAAATCCTTTACGGAAATTCTTGATCATACATGCCAACGGAGTTTGTGTGGACTCCGTCCCTCCCATAATCTGAACTTACCTACGTACACTACCTACGTACTCAACGTACCTATGTACGCTACGTACTTTACGTACACGTAATGACGTACAAGACAACGAACAATAAGGATAGGTAGTATGGCTGTAGGTAAGGGGTCTGTACAGCCCACAAAACACTGGGGGGGACAAACACCACTCGCTTCCTCCTGTTCGCGACCTGGGTGAGGTCGCCCGGCCAGGAACTGCGCTACTTAGGAGTCCACTCTCGCTCGGTCTGTATTTCAAGACCTCTCACTCACACAAGCAAGCATATTTCAACAGGATATCATATTTCAAGTGCCCAGGTTTTCTGACTAACTGACTATTCCAAACAAGAAGGGTTGATGGCTTCGGCTTCCGCTTTCTCTTACGCGGAGCTTACTAGGACCGCCCTTATGGGAGGTGATCAGGCTCCCTTGTCTCGCCCATACTCATGCGAGATTTCCCAGTTAGTCTATACCAAATATACCAAATTAGTCCTGCGCACGCAAGACATTGTCCCAGGCTGTTCTTTCTGACTATCGAATCACAAAAATGTTTACTCACCGGATCCGGACCCCGATACCACACCAGCTTCTGAGTTGGAACCTGGACTCCCCCGGGTCGTAGGTGTTGGCCAGCTGGACCCGATGGCCCGCCAAGGCAGGCGGAACCCTCTCCGGCACAAAGGGGCCGGCGGCGCCTGAGGTTTCCCCCGCGGTCGGACAGACACGGTTCCAACCGAGCCAAACCTCAAGGCGAATTGCGTGGATTATTCACTTGAATACCATTTACCACTCGCACTTCCCGGCCAATGCACCAAGAATATGCTGTAGCAAAGTGCACTCAATGAATAAGTCCAGGAGTCAATTGACAAGGTCCAAGCCAGTTTATTGTGCACAGGCCCAGTCAGTCAAAGCTTCAAAAGGAACTGAGCAAAGGTTTCTACAGAGACATAACCATTTGTACCTCTTTTTCAGTTTGATACATGAGAACTTTCTATTGGTTCCAGCTCGATACATACAAACTTCTCATTGGTTTTACATTCCCTGCACCTGTCCAATTAGAAATCCCTCCGGAGCCTAGCAACCAGCCCCCTCCCTTAGGATTGCTCTAACAATGGTGCAGTTCTTGATTTCGTTACTTCTCTACTGCAAGGTTATCCCTAGCTCCTGGATTGCATATATTGAAACATTTCTGTTCTTTCACGCACAAGAGAATAATTGAAGACTTATGAATTCATAAAAACTTCTTATTAAGCAGTTTAAAACAGTTTTCTCATTTTTCACAGATTTTTGGTTCTTTTCTAGCTATAATGGGAGTTAGGATCCAGGCCTAACTTACAGGGCTTTCATAGTAGCAGACCATGCTAGGCCATAGCCTACCACAGTATCTAATACTAAGGAAATTTAAACTAAAATTATGCCCCAAACTATGAATAGGCACAAGGACCATTCATTGGATTACCAACTAAATGTATTCCTTTCCAAATTCAATATAAGATTCTCATTTTCATACACAAATCACTTCACACCGGTATCCCTCTCTTCCTCTCTGATCTAGTTCATTTCTACTGTCCCCCTAGAATTCTCAGATCAATTCACACCAATCGGTTATCTCCTCCCTCCCCTTCCCAGGCCCATCTGAAATCCACACGCTCTTCTGCCTTTTTCTTTCTGGGTCCCCGCTTATGGAACTCTCTGACACCTACGCTTCGTCTTGAGCTCTCTTTTTCCACCTTTAAAGCTAGACTTAAGAAACATATTTTTTTGCACAGCTTTTGATCTTCCTCCCCCTTCTTCCCCTCTTTCCCCTCCCCCCGTTGATATTTAGTTCTGTCTGTTTTGTTCCTGGCTGTCCTCCCTTTTTTCTTTTTCCCTTTTCTCTCTGACTATCTCTTTCCTATTTATTTTATGGCGTTCTTTTCCTTTCTTTTCGGTAGTGCTTTTATGATTTTATTGTAAACCGCTATATGCCTATGGTTTCAGCGGTATATTAAGTTTTTTAATAAAGATAAAGATTTTTTACTAACAGGCCAGCATAAAAAAGGTCACTTGGCATCTAAAGTTAGATGAGGGTAAAGCGCATATTATTTTACTACTACTACTGTGGTAGGCTATGGCCTGTAAACTAGGCCTAGGCCCCAACCCCCACCTGAGACTAGTGCTGAGAAGAACCAGAGTCTGAGAAACTGCTTTAAACTGCTTTAGACTGCTTTTTACTGCTCTTTGAAAAGTCTGTATAATTCCTTTTTTAATTCCTCTATGTTGATGATAGAAATGTTCCTGCATTCTCTGAGCTAGAAATGGCCTTGAAGTAGAAATGTATCTATATCTAAGACTGTGCCTTTGTTAGAATAGTCTGAGAAGGGGGAACAAGAAGCTAGACCCAGAGAGGGTCCCCGATTGGACAGGTGCAAGGGGCGTTGGGACCAATAGAAAGTTTGCCTGTATCAAACTGTAAAAATTGTATATAAGGAATTTGCTTCTGTACTCCATTGCTCAGTCACTTTTGGACATTCTCCTCTCTGAGCCTGTGCACAATAAATTGGCTTGGAACCTGCAATTGACTCCTGGTTTTATTCATTGCGTGCACTTCACTGCTACATATTCCTGGTGCGTTGGCCGGGAATGTGCGAGTAGTGGATGGTATTCAAGTGAATATACCACGTATTACCGCCTCAAGGTTTGGCCCGGTTGGGACCGTGTCTGCCTGACCCAGGGGAAACCTCAGGCACCACCGGTCCTCTTGCATCGGAGAGGGTTCCACCTTGCCTCGGCGGATTACTGGGTCCAGCCGGCCAACACCTCCGAACCCGAGGGGAGTCCAGGATTCAACCCAAGAACTGGTTCTGAAGCGGGTACAGGATCCGGTGAGTAGAACTTTTGTTGCTATCTAGTCAGCTAGCTTGGGGAACGTCTTGCATGAGTGCGCGAGACTAAATGGGTACGGTGCCAAGAGTCTGATCACCTCTCAGGGCAAGTCCGAGTATGCCTTGCATGAGTGCGTGAGGCCGAAACTACTACCCTTGGTTCAGCAGTCCGAAGCATCTTGCATGAGTGCGCGAGACCGGCTGCTGTTGGTTAGTTAGGTAGGTCTGGGAAATTTGAGAAAAAACGTTGCTAGCATGTTTGGTTGTGTGTGTGAATGAGAGGTTTTGAAACACAGACCAAGTGAGTGCAGACTCCTGAGTAGCGCAGTTCCTGGTCAGGCGACCACGCCCAGGTCGTGAAAAGGAGGAAGCGTTCGGTGTTTGTCTACCTATTTGTCTCTAGGGCTGTACGGACCCCTTACCTGCAGCCCGACCACCCGCCCCTATTGTCTGTTGTTGTGCACGTCATTATGGGAGGGTCGGAGTCCACGCAAACTCCATTAAAGTGTATGATCAAGAATTTTAAGAAAGTTTTTGACGGTGACTATGGAGTAAAAATGTTTCCGTCCCGATTAGGAATACTTTGTGCCGGGGAGTGGCCGGTGCTGGTCACCGCGTGGCCCCCTGGTGGTACCTTTGATGTTAGAATTATATCCCGAGTACATCAGATTGTACATAGAGAACACCCAAACCAGTTCCCCTATATAGATGCCTGGTTAAATATTTGTGAGAAAGAGCCCTCCTGGATGAAGCGCTGCCACGAGGAACAGTGTAGGATAATGGTAGCGACCACAAGGGGGGCCCGGAAGTCTGGAGAAGAGAAGCTGCCTGTTTATTCTGCCCTGGAATCGCCAGATATCCTAACCTATCCGTCCCAGTTTCTCTATAAGCCAGTCCCCTCAGCTCCGCCACGACCCCAGGCCGAGCCCGGCATGGGAGGACCCCCTCCCGCCGATTTTACCCTAGCCCACTAGCCACCCCCACAGCAAGAGGAGGCACAGGAGGCACACCCCCTCCCGAGCGGGAGCCCTAGCTCCGTCCAGAGTGCCTTGGAAGGGCCACAGTCCTCCGATGACACTACAAGCAGGGATTCATTTGCCAGTTCGGGGTCACTTACTGCTAAAGATCAAAGCAGGGGAGCTGAATTCCGGCAGGCCAGGCTGCATTACACCCTCAGAAGTACGACAGCAACCAGAGAGATGGTCATGTGATGCCATTGCGCCAGGTCCCAGGACTGCCTATCCTTAACGAAAAGGACCAAGTTGTGATGGGGCCAACTAGTATCGTTTATGTGCCATTCTCCACCACAGATTTATTGAATTGGAAGACGCACTATGCGTCCTATACTGAGAAGCCCCAAGAATTGACAGAATTAATGTCCGGTATTATGCAAACCCATCAGCCTACCTGGTCTGATTGCCGCCAGCTCCTGTCTACCCTTTTCACTACTGAAGAACGAGCACGGATCGTGCAAGCATCCACCCGATGGTTAGAAGAAAATCCCGTGGGAGAAAGAGGCCTAGATCTCCGACAAGCGGCCGCCACAGATTTCCCAAATGATGATCCCGAGTGGGACCCAAACAGTGCAACCGGAGCAACGGCCCTCACTCAGTTCCGCCAGGCCCTACTACAGAGAGGAGGCCAGAGGGCCATGAATATCAGAAAGGTAGTGGAAGTCATCCAGCATCCAGACGAGAGCCCAGCAGCCTTTTATGAATGCTTATCTGAAGCTTACAGACTCTATACCCCATATGATCCAGCGGCCCAGGAAAATTTGTGCATGGTAAATGCAGCCTTTGTGAGTCAGTCCCAGGGAGACATAAAATGGAAACTGCAAATGTTGGAAGGATTTGCGGGCATGAATGCGGCCCAGTTAATGGAAGTTGCTCAGAAGGTGTTTGTGAATCGTGATCAAGAACGTCAGAAGGAAAGTGAATGTAAAATGAAGAAGGAAAGTGAACGTAAAATGAAGAAGAAAGCTGATCTCCTTGCTGCAGCTTTAGTTGAACGACGTGGAGGAAGTTTCTCTAACCGAAGGACTCGAGGACATGGAAGGGGCCAAGGAGATAGTCGGTCCCCATTGGGCGCAAATCAGTGCGCCCATTGTAAGGAAGAAGGGCATTGGAAGAATGAATGCCCATACCTTGACTCCACCTCCTGGAGGGGAGGAGGGAGCATCTGGAGAGCAAGGGGAAGATTCCAGCGTCAGGGAGGAATGAATCGCACACAGTTCCAACAGGGAGAAGCTGCTGTAGAGGGAGTGGCAGCCGAAGAGGGCTACAGCATGGATGAAGACTAGGCCAGACCGGGCTCCAAGTTTCCTCTAGGTCCCCAGGAGCCTATGGTCAGCTTGAAGATTGGGGACCAATATATGGACTTCATGGTGGATACGGGGGCCGAACATTCAGTCGTGGCCAAACCAGTGGCCCCTTTGTCTTCACGATCCGTCACTATCGTCGGCGCTACCGGAACCAGAACCACAAAACCCTTTCTGCAGAACCGCACCTGTGAACTAGGGGGACAGAAAATAACACACCAGTTCCTGTACATGCCTGAATGCCCAATCCCCCTCTTGTGCCGAGACATGCTTGCTAAGCTCCAGGCGCAGATATCCTTTGTTGAGGGAGGAATGGAAATGACTGAACTCGAAATCTGCTGGCCTGATGGTGCTGACTGTCCCCCGAGAAGAAGAATGGTGGTTCTACAGTGCATCCCCGAGCAAGGCAGCCAGTCCCCGTATCCCCACCAGAATCTCAGCTCCGCCCGAGGTGTGGGCGGAGGATAATCCTCCTGGCCTAGCGAAGAATATAGCCCCTGTGCATGTCACCCTCAAACCAGGAGTGGAACCAGTGCACGTGAGACAATATCCTCTCCCGCGACCGGCGATTGAAGGAATTCACTGTCATCTAATGAAATTACTGAAGTACGGACTTCTCAGAGAGTGCCAATCACCCTGGAATACCCCCCTCCTCCCAGTTAAGAAGCCTGGGACAGGTGACTACCGCCCAGTGCAGGACTTGAGACGAGTAAATAATGCAGTTGAAATCATACATCCAGTAGTACCAAACCCATATACTCTCCTGGAACTGATCCCTGCTGAGGCTACTCACTTTACCGTCTTGGATTTGAAGGATGCCTTTTTCTGTATACGTTTAGCACCAACCAGTTAACTCTTGTTCGCGTTTAAATGGGAGGACCCTACCACAGGAAGGTGAGGCCAACTCACCTGGACTCGATTACCCCAAGGATTCAAGAACTCGCCCACTCTCTTCAGTGCTGCCCTAAATCAGGATCTTTCAAGTTATCCTGTGACTCCAGGGAAGAGAGTTCTTCTTCAGTATGTGGTTGACCTGCTAGTAACCACCAACTCCAAAAATGAATGTGTGCATGCCACCAGTGATCTCTTGCACCTCCTGAATGAAGCCGGATACAAGGTCTCAAGAGCCAAGGCGCAGTTGTGCCAAGTTGAGGTTAAATACCTGGGATTCCATCTGTCCAAAGGAGTTCTGAAATTGGGGCTGGAGCGTAAGGAAGCAGTGTGTCGTATCCCTACCCCCACCATCAGAAAGCAGGTGAGGGCCTTCCTGGGAGCTGCAGGCTATTGTCGGATATGGATACCCAATTTTGTGCTGTTGGCAAAGCCATTGTATCAGGCTACCAAAGGAATGGAGCGATCTCCCCTGGAATGGGGCCCAGAACAGGATACAGCATTGCGATCGTTGAAAGCAGCCTTGATGTCATCACCAGCCTTGGGCCTGCCAGATATACAGAAACCATTTCGTCTCTATGTCCATGAGTCAAGTGGAAATGCTTTGGGAGTATTGACTCAATCCCTCGGATCCTGGCAGCGACCTGTGGTTTACCTATCAAAACAACTGGACACCATTGAAAAAGGATGGCCACCTTGCCTGAGAGCCGTCAATTGCAGTTGATCGTCAGTCAAGCTTTGAACCCTGCTACGCTGTTACCAATTGGTCCAGGCCCACTGGATCATGATTGCTTGGAAGTTATGGACACTGTCTTCTCAAGTCGCCCTGATCTAACTGATGTCCCATTAAATGACCCTGAATGAACTTTCTTCGTGGATGGAAGTAGCCTTGTCATCAACGGACGATGATGTGCTGGCTATGCAGTGGTGACCCTGGACGTGGTAATAGAATCCTCAGCTTTGGCCCCGGGAACTTCAGCACAGAAAGCTGAATTGATAGCCCTCACTAGGGCACTGATAATAGGGACAGGGCTCCGTATAAATGTGTACACAGAGTCTAAGTATGCCTTCACAACAATGCATGCACATGGGGCCCTGTACAAAGAGCGAGGGTTAATAACCTCGGGAGGCAAGTCCATCAAGTACGGTCCTGAGATATTGACATTGTTAGATGCTGTATGGGCCCCCAAACAAGTTGCAGTAATGCATTGCTGAGGTCATCAGGTAGGGGAAGGAGAAGTTTCACGAGGAAATAGATTTGCTGACACTGCAGCTCGAGAAGCAGCCACCACAGGGCAAGTCCCTGCCATTAGCACAACAGTCCAGGCAGACATATTTCCAGTACCCCTCAGTGCATGGACTCCCCGATACACTTCCAAAGAGTCAGACTATTATTGCCAAGAAGAAGGGGGAGTGTTATCCGAGACTGGATGGATAGTGCTACCACCGCCAGCAGGTGGGTCCCCTCCTGGCCCGACTGTGATCCCTGAAACATTAGGTCCAGCATTTGTTCAAGCTTTCCCCTAAGCCACACATTATGGGAAGACTGCGATGGAGAAAGCTCTAAAACCTCATTTTTGTATCTCGTTATTAGGACCCCTGACAGCCTCAGTGGCCCGCAGATGCTTAACCTGTGCAAAGAACAATGCCCGGCAGGGTCCTAACCTACCCCCAAGAGTTCAGTTAGTAGGAGTTACCCCCATGGGAAATATCCAGGTGGACTTTGCAGAAATGCCACGAACGAATGGATACCATTATCTGTTAGTCCTGGTTTGTACGTTCTCTGGGTGGGTGGAGGCTTTCCCCACCAGAAATGAGAAAGCCAGTGAAGTCACCAAAGTTCTGCTTCATGAGATCATTCCCCGGTTTGGAATACCATTAATTATAGGATCAGATAATGGGCCCTCATTCGTATCCCAAGTCCCTCTGCAGTTGGCCCAAGCCCTAGAGGTGCAGAGGAAGTTACATACAACTTACAGAACCCAAAGTTCAGGGAAAGTAGAGCAAATGAATTGGTCCCTAAAGTCCCCGTTGTCCAAACTCTGTCAGGAAGCTCACCTGAAGTGGCCCCAGGCTCTTCCTATAGCCCTCTTCAGGATACGCTCAGCCCCCACCAAGTCATTAGGAGTTTCCCCTTTTGAGGTCTTGTATGGGTGACCTCCGCCCATTGTCCAAGGGATAAAAGGGGATATGAGTCAAATTGGGTCCGAAATCACCAGACAAGAACTAGTTGCTCTAGGTTTTGTTTTGCAGGGTCTCCATACTTGGGTACAAGATCAGCTGCCCATCAACCTGACCGAACCGCTGCATCCCTATAAGCCTGGAACTTTGGTGTGGATCAAGGAGTGGAGAAAGACATCACTAGCACCTTACTGGAAAGGACCCTATGTTGTCATACTATCGACCCCTACAGCAGTCAAATGTTGCGGAATTCGAACCTTGGATCCATCACAGTCGAGTAAAGCCAGCGGCGACCACCGAACTTCGTTCCTGGACTTCAACCACCAACCCAGCGTCACCATTGCGACTCACGCTGCGACGACAACCGCTGCTGTAAGAATCTACTGCCGTACTCCTGCCACCACCCGGAAGCTGGCAGGTCTACATACGGCAGAAGCTTGAGGAATCTGCAACCCTACTCCTGTCACCAACCGGAAGCTGACAGGTCTACGTATGGTGGAAGCTGTGGAAAAAGAGAACTTCAGTAAAGACTTTGCAATTTCTAGACAAACTCATTGAGGCATTGTAATCATGTTCCATCTATGTGTTTATATTGTACTTGTGGTAGCCCTGGGGCCCCTTGAAATGACTTTTGCCTTACCTCCCTGTGCGGCCTGTATAACTACTACCCGAGTCGGGATAAAGATTACCCAAACTTTACTCTATCACTCCTACTACACCTGTACTGGTGTAACTAGCCGATGTGTATATAATGGTACGGAGTTAAGTATCTGTACTAAGGGGAAGGTGAGAACTTGTTATAACCCCCGACAAAACCCCTCATATTATGTCCTAGAGTTGTGATGGAACAACGAGGATGGGGCTCTCCTCAATGCTACACGACAGCTCGCAGATCCCACAAGACCAGCCCCTCTTTACTTTGATGCTTGTGATGCCATCAACAGAAATGGATACTATAGCTGTGGGTCTGTTGACAACGAGCAAATTTATTACCATGATGAAAAATATATGTGCCCCGAAGGAGCATACAGATGGGGAAAATGCACCAGGACACATTCCACAAATTATGCCAAAGCATCTGCAGACGCCTATTTTTGCCCCAAGTGGGAGTGTGTATACTATGCCACCTGGTCTGACGGACCTCGGGGACAAGATGGGGATCAGTGAACAGCTAATTTAGAGAGACTACCATTGCTGACACCCCTCAAGTGCCTGAAAGGTACGTGTAACCCTTTGAAGCTCCTTGTGTTCAACCCTAGCCAGTGGAAGCTAGGATATCGATTTGGCTTGCGCATAGCGGGCAGGGGAGTAGACCCTGGAACCTATCTGTACATACAGCTTAACACCAAGACCCGCATTTCCTCACCTTATCTAATCCACCACACCTTCTATGAAGCTATGCAGACGGAAGTAGAACTTCCCCAGATTACCCAGAACCTATTCATTGAACTAGCTGGAGCTGTAGCTTCCAGCCTCCACATTTCTAATTGTTTCTTCTGTGGAGGTACCAAGATGGGCGACCAGTGGCCCTGGGAGGCAAGAGAATTGAACTACTCCGTCCCATATAACCAGACTGTTTGAATAAAACCGCTAGTGAATGGGTATTGGCCAACACCATTGTCGGCCGTCTCTGTTTTGTCCGCATGGGACCACAGTTCACCATACAAGTGGGACAACTGGTCTGTCTGAGCCAACAAATTTATAATGCCACCACAAAGAAGACATCCTGGTGGTCAGGTGTTAATGCAACGGAACCCTCCAACCCCTTAATTGCTTTCCCACATCTTGACAAGATATGGACTGACCTCACCTCCTCCAGTACTTGGGAAGCCCCTCCTGGGCTTTATTGGATTTGTGGCTCTCGCGCATATGCACAACTCCCTAACAGCTGGGGAGGATCATGTGTCTTGGGGACAATACGACCTTTTTTCTTTCTCCTTCCCATCTCTCAAGGGGAGCAGTTGGGCTTCCCCATCTACAAAGGTCGTCGGAAGCGGAGCACTCTGAAGATCAGTCAATGGGACAAGTGGGATGGTGATGAGTGGCCCCCTTAGCGAATTATCTCATATTATGGCCCAGCCACCTGGACACAAGATGGGACCTGGGGATACCGCACTCCTGTTTATATGCTGAATTGTATTATACGCTTACAAGCTGTTGTAGAAATTATAACTAATGAAACCAGTAAAGCACTAACTCTTTTAGCCAAGCAAAATACCCAAATGCGTACAGCTATTTATCAGAATCGCTTAGCACTTGATTATTTACTAGCATCTGAGGGTGGGGTGTGTGGGAAGTTTAATTTAGCTAACTGTTGTTTGCAAATTGATGATCAAGGTCAGATTGTTGAAGAAATAGCTGACAATATGCATAGGCAAGCATATGTACCATTTCAGACTTGGAATGGACTAGACCTCAGTGGATGATCTGGCACCCTATTTTCCAGCTTAGGTGGATTGAAAACCTTTATGTTTGCAGTTCTAGTCATAATCGCTATGTGTTTACTTCTTCCATGTTTTTTGCTTCTTTGCTTACGTGTGTTCACCTCCATCATTGACAGTACAGTTGAACATAAGACAGCCACTAGAGTGCTAGCTATTTGGCAATATCAGGCTATACCCCGAGATGAAGCCTCCATTTCAATTATGTTTAGTATGTGATTATTTTCTCACCCTCTTTTTAATCGGGTTGAGAATAATCAAAGGGGGGAATGTGGTAGGCTATGGCCTGTAAACTAGGCCTAGGCCCCAACCCCCACCTGAGACTAGTGCTGAGAAGAACCAGAGTCTGAGAAACTGCTTTAAACTGCTTTAGACTGCTTTTTACTGCTCTTTGAAAAGTCTGTATAATTCCTTTATTAATTCCTCTATGCTGATGATAGAAATGTTCCTGCATTCTCTGAGCTAGAAATGGTCTTACGGGTAGAAATGTATCTATATCTAAGACTGTGCCTTTGTTAGAATAGTCTGAGAAGGGGGAACAAGAAGCTAGGCCCAGAGAGGGTCCCCGATTGGACAGGTGCAAGGGGCATTGGGACCAATAGAAAGTTTGCCTGTATCAAACTGTAAAAATTGTATATAAGAAATTTGCTTCTGTACTCCATTGCTCAGTCACTTTTGGACATTCTCCTGTCTGAGCAAACCAGAAGTGGAAACCAAGAACTAGGCCTACACACAAGTATGGTAATATGCAAAACACTTTATTGAAGGACCCAACTAAAAGGTTTCGGCCTGAGGCCTTCTTCAGGGGTCTAAAAACACAATAAAAACAAAACATACATATTAAAACATATACAATTGTTTACCACACAGTAAATCATGTAAGTAGCATAAAATCTCTAAAATATACAGATTAAAAAGACACATCCAAGTATAAAAACAGAAACAGATAATTGAAACAAAGAAGAAATTGCCTTTTTTCTAAAAGAAAATTGCATAAAGGTGCGCAGCTAGTTACAATTTACATATAAGAAGAAAATTTGACATAACAAAACATAATAAAAAATACATTACTACAAGGTGTAGCAACAACAAACAAAAAAGCTGAAGGCTCTCCTCAATCTGTGTGAGTTGGAGGAAAGAATAATGATGTTAGAACTTATTGTTATGCTGATGGAAATAATAAGCTTAATACAATACAAATTGCAGTTAGATGTGATGAACTAATTTGCTACACGCAACTAAAAACTATAATCTAATTTGGCATAGCCATATTTCAACTCATCAGGTTGATTGCTTATTGCTGTCCTGTTATGCATAAATTTTTGTAATACATAAATTTCATTCCTCGCTGTTGTGACACTTTTGCATTAAGCTTTCATTTTAATCTACATGGTGTCCGTTTTTTAAAAAAATATTTTTCTATCACGCCCCCCTGCCCCCCCCCTTTTTTTGCTTTCTCCGTGGATGTGCTTTCAGACGTTGATTGTTCACGCATCTCTTATTGTACTGGCTTTTCTATAATTTTAGGCTCATACAAATGTGTTTTCTTCTTTCTTTCTTTTTTGCTGTCCTCTCCTTTGTGTCCTCCATCACATGTCATATGTGGATTTATGATGCAACAAGCATATATATATTTTTTAGGGATGCACGATATGTATGTATGTATTTATTCTTATGCCTATGTTCTTGGCTCACTATGTGTTCATCTCTTCTTGTTGCCCAATTTTACTTGCTTTTCCATCACTGCATCTTCTTTTAGTTGCTTTTTTATTTACGTCTGTGTATTACCTGATGAGTTGAAATATGGCTATGCCAAATTAGATTATAGTTTTTAGTTGCGTGTAGCAAATTAGTTCATCACATCTAACTGCAATTTGTATTGTATTAAGCTTATTATTTCCATCGGCATAACAATAAGTTCTAACATCATTATTCTTTCCTCCAACTCACACAGATTGAGGAGAGCCTTCAGCTTTTTTGTGTGTTGTTGCTACACCTTGTGGTAATGTATTTTTCATTGTTTTGTTATGTCAAATTTTCTTCTTATATGTAAATTGTAACTAGCTGCGCACCTTTATGCAATTTTCTTTTAGAAAAAAGGCAATTTCTTCTTTGTTTCAATTATCTGTTTCTGTTTTTATCCTTGGATGTGTCTTTTTAATCTGTATATTTTAGAGATTTTATGCTCATTACATGATTTACTGTGTGGTAAACAATTGTATATGTTTTAATATGTATGTTTTGTTTTTATTGTGTTTTTAGACCCCTGAAGAAGGCCTCAGGCCGAAACTTTTTAGTTGGGTCCTTCAATAAAGTGTTTTGCATATTACCATACTTGTGTGTAGGCCTAGTTCTTGGTTTCCGCTGCTGGTTTGGCTTGGTCTTGCGGATACCTCCTTCTCCTGTGTTTTGACATTCTCCTGTCTGAGCCTGTGCACAATAAATTGGCTTGGAACCTGCAATTGACTCCTGGTTTTATTCATTGCGTGCACTTTGCTGCTACACTACTACTTATCATTTGTATAGTGCTACAAGGCATACGTAGTGCTATACATATAGATGTAAGACACAGTCCCTGCTCATCAGACTTACAATCTAATCAAGATAAAGAACATCACAAAACTGGGGACTAGAGTATGGTAAAATGCACATTATTTTAATCTCATTGCCCTGTCTTTCAGTAATCCTCATTGATTCTTCAGTATCTTTAACTCTCTCCTTCGTCCTTTTCTTCCTCCAGTTTCACTGCCCTTATCACAGATTCTTTACAGAAAAATTGACATCATCCACTCTGCAGTTCAGCCCACCCAGCTATCTATTAAAACAACCACTTTTTGAAGATAACCCCATACTCATATCTTTGCCATTTCCAAATTCCATTTAATAGACTCTTAGATTTTATTTAAACCTCTAAACCCATCACTTTTCTGAACAATTCTTTACCTATTCCCTTTTTCATGCCAACATGACCATCTCAGGGAGACTAGTCTTAGGGGTATGTTTACTAAACGGTGGTAAAGTCACCGGCAGTAAGGGCAGCGCTAAGGTTCCCGAAACATATAAGGCTATGGGCGGGTGGGGGCGGACCGGCATAAAGGGAGCTATGGGCCGTGTAATGCATGGAACAGGATGCCCTGACCATTTAACACGTGGTAACGGCACATCTCACGTGAAGGCACAAGCGTTAAGGTGCCCAAGGGGGTTAAGGTACTTCAACCTAAGGTGCCTAAGTTTAAGGCGTCCTGAAGGGTTAAGGTGCCTTGAGGTTTTAAGGCACCCTGAGGTTAAAGCACCCTAAGGGGTTAAGGCGCATGAAGCTAAGGTGCTCTAAGGGGTTTAGGCACCCAAACATAAGATAGCCAAGGGTTTTAAGGTGCTTCAAGTTGACAAACATGCATCTAAAGGCACGGAAATGGCTGTAACCCTAACAATAGATAAAGGAGCATCAATGGAAGACAATCTGAAAGTGATGGATGGATGGACAGGTGTTAGGTGATAGATCTTTGCCATCTGATATTGTAGTCAGTAAGTGGGATGTGGGCTACAGCTGAGGCCATGCACTCTGCCTGTCTGATAGCCTGGATTGAAAAGAGCATGCATAAAATAGCTCACACTGAATATATGCATGGGTGCCTGGGGCTGTGCTGAACCCGCACCCTTTTGGATAGTATTTGCACCAGCCCAGAACAAGATGAATAGAAAAGAACTGTTGGGCATCGAACTGGCCCTCTGGGGTGACCAAACACAGTGCTCTAACAACTATGCTAAACCTGCAAGGCATCTGCCATGCCAGGAATTACCAATAAAGGGAACGCATGTATCTGCCTGCAATGTAGAAACAGGTTGATAGATCCACATCACTCCGTAGGATGTGACTGCACATTCAGTATATATGTGATGGAGGCCCAGACTGGCCCCCACAGTTAGCCTCCAGTCTCCCAAGCCTGTCCACTGTGTGGGTCATGCATCAGCTGCAGTCACATTATCAACACTCTCCAATGGGCCACAGCTGAAGCTGCACACTCTGCCTGGCTGATAGCCTGGATTGAAAAGAGCATGCATAAAGTAGCTCACACTAAATAGATGCAAGGGTGCCTGGGGCTGTGCTGAACCTTGTGGTGTAGAAGGTCCCTCAGATCCCTTAGAGAGAGCTAAAACGCAGGACTTAGCTTCAGTTGAAGAAAGAAAACAAATGCACATGGCTCCTGGTTTCCAGGGAAACCACAAACAGAGCAGATCAGAGGAGAGGAAAGCATGCCCCTGCTGCAGTTCAGCTCATCGGTCACGAGCTGAGGCAGAACACCTGCTGGAGGGAGGGGTCAGATTAAACCCAGGAAGCCAGAGATATAAGGGAAGCTCATTAGGAAGGAAGTTAGCACAGCTGGGAGCACAGCGGGAAACACAGCCAAGAGAGCAGTCATGAGAAGCAGAGGATTGGCTTGGGAGTGAAGATTCAGAGGGACTAATGGTAACGGAAGATTCTCTGACCTTTGACTCAGAAAGGGAAATCAGCACAAGAAACGAGCAGAGAACCAGTGCAAAGGAGCCAGGTACAAGCAGCCCAGGTTTGGTGCCGTATATAAAAGGCCGCCAGAAGGGAAATGTACCAAGAAGGCAGACTTGTGTGCACGTAGAAACTCCAAGGCTTGTATCTGTAGCTGATCCTGGAGGGCAGAAGGAATCTCCCTTAAGAAGGCCAAAAGGTAGGCTGAGTGACTGGTATAAAAGCAAAGCTGTTTTTAAGAAGTGCTCTGATATTAGCCCAGAAGGGTGGGGCTTTACGTGTGCTGAATACTGTGGGCATTCCCAACCTTGTGTAGCAGAAGGCTGCAGGGAAAAGTCTCATGCTGAAGGAATAGGTGTGTGTTTGGAAACACCCTGCATTTCCAGCTGAGAACCAATATGAACCGATGGAAACAGAACCATCTTTAGAATACCTGCCTGTTGAGTCAATGGACTGTACAATACCTGTGTCTGATAAGATAAAACCTATGTGCTAGGATTAAGCTGTGCAGAGAGAGCTGCAGGTAGCAGCTAGAAGAAAAAGCACCAAAGGTTTTGGAACAGAGAATTGCTCTTTAAGTTGGATTACTGTGATGGTGATATAGGAAGCTGTTTATGTTCCATTATTATATTATTTCCTGCCAGAAGATACATGGCCAACTGTTCTTTATTTTCTATATGTAAAAGCCATTTGGAAGGGGAATTAAAATCCTGTTATTTGCCTGAACCACTCGAGCTCCACTACTCTCTTTATTTTGGTTGGTGAAAACTACAACTCCCAGGAGGCAGTGCTTTCCCCAAGCACTATTTTCCTACCGGAAGAAGGGATCAGGCCGCTTAACTCTTTGGGCATCAGACATGACTCATGTTAAATGCATGTGTCAGACATCTGCTGCCCTCACACCAACAACCCTGTGCAATCTCCCAAACCTCACCCAAAACTGAAATGGCCTCAAATGCATGTCTCTGCCCTCTGCATGTTATGAAAGAGATCACGGGAAATGACCTTTGTTGGCAGGTAAATACAGATGCATATCAACAACTGTAATTTCCACTGGGTGGTACTGTGCACAAGGACAGTGCAGGAACCCTGACGCTAGGCCCTACAATGATTAACTGTGGAAAATCAGCAAACAGTTCAACAGCATGTGCCTGCCTGCAATGTGTGAACATGTAAGCACCTCCCCATGTCAGCAGTTGATGGGCTGGTGTGTAGTGCAGATATGAGAAGGACACAAGGTATGTTTCCAACAAGTCCCATGTACATTCAGTGCTATGTCCAAAGCTCATCCCCAGGACAGATCTCATGTAGGAGCTGTATTATGTGCATTGTGATGAATGCCTCTCATTGCAGTCCTATGGTCAGCAGTCCTGATTGTCATGAGCTTGTGTATAGACAGTATGTGGTTTATTATGAGCCACCAACACTCATTATCTATGTCATGCCCTATATCAAATTCCTGCCTGTTATTTTAGCCATGACAATCCAGCACATGCATACCCTGCAACAACAGTGGAGATGTATGGAGAGCCTCAGATGCGGTTGGGATGGTGTGTGTACAAGGAGGTGCAAGTGGGGGCTGTCAGTTGCTTGTCAACCTGGATGCCCAGTGCTGAATATGTCATAGGCCATCTATGTCCTTGATAGGCCTCAGATGGGGATGTTATGCTACCAACAAGTTGCCTCACGTCATCCTGGCTGTGGCGTAATATTTGTGGACAACTTGAAAACAAGACAGGAAGGGATGCAGGAGCTGACATGCAGCTGAACCTTGGCTATGGGCTGCCATATTGTGGCTCTGGCAACATGGCAATAACAATGTTGTTTACTGAGCTGGGATTTGAGCCCATAATGGAGCTGCATAGACCTGGAGACACAACCCCATGCAATATCCTTTGACAAAATGGGGCGCTGCTGCATCAACTGTGAATCTGCTTGCTGTGGATCTCACAAAAATTGTGCCATGGAATGCATTTTGAGTCAGTAAGGTCTCATTCTGTACATGTACACACCGTATGCCTGTTGTATCATTACTGCATCTATTGCAGTATGTCCTGATGAAGAGCGGCTGTACAGGGTCTGGATGCACTGAGTCGCTATGCGTGATTCCAACACAATGTGAGGGAAGCATGAACAACAAATCTGTGTAATAATGTTGGTAAGCAAACATGTAGATGATGCCTCCATTGCCCCTCCATGATATCTGACATACTACTCAACAATCTATTGTATATATGAGGTGGCCGTGTACACCAGGGGTAAAGCTGACAATTCCACATATGTCACAGGGGCTATGGATCATGTGCAAGAAATAGGAGGCCCAGCTAAATATTAGCATACCATACACATGTCATCTATGCCTCAGACACTGTGTTACTTAGCTGGCAACATTTACTTTTTAGCAAGGGATGTCTGAGTGAACCACAGGTCAGATATCAGTATTTAAGGCTCTGTTGGTGTATGATGTGTGCAGATATATGAGCCTCATAGCTACCTCTGAGAAAGACAAATGGTGTACCTCCCCAATGGCTAAGACTCTGTGAACAAACACATTGCTCACACATCTGAACATTAGTGGTGTGCACCTTTATATACATGTGCTGTCTCACAGAGGTCTGAACCATATTTGGCAAACCTTCCAGCTCACAGATATGTCTGTTATATATTTCTCCACATTGGCCGTTGATGACATCGGTGGTCTTGGGATGTCAGTGCAGCGAGTGAGTTGGAGGGCATGCAGTGATGTGTCCTTCATCATCCCTGGAATTTCCATATCTCATATGGGACATGGCTGATGTTTCAACATAGTTCTAGCGAATGTGTGTACATGTATGGATGCTATGTGCTGAAATATATGGCTCCCAGATTTTTATCTGGGTGGTGCAAAGTGATGTGTCTGTGCATTGCATGACTGTCATCTGTCTAACCTTGATGTGAATGCTGTGGTCATATGTGGCTCGCCCATTGAAAATCAGGGTCCGCAAACACAAACAAGAGGGAGCAGGAGATATCCAGGTAGGGCATAATTAACTGGCTAACTGCCCAGACCCTATACCTGAAAGATAGTTCAGGAAAATCAGTGCCAAGCTGTCATGCACAGATGGCTATGTATGTTGCATAGGAAAATGTAGCCACCCACCAACCATGTTTATCTGCCCATGCCCTACCACAGAATGCCCCTAACACACCCTGATGCCAATCACATAGCATATGGGTGTGTTAGGGAGATGCATAGCATTTTAGAGGGCCAGCACCTGAGTTGGTGCCTTGCCAAAATCAACAAGAACCAATTTACAAGGTAACTAGGGCAGTTAAATGCCTTCCGAAATCCGGGCCACGATCTACAATTCTGAGATGGAGGTAGTTATAAGAAGTACATGTAAAAAAACATGTCTCTCACAGATGCAGACTCAGCTAAATACAATAGCTTTGGGGTGTCACAGAAGGCCCTACGTCCATGAGGTGTACAGATACGAGAATGTACATGCAATACACAATCTAAGCTATGTGTGAAAATACAGATAAGCACATCAGAAAATGGACCTTGCCATCTGTGTGGCACATTGTCATGAGAGACATAGGATGAAGCACACATGCGACTGTATAAGCTGTAAACAAATTAATAATTACAAATCTTTATTAGGAAACAACAGGTCAGCATGGTCTGTGAACTGGCAAAACATGAAAACTATGGTACAGTAAACTTCTCAAAATGCACATCATTTGATGTCACTGTGTCACAACATATTCATGCACACACATATGCACACTGTAAATCCCCAAATGACACAGTGACACCCTGTATGCAGAGTATCACTCCGGGATATGGCCAAACAGCGATGATACATGTTGTGGTATACCTTGTGGGGATGTGTGACAGCTTGTCATGACCAAATTGGCCAGCACAAGGGTGACAAGGAAATAACATACTCCATATATGTGCCTCTGCTTCTACACACCCATTTTGATCCTGTTTCCTGCCTAACATTTGTTGTCACTCATAGAGCCATGGCAGTGAGATGGTAAAACAAGCAAAATGTAAATGACAGTCAGGAGTGGCAGATCGCAGTTGTCAGTGCTGGTGCTGCTGGACTATTTGCTGTCACTAGTCCATTTCCCTGGCTGTAATGATATGTGGAGCATCACAGCTCTCTCCAAGTCATTTTCTGCAACCATGGGTGTCTACATTGAGGCGTGCGGTTTGTTGATGATGATGGGAGAATCCATAATAAGGGACTATGACAATTAGGGTGTGCCAAGGAGCCACTCCACCCAAGCAGTGGACTGTATCACCAGGCTAGTGTGTACCCTCTGGATGCATCAATCTGCCACTTGGATATCAACGTCCAGCACTGGCATGTGCTACTCAACATAATCTCCATGACTGTATGCCCCCCCCCCCCTTCTCAGGCATCATCTCCTGTTGTATCACTACTGCATCTATTGCAGTATGTCCTGATGAAGAGCGGCTGTACATGGTCTGGATGGGCAGCATGCACTGAGTCCTGTTGTTGCTGTCTCATCTAACCTGTGGGTGGTGGTGACTGCAGATGCACTGTTGGCCCCTTCCGCTGTGAGTGGCCCATGCTCTGTGGTACCTTCCCAGTGTCTGCAAGTTAAACATATCAAGTAGGAAACGTTTAACATTAAACCATAACATTGTGATAACACAGCTACCATTGAAGGCGTAGGACATTCAAACTGATCAGTACAGATTATGTTCACATCTGCACAGGCACATAGACATGTCCATGGCCATGTGTTATAGTTGTGTCATAGGACAATGTTGCAGGACAATGATCTCTCAATGAACTCTGAGTACCAAACAAGCTAATTACATACAAGATGTCTGATGATGTTAGGCAAACATTATCCAATGTGGAGGACAACTGGTGTGAGGTGCATGTGGTGGACAGGGACTGCCTGGAGATGTCATTGTATGCAACCTGTAATCCCTGACCCAGAGGTGGTGGTTGCAAAGTATGAGATTAGTCTGTCCGCATGTTAAAACATCTTTGCCTGGTGTCTAAACTATTCTGTTATGTGGTAAATGTAATGATGAAGCATTCTGATTTGCCATCAGACAAAACGTAGAACATATTCCACAAGGAACACAATGCCATGAAATGATCACATCAGTCACAGGGAGGCATCTGAAAGCTAGCATTATTTCTGCTGTGATATGTAAAGGGCCAATCACATATCACACCAGTAACAAATAGTAAACATATTTTATTTATTTATTTCTCTTATATACCGCGCTATTCGACATCAGTGCAGTTTACATGGAACAATAAAATTCTTACGGTGGGGGATTACACCATAAGTTACAAGTAACAGGGAGCACAACTTGTATAACCAGAGTAACTATTTACACATATATACAACACTTTGCAGGGTAATTAAAGGGTAGTCATGGGACTTTGTAGTGAGTGGGGCGAGTTGGTGTTCCTTCCTCTGGGTAGCACTTGAGGAAGAGGTGGTGCTTCAATGCCCTCCTGAATTTAGTTAGGTCTGTGATTGCACGTATGTTGGGTGGTAGAGCGTTCCAGGAGCTGGGCGCACAGAGACTAAACGCCCTTTGTGCAGTCGCTTGTGTGCAGTGGGTCTTTGTTTTGGGTATTATCAGTGTGTTTATTGCTGTTGGTCGTCTGGCCCTGTTGGGGGGGTGGGTAATGAGCGTAAGTCCCGCAAGTGTTGAGGGGGCGAGTCCATTGATGGCTTTAAATGTTAGGAGCAAGGTCTTGAAGGCGATCCTACAGTGGATTGGGAGCCAGTGGAGCCTTTTGAGGATGGGTGTTACATGGTCTCGCCTGGAAGCCCCGTCTAGGACTCTGGCTGCAGAGTTCATGGCGAGTTGAAGTAGGTTAAGGGTGGATTTTGGGAGCTCTTGCAGGATTGCATTGGCGTAGTCTAGATGAGGAATCGTTAGAGCCTGAAAGATTGTTCTGAAATCCTCCGGTTGTAACATGGGGCGTAGATGCCTAAGTGTCCTGATCTTATGATATGTTGCCTTTACCATGTTGCCAATGTGCGTTTTCATGTCCAGTCATTGGTCTAGTGTGACTCCCAGGTAATGGATTGTGGGTTTGGTTTGTAGCTCTGCCTCCCTGACTTTTAGGTAGGCTGGAGGGGAAAACTTTTGGTTTCTAGTGATGAACAGAACTTCCGTCTTTTTGTGCTGTATCCGGAGATTCTGATTTTGGAGCCAGTTGGCCACAGCGTCAAAACAATTTGTTAGTGCGGAGAGGTTAATCTGGTCAGTCTTGAAGGGCATGTAGAGCAGAACATCATCCGCATATATCATGCATTCGAGGTTGAATGAGCATATGAGGTCGCAGATGGGCTGCATGTAGATGTTGAACATCAAGGCCGACAGAAAGGATCCTTGCGGAATGCCTTGTTTCTGGTGGAATGATTCAGATGTTGCGGTCTCTGTTCTCACATGCTGCCATCTGTCAGATAAGTATGATTTGCACCAAGATAGTGCTAAGTCACAGATGCCCTTCTCTTCTAGCCATCTCAGGAGAGTTGTGTGACATACTGAGTCGAATGCGGCGGCTATGTCTAAAAATACAAGGACAACCCTGCGGTGGATGTTATCAATTGTGTTGAGTATGTTGCTGAAGAGGGTGGTGAGTAGTGTCTCTACCCCGTGAGATTCTCTGAATCCATGTTGACAGGGGTCTAGGGGTGCGGCGTTATTGACATGTTGCTGTATCTGGCATTGGACCTCTTTTTCGATTATTTTGGCCATGAGTGGAATGCTGGCAATTGGTCTGTATGAATCGACTTTCTGGGGGTCAAGCTTGCTGTTTTTCAGCAGAGGTCTGATGGATGTGAGTTTTAGGCTCAGTGGGAATGAGCCTGTAGTGAATGATGTGTTCATGAGTCTAGATATGAATGGGCTAAACTCTGTCCGTAGATCCTTTATCCAGAAGGCGGGACAGGGGTCAGACGGAGATGTAGTGGTGTTGATTGTGGAGATGGTGTCCTCAATTTGCTTGTTAGATGGGGTGGTGAATGCGGTTAGTTGAGTTGTGTTTGTTGGCTTCTTGGTGGTGTTAGGTAAGTCGGACTTGATGGTTTGGCATAATTTTGATTGAAGGAAGTCAGCATAGTATTGTGGGTGGATCTCAGTTTTTTGCTCCTGTCCTGGTTCTTTCGTTAGGTTCGTGATGAGGTTAAATAGGTCGTGAGGTTTTCTTAGCGACCGCCTTAGGGTGTCAGCGTGTGCTTGTCGCATTTTCTCCGTTATTGCATTGCGGTGTTTTGCCAGATGGAGGTTATAGGCAAACTAATCTTCCGTGGATCGTGACCTCCGCCATCGCCTTTCTAGTTTTCTTAGGATGAGGAGCGAAGTCCGAAGTTCGTTGGAGTACCAGGGCGCAGCAGCCCTTTTCCTTGGAGCTTTGTTAGGTACTGTGTGTAGCGCGATAGTACTAAGGCTGTCATTCCAGCAGGTGACCAGCATATCAAGGTTAGTTGTTGTCATGCCGAGGAGTGGTTGAGTGTGGTTCATGATGGTTTCCTTGTTGAAAGGTTGGAAGCTTCGTGATGGCAACTTCATGGGGTTTGTTATACTTCCAAGGGGCTTCCTGTGCTGGTTATTCAGGGGAATTTGGAATAGGATTAGCTTATGATCGGACCATGGTACTGCATTATAGGTTGGCACGGTGATGTGGGCCAAGTCGGGGACAGATAGCGGGGCGAAAATCAAGTCCAATATGTTTCCCTTTGTGTGGGTTGGTTTGTTGATTAGCTGCTGATAATCTAGGTCTTTAAGTGCATCGAGAAGCACCGATGCTTGAGAATCTTGTAGAGTTGGCAGATTGAAGTCTCCTAGTATCCAGTTTGGGGTGCGCAGGTTTGGGGTATTGCAGGCTAACTCAATTATTGTGGCTAGGTCGTCAGGGGATGATGTTGGAGCTCTGTACAATAGGCTGATGGAGCAATGATTATTCGCTATGATACTATGTCAAGGTTGGTTGTGTTGGTGGAGCTAGACAAGTGGAAATTGAGGTCGGTTTTAATGAGTATGAGTACTCCTCCGCCTCTTTTGTTGTCTCTGTGGCAGGTGAATATTGTAAAGTTGGGGGGTAGAAGGAGGTTGAGGAGGACTGTGTCGTCGTTTGATAGCCATATCTCTGTGATCAGAAGCATGCCGAGGTTATGGAGGGCTATTAGGTCAGTGATGACAGGCCATTTCTTGCGGACTGAACGCGCATTTATGAGGGCACATTTTAAATCTTGAGGAGCTAAGCTAGCCTTTTTTACACTTGTAGTGTGTTGAATTGCAATGTGTAGTAGGTGCTGATGGGATGGTTGTGTGCCTTCTAGTGACTTGTGAAGGGGATCGCTTGACCATCTCCTCCCATATCTGTGTAGAATAGGTATGTGTTTGTGATTGCTTGTTAGGGCTAAAGTGCTACTGATCCACCCTAAGAGGAGGTAGCTGCAAATTATTGTTGCCATGGTGTGTGCCATTCTTTGTGTTTGAATTGGAGTGTGTTTATAGGGTCTTATATGTAGTATGGTAGTGGAGTTGTACTGATTCAGCCTGTAGTGTAGGTGGTAGAGACTTGGTGAGGCCTTAGAGTCAGACGGTTTGGGTGCAATTTACACTCAAGCCTAGTAAATTAGCAGTTAGAATGCGTAAATATACATGTGATCATAGGTATGCAAACTTATAGACAATCCTAATCCTAAATGTATAGGAAACATACATACACGGTCCTGCAGTGTAGACTGTATAATCAGAAGCTAGGTGTTGCAGATTTATGGCCCATTTTTGGGCTCTATTGTGTCTGTTTCACCTTGAGGTGGGTCCTATGCTGCTTCAGATGAGTCTGAGCGTGGATGGGTTCTCTCGAGTTGACTTTCATGGGTGTGAGTCCTAGGTATGATAAACAGGCCAGCCTTCGGTAGGCGTTTCCCACCGGAAGGGGCTCTTGTCGGATTGCACCTAGCAGCTACCGCTGCATTACCTGCACCCGGTGCCGTTGTGGTTTAAGTTCTGTTTTATTCGGCGAGCTGTTCTAGGCTCATGCCGATGTAGATGTGAGAGCTTGCGAACAATGCATTGAAGGTTTGCTTCACCTCTGCGGTAGTGTCTCTGGGGCTGCTATCTTGGTGCCATGGGCTTTCTTGTGGCTCTTATGGTGTTAAGGCTTGGTAGAGTGTTCTTCGCAGTCCACGTCTAAGGGCCATGCCAAAGGGCCCTCAAGCACGGGCGCGCCTGGTCAGCGCTCCTTTTAAACCTCCCATCGGCTGCCCCAATTGGGCAGTTCCTCTTGGAGTGGGTGGTGCGGTGCTCCGGCTCACTCGATCCCCGCCGGGAGAGCTGGTGGAGAGCCAGAGTGCTGCAGTGGGGAAAGGACCTTGCGCCCGGTCGGCGCTCCTTTTTAACCTCCCGCCGGCTGCCCCGATTGGGCAGCTCCTGTTGGAGTGGGTGGTGCGGTGCTCCGGCTCACTCGATCCCCGCCGGGAGAGCTGGTGGAGAGCCAGAGTGCTGCAGCAGGGAAAGGACCTCGTGCCTGGTCGGCGCTCCTTTTAAACCTCCCGCCGGCTGCCCCGATTATGCAGTTCCTCTTGGAGTGGGTGGTGCGGTGCTCCGGCTCGCTCTATCCCTGCCGGGAGAGCTGGTGGAGAGCTGGCGTGCTGCAGCGGGGAAAGGACCTTGCGCCCGGTCGGCGCTCTTTTTAAACCTCCCGCCGGCTGCCCCGATTGGGCAGTTCCTTTTGGAGTGGGTGATGCAGTGCTCCAGCTCGCTCGATCCCCGCCAGAAGAGCTGGTTGAGAGCCGGAGTGCTGCAGCAGGGAAAGTACAGTGTACAGTGTATTTGTATGATGCAACTCACTGCACACACACTGCAATATACAATATATGTGCACCTGGTACAATGTCCCCTGTCTGGTTCAAAGATGAGGCTACTAGGAGTAATGCCATGAGCCTATCCAAGGCCACATTCATGTTAGCTGTTTGAACAATGGTAAGAAAAAGATAAATGCAATGTGCCACACTCCCATTCTTATCACATGTGTATACTCAACATTATAGTTGGGAATGTCAACAACATTATGGTGTCCAATTAACACCTGCTGAAATCAAGACAGCCATATAAATGGTAAATCATAGACATGGGATGAGGAACATCACCCATGTTAAATGTCCTGTGCCCTCAATTTATGCAGGGCAATTGATACAACAGCATCAGCACAGCAGAGGGTTATATTTTTGGAACATATGCAGGTATGTGATGTAAAATGCATACTTCTGATGCCTCTGTGTATGATGCACCAGTCCGAAATCACTGCCATGTTGTCATGTGTATGGAGCTGTACCACAGTCGGCTGCATGTAGATCCTTTTGGGCCAATTAGGTACCTCACCACAACAGCAGGAGTTATAGTCTGCCAAACAGATTCTGTACAGTCACAAATACAGGAGATACACATATGTTAGGTTGTAGACCTGAAACACACAGGATAGTATGTATATTTGTACACATATGCATTTCCTCACACAGTACTTACATGAGAATAGCTGCTCGATTAGATGTTGCTGGATTGCTGTGCCCACATGTGTGTATCCACAGCCACGTACAGGAAGGCACACAGGATCATCTTCAAGATCCGTATTAATGTCAACTGGGATATTGTGCCTGAGAGCAATGTTGTGCATGAAGCAGCAAGCCAAAATTACACAGGTACACTACAAAAAAACTGCCTCCAGTTTTGCAACTGATTCCTATAGATTTTGGGGTGCTGAATCCAGGAAAAATAGCCAAAATGTTCCATCACGTCACGTTTTCTTGCAAAATTAGATTTCTTACCCATATAAGGAATGTTCACATAATTTCTTTTTAGCCGACTGCAGTTTATTTTCTTGGCCCAAAATAGAGGTTGTAATGGTTAACTAACTAGAAACACTCCCTCATGATATTTTAGAGTGTTTTGTATTCATTTTATACATTAACAGGACAATTGGGAGGCGGGGGGCTAAATCCAGTACTCGCGCTGGCGCATGTTCTTTCCTGTTCGCCTCGCCTCGTTCGCTCGCTCAAACACGGTGGTTGCGACATGAACGTTCCTGTCAAATTTCAGTTTCTTGCAAGTTCATTATTACCTTTTGTTTGCTCAGTCGTAATCCAGCTTTATTCCGAAGTGGTTCACTACCTTTGTAGTTTGCAGTGCTGTGTATTTGTGATGGCTCACAGAGCCAGAGGTTGCGTCAACTCTCCGGACAGTTTTTGTTTTATTTGTGGGGAATATACCGTGAAAAAGCGGCAGAGGAACATTTCTGCATTTATTAAAAAAGTATATTTCGCCTATTTCGGTTTGAAGTTAGGCGATCAAGACAAACCGTGGGCTCCTCACAAAGTGTGCAACACATGTGAGGAAGATCTACGCTTATGGATGAAAGGTAAAAAACAAGCATTTCGTTTTGGAATACCTATGATGTGGCGTGAACAAAGAGACCACAGCAGTGACTGCTATTTTTGCTCTTGCATTGTGAAGGGATACAACTTAAAAAATAAGAACGTAATAAGTTACCCCAACCTTCCCTCAGCAATTAGGCCTATGCCTCATAGCAACGAAGTACCTGTACCTGAACCACCAAAATCTTTGGATCATATTTGTGTGGACGGTTCTGATCATGATGAGACTCATCAGATGGCTTTTCCCGATGAGTCCAGTACTTCCGAGTTTGAAACTGAACCAGATCCAAAACCTGAACTTTTCTCTCAAGCTGAAATGAATGATTTAGTCCGGGATTTAGGACTCCCAAAAGATGCTGCCCAACTGCTAGGTTCTCGGCTTAAACAGAAAAATCTATTGTCACCAGGAACAACTTTTTATTGGTACCGCAACCGCGAGACACAATTTTTGAAGTATTTCAGCAAAGAGGAAGATTTGGTATTTTGCAACGATATATACGGAGTGATGGAAAAGTTTAAACTCAAGTATGATCCTGCTGAATGGCGGCTGTTCATTGATTCGTCAAAAGACAGCATAAAAGGTGTTCTTCTTCATAATGGCAACACATTTGCTTCAGTTCCTATTGCTCACTCTGTTATTCTCCAAGAAAAATACGAGAATTTGGCCCTGATTCTTCAGAAGATTCGTTATGATGAGCATAAGTGGATGATTTGTGGAGACTTTAAAATTCTATCCATGCTATTAGGGCAGCAATCCGGTTTCACCAAATATCCCTGCTTCCTTTGCTTGTGGGATAGCCGGGCCCGCGACCTACACTGGGGGAAAAAAGACTGGCCAATTCGGGAGTATTTGAGACCCGGAGAGAAAAATGTTCTTCATGAGAGCTTGGTACCTCGTGATAAAATTCTATTACCACCTCTCCACATTAAGTTGGGTCTCATTAAGCAATTCATCAAGTCCCTTCCAAAAGATGGTGAGTGCTTTCGGTACCTTTGCTCAAAGTTCCCCCGACTTTCTGAAGCAAAGCTAAAGGAAGGAGTGTTTGTTGGCCCTGATATAAGGAAACTCATTTCAGATGGAGCATTCGCTGAAACGATGTCTGAGAAGGAAAAAGAAGCCTGGGATTCCTTCAAGGATGTTGTTCTCAAATTCTTGGGGAACAGGCGGGATGAGAACTATAAGGATATTGTTGCCAGGATGCTCAATGCCTTCAAAGAACAAGGCTGTAACATGAGCCTGAAAGTCCATTTCTTGCACTCCCATGTGAACTACTTTCCCGAAAACTTGGGGGCGTACAGTGAAGAACAAGGTGAAAGGTTTCACCAGGACATCAAGGACGCAGAGAGAAGGTACCAAGGAAGATGGAACACCACTATGATGGCTGATTTCTGATGGTTGCTGCTGCTGGAAACCCCAGATGAAAAATACGCCAAGCAGCGCACCAAGAGAATCATTCGGGGGAAGAAGAAACGGGCCCACCAGGAGATTGATTGACCCAAGAATGACTTTAAAATCTAAACTGTGTTGACAAATATCGTGTTTTTACTAAACTTTGAAATAAAAATTTGCTAGTTATTACCACAGTGTCGGATCTCATTTATTAGAATTTTATTTTCACACCATCGGGTGTTTGTCTTCATGTATTGCAATGGTGCGGTTTGCGTTTTCTATTCTTACATACATACCTGTACAACATTTTTTGCACATTTCTTTGCTTTGCTTTGTGTCTAACCTCGCTCTTATATGCTCAATGTTTGTGCACATGTATGTGGCTGTTTTAAGTGCAGACAATTTTGCTACCATCACAGTGTGTTTTGTTGACATTACTCTATTCTTATGTGCTGCCTTGTTACAATTTTCTTTATTCTTATTTGAATAACTACTAAACAATTAGTATAAAGAATTCATCCAAGAAACTTTTATCTCGATCCCACTCAATCTGAAACGTTCACCTCAAACTGCTAACCCAATGTAGCAAAAAATCTGTACGTGATGGAGCAAATTGGTTACCAGATTTGTATTCAGCGCACCAAAAAACGTAAAAATCAATCAAAACATTAGAGGCAGTTTAAAAAAATTTTTTTTTAGTGTACCTGTGTTATCTGTGCCACAGTCATGGGTTGGTATTGTAAGGCCCTGCCAGTCTTATCCAGACACCTGAAGCAACTCTTTAACATGCCAAAGGTGCACTCAATGACAGAGCGGGTGGAGGCACGGGCCTCATTGTAACTCATCTCTGCAGGTGACCATGGAAAACACACAGCGGTCAGTATTAAAGCTACTGAAATGCAGGGGACATGGGGAAAAGAAGAAGCGCTCTGGATTGCGTTGGAAAGAGGAGATGGCACTGTCATTCATATTGCTGTAGTCTACAGACCTCCGACTCAAATTGAAGAGAGAGATAATGAATTGATTATAGATATTGCCAAGATAGCAACAAAGGGGGAAGCAATCATATTGGGTGACTTTAATCTACCTGATGTGGATTGGATTACTCCTTCTGCACATCTGGAAAAAAGCAAAAAAATTGTGGTTGCTCTCCAAGATGCATTACTTAGACAAATGGTGATGGAACCAACCAGGGAAAGCTCAACGCTGGATGCAGTGCTCACCAACGGTGATAGCGTGTCGAATGTCTGCGTGAGTGCCCCTGTGAGCAACAGCGACCATCACACGGTGTGGTTTGAGATAAAAGCCATGGTACTAGATCTGGGTCATGCAATGGATGTCATCTATCTGGATTTCAGCAAAGCCTTTGATACTGTGCCTCATAAGAGGCTTGTCAATAAACTCAGCAGCTTGGGGATGGGTCCCAAAATAGTAAACTGGATTAGAAATTGGTTGACTGACAGACAACAGAAGGTGATGGTACATGGAGCTCACTTGGATGAGAGGAAGGTGATTAGCGGGGTGCCCCAGGGTTCGGTCCTGGGCCTGGCACTGTTTAATATATTTGTGAGTGATATTGCTGAAGGACTGAATGGAAAAGTCTGTCTTTTTGCAGATGACACAAAAATTTGCAACAGAGTGGACTCCCCTGAGGGAGTGGTTAACATGAGGAAAGATCTACAAAAGCTGGAAGACTGGTCTAATGCTTGGCAACTATGATTTAATGTGAAAAAGTGCAGTGTCATGCACTTGGGTAGTAGAAATCCAAGGGAAATGTACACAATAGGGGGCGAGAGGTTGGTATGCACAGTTCAGGAGAAAGACCTTGGTGTGATTATCTCTGATGATCTCAAGGTCGCAAAACAGTGCGACAAGGCGGTGGCAGAAGCCAGGAGGATGTTGAGCTGCATACAAAGAGGGATTACCAGCAGAAAAGAAGAGGTACTTATGCCACTGTATAAGTCACTGGTGAGGCCTCACTTGGAATACTGTGTTCAGTTTTGGAGACCATATCTTGAAAAAAAGATGTAAAAAGACTGGAAACTGTTCAGAGAAAGGCGACCAAAATGATTTGGAGCCTGCGGCAGAAGCCTTATGAGAAGAGACTTGAAGACCTAAATATGTACACTTTGGAAGAGAGGAGGGACAGGGGAGATATGATTCAGACCTTTAAATACTTAAAGAGAAATGATGAACAAACAAACCTCTTCCAAAGACGGGGAAGCTGTAAAACTAGAGGGCATAACATGAAGCTGCAAGGTGGTAAATTGAAAGGCAATGTCAGGAAATATTTCTTCACTGAAAGGGTGGTGGATGCTTGGAATGCCCTCCCGATGAAAGTGGTGGGGGCAAACACGGTGATGGAATTCAAAACGGCATGGGACAAACACAGTGGATCCCTTTACAGCAACAGGATAAAAACAAAATAAACGGTACCATCTAACTACTGAACCATCTAACGTCTCAACAAATAGGGGTGTCCTACATGGAGTGGTGGGTTCACCCCTAAACAAAGACATGGGGAGGGGTGGCCTGCACAGAGCAACGGATGCACCTACCCTTGCCATCTTGCTGGGCAGACTAGATGGACCATGCTGGTCTTTATCTGCCATCACTTACTATGTTACTATGTCAGCAACCAGGCCCGAACCTATATCCAGTATCACCTGCAGAAAGAAAATGTGACAGTTCCCCAAGTAACATATGTGCACACAGAATGTCTGGATGTACATGCCTGTACATCTCCATTGCAGCCTGACACACACACGCACACAAATAATGTTTCTATAACATCTAACATATACAATATTACAATAAACACACCGCATCTTTTGATGGCATGTGTCAACTTAGCCACAGGATCTCAGACTAATGAGAGACATACCAGTGATCTTCTATCAATATGCTACCACAAATATCCATGCCCATGTCAAACACATTTAAAACCTGCCCTATCCAAAATGCAGTACCACCCGTTATAGAGGACCAAACTCTACCTAGCACAACACATAAAACAAAAACACATCACCTACTGGTGAAAGAGAACAAGTGCCACTGTCACATAAACAACATGAGCAGACTACCTCAGCTGTGTTAAACATGCTAATCATAGTCCATCAGCAAATCAATAACCAGGGATCAGAATGTACAAACTGAAAGACAACAATTAAACTTGTTACCCAAAAAAACAAAATCAGAAATGTACAACATCACTGGGATGAGAACAATGTTAGGTAAGTGTCTCGGGCAGTAGACAAAATGCAAAGAAGTGAATGGTGCAGATACAGCAAACCAGACAAAGTGGAGCCAAACAACATTTAGACAACAGGTATGCTTTAACCATTGCGTTTTATAATTGTGAGCATTCATCTGAACTGATCCAGTCACCTTCATCTGGTGTCAGCATGTCCTCTGCTAGCTCACCATAGTCTGCTGTCTGTTTGTCCTGTCCTCTCACATCTAGTTTTCTGCCATTCTCCCTCTACATCTGCTACAACATACTCAACCATCCCCTTTGGTCTTTACTGCACAGCTTCCTCTAATCCCTGTGTTGCCCACTCAGATGTCACCCTACCATCCTCAATCTGCACCTACTCTCCAAATACTCAGACAATCATAGAGCTCTACCTGATCCCAACCAAATAATGTTTGTCCCTTGCATGTTAAACCCCCCCCCCCCCCCACCTCATCACATTCTAGCCCTCCTCCAACATCAGCTCCCAAAACCTCCCGGGTCTACCTAGCATCCACCACCTATAACCCCTATCCTGGAATCCTCCATCAACAGACCATTCCCAGTCCCGGCCTCCCCCCTCTACCCTTGAGGGGAGCTGTGCATGTCAGAGTGGCTGTAAAGGAAGCCTGCCAGGCCACACCTCACCTGTGTATAGCTGCTGAGATGAAAAGTGTTGTTGTTCAGGAATGCAGTAGCGCAGTTCTAATGTGGGGCACAGGTGCACTGGGCGTTGGGAGCCACAAAATGGCCATAACCCAATCATGCCAGTGCCCTACATTTGAACACATCTACCTGTTGGAAGGAAAATTGCTGAAATTCACCTGGACAGCTATACATAGATGAGACGGGGGCTGAGTATATCCCTCTGAGGCTGCCACTGATGGGAGATAAACTGCATTTGTGTGATGTTGGTAGTGGAGACCCCTCCAAAACGCAGGGCCTTTTGCAAACAGCACTCCTGCATAATGGACAGGCCCCCTCAGTTCCCTACAGAAAGTGTGTTTGGATGACATCTGCTATTGCTCAATCATTGCTGCCAGAAGCTCGCTACACAGCCTCCCTGACCACAGGGAAACATTGTGCAAGGTGCTGCAGGTGTCATCAAGCACAGGTCAATGGCTCATCAAGGACAACAAACCACCTATTAATCAGAGTTCCAGCTCTGCAAGTACCTTTACAGGCAGCGATTGGCAAGAGTTAGAAACAGGGATACACCACAAAGGCTGGTAGATGGAAATGCGGATATCCAGGTCATGAGAGGTATAACCAGCAGATCTGCTGCCCAACACACACTGGTAAATAGCACATGATGACCACATCACATGTTCAGATACCTGCAGAGGCTCAAATAACATTCAAATGGAACAGGGGCTTGGAATACTGATCTAAACCTCATGGCTGCATGGTCCACAAACCACACAGTCTAAAGAAATTGCATACACATGTCATTATGAAAACACAAACAGTGGAGACTATGATAAAATGAGGAAAATAGTTAAGAAAAAACTAAAAGGAGCAGTTGCAAAGGTTAAAGACTTACATCAAGCTTGGGTGTTGTTGAAAAATACTATCTTGGAAGCCCAGGCCAGCTGTATTCCATGCTTTAAGAAAAGTGGAAGGAAGTCCAAAAAACTGACAGCATGGTTTAAAGGTGAGGTCAGAGAGGCTGTTGTTGCCAAAAAAGCATCTTGTAGGAAATGGAAAAAAAGAGCCAAACGACAAAACCTGGAAACAGCACAGCACTGGCAAGTTACATGCAAGGCAGTGATAAGGCAGGCAAAGGGAGAATTTGAGAAGAAGCTTGCTGCGAAAGCAAAAATGTGAAATAAAGACTTTTTCAAGTACATTCATAGCAAAAAATCTGTGAGAGAGTCAGTTGGTCCATTAGATGATAGAGGGGTTAAAGGGGCACTAAGAGGCGACAAGGTGATAGCGGAGAGACTGAATGAATTCTTTGCTTCGGTCTTTACTGAGGAAGATCTAGGGATGTTACCCATGACTGAAGTGGTATTTAAAGGTGCGGAAGAATTGAAGGAAATAACGATACATCGGGACGATGTATTACAACTATTAGATAAACTGAAGAGTAGCAAATCACCTGGGCCGGATGGTATACATCCAAGGGTGTTGAAAGAACTGAAATATGAGATTGCAGACCTGCTATTAGTAATCTGTGAACTTTCATTAAAATCATCTGTAATACCTGAAGATTGGAGGATCGCCAATGTAACACCAATTTTTAAAAAGGGTTCCAGGGGTGATCCGGGAAACTACAGACCGGTGAGCCTGATGTCAGTACCGGGAAAAATGGTAGAAACCATCATAAAGAACAAAATTATTTAGCATGTAGATAGTCATGGCCTAATGGGAGATAGCCAACACGGCTTTAGACAAGAAAGATCTTGTCTTACTAATCTGTTATGTTTTTTTGAAGGTGTGAATAAACAGGTGGAAAAAGGTGAGTCATTTGATATAGTGTATCTGGACTTTCAGAAAGCCTTTGACAAGGTCCCTCATCAGAGACTTTTGGCAAAACTAAAGAGTCATGGGATAGGAGCCAATGTACTATTGTGGATCAGGAACTGGTTAAAAGATAGAAAACAGACGGTAGGGCTAAATGGCCAATTTTTTCAATGGAGAAAGGTGAATAGTGGTGTACCCCAGGAATCTAAGTGGGTCCGCTGCTTTTTGACATATTCATAAATGACCTGGAAAGAGGAATAACGAGTGAGGTTATCAAATTTGCAGATGACACAATACTATTTAAAGTTGTTAAAACCCAAGAGGATTGTGGAAAATTGCAAGAGGATCTTGATAAATTGGAAGACTCGGCATCAAAATGGCAGATGAAATTTAATGTGGACAAGTGCAAAGTTATGCACCTAGGGAAGAACAACCCAAACTATGGTCACATGATGCAAAGTTCCACATTAGGAACCACCACCCAGGAAAAAGATTTAGGCATCATTGTGGATAACATCTTAAAACCCTCGGCCCAGTGTGCAGTGGCAGCCAAGAGAGCAAATAGAATGCTAGGTATCATAAGGAAAGGAATAGAAAATAAAACAAAAGATATTATAATGCCTCTATATCATTCCATGGTGAGACCGCACCTTGAATATTGTGTGTAATTCTGGTCGCTGTATCTTAAAAAGGATATTGCGTTATTAGAAAAGGTTCAGAGAAGAGTCACCAAAATGGTAAAGGGGATGGAAGGATACCCCTATGAAGAAAGGCTAAAAAGGTTAGGGCTCTTTAACCTGGAAAAGAGATGGCTGAGGGGAGATATGATAGAAGTCTATAAATTAATGAACGGAGTGGAATGGGTAAACATAGAGTGATTGTTTACATTATCAGAATATAGAAAGACTAGGGGACATGCAATGAAGCTACAGAGTAAACTATTTAAGACTAATAAAAGAAAATATTTTTTCACTCAACGTGTAATCAAACTCTGGAACTTGTTACCGGAGGATGTAGTAAAGGCTGTTAGTGTAGCTGGGTTTAAAAAAGGTTTGGACTAGTTACTGGAGGAAAGGTCCATAAACCATTATTAAGAAGGGACCCAGGATATCAATGCTTGACCCAATACAAGCATTGTGGAACCTCTGTCTTTTGGGGAAACTGCTAGGTACGTATGACCTAGATTGGCCACTGTTGGAAACAGGATACTGGGCTTGATGGACCTTGGTCTGACCCAGTATAGCATATCTTATGTTCTTATGATGTGCAGATCAGTCTGGATACAGTGATCTGCTGAAATAGCAGCTACAGGTACCAGACTTTGCAGATTCCCACAACCCAAATAACAGACATATGAAACAAGGGAGTACCATGTGCATTTGTAATGCAGTTACAGAAAGGCATTAATGCCCCGGCTGTGGTTTGAAGTGCCATGGCAGAAACACCAGTGTGTAGTGAAGAAAACCCCGTGATCTGGCCACAATACCATGGCTCTTTCGGTCTCTGGTCCTCAAGCAGTGAGAAATAGGCAGAGAGTAATACAGAACACAAACATACACACAAGTGTTACTTTCTTTGAGCTCAGAGGGAAAACCACAGACGGTCTATGGACATGCATAGTTCCACGCCTACAGAATTCAAATTCTTCCTCCTGAGAAGCTCCTTTTATTAAAGAAAAAGGGGAAGTAACAGTCATTTATTATAAACGTGAAATAACACAAGGTATCGCCAAAGTTCTTTTTACAAAGTAAGATCTGATTACAGTGTATTAGATGAAATTTACTTGATTATGACAAAATTATTTATAATTGCAAAAGTTGCAAAAATTATGTTGTGTCATCAGGGACCTATAGTTGACTGTACAATGAACTATGGTTGCACAGTTCATAGCCTATGTTTACTCTTTATGCTTGCATTAACAATGTTCCAGACTATTTTAAAGACGGTTACACAGAATTCATGATCATGACATCCTATTCTATTCAAGAGGAAGTAGGTGAAAAGCCAGACTTCTAAACACATTCTGAAATTCATCCATCTTCAATTACATATTGGGGATTCTGGTATCCCTTTATCTGTCCATTTCTACATGTAGCATCTCAGACATAAAAACCGTATTCCTGCAGTAGCCCATGTGTTGTTTTCGCCATGAGATATCCTGACATAAAAGTTCCGCCCAAGACCGCATGTGAACCTGCCCTATCTGTGATAGTGGTCATGCAACCCGTGTCTCATAAACAGTATGCACATAGTAGATAGAAAAACTACTCACCCAGCAGGACCCAGTCCTCATACTGTCCATTCTCAAACTGTTGGAATACTGCTGAGTGATGCAGAACATAGGAGTCATGGATGGACCCTGGAAACCTAGGAAACACATTCAGAATACATGTAATTCCTTACCTGGCTGATCATGGCATGCAGTACCTGGTGGAGATAGCATGAGAAGGTGGGCCAGCTCATTCCACCAACTGCAGCCACTGATGTCTGGAAGCAGCCAGAGGCAAAGAAATGTAAGGCACACATGAGCTTGACCAACCCTGCTATGACATAAGACCGACCAGTCAGAGGCTCGAGGTCAGATCTTAGATCCTCGTAGAGCTCTCTTATAGCTCCTGTGCTCAGATGATAGAGGGAGATGACTTGGTCCTCACGCATGCCCTGGAGCATGGCTCTGGGCCTTTATAGGCGAGGCTGTCTAGGGCAGACCTCTGCATGCCTACAGTGCTGTGGCACCCCATACCTGGCCTATGGCCCCTCCACAGCTACAAGTCTGTGTTGCTGCAGGGCTGGACCCCTTCCCATTGCCACTCTCCCTGGCACACCATCTCCCTCATCATGCAACCACTAGACAGCACTCGCAGCATAGCCAAAGTGAGCCATCTTGGACAACAAGATCTGCAAATTCACTGTGCCTCAAATAGGGACAGTGGGGAATGGGAAGCTGATGACAACAAACTCCACACACCTGGGCCTCAGTCACCACATACAAGCAGCGGCACTAATTGAATGTTGTGAAGGTGCCCTCTGTGCCCTACACATGTGCAAGGTGCAGAACATAAATGTAAGGAGCCCTGCACATGCTCAAGGTGTGGAATGTAAATGTAAGGCACCCTGTGCATGCACAAAGGGGGTTAGGTGCCTTGTACATGTGCCACGTGGTGGTGCTTGCAAAACAGTGAGATATTTGGGTTGTGATAACTCAGCAAAAGCCATGACATTGCTGATAACCATTGACTGAATGTAAAAGGTATCTGCACACGGGGACAATGGCAAAGAACAGCAGGCCTCCGTTGGATGAGAAACACAGGGAGAAGGGCTGGAGCAGGTGCTACAGGGGCAGCCAGGTGTGGAAATGCTGACAGTCGAGGCTCCGGAAGAGGAACAAGATGGCCCATCTGAATGATACATCAGCAACAACAACAGCCTGCCAAACCAATTGTTGGCAAACGCAAGAAGAAGTGTGTACCTGATGAGGCGTGCAAGAGGGCAGTGAGCTTCTCACAAGAGGAGAATGATGTGCTCCTTGCAAATTTGCTTGAGCACTATGAGGTGCTCTATTCGCGCCTGAACACAAAGACCCCTGTCAGCACAAGAAATGTGCTATGGGAGCATATCTGGCAAGCTGTTGCTAAGGTCGGTGGACCAAACCAGGACTGTGAGGGCCTACACAAGAGGTTCAATGATTTAAACGCTCTATCAGAGCACACATTACAGCCAAGCGTCTGCATACAATGGGCACTGGTTGTGGCAGACCCAGTAGGGCCAACCTTTCAGTCCTGGAACAACAGCTGGCAGAGAGACTGGGGCCAATCTACATCCATGGACTGCCCCCAGAGCTGGACATAGCCCACACACATGCCGGTAGGTGTTGAAATGTGTCAAGGTTTGGAGCGCCCATGGTTATGTTTATTAGTATGTTTATGTCCATGCCCATGCAATATCTGGATGTATCGGCCAGGCCAAGGTGCATCACATAGTGTACAGTCACTGCAAACAGGTACTAGACACATTGGTCATGTGTCATGGGGGCGATCCCTATTAGCCATATATTGCAACCATTCCAGGTCCCACATCCCTGCAGGTTCCCCTCAGAGCCACCTCCCTCTACCCACCATTGTATGCACATGGGCCTGCACATAGCCCCCAAAGTCACATGTAGACACACAATGCTGAAACAACACATGTCAGGCATCACTGAGACCCAAGGGCACTGATCACCCCTCTCTCCATGCATTGCACAGCCCTGCCAATGAGTGTTCCCCCCTGGTCCCATCCCATGTGCACATGCCTGCAAGCCAGACACCAGACAGATGGGACTACTCAGGGCAGTGCAATCCTGTTCATTCCTCACATACCCAGTCCTGTGCAAGCAACCGACACATCCTGTAGATATGGATGGCCATGTAGCCACACATATACCAAGTATGTTTGTAGGTACGTATGTGTGTGACCCTATGGCCTATGTGGCAATTGCATGCATGGTTCCTGGGAAGGTAGTGGGGACAGCCACCAAATCTGTACTGGGTGGGACAGTCTAATAGGAATAGCAAGGATACATTGTGGTGTGAAATGTCATGTAACAAAACATTGTGCTAATCAGTCAGTGCTGGCTGGGCTGCTTTGGCAGAACCATGTACATGAAGCTACGTACAGTGTCCTGAACTGGATGGTGGTATGATGAACATGTGCTATATCACATTGTGTGAATGGTGACAGATGTATCCCACATCTTTGCAGTGGGGTACTGTGCATGTATGCTGTTGCAGCAGGAAACATGTGGGGATATGGCATCTGGCATGCACATTGGTTGTGTGGGGAGCCAGTCAAGCATGATGGCATGATCAGCATGGAGAATGGTGATACACCACCCATGTCACATTGTGAAGCTGGCGGAGTGTACCAAGTCTCTGGGTGTGAGAGGCTATATGCAACATTTACAGATGATTGGGCCACCCTCCCCAGTACTCTGGTGAATGTCAGGATGCCCTGTGAACTGGTGCCCTACAACCCTCATTGTGTTGGTATCAGGTGCCCAACAGTGTGATACATTGTGTGTATGTGACTGTGTCATAGGTGGCCCCTGGTGTCCTGCAGCTGAGACACTTGTGACTGGTATCAGGCATGTGTGCTGTAGGATAGGTGCTATGTGTCCTGTCCTGACTCACAACATGATGGTGCATGCAGCAGTGGTCTGTGCCTTTTGTGATATGTGCACGGTACAGTCTGTGATTCCCTGTAGGATGGTAGTGGCCCAAGCAGAGCGTGCACCAAACATACCATGGGTTGCTAAGCATTCACCATTATCTCTGAGATGGTGCCATAGTTCTGTGACATGTCACTTTTGTTGATGGTCTCTGTTGTCATGGTGATGTACAGCACCACTTTGTCCCTATGATCCAACAGCATCCCAAGAATGTGGTGCAATGTACCTGTTGTGGAGATACCCCTGGCCATGGGAGCCATGACTAACTGTATTTGGTCACTGGGTCCTGTGAGGGTGATGGCATGCTGTCCCTGTGCAATGCCACTGGTGCTGTGGGTATCTTGTTCATATCATGGTCACACTGTCAGGATGGTGTATTCCACAGCATATTGGTCCTTTATACAATGTATGCCATGTAGAGTGGCCTGTCTCTGGCACAGATGCGATGGCCATATGTGTTTGAGGTGATGTTGATGGATATGTGCCACAGGGTTAGGCCTGGGCTTGCCATGTGTCATGTGGGAAAAGGACCCGGGCTGCTAGAGTGGCTGCGGTACGATAGGTCACAATACAACATTGTGACATGGTGTGTCACATAGTCAGCTGTCAAAGGCCATGTTGTAGGATGACACATCAGACTGGGTAAACATGGATGCTACATCTAGAGACATCAGTATCTACATCTGACTGTTGTAACAGATTGCATGGATGTGGTTGCCAAACAGATGCATGTGTGGTCTGTGCATGCCACTGTATGTCTGGACAAGATAGTGATAGCCTAATTGCTGGGTCTGTGTAGCAGCAGGAGTGTAAGGATGCATCTGCACAGTAGCACCATTTGACTGCCTGACATGGCTCCTGGCCCCATTGACACACCACACAGGTGCCCTAACATTTACCATGTGGTCAGTCCACTGCTGTGCCCATGCCATGACATCCCACACCACACCCCTATAAATACCAGAAACCTGTGCCACCATGAGTCAGTACCACCAACATCCCCCAATTTGCACATGACTAATGGTAGACAAGATGGGCATGACACAGTCACATGGCCAAGGTCACCACAGTCCACAACATAACCACACATGTAATGGACTCTCTGCAGCACTCTATTAGCTGCTTATGTCCCTCCACCAACCTGGCTGATGTTGTGATGCACATATGTCCCCATCCCCCCCCCCAACATTCACACACCAACAACATAGCTAGTGCCATTGTAAGGCTGTACTGTCCCTCCATGCATCCCCTGCCCACACTGAAGTGAGATGGCACCAAGAAGTCACACACTGTGCCCCTCTGTCCCATGCTTTGCATCCCTATCACCACACACCTGTGTCCTGGTGAACTGAACCATGCCATTGTGTCCCTTCATGCACCAATGCAGACCGGCCTGTGGATGTGGTGCATATGACCCTCGACCAGCAGATGATGCACCAGTGTGATGCACATAGGCAACATGTATGTACAGTGCATTGCTAATATATCCATCCCCTGTGTGTAAGTCATGTCATGTTGCAGTACAACCTGGAATCAACACATCTGTCATTGACACATAGAAAAAGAGTAGGCCTGTGAATATAAGACAGCAGTACTGTCATGATATGGGCACCCAACAATGTCATTACAATGTGGAAATACTGCTGCCATGACAGCTGCAACTGTCCTGGGGACTGGCACTATTGGGCATGCACCTTTAGGCACTGGGATGTCACCCCATTCCCCAGGCCAGCCTGCCCCAAACAATCCATTGATGGTATGTGTTGATGCACAACACTCCTGTAGTCATGGCACAGATAACAGTAGGAAAGAATTGTGCTCTTAGCCAGCACCACACCATGTCATTCCTCTGAGTCAGGTTAGGAAGCCTTTGGCAATATATGTAGGGTCAGTGTCCTGATCACCAGTCTCTGGCAGACTGGCACAGCTAATCCATGATCAATGCAATATCTTTGATGGAAACCATCATTCCAGTACACCTGTCTACCTTTCACATCCCTGACAATCACACCTTCAACACAACATGCTGCCACCATTGCCATGTTTCACTGTGGGAATGTTTGCCCAGGGGTGATGGTCAATGTTTATATTGCCCAACACATGGTGCTGCCTATGATGGACAAAGGGTTATTGTTTCCATCTCATCTGCCCTCATGACCAATAGCCATGGGGGGGGGGGGGCACACATGCCCATTGTCAAATGCAAACATGTTGTCCTATGTCTGTGTGAGCAATTGCTCTTTCTGGGACACTGTTCCATGTGGTCCCACTCTGTGAGATGTCAGGCCTATGGTGGTCCCACAGACACATACTCCCATCTCGGTTGTGGACCTGTGCAGCTCCCTTTGTGCTATCCATAGTGTCTTTCAAGCATCTCTGGTCATTGACCTCCTTGGCTTATCTTTGACTTGGGGTGGACAGCCTGTCCTGTCAGGTCAGTAGGGGTGCCACAGCCTGGTTACCATGATGTCTCTCAGAGTGGTTGGTGGTATCATTGCCAACTGGGGAGATATGTTACAGTGTCACTTTAAGGTAGGTATCCCCTCAACCTTGTATCAGACCTGACCTGAGTGGCCCTTGCTGCTCATGATGGCTGCTTGGTGATGTTGCCCTGTCACGGCCCTCATGGAACATGCAGGTTCTTAAGGGTAGCCTATTCACAGATCAGGTGATGTAGAGTGCACACAGATGGATGCTTCACAACTCATTAGGTGGTGTTTGTGGCCAAGATGTGCAGCTGGATCCTATGTTGTGGTTTGCAATCACCAGGGATGGAAACAGTTGTACACACACACACACACACACACATTTATTGGTGATGTGTGTCCTGCATATCAACAAGGGCAGCATTGTCCACACACCACCACAATATGACCGACATTGTTGGGGCTATGACCAGACATCAAAATGACCCTGCATCTTCAGGCCTTCACGTACACAGTGCGACATAACAGCCCAGATACTGGGGAGATAACCACATTAGCACAGCACTGAACATTGTCCACATGTCTCAGGGTGGGCATCTACCAGGATATGAATGGTTATGTCTGTTTGTTGTCTATCCCCAGGTGACACACAACTGGCACAGGAGGAGGCAGGGGACCCAGATGAAGGTGCCATATTAAAGTGGGGGCCAGGCAACAGCACTGAAGGGGGCCCAGCCCACATTGAGGAGGAACAGCTGCCTGCTGACAGGGAGGTGAGTGGCCCAGATGGGGCTCTGATGTGTGGTGGTGGTGTGGCACAGTGGGAGTCTGAGCTGGATGATGGTGGGGAGGAGCAGGAGGATTATATCACCCTCCACCTGATGACAAGCTGTGGTGGGGAGGATGTTGCAGGCCCCCACACCACACCAGTGCCATCAGAGTTGGAGAGTGCACCATGCCCTGTCCCACCCATGCCTGAGGTCAGCACATCCTCCAGACCGTCCTCCGAGGTGCTGTGTGATATGATGCAGGAGCTGCAGGATTACACAATGACAACTCATGGAGACCTTGCAGGTGGGTGACAAACACCCACCTGCAAGGTGGCACATGGTATGACAGGGTGCAGGTACCAACATGTGGGGGAGGGTCTGGAATGCACACACTACTGTCACACCATGAGCAGACCTGTCACCTTTGACTGCTACAAACAACGTATATTGTCAAGATGCCAGGTCTCTGTCATCCCTGGACCCCCATTTGCATGTGTTAGCAGGGCAGCTGTATGCACATTGGCTCACTATTCACAACTATCATTCCACAGGTATCTGCCAAGAGCTGCTGGGCATCCACCAGGATATGTGCAGGGACTGCAACATGTACACAATGCTTGCCAAGGGAGTGACATCAGTAGCAGAGGGCCTGGAGGCACTATTGACTGTGATCAACTGATACATTGACCTCAAGGCCGATATGGCAGCCAAGTAGCAGCCACTGGCAGCGGCAGCAGCAGCACCAATGGCAAGGGGTGCTGAGGGGGCAGGATGGCATGGCTGTAGGCGGCCACGCAGGCATTAAGCATGGCCAGAGGGGTGATGGGCATCAGCTATGGCAGTAGCTTGTTTATACATCTGAGATTAAAAACATGTACACCTGTCTGGCTGTGTTTGTCATTACCACAGCAAGGAATCTGTATAGCCTCCTACCTGATATGGGTTTGGGTGTGCACCCACCTTAGTTGATATGTCATGGGTACTCCACTCAGGTGGCCAAAATCACACCCCACCTGTCCCTCCCATACATGCCCTCACCCTCCCATTCAAAATGACATATACATGCAGTCCATTGCTGGTGTGTGGCCACACAGTCATCATCTCCATGTCCCCTGGGATCCTCCTCAGAATGGCATGTGTCCCATATCTTTAATGCACACATTCATTCACCTGTTCCTGGAAGACCCCAGAGGCCATACTCTATGCATCCCCTTCCTGACCTGTGCACTGTGTTTGTCAATTCTTCTTTCACCCTTCCCTTAGAACCATGTACATGATTGGTGTTGCAGGCTCTGTTCAGAGCACCTTTACCCACCAGGTCACCCCTCACCATAGCAGTGGATGTGCTCATTGAACCTCAGCTACCCCTGCCACACACTCTGTACTGTTGCTCCATGACTCTGTCACATGTTTGCTACCATTTTGTCTACCATGCCATGTCCTGGTCCCCAGGCATGTGGGTCAAGAATGCAGGGCATGGCCACCAACATGTCCCCTGCTGAGCCTGAGAGGGTGGCACCATCTGGGAGGTCCCAGGAGGTTGCATACAGCACCACACTGCTGTTTGTACTGGACCGTGTGTGACACATGTGTGCCTGTCACAAACCCAGGGAACCAGTGCTATGTGTGCACCAATGTGCAAGTTGGTGACAGAGAAGAACACACACACACACACACACCATAGCTACACCAAAATAGGAGCATCTGTATTTACAAATATGGACACCACACATATTAAACATAAACATTTGGAAGATATGTCTACATGACATTACATGGCACATAGTGCCTACATTGATGGCAGTAGCTGGTCCCACAACTGTGTTGTCATGCCCATTAGGTGATGACAACACCTGAGACCCAGGCATGCAGAGGGCTAGGCTACACCCAAACCTACTGGGGGCACTACTCCTCCTGGGGGCCTCCATGGCATGATGGTTCATGCTCTCCAGAGGCTGTGACCACATCCCTCAGCCTCTGCAGCTCATGAGCCATCATTACCACAGCATCCACAAGCTGCCTCATTGTCTGTGTCTCTGTACATGGGCTAGCAGTGCCACAGCCAGAGTGCGGTCTCGGTCCCCCATCCCCAGGTCCCATGTGTATGGTGTCTGTGTGGCAGTATCAGTCCATACCCTGGCTGAGGCACTGGTTGTGTGATGGGGCCCGTATGTAGGAGCCCTTTAAACCCTAATTAGGCAGTTGCCTAGGGTTGTAGAAATTTTACCCTGCTCTTGCAATGAAAAACAGAGTCTTGTGGTCAGTGGTAAGGAACATAAAGCATGGGTTTTATTCCCCGTCCCGCACGGACATTCATCAAGGACAAAACTTAAAACACAGCAGTGCACAAAAGGGTAACAAAACTTTCTTTCTTTGTTATTCTTCACAAAGTATTTCTCTTCCAAAAAGGTTAACACAAAGCAATGCGGTTATTCTTGCAGCATACATTACAGTCCATTGGAATGGGCTCTGAAAGGTGGCTGCTACTCTCCCAAACCATGCCTTCAGACTCACTTCCCAAACCGTCAGAGTTAGCTTCTTCCCCTATATAGGAGTCTGGCCCAACCTCTTGCGAGCGATCACTGTTGCTTCCTGCATAAGCTTCTATAAACCCAGGGCTGTAATCTCCTGGTCTGAGGAAAGCTCTCTGCTGATCCTCTTCATAAAGTGGGAGTTTAAGATACCTCTCCCTTACAGCATTATTCACTGGGCTACGCCCTTTACAATAGCCATGTGCTTTAAACCTCTCTTTAAAAGCAGAAGGTTCTCTTCTCTGTACCTTGGTGCTATGCTTAGCTCGGGGGTTGTAGTAGCTCCTTTCCCCGGCTTCCCAGTCAGGCTGTGAGTTGAGAAACTCTATGTCAGGCTCCCAGCTGTTCTTTATCTTACAGCTACGTCTGAGGTTCCCTCCTCTGGGTAAACTCCCTCTGAGCTGACCTGTGCTCTGTGACTGTGGATAGCGTCTTCCTGAACTGCTGCCACTTCCTGGCTCCTGGACTTCAGCTTCCTTTCCCAGCTGTCCTCTGCAACTTCCTTTGCAGGTGTCCTGGCAGTTCCCCTGGTAGCACCTCCTACCCTGCCTGAAACTCTCCCTTTTATGGTTCCTAGCCCTGCACATAACGTCAGAACTAGGGGACAGGTGCTCTTGATGAGCTTTTGGCTTTTCTTGTAGTAACGGCGTTTTCTGCTCAGCTGTTTTCCTATGCCCTGCATTCATTCCTACAGCTGAATCAGAGGTAAGCTCTTCACTTTCCTGAACTTGCATACGCTCTGTTTTATCCACTGTATCACAGTTGTCACCATTGTGCATGTCCCTGCCAGTGCTGCTAGACCATGGGGCAGCTGGCATGGCTGCCCTGGGCCCTCTGCAATCGTGGGTCCCAGGTGCGTGCTCACATGTGGTCATGTGTGGTGAGATGGCTACCTGGGGGTATGGGGATGCAGTCCTTCTGTGCCTACCTCCCCCTCTTCCTGCCACACACACTCCTCTTCCCCTCCACATCCCACACCTCCAGGGGTTCATCCTGCCCCTCCTCCTCCTCAGACTCCACCTTCCCCTCCTCTTCCTCCCCTCCTCCTCCTCAGACTCCACCTCCCCCTCCTTTTCCTCCCCACCCTCCTTCTCCTCGGACTATATCTCATCCTTCTCTTCCTCCCCCCTCCTCTCCTCTCTCTCCCCCTCCTCCTCCTCCACCTCGTTCATCCCAGTCAGCCGTTCCCTCTCCTTCGCTGGCACCTACTTGCCCTCCTGGTGCATCTGCCCCTCTACAGGCTTTGTGAATGGGAGCAGAGTTCCACATCAGCCACATGTTCTTTGGCCACAGGGCACTTGTCACCTGCCGCAATGGCTGTGAGCCTTGTACATAGCTGATGGTTCACCAACCATGCAGCAGGTGAGCTATGCACAGGTGGGGTATACAGTCTCCCCAGATCAAAAAGGGTATTAACTGCACAGGGGTGCTGCATCCAGGGGGAGTGGACATGACTGACAAGGGGTTGAGAGTTCACCAACCTGTGTAGGCAGAGGAAGGCTAGCTTCCCACTGGTGTGAATGTGGCTATGTGGGTACCTGGCCTACCAACCCTAGATGCCAACCCCCAAAGTAGAGGCCCAGGGGTCTCCTGTGGTGCCTGTAAAGACCAGTGCAAAGAGGAGGCCAGACAGTGGCATCACCCTAGCACTGTGTGTATGGTATGCACTGGGTGGAGTGTGTGTGACCTGCAGTGTACATATGTCTATACACTAACAGGTAGGGTCTGACATCCATCCATTGAGGTCTGTGGAGCCTGTGAGGAGGCCTGGCCAAGGTGTGCTATCAGCGTGCTGGGGACAGCAGAAGTGACTGGCACATCAAAGGTCTGTGCAGACCATTGAGGTGACTACTGGACCACAGGTGCTGTATATCTGCAAAGGGTGGGAACTTCTATTGACCTGGCTGGGTGACCAGGGTGCAGATAGGAGCCATAGTGGTGTGTTTGTGGTGGTATGTGTAGCTGCTCAGTGGATCAGTTGGACAGGACAGGCAGGTCATGGGTGAGAGCTATATGTATGTTGCATTGGAGAGGGTGGGGCAGTGATGTTGGCAGGTTGGCATATTGGCAGGACATGGAGGGATGGGTGGCCTGTGATGGTGGAGGGTATCGGTGCAGGGATCCATCTTGTGGCTGCAGCAAGGCCCATTTTTGGGCAGCCATAACATATCACAGCAGCAATGTATGGCAGCCAGGCAGTGACCATAGCATGGGGTGAGGGTGCATGCACACATATGTTCAGATAGGTCAGGGTGACAACAGCACAATGTAGTTCCCCAGAGCCATCTGAAGGGGGTTTGAACAACTAGAAAATGTATGCAATGTGGGCTGGGGGGGACACAGGGCACACCTGCCATATACCAACTAGGATTGTGCATATAGCAGAGGTGTGAAACACAGACATGCCTAATGGGGCAATGGGTGGGTATGGATGAGTCACAGGTGGACCTCCAGCCCTGATGGCCCCTGTGGACCCTCTGTGCCATCCTGAATTTCTGCCAAGGATGTGTCAGGGACTGTTGGATGGTTCTTGATTACATGGACTATGGGTCAGCACCCTTGGTACAGGCCTGTGGTACCAGGCACCTTATGGCAAATCATTCCCTCTAACTATGTGATACAAAGTCATTCATATATGTGCGTGATGCTGACCCTGGGAAGGGTGTGATGCTGCACACAGCATGTATGCTATGACATCAGCATCTCTGTAATGTGCATTTGTTGCATGCCCACAGCAGCCATGCACATGTTGCATCACCACATGGCTATATGTGTTGACTGGTGGATGACTGACAGCTCCATATGATGCATCTGAGACAGCATGTCAGTCCATGCATGTTTCTGTGTACCTCTATGTGGTCTGGACAGTGCCCTATTCTCCTATACCAGGCATGCTAGTACATAGGTGGGTAAATGTGCAGGGAATATCCTGTTTGGTGCACGGTGCATGGACAAATACCTGCAGGCGCATTCCAATTTTGTAATTTGACCATGGCCATTGCAGCACAAATGCTGTTGTGTCACACACATGCTACATTACTCACCATCTGCAGATGCCCTCATCGTCTCCTGAAGCCGCTGGAGATAGTCTGGCTGCTTCTGGCGCATCTCCCGACCCTTTTTTCACAGACTCTCCACCTGGGGGAACAGAGATAGATGCCATCTGTGGTGTTCCAAACATACCAGTGGCAACACTACAGCAGACTGCTCATGGGTATGTGTTTTGTCATAGTATTCTGGTTATAGCCTGCAGTTAGCTGGGCCCTTTGAGGTTACACATTACCTCCCCCTTCATGGCCACATATCCATCACTGCTGGGCAGAACCCCATGTCATCATACAGGCTTATCATGGAGACCCATGTTGCCACATTTGTGCACCTGCCTTGGGTCCTATGTACTGCGTGCTGTCTTGTCACAGATTACTGTGAAGGTGTCACAAGATACATGATGTGGCCCATGTGGACAGTCTGAGAGGTTATGTGGCATACCTGGCCTACACCGTTGCTCTCACATCTTGGCCATGTCTCACAACATCTTTCCAAAACATTGTATGCACATGTGTGCACTGTTTACACAGACTGACCTTACATGTTCTTTGACAGACGTCCATGGCCACTACCTGTTTCAACCCTGTGTTTGTGTTCTGTTGTGAGGTAGCACTGATCCCCATTTTTTGGGATTAGGTAGATGGATGGTTTTTGGTATTTTGTAATGCTGTGTGTCATTCTGGCAGAACGGACTACGAAATGTGGGTACATGTTTACACTGTCAGCATATGCATGTGAATACAGGTTGGCATTCCAGACATGATATGGCTGATAGCTACATATGACAGATGTTGGTGCATTTGGGGACAGGGCTGATGATCATAGGTGGTGAGTTACAGCCTGTGGCTACACCTGGTCAGTGGTGTCGCACTGTGTTGTGGGTCACTATCTGCACATGCAGTCAGTCATCTGCTCATAGTATGGTTTGGTTGAGGTTTTACGGAGATGCCAGTACAGTGTCATGTCAAGCTATTCCTCCACTCAGGATTTGACCTTTGGTATTTGTCTACATACAACCTGCGGTGTGATTTCAGGATCATATTGATGCTCAAGATTGGCTCCAGTAGTATTGGCCAGATTTCAGCAAATCCTATGATACTATTTCTCATAGGGTGCTTATCAGTAAATAAACATCTTGGGGATGGGTCCCGGGATGGTGAACGGGATCTTTATCTTTCTTTATCTTTATTGAGGATTTAATATACCTCTCTTACCGTAGGCAATAGAGCGGTTTACAAACAAAATATGAGTCTGCTGGGAAATAGAAAGGAACGCCAAATATAATAGACAGGAAAGTAAGAGCAGAGACAGATAGGGAAATTTAGGGAAACAGGGCAGAGGAGAGACAGCAAGTATCAATGAGGGGGCGGAGAGAGGGGAGAAGTAGGGGGAGGGCGGTCATAGGCGTTACAGAATAGGTGAGTTTTGAGCCTTGTTTTAAATGTTTTGTGGGAGGGTTCTAGGCGGAGGGCAAGGGGGAGTGAATTCCAGAGCCGGGGACCCAGAAATAAAAAGGCAGAAGAGCGTGTTGATTCAAGATGAGCCTGGGATGGGGAGGGGAGATATAAGCAGTTAGCATGGATGGACCTAAGGAGACGATGAGGAGTGTGGAGGTGAATCAGGTCTGCTAAATAAACGAACAAAAAGGAGTATTTTGTATTGAATTCTGTATGGAACTGGTAGCCAATGGAAATGAATCAAAATGGGGGTGATATGGTCAAAACATGTGGCATTGGTCAAATTACGGGCAGCGACCTGATGAACAAGTTGTAGTCTTCGTAATTGGGATTGGGGAAGGCCAGCAAGGGAGGCATTGCAACAATCTAAACGTGATACTACTAATGACAAGAGGAGGGTGGTCATGGATGGGACTGAGAGGAAAGGGCGGACCGCACAAAGCTGTCTTAAAGTGAGAAAAGACCGTTTCACCACCGAGGAGATGTGCTCTTTAAAGGACAGAGAAGAATCCAAGGTAATCCCAAGATAGTGCAGAGATGGAACAACTGGGATAGGAGCAGAAGAGAGGAGGGGAACAAGGGGGGGGGACTGGGTTTCCAAAAGTAAACCAGATGGTGAAGGTTTTAGAAAGATTGATATGTAGAAAATTAGAGACAAGTCAGGATGTGACAGAAGCTAAGCAGGAATTAAGAGGAGTGATATCGGGGGTGGTAGAGTCTGTGTGATAGAGAAGAAACATATCATCAACGTAGAAGTAAGCTGAGACACTGTGCTGCTGAATTAAGAGTGCAAGAGGTGCTAAAAAGACGCAAATGGGTTGACTGACAGATGACAGAGGGTGATGGTAGATGGAACTCACTTGGATGAAAGGGTGGTGATTAGTGGTGTGCCCCAGAGTAAGGTCCTGTGACCTGTATCATTCTATGTATGTGTGAGTGATATTGCTCAAGGACTGAATGGACACATCTGTCCTCTTGCAGAGGACACATAGATGTCAAACAGAGTGGACTCCACTCTCCCCCCGAGGGAGCGGATAACATGAGGAAAGATAAACAAAAAGCTGGAAGATTGGTGTAATGCTTGTCAGTTCCACTTTAATGTGAAGAGGTGCACTGTCAAGCACTGGGAGGCAGAACTCCAAGGGAATTGTATGTTATGGAGGTGAGAGGTTAGTGTGCACGGACCAGGGGAAGTACCTCGTAGAGATAGTTTCTGAGGATTTGAACGTGGCAAAGCAGTGTGACAAGGCAATGGTAAGAGCCAGAAGCATGCTAGGTTGCATACAGAGAGGTATTACCGGCAAAAAGGAAGAGGTACTAATGGCACTGTATAAGTCATTGGCGAGGCATCACTTGGAATACTGTGTTCATTTTTGCAGACCATCTCTCACAAAGGTCATGAAAAGGTCGGAAACAGTTCATAGGACAGTAGGCCAAATGATTTGGAGTCTGCATCAGAAGACCTATGAGAAGAGACCTGAGGACACAAATATGTACACTCCAGAGGAGAGCAGGGACAGGGGAGATATGATTCAGACTTTCAGAAACCTGAAGAGTATTGATGTACAAACAAACCTCCTCCCAAGAGGTGGGAGCTGTAAAAGTATAGCGTGTAACATGTAGCTGCATGGGTATAACCAGAGGCAATGTCTGGAAATACCTTTTTAATGAAAGGGTGGTGGATACCTGGAATGGCCTCCCTATGGAAGTGGTGGGGGCAAATACAGTGACAGAACTAAAAATGGCATGGGACCAACCCAGTGGATCCCTTTATAGCAACAGCATGTAATCAAACATAACATTACCATCTCTTCTATCTCAGTAAATTGGGGTGACCTACATGGAACAGTGGGTACACTCCTGAACCAAGACATGGGGAGGGCTGACCTGCACAGATCAGCAGGTTCACCTACATTTGTTGACTTGCTGGGCAGACTAGATGGACAAGACTGGTCAGTATCTGCCCTGCCATCATCTGCTATGTTACTATGCTATGGACACCTTATATGGCACATTGGCAGATTGCAGTGGGGAATGGTTGCAAGACCACAGGTCATCATCCCTTTTACTATGTCACCCCTAAGTACAGTCTGGTCCATACAGTTGTCCACAGAAGGAACATATTGCTATGATTAGACTTCCCCTAGGTGTAGTATGTGTCAGTCACATGTAACCTATATGTGGTTCCATTTAATTACAAGCCTCTGACTCTGCTCCAATACTATGCAGGCAACATGCTGATCACTGTGCACTCCACACAGGTCACAGACAAGATTGTGTAGACATTTGACTCCAGGATCAATTTGGGAAATCATGTTACAACCTACTATGATCCCATGCTCTGACATTCATTCCAGGCTAACACACTGCAAATAATGTGCCACTACACAAAAGTGGGCCACAAGGGCCACACACCAGGACCCACAGACCTGCCAGGGAGGTCATTGATGAACATTACGACAAACAGACCAACATTAGCAAACAACAGGCTGCATGGATCCACAGTAGAGATGGGGACATCAGTTTGTGAGGACACTTTTCCCTGTTGACTCCTCAGATTGGGGCTCTATGGAGGCTCACATATGTATCCCTGTCATTGCACAGGGGGAACCGTAAAACTGTGAGGGACACACATTTGAGGTTTACACAACAACATGTCGTGGACACCCACACACATGGATGAAGGGTGTCTGTCCAGATGTGAACCATCAGGGGTACAGTTGACCTCCGGCACGGTTATGCATATCCCCCATGTGCAACACTGAGCCCACATGTCCCATCACCCCACAAACAACATTCTGACAGTGCAACATGATGGTGTGAACTGCACGTTGTAGGGATGTTTCTCATCAGCATGGATGGGCAAATGGGTCAGGGTTTTGGGAACACAGGCTGCCACTACATAAGTGGCCCTACAATGCCTTGCCAACATATGTATCTCCTTGGTTTCTGTCCTGTTTTGATATATTACATACAACCTTTCATGAAAATGGAGGTTCATTAGGATGTTAGGTAATGGACCTGACAATATGGTTGGGAATGGTAAAATGACATGACAAAACGATACCTTGCATATTTCTAAAAAATGAGGTAACGGGTGAAAGGCTATATGTGGATATGTATTCATCCCTTTTGCTATGTGAACCCTTATTAAGATCTGTTCCACCCAGTTAGCCTCAGAGGTCACATAATTCAGTGATTAGGAACCAGCTGTGTGCAAAAAGTGTCACAGGAACTGTCATATGCCTGTATACATGTACCTGTTCTGATAGGCCCCTGATGCAGGAACACCACTGAACAGGCAACATGAAGACCACTGAGTACTCCAAACAGGTCAGAGACAAGGTTGTGTAGATGTATATTGAACAATATCCGAGAACCAACATATGTCACAGTGCACTATTAGATCCAATGTGACAACACAGAATGAATATGGCACCACTGTATACAGTACCTGACAAGAGGGGACCATCCACCAAAATACACAGACCAGGAAAGTAAGGCATTAATCAGAGATGGTACAAAGTCACCAATGATAACACTGCAGGAGCTGCACAGATCCATAGTAGGGATGGGAGTATCTGTCCACAAGACCCCTTTAAGCCATACAATCCACAGAGTGGGGTTTTATGGAAGAGTGATTGGAAAAAAGGCACTGCTTAAAGAGAGACATAAGAAAATACATTTGGAGTTTTCACAACAGCATGTGGCACACAGTCCCGTCCCTCTTCCCCCCCTCCCCCCCCCTAGGGTTGCCAACTTTTTCACCGAGAAAAATCCGACACCTGTGGCTCGCCATGCTCCACCCATTCTCCGCCCCTAGTCCCACCCCTGCCCCGCCCCCAGCCCCACCCACAAAAATTACTGAGGATACGTGTAGGCTAACTTCCTTGGTCAGATAATAATTAAACTGGGAACCCCAAAATCCAAACATGAAATGTACAACACTGGAGAAATAAAACTATAAAGTAATTTCCTCTTGCACTAAACAAAAACGCAAAGATGTTAGCAATACACACTTCCCAGACCAGACATATTCCAGTTAATAAATTCAAAATAAAAAGTATTTTTCTACCTTCTGTTTGGGCGTTTTATTTTTCAGTTGCAATTGCTCCAGTCACTTTCTTCTGGTTTCTTCGTGTCTTCTGCAAGCTATCCATTTGTCCTTTCTTCTCTTTTAGATGTTTTCCATTCTCTCTCTATTTCTGCTTTAACATATTGATTGTTTCCCTTTTGCTCTTTCCCCCAATTCTTTCCTTATTCCTTTATCATCCGTTTAAATTCCACCCTTCCATTCTCAAGCCCCTCTTACTCTCCCAATACCGGCCCATCATAGACTTTTCTTCCACACAAAATATTTTTCCCCTCTCCATTCTCATTCCCCATCCATTCTAGTCCTCCCCCCAAATCAATTCCCTTATAGTTCTAGGCCCACCCAGCATCCACTCCCTTCTAGTCCCATTCTCCCATGCCCCCCATCAGCCCATTTCCAGTCCTATTCCAGCTCTTCATCAGCCCATTTCCAGTGCTAGCCCTCACATCACAGGCCATTTCCAGTCCTAGCTCCCCCCCCCAATCACAGCCCATTTCCAGTCCAAGTCCCCCATCACAGCCTATTTCCAGTCCTAGGCCCCCCCCCACCATCACAGCCCATTTGCAGTCCGAGTCCCCCCGCACCATCACAGCCCATTTGCAGTCCGAGTCCCCCCGCACCATCACAGCCCATTTGTAGTCCTAGCCCCCCTAATCACAGCCTATTTCCAGTCCAAGATCCCCCTTCCTCCACCATAGCCCATTTCCAGTCCAAGTTCCCCCCCCCCCCATAGCCCTTTTCCAGTCCAGGTCCCCTCCACCCCCATCACAAACCATTTCTAGTCCATGGCCCCCCCCCCCCCCATCACAGCCTATTTCCAGTCCAAGTTTCCCTCCCCCCCCCCCATAGCCCTTTTCTGGTCCAGGTCCCCTCCACCCCCATCACAACCCATTTCCAGTCCATGTCCCCCCCCCCCATAACCCTTTTACAGTCCAGGTCCCCCCCCATCACAGCCTATTTCCAGTCCAAGTCCCCCCCTTAGCCCTTTTCCAGTCCAAGTCCCCCCCCCTTAGCCCTTTTGCAGTCCAAGTCCCCCCCCTTTAGCCCTTTTCCAGTCCAAGTCCCCCCCCCTTAGCCCTTTTCCAGTCCAAGTCCCCCCCTTTAGCCCTTTTCCAGTCCAGTCCAAGTCCCCCCCCCCCTTAGCCCTTTTTCAGTCCAGGTCCCACCCATCACAGCCAATGCAGTCCTTGCCCCCCCCCCCGACCAGCATCGCGGCTGTCTGAGGCTTCAGAGGGAGCCGGGGAAGCCGCGCGAGGCCCCGGCTCCTTCTGAACAGCCACCAGCGTGAAAAGCCTTTTCCTTCACGCTGGCGGCTGTTCCTGTGAAGCCGCGAATGCTGGGAAAGGTTAACGGGCACCCTTTAACCTTTCCCAGCATTCGCGGCTTCACAGGAACAGCCGCCAGCGTGAAGGTAAAGGCTCTTCACGCTGGTGGCTGTTCAGAGGGAGCCGGGGCCTCGCGCGGGCTTCCCCGGCTCCCTCTGAAGCGGAGAAAAGCCGGTTGTTTTGCTCTGGCCGCTCCCGATCTTGCGGCCAGAGCAAAAAAACCGGCTTTTAAAGGGCCGGTTTTGCCTCTGCGCCGGCAGCCGGCCTGGCCGTGGAAAAACCGGCCAGGCCGGCTGAAAACCGGCCAGTTGGCAACCCTACCCCCCCCCCCCCCCTCCCCCAACACATGGAAGAATGTTCTCTGGTCAGATGAGATGAGATTTTCATTTTTTGGACATCATGAGAAATGCCATGTGTGGCGCAAACCCAACACCCCAAGAACACCATTCCCATAGTGTAACATGGTAGTGGCAGCAACATGCTGTGAGGATGATTTTCATTGGTAGGTACATAAAAACTGGTCAGGACAGAGGGAACAATGGATGCCACTACATACAGGAAAATTCTCAAGGCCACCCTGCTATAGTCCATCTGAGTTTTGAGACTGGGATGATGGTCCACCTTCCAGCAAGACAATGACCCTAAACATACTGCTAGAGCTACACTGGTGTTGTTTAAGGGGAAACATGTAAATGTCTTGGTGTGGCCTAGTCACAGACCAGACCTTGATCCAATTGAGAATCTGTGGCATTAGCTAACGATTGCTGTACACCAATGCACCACATCACACCTGAGGGAGTTTGATCAGTTTAGGCTTCGGGAATGGCTGGAGGTCCCAGTGGCTAGATGTGCTAGGCTAATGGGGACACACCCACAACTGAACTGCAGCAAAAGGTGGCTCTACAATCTCCTGGCTTGGCTAGATATGCACATACTGTATATGTCTACATGCATATCTATACATGTAAGGCCTGTACACACATATCTATGTGTAAATAGCTATGTATATTGTCATAGAGCGGATGCTAATGAAAGTGAAGACTTAGAAAAAAACGCTGTCTTTCACAAAACAAATGATGTGCAGAAGATGCAATTGCCCTGCAGCGCAGCTAGAGGGAGCAGGCGAAAACTTACAGAGGCTGAGTTAACACACCCGGCTGATGATTCTGCAGAAGTTAATCAGCTGCACCTGAAAAGTAGCCCGGGGAACTCAAACGTGGAATGCCTTTATAAGCAGAAAGCTAGTGCAGGAGAGAGGAGAAGGAGGAGAAGGGGAGCTGAGACAGCCAGGAACAGCAGCCCAGCCAGGTCAAGCAGTGCAGCCAAGACAAGCAGCACGACAAGGACAG